>OZ005657.1:146104865-147304865 GCA_963930645.1 Salticus scenicus | reverse complement strand
TTATAATTTACAGTAATAAAAGAGCACTGGTTTTTATGTATAAGAAATATGATTAAGTTCTAAAAAAATAATTTCGAATGTTTTGCGACATAATTAATATAAATTCAAATAATTAGGCAATCTAATTCTAGATATAATGCAACGATAAATGTTTAACATCATTTACAATTCAAATAAGTTCAAATTCAAAAATTTGAAAATCTAACCGATTTGGCTTAAAAAAAAACAAAAAAAAAAACCGCGCTGTTATGTTTTTAACATTTTCCAACAAGGTTGAAAAATGTTAATAACTTCAGTTTGTCTGTCCGCGCTCTAACTCCCGTAAATATTTATGGAATTTCTTGAAACTTATATATGTTATTCAGGTTCACTATCGGATGTTCTCTATTGAAAATGGAGTGTATACCTCAACTGGTTTGTGTACAGGGACACCCGAAAGTATTCCAAAGCATTGTGTTCTATAAGAGGTATTTCTATAAAACATATTTTAATACCTTTACTGTGCACAAATCTTAATGAAATTGAAATATGTTATTCAAGTTCACTTTCGGATGTTTTCTGTATAAAATGGAGTAAATACCCCCACTGGTTTGAGTACAGAGGCACTCAAAAGTATTCCAAAGCGTCGCGTTCTTGAAATTGAAATATGTTATTTACATGCACAAAAGAATGCTTTCTATAGAATATAGTATGATTAGCATTAGATTTACAGGGTCACACAAAAATATCCAGTTATATTAAGAGCTATTCATAAAAATTTGCTAGAATTGCACTTGCATTTACATTAAGCGTTTTTAATCTTTCTAAAAAATTTTAAATGTGAATATGATTTCAGCTTGTGTATTTGTCTGTCTGTTCGTCTTTCTGTCTGTCTGTCCGCGCTCTAATGCCCGTAAATATTTATGGAACTTCTTGAAATTGATATATTTTATTCAAGTTCACTATCGGATTTATCCTATTGAAAATGTAGTGAATACCTCTACTGGTTTGTGTACAGGGATACCCAAAAATATTCTAAAGCATTGTTTTCTATGAGAGGCATTTCTATAAACCATATTTTGATACCTTTACTGTGTAGACAAATCTTAATGAAATTGCAATATGTTAATCAAGTTCACCATCGAATGTTTCTTATGTAAAATAGAGTAATTACCACCACTGCTTTGTGTATAGGGGCACTCGAATGTATACCAAAGCACTGCGTTCTATGAGAGGTATTTCTATAAACCAAATTTTAATAACTTTCTTTGCACAAATCTTAATGAAATTGAAACATGTAATTCAAATGCAAAAACGAATGTTTTCTATAGAATATGGTATGATTAGCATTATATTTTTTAAACGAGATATTTGATGCCTCGAAATTAGTCTTTTATGATGTTGAAAGGTTTATGTGGGATCTCTTTTCCTTTTATATTTGTATGCCTTTAAAATCACCTGTCAAGTTAAATTAATTTTCATCCGTGAAATTGGACTCAACTCCACTCCTGTTGGTCCTAATTCATGTGTTTCTGATACGTTAGAAATCATCGACATTGATACCAACACCGTACAGATTTCCTGCAGATAGATCACATTTGTGCAGCCTCCTACAAACGGTTGAACATGATATTGAACTTCCAGTAGTCTTTTGCATGTGTCTTGAGATCCTTCTTGGTGTCTGTCCCTTGTTTAATCTCGTTTTTTTACGATATATTGATATTTCGCCAATATCTTTGATATGACAACTACTGAATGCTCAGGCTTGGACTTGGGGTACTGATCTACGATCACTTTTGCACATTAAAGATCACTAGAGCGTGACTTAAAGTGGATTCTAAACCACTGTGAGCATTCATACCTTAATCGAAATTCGAACCCGGTATCTAACAATCAAAGACCAAAGCGCTAACCATTTGACTCACTAATAGACATTGGACGCTCAGACAGCTGTTTCTGTTGTTCGAAATGTTTTCCAGGCTCATGAACCGAAGCTGTACGCGCGCCGATTTTTCGCAACTAGTCACAATTTGACTGTTTTCAAATGATTCAGTGACGCACCCACCGAAAAATAACCTAAGACGCGTCTTCTGGATTGCCTGTTGAACATATCAGACGACAGTAGGAATTCGAAATCGTTGACATCACTGGACAGCGTGTAAAGGTTTTCACCGAATTTCTGAGAATATACAGCTCGTAAACGTGTTGTGATGCCATATATGCTCATGTTCTGTTGTACCGGTTTGTGGTTTATTTCCTGATTAAACGTTTGACCCGTTATGTGGTTTCATTCCACTTGTAAGCTAATGTATTCACTTTGTCATTTTTTTGCACATCGGCGTACGTTATGAGATTCCCTTAGCAGATAAGACTGTTCAATACCATTTTTTCCCCCCATAAATGCGGTGAAGTTGTCGATAAAACTTTGAAGAATTATGTTGTTCCTTCAATAGTTTAATAATTCTGTTGTTTCTTCAATATCCTAGTCATGGTATTCCACTACTGGCTACTAAGGTTCTGTTAGATTTTTTGCTCAATAAGCTGTAGGAGCAGATGTCTTGTTCGAACACAGCTAATGCTCGTCGACCTAGCCCTTCGCAGTTTTCCATGGTGACTCCCTTCTCACATAGAGAATTATATCCCCGATACTAGGTTACAGCGTCTAGAATACACAGTGTAGAAAGCGACCAGCATAACAGTGTCTTAAAAATCAAGCATGTCACCAAAGGTCAGTGCAATCGAGTTTGTTGCTTGAAAAACTCCCTGTTGGTTAATTATGTGCTTAGATCATGTGATTGAGCAGACAAAACTGGGAGAAGCCTATCAGCTCTTCGATTTGAGCAAAAACTTCGATCGCAGCGCCATCTGGGAAGCTTAATTGTTTTAGCAGTAATTTAAGCATTCGATCATAAGCACTTGCCACACTGTATATTCTAGGCGCTGTACCTAGGTCCTACGAGTAGGAAATTCACCTTAACCCTTACACCATGACACTACATCTTTTAGTCATGGACAATTCAGCATTATTCTAGTTAACATGAGTTTTCAACTGTGTCAGACGTACTACATTCAATAAAATCAGAAAATCAGGCTTGCCATTACCTAAGCTGTATGTTTTCATTTCATGCACATCAAAAAAATTTTTGTGGGTAAAATAAAATTTATTTTGTTGATTGGTTTTTACATTTTGCCATTTTGATAAGGATTTTTCTACAGTTAATTAAACTAACTTGCTTCAATTGATCAAGTATATATGGCTGAAAGAAGAGCTACTGTTATTGGTTAGTATGGTATTGGTTAGTAGTTACGTCATAGATAACTCTATAAACAGACAACAAACGAGCGATGTGCTGAAACAAGAAAACTGTTTGTTTAACTGAACAAAATAATTTAGTTATATTAAACAAATATTGGTCAAAATAACAAAACTGTACTGTTAAAAAATTATTCTGGTTAACAAAAATATTTTTAAAGATGTGTATCAACGAACAAAATTTTTGTGGAAAATAAAATTTCGATTTGATGCAAATAGATACAGAGAGTAAAATTAACACAACGTTTAAAACACCAAACAAATAATCAAATTCGCATACTGAAGTTTCGGTAGCATTAAGCACACCGTTATCAGTGCAGAATAGCAAGAAGGATTATTACTCCTAAATGTAACAAGAATGCATCTTCTCGCGCTAAAATAATAGTTAATAGATTTGTAAGAATTGTGGGGGAATTAGCCTATAGGAAAATCGGCAATGCAGAGCTATGAAAATGTCAGGTAAAAATTTTAAAAATGTAGATTTTATATATTTCCAACAATTAGGCAGAGGGGGTACAGCGAAATCGCTATTAATGATAAGTTTATAATTTTTATATATATGGAAAACTTCAAGAAAATCATGTCCATATAAATATTTAGCCTCACGTACCATCTAAAAGAACATATGGATTATATTGAGAAATAAGAAATCAACAAATCGGCCATAGCTAAGTATTGCTAGTAGATTAATCATACTTTTAACTTTAATTCTGACAAAATATTCCACAAGCCGAAATATGTACATGAACTCGATTTTCTTGAAGAATCATAAAAATTTCAGAATATAAGAATCATAAAGATATCATTATTAGTGATTTTATCCCTCTATCTAATTGCTGAAAATATTATATAAAATCTACATTTTCTTAGTTTTTACCTACCATTTCCATAGCTCTGCATCTGCATTTCCGAATTTCCTACTGGCTAATTCCTCTACAAAAAATGCAATTCTGTTGCTGTTATTTTGGCTTTAGAATAAGCTTTCATTCTATATTTAGAAGTCTTTCTTTTGTGCACTGATTACCAGTTCTCTTAACGCTACCGAAACCGCACTATACGAATTTGATTTTTTATTTGACGTTTTTAAAGTTGCATTAAATTCACTTTTGATGTTTAATTTTTGCTATTCAAACAAAACGTTCTTTCTGTGCATGTTCTTTTTAAGACAAATTGTATGATGTCAGGCAATAACATACATTAAAATTGAGGAATCTCAAATGGCTGCAGAGTGAGATTATACATGAGATCTGGGTTTGTTTCTATGAAATCATGATTTTGGTGCTTACATCTTTTGAATGGTATTTGATGTTTTAAAAGTTGATTTGTATATAAAATTATCTACTTTTGCTCTTTAAAGCACCTTTGTTGCAGTATTTATCAATATAACATTTTTTGTAAAATTTTGTTAAATCGCGTGCTCCTCAATATTTTTGAGCAGTCTACAAATGTTTAACCCGTTAGTAGTCGCTATAGACAGCGCCACCTATTACAGATTGCGCACTTTTTATTTAACTCGCACCAATAATTTTAAAAGGTGATGTGATTAACGTTTCTTCGATTTTATTCGCGTTTTTTGTATATCAAATGCCACTTCTAAAAATTTTTGGTGGCTGTTGAATAAAAAATCTGTCAAAACTGAAGGATGGGCGGCAAATCGACCAACTAGCGACTACTAACGGGTTAAGAAACAAAAACATTTCGTGCTGGTTGCAATAAAAAACATAAGAAATGTGGTGTTGTACGAGGAAGAATATAAACCTCGTAAACAGATAACTGTAAAATGCAAAAATTGCATATATTTTTGCATGTTATTGTGTTTGTTCATAAACACACAGTCACCAACCTCACATTCTTCATTTGAAGTTGGTGAAATTATATTATTTGAAGCAAGCATTTTTATGCTTGAAACAAGGCATACAGCATACAGCATACATGTGAATTTTAAATGCTGAAATACGAAACTCTAAATTTATTCTGCTAATTACTGAGCTCGTGCTGTGCTTTGCGAGTGTTGGTATTAAAGGGCAATTGGCTACACGATGGTCCTAGATTTGTTTTATGTTCTTTTCGTGTGTGTCTGTCTCAGGGGTCCTAGCCTGTATTTATGCAAGTTTTCGGAAAAAAAAAAAAAGGATTCCGAATGGCCAGAACGACAAGAGCTACCTGCAATCGAACCTGGCACTTCCTGTCTTCTAGCTTTGAGAGCAGAACCTCTCAGCCAGTGGTGGGGGGACTGCGGCTTGCACGAAATTTTTTAGGAGCAATCAATCGATAATATCAATTTTTCAGCTTGTTTACTTAATTTTTTTTTTTTATCCAGTGGAGCATGAAAGTGCTTTAAGAGCAGGTGTTTGTTTGTTCTGAGAGTAAGGCCGATTGACTACACGAGGGTCATCGGCCTAGGGTGGTGTGCCTTTCGGGGGGTCTTTCTAAAGGGTCCTAGCCCGTATTCACGCGAGTTTCGGAGAAAACCATAGAGAACTTTGAACGGATAAGTCGACAAGCGTGACCTATGTTTGAACCCGGCACTTTCCGATTACCAGTTTTGAGCGTAAAACCGCTCAGCCACTGGTTAGTGAATGATAAGAATGATTCTAGTGAATGATAAGAATTGTTCTCTCACAGTTTACTGGATGACCTTAAAAATTATTTTATTTGTTTTTACTTTTTACTATGTTTAATTTTAATTTTATATTTATTTTTAATAATTTTTAATAGTTTTTAATAATTACTTTATTTGTATTTGTATTTCTAGTTTTTACTAAGTAAGCTAAACTGATTTATTACCTAAATATTAAAAATACTTTGTAAAAGGTAAGCACAACAGCGTATCTGCATGCCTCCGATAGTATTATATCTACCGTTGCTGACAGCCAAAGCCCATGTTATACAATGAGAAAATTTGTTTATAATATTTATTTTACTCAGTGACTAATGTATTTTTTAAATTCCAGTTTCACACTTGTCTTCCAAAATTTATTTAATTTTAATTTTAAATTTAATATTTTATTTTTGTGTTAAAATGCAAAAAAAATAACTAAGTGGGGTTTTTTTCGCATTTTTAAATTAAAAAATAAATTATTTTGTGGATGTCTGCAACGGTATGTAATGTATTCTCCTAATCTTAACTCTTAACCATAACTCTTAAATTACCAGACTGTATTTGCGCTTGTCGGCCTAGATGTTCGGAGTTTTACCTTGTTTTCTCCGAAACTTGCATAAACAAGGGCTAGGACCCATTAGAAAGACCCCCCAACGGAAGGCACTCCCCCCTCAGGCTAAGAACCCTAGTGCAATCAACCAACCTGACTCAATTTCCACGAGTTATTGTGACTTAGTTTTATCATATAGAGATTATTGTTTTGAACCCAATAAGGCATTCAAAAACAAAAGTAAAAGAAAGTAAAATGAAAAAAAATAAATTGCTTCATCTCTGCTTAATTGAAATGTCATTATAGTTTGAAATATTTACGAACTTTTCAGTTATACAGTTTATTTATTTTAACCTTACCCGTGGGCTTTCATTTATATAAATAAATACATATATCTCCGTTTCTGAAGTAAATCTTAACTTTTTCTTCTAACATCGATAAAAAATAATTACATTCATTAATTTTGAGGAATTTTAATGCATCTCGCATTGGGCATGCTCTCTGTAAATTGAGCTGTTTTTAAGGCCGGTCGACTAATGAGGACCGGGGTGGTTCTGCGCTAAAAACTGTTAGACGTGAGATACCGGGTTCGATCCCAGGTCTCGCTCGACGGCCTAGCTGTTCGGAGTTTTCCGTGGTTTTCTCCGAAACGTGCGTAAGTACGGGCTAGAACCCCTTAGAAAGACCCCCCCCCCCTCATGGATGGCACTTCCTCTCAGGCCTAGGACCCTAGAGCAGTCAATCGGCCTTAATCCCAGAACCCAACCCAACCCAACCCCTAGAGCCGGATAGAGTGCCTTCCGTGACTCAAATCTGGTAGACAGGAAGTTCCGTGTTCCCACGCTCATCAACCTAGCCGTCCAGTTTTCCGTCGTTTTTCTCCGAAACTCTCGTGAACACTGGCTAGGACACCTTAGAAAGACCCCCATGGAGGGAATCAGGACTAGGTCTTTAGTGTAGACAGATGGCCTTAACACCAACACCAACACACATCTACATTTTACTTTTGAGTGTTGCTAGTCCGTATTCACACAAATTTCGGATTTAAACACGGAAAACTTCGAATGACTAGGCCAACGAGCGATACTAAGTACGAACCCGGCATTTATGTGCACCAGCTTCGAGAGAGTAACCTCTCGGCCTATATTATAGCCGTTCTAAATTAAATCTGGTGCTTTA
The DNA here is from genome assembly GCA_963930645.1 of Salticus scenicus. Taxonomy (NCBI): domain Eukaryota; kingdom Metazoa; phylum Arthropoda; class Arachnida; order Araneae; family Salticidae; genus Salticus; species Salticus scenicus. The sequence continues at coordinate 147,297,242 of OZ005657.1, read as the reverse complement.
GGATTTAATGTAGAATTAATCTCATAGCCAAAAAATAATATACCAATTAGTTAAATAATGCAATCATAGATGGCAGCACGAATGCTTTTTTAAATCCCTTTCTTTGTTTTTCATTTTTCTTCCTTCCTTTTTTTCTTTTCTTTTCTTTTCGTAGTACCGCAGACACATTGTAATACACATTGTGTGCACACATCTAGGGTTATATATATTTATTTACTCTTAAGTTACGATAGATAAAAATTAAAGATAATATATATCATTTTTGTTGCAATTTACATATTCCCACATTTATTTATACAATTTTCGATTTCAAAAATTTTTACCCGTTTAGAATATATTTCTCGTGGATAATTCGAAATAATATCGAATAGTAAAATTACTATTCTTAAATTTTTTATCACTTAAAAGATTAAAAAGTAAATGATGATGGATTAATTTTAAGTTATTTGCAGATCATATACATGTAAAATAATGCAATAATAGAGAGCAGCACCAGCGATCTTTCTTCTATTATTTTTGCTTGTATAATTTCCACTTTTATATATTCAGTACAGGATACATAAATTTATTTTTTTATTCTTAATTTATTAAATAAAAGTAAGTTAAAATAGTTATCACGGTTAATATATTTTATTTATTAATTTTGATTAGTTTTTATTTATTTATTTATTTATTTGGAAAAACTAAAATTGAAAAAAAAAAAAAAAAGAAGAAGAAGATTGAGTTGGTTGGGTTGAGGGAATTGAAGCCGATTGACTTCACGAGGATCCTAAGCCTATAAAAAAGATTTTGTTGTGTGGGTTAAGGCCGATTGACTACGCTAAGGTCCTAGGCCTATGGGTGGAATGCTCTCCATGGGGATCTTTCTAAAGGGTCCTAACTCATATTTACGCAAATATCGGAGAAAACCACATAAAGTTCCGAAGGGCTACGCCAACGGTTGCGACCTGGGATCGAACCCAGCCCTTCCCATCTACCAGCTTTGAGCACAGAACCGCTCGGTGATTGGTATGGCCTATAATACAAAGATAAAGAGAAGAGAGATAAAAGATAACATTCTGATTGAGAAAAAAAAATCCCTCTACACACTTGATATGATTTTCCATACTGCATACATCTGACGGATTTCTATCATCACGGATTTCATCCTAACAGATGTCACTTCTGACACCTGTTAGGATTGATCCTAGGTCGCGCTCTTCGACCGTCCCATTTGGTGTTGGTGCTGGGGCCAATTGATTACATGTCTGGTCCCGTCCTAGGCTTAGGACCTGTTCTGAGTTTTCCGTTGTTTACTCTGAAACTAGTGTGAATAAAAGTTAGGAGAGGGCCCTTGAGAAAAAAAATCCATTGATGAGCATCCCCACTCGTATAAATACGGGCTAAGACCACTTACAAAGATCCCCCTCCCCCCATAGATATTCCACCCATAGGCTTAGGATCCTAGCTACACATTTCTCTTTATTTTTCACTTTAAATGAACCGTTTTATGAAATTTTAGAACAGTTGCATGTTAAATTTAACATTTTTTCCCTTTATTTATTTATAATTTTTTTAGTGTCGACTCACCAGTAGTGAAGAGGTTCTGCATTCGAAGCACGTAGACAAGAGGTACTGTATTCATTCCCAAGACGCGCTCCTCGTCCTGGCCGTTTGGAGATTTTCGTTATTTTCTTCGATACTCGCACAAAAGCATTCTAGGATGTATGTGAAAACCCCCATTTACTCAAACCTAGGTCTAGAGCGCATATAAGTGGCCTTAATCCCACCCCATCCTCTCTTGTTGCGATTGTTTTGAAAGCTAATAGACATTTCTTTCAGTTTCATTTTTCTAAACTCTCCACCACCTCTTAGTAACACAGAGTAAATTGGGTTAAAATTTTTAATATTTTAAATCAAAAACGCAAATTTATATATACATATCATAAAAAACGGCAGTTTTTTGAGTGACGCAGCAAAGCTCAAACAAAGCTTAGCAGCGACACTCTATTATACAGCTAATTTAACATCAAAGGGATTTGGAAACGCCGACATTTAATATCTCAGTAAATAGGAGATATTTTGATCTGATGTTTTCAGAATAACCTTTTTTCTTCTGTCTGATGCTATCCTGAAAGTTTCACACTTCAAAATTGTATATATTTTGAGATCTGGAGTTGTAATTTAAGACTTCGAAGGAAAAATGTGTTTTGTGTGAGTTTTTTTTCTCGAAAACGGCTCGAAGACATTTTATGAAATTGATATATGATATTAATTTATTTTGTCTGTGAAGCATGACGTCGCCCGTTTTTCCCAAAAAACTCTTGTTTTTTAAATAATTTAGCTTAAAAATCGAACTATTTTTTCCTCCGCCAATACATGAATTTGAACTGCATATTCTCAGAATTAGAACAGGCGTCATTCGGTTTTCTGAGGCTGTGGTTGGTTGGTTTAATCTGAATGCAGTCAATAAAATAGTTAGATTTTTTTTTATTAAATGCAAAAAAGAAACTTCATTGTTTATTTTAAATATTTATTATATATTTAAAATAAAAGAAGTATTTTTTAATTATAGATATTCTATTTTATCGTCATTCATAATAATAAAAAAAAAAATTTAAAGCAAAAAAGTTTAAATCACTCATGCACACGAATTTATACTATGGTCCATGGTCTTTGCAGCGCATGCGTACTTTATCCAGATCCAAAACTCTTGGCGCTCGCTAAAGACAGGGCTAGCTAGTTTGGTTTGTTTACGTACTGTATTCCTCCGCTTGTGGCGGCTTGTTAAGAATATGATACGCGTTTTATTTTTTATTTTTTCCAAAATCAATACAATTTTTTATTGAGAAGTATTGTAGATTACATTTTTAACGGGTCTTTGATGATCAACTAGACTGAAAGATTATTGTTTCACGTATGTGTTTATTAAATATTTTGTCACATACTACGACAATTTTATTTCAGTCACCAATTATAAAATCCGACATTCGGGAGTCACACTGTATATATTTTTTTGCACTACCCTTCTTTTTTTCAGGTAAGTGTTTGTTTATATATATCATAAAAAATAAAATTACATTAGTTTAGTGAAACTAACGGCTATATTAATCACTTTCGAAAATATCCTCATTTGACTTGCAGGTCTCTAAAACCTATCTGTACTAATTTTGAACGGTCTAAATGTGTTTCTATTTTTTCACTTATGCATTACATTTTATTTTTGTTTATTTATGTTTTACATTCCTCGAGACATATAGTTTTCTTTACATTGACAAACAACTGTTTTTTCTTGCTTATATATATAAATTGTATTTTAATAAGATAATTATAAACTTTTTTCACAGAAGACTAGATTTTAATAACTATTTAGTGTTGCTTTATTCAGGGGTGAAACTTTTCATTTGCTATCCCTGAATTCAGGGTTTTTGAAATTTTTGCTTTCTTTGAATTTCATGTTAAATTATTTTGTTTTTGCAGAAATTACTCATTTTTAATGTTTAATTAAAATGTAGTTGTTTCCTTAAAATGTATTAAGAACTCTTCAAATATCACTTATAATAAGTAGCCATGTAATATATCACTAATAAGTGTGCCCTATCTGCATGCAGGTATTAGTTTTCAGGGTTTTTGTGGCCATTGCTATTTGGACCGTCAGTGCAATTAGTGTGGAGGCTATTCAGACCGCTTCCTTGTTGTGTTGGTCATAATAATGATTTTGCTTGTTTGATCTTGAATTTTCTCTGTAATATACTAATGCAGGGCCTAAAATTTCAACTCCGATTACACTCACCCCAAAAAAAGTTATACTCACTGCAAAATAGGGTTGTCTTTTTTTTTTTTTTTTTTTCTGTTTTACGCATTTTGGGTTTTTTTTATTTTTTCTAACTATCTGAAATGCTTTTACAAATATGTCTAAAATTATATATATTAAAAGTGTATCGTATATATCATCATGTCTCATAATCATCTATAATCAAAAATTATTATAATGCATTATATTTGAGATCTGAAAAAAAAGGTTAAAATATCTCTCAATGGGAAGAGTCATTTAAAAAAAAAAAAAAAAAAAAAAAGAAGAGGAAAAAAAAAAAAACTTTTTCAATCAACACCCTGTGAAAATCTTATTATGCAAGATTAAGCTTCCTTATTTACCTATTTATATATTTAACTTTTTACATCAGAAATATCTTTTTCGTCCATTTTATTTTTATGATCAGATGGAATGTCGATGTGTATAACTTGTTCATTGTTGTTATTTGAAATAGCCATTTCGGAATTACATGTTCGATAAAATTGTTGCTTACAAATCATAACAAGCATAAATTCTTGGTGTTTCAGCAAAAACTGGAAAATGTTAACTGTTTTTTGATCATTATTCAACAAAATAAACATAGGCAGTATCTTTAAAAGGGCTCGGGATCATTTTCATGCGCCAATATCGCATAGGCAAACTTTCGAATTTTTTTTCTCTTGGATTGTGGGCGTCTAGCAAAGAGGCTCTCTACTTGTCTATTCTCACTCTGCTTAAAGAAATCACAGCGGGAGAAACGAAACTGCCTAGAGATTAAAACTTTTATGCGTGTACTTTTATGCATTTTTCCTTTCTCAGGCTGGGACGATTGTCGGTCAATGCGCACACAGACTCAACACTCAAAGAAGAGAAAAAGGAGAGGTTAAATATGAGGTTATAAGATGGCAAGATTTTGCCATATTTAAATCTATAAAAAGAATGTTTTCTGTCACCTTATCATGTAAGAATTCTACCTATAACTAGACCAAATTTTTACTCGCCACAGTAAAAATTCCACTCACCAATGGCGAGAGGAAATTTCGTGCCCTGTACTAATGATTTTGCTGGTTTCAACTACAAATTCAAACTTTTAACATTTTGAAAGTGTATAATGCGATTGATCTACAATCCATGTTTATTTCAACATTGTTGTTAGAAAACATTACAAAATAAGTACAAAAGTCATTTTCTGAAAAATCATACATATATTTGTATAGAAAATTGGGTTTGGTTTAGAGCTGTACCGAGTACTCGGTACTCGGCTAATTTGCCGAGTACTCGTTACTCGGGCGAATTTGGACTAAGTATTCGGCCAATACCGAGTAGTTGTAAGAATTTCATTATTTTTATATATTATTGAAAGAAATGTAACATTCATAAGAGTTGTTTATTAATAACTAAACTATAAAATTATGAAAATATAAATATAAAGTCATTAAACTTTTGCTGCAAACAGTTTTCACAGTGAAAATGGGCGAGTATGCCACCAAACTCGGTATAGCGACAATTCATGGTATGAGCTTATCCCTTTTAGTTACAAGCAGGGTTGGCAGGTTTTTGACACATGACAGTTTTTGACGGTTTAAACCATGGTTAAAACCGTTACGTCAAAAACCACCTTGTCAAAAACTGTCATAAACCTATATTTATAATTTAATTGTCATAAAAAAACTTAGTTTAATAAAATATAGTTTATAAAGATTTTTTGAAAAGTAAATAGATTGATGTTCTTTAAAAAACACATTTTTACAACATTTTGATTAATATAAAAAACAAAACATTAGGCTTTTCAAATTTTATTATGAGTTATTTCTATGTTCATTCAAAATATGCTGTGGCTGTGATACTTTTATATATTATTACGAAATTTATTTATAACTATGCTTAATATAGTATATGTTAAACTTAGTTATGTGTACTTCAAAAGTATAGTTGTTTTCAATACGATATTATTTATAAGTATGTTTTAAAAGGTAAACATGTTAATGTTTTTAACATTTTGATTAATATAAAAACAAAACCTTTCTAAAAATTTATAATTTTATAAATAATTTTGGTTGAAAATCATTTTATTTGCGATACAACATTGTATATTTTAATTTTTTTAGTATTATGTATTTAACCAGTAAAATAAAAATGCATAGCCTAATATTTTGTATTTAAATATTTTATAGAAAAATATAACTTTTTTTTTTTTTTTTTTTTTTTTTTTTTATGACTGCTGATATTGCAACTTTTTATGAAAAAGCAATAATTCTGAATGTTAAACAAGCTTGAATTGCATCTGAAATTCTAATAATTACCGTGAGACAAGAGAAATATGAATGCTTTCTGGACATGTATAAATTGTAATACATTTAATATTTACTCGTACAGATTTTTAAAAAAATTATTAGTCTAAGCTGTAGGGCCTATCAAAGGCCAAGCGGTTCTACGCTCAAAGTTGGTAGATGTGAGCAGGGGTGTTTGTGTTCAGGGTTTACCCCTGATTTCAGGGTTTTTACTCTAACCCATCTGTATTTTCATATTTACTATAAAGTTTTTTTTTGCTTGCATTGGTTATTCATTTGTTATCTAGGTGATATGTGAATGAAATGTAAAATGATTGAGGGTTTCTGGCCTAAATAGTTTGAGTATTATTTGAAAATTTGGGTCTTTTCTAATTTGAGGCTGTGATTTTCAGGGTTTTTACCTTTGAGTCACAATCACCCCTGTGTGAGGTGCCGGGTTCGATCCCAGGGCGTGCTTGTCGGCCTAGCTGTTCAGAGTTTTTTGTGGTTTTCTCCGAAACTTTTATAAATATGGGCTAGAACCCTTTAGAAAGACACCCCCCCCCCCCCACAGAGGACACTCCCCCTTAGGTCTAAGACACTAGAGTAGTCAATAAGCCTTACTCCCAAAATACCAAACACCAATAGTCCAAGCTATAAACAGGTACAAATCATAAAAAACGGCAGTTTTTTGAGTGACGCAGCAAAGCTCAAACAAAGCTTAGCAGCGACACTCTATTATACAGCTAGTTTTACATCAAAGAGATTTGGAAACGCCGACATTTAATATCTCAGTAAATAGGACATATTTTGATCTGAGGTTTTCAGAATAACGTTTTTTCTTCTGCCTGATGCTATCCTGAAAGTTTCACACTTCAACATTGTATATATTTTGAGATCTGGAGTTGCAATTTAAGACTTTAAAGGAAAAATGAGTTATCGTGTAAGATTTTTTTCTCGAAAACGGCTCGAAGAAATTTTATGAAATTGATATATGATATTAATTTATTTTGTCTGTGAAGCGTGACGTCGCCCGTTTTTCCCAAAAAACTCTTGTTTTTTATATATTTCACTTTAAAAATGGAACTATATTACCTCGCGGATTACACTATTTTCTTTCGCATCGCTCAAAAGAAAAGAATGTAATCCGGTTTGGAATGTTCGCGGACGTATACAGTCTTCGTTTCCATTTGAAATATTCAATCTCAGATAGGTAATTTGGCTCCATCTATCGGCAGTTAGTGTCAAAAACAAACTTACAAAATAAAATATTTTTCTTTCTTTAATATATATATTAAATGAGTTATTTATTTAGAGATTTGTATTTTATATAATATTTTTTTATCAAAAATATTCATTCAAGTCCATTGTTTTCAAGTTGATACGTTGTTAACTTTCAAAATTGGTTTTATTTTAAAAAGTGATTGCAACAACAAAAACCTTTTTCTTTACTTTCATAAAAATGATAGATAATATCATAATCATATGCAAATATTTGTAATTTTTTTTTTTTTTTTTTTTTTAACTAAGTGATAAATCACTTAAACTACGGATAGAAAAAATCCTGAAAATAATAATAATAATAATAATTAATTGATTAATTTGCTCATTAAATTTATATAATATAGTATGTAAATGAAATATTTTACAAAGATTGTAATAATTATAATATATCAAATCCAAATCTAAAATTTCATGTTTTCTGTTATTTTTTAATTTTATAAAATAATATTGTAATGATTAAAAAAAAAAAAAAAAAACCTTGGTTACCAAACACTTAAATGCATTGGAAAAACTCTGAAAACAGAATTAAAATTTGTAAAATAAGTAATAAAATAAAATGAAGTAAAATACATCTTTATTTGACTTTAATTTAAACCCATAATATATTTTTTTAAATATTAATTAATTAATTTTGTTTTTCGCATTGTGATACTTAATTTTACGAAATGATACATTTCTGCAAAGCATACTGGTAAAATAATTAAGAATTATACAGTGAATTATTTTATAAATTACTTTGTTCATTAAATTTCCAGTAAAAAACTGTACTACTTAAATATTTACCAGTATAAAAGTTTCACATTTTAAAGAATTTTCTATTTTTATTTATTTTTCTTTTTTAAATCAAATCTATACTTCAAAAATAATAATTATTTCTTTCTTAAATTTAACAGTAGGGAGCAGGCATGAATATAACAATAAAAGCTACTCTAGAAAAAAAGAAAAAAAAAATCCTCCTTCACTTGTACAGACTTATTTCTTACATATAATATTGATATAAAATGAAAGTACCATGCATCTGCAACCTTTAAATTAGAAATTAATAATACATTTCAAATTTTGTATTATTTTGCAAATTTTGTTTATTGCCTTTATTCAGATATTGCAGTTTGTTGCCTTCCCTTAGTATATGTTTATTGCCTTCAGAACATCAGGTTTTTTTTCCCCCACAAAATGGGTATTTTTGAAATAGTGATTGCTCTACCAAACGGTACCGCTAGGACTTCCCTGGTTAATCGATTTTAGAAAAGTGTGTTTCTGAAGTTCATACAAAATCTTGAAAAACAGTGTCAAATACAAATTATTCAATTTGTTTTTCTATATCCAGTAATTTTCAGAATTTCTAAAAACTGTAAAACACGTCTTCGACAATTTTATGGGATTTTGTTTAGTTAAGAAAAAAGCAAATATGTATGGTGGGGGAAGGGGGTGGGGGTGGCACAAGGTGTCAGACACGGGCAAATTTTAATTTTGTAAATGTGAAAATTGGGGGAAGGGGGTTACTTTGATGGAAAGACCTTTTCAAAACAACATTTTAACAAAAAATGTTTTTCTCTATAATTATTAGTTAGAAAATATGAAAGAAAACTTTTCGTTTAAAGTCTTCCCCCCGGGTCTCGAAAACACCTTGGAAATTCTAAAAATCTAAAAAAAAAAGAGGGGGGGGGGCTTAATCAGTTTGAAGGATCATTGTTTTGTTTGGAAATTAAAAAAAAAATATTTGGAAATTTCGAAAATAGAGACCAGCGAAAAGCGCATCTTTGAAATTTTAAACAAATGCATCGCATTTTTCAGTTTGTCGAAAATGTCTTCTATAAACATAAACAACTTCTTAAAAAAAAAAAAAAAAAGAAGAAGAAGAAGAAGAAATTGAAGCTGTATTACGATAGGGGGAACCTTAGAAAGCAAACAGTAAAATTTGGAGGGGATTTAGGGGGTTTAAGAGCTCGTTTAAAGTTCTTACTTACAGACTCATATTCAATTTGCACGTTTCTTACAATTTTCAAAAATTTCGAGTGGTTTCCGATAGATTTGGGGAGGAAGATGGGACTTTTAGAAAAAGAAAATTATAAGTTCCTTAAAAATGCCCCACCATGAGAGGTGCCGGATTCGATCCCATCCCGCACTCTTTGACTTAGTCGTTCCTTCCGTGTTTTTCTCCGAAACTCGCTTAAATACGGGCCTCGACCCCTTAGAAAGACCTCATGGAGGCCATTCTACCTATATGCCTAGGACCCTAGCGTAGTCGGTTGGTCTTAAAACCTACTACCAACCAACCTTAAAAAAGTATCGTTGAAGTGATTGCATCTAGAAGACTTCTCGAAGTGCTATAAAATCCTTATCATTTAAAATTTTAATGTTAGATCTCTTAGTATACTTTTTACCCCCATAACCCAATTTTAGAAAATGAGGCAATGTCCGAAATCCCTGCACCACGTTTTAGAAAATTTTCAGGAAGAATGTGGGAACTATGTACAGTATATTTAACCAGATAGGAATAAAACTACATTCAACAAAACATTTTCTAAAAATCGTTTTCCCGATTAAAATTTCAAAGTGGTCTGATTGCCCCCTCCTATTTTCCCCATCTGAATTAGTTTTAAACCAAACAAAATCTCCCTCAGATTGATTAAGCATCTTTTTTAGAATTATCAGAGTTTCCAAAGGAGGATCTGATCCCCACCCCCATGGTGTTAGATATTTTGGAAAATTACTGTCAAATCCTTACAACATTTTACTTTAAACATCTCCAATTAAAAATATAACAAAATATTAATATTTTGTTCATTCAATTGGACCATTTAAAAACTTGCGTTTAATTTTTTTTATCTAACCAAAATCTATGCGGTGAATGGAGCTCTTTAAAAACTTATTCATAACACTTTTTTATAAAAACTTTCGTACGCGAATTATTTTTTGAACATTTATTTTAAATATTCTGCTGAACTATTTAAGAAACAGATGAACCGTTGAACCAAAGAAATTGAATATTAAATTAAATAAAACTCTCTCTCTCTGTCTGTTTTTTTTTTTTTTTTTTTTTTTTTTTTGTAGAAATTGTTATTTTTAAAATATACTATATTATGCCTTTGTAATGTTGCGTGTTTCCATCACACAACAAATATTCTTTCTTAAAGTTTTTTTTTTTTTATCACTTATCATAAATTTTTAAAATTTCATTTAGTTTGTTATTTTGTTCGAGGTAAAATTTGATGCGGTATGAACTATGAAACTGCACTTTTTAAGGGTTACAAACTCATTGCCATGCTCCTTTAATTTTACATTTTAATCATTAACCCCTAAAAAGTAATGATATCAATACAAAAAACCCTTAACGGGTTAAAAGTTTGTGACGCAGCACTGCACTTTATGGCTATAAGAATTAGAAATACGGGTCTTAAAAATAATGATATCAAATTTTTAGTGACGCTTTGCTATTAGTTAAAAAATACAGAGATTTTCTTATTTGAATTCGTTTTTTTCTTCAATTTATTTTTACAGTGTAAACGTTATTTTCAACATAAAATAATATATAACATTTACTTACCGATACCTTTTCATTCACATCTCTTATAATATCAAAATATGTGTTTTAAAAGAAATGATATGAAATTCCAGCAACGCAGTGATGTTACACTAAATGATTTGTTTTTAAATTCCACTGCAATTATTTTGTTTTGCATATTAAAGTATATTTGCACATTGAAATATTGCTTTTAATTTTCAAATACGCAGTCAAATATATCACTTTCATTAAGTTTATATTATGTACTGAAATGTATTTATTTCAATGAATTATTTTATCTTTTGCGTCACGCTATCCAAAACTGTAAGTAAAATTTATGGAAATGTTTATTTTGTGCCATCTTATCCAAATTAATTGACAAAGCATGCAAATAAATAGTGTGCTGAAAAAAAAAAAAAAAAAAAAAAAAAAAAAAGCGAAATTTTTAGTTGACACTTAAGAAGAGCATATCCATAAGGAAACTTGGTAGGGAAATGAAAGTATCAAAACCATCTGTGCAGCGGATACTTAAAAATGACATTGGATTAAGACCTTGCAAAAGACGAATACAACCTAAACTCATAGAAACCCAAAAGCAGAAAAGAATCAAATTCGCTAATTGGGTGCGACACAATTTCAGAAAAGGTTAGACTAAGATAATCCTTTTTATGATGAAAAAAGGATTTAAAGCCACTGGACTACTCGATTTAAGATGAATTTGTACAGCTGATGAACTGGGTTAAAATAAAATGTTAAAAAATACTGATTTGAGAACTAAAACGAGCTGTAAAGAGTATAAGAAAGAACGTAATAATGGAAAGTTGTCTAAGTTGGACCAGACGCTTACATCGAATGGCAAACAGGAACTGGGATTATTTACATAAATTAATTTGTTGCATTTTGTTTATTATTCTATCTATATTGTTTATGTGTAAAACCAAGTTGGGTTTCACTTAAATAAATTTAGTTATTCATCAATTTATATCAGTCTATTTTATTCTGGTACACCCGTTACGTACGGCTGGAAAGTGTTAATAATCAATGCAGACTACATGATTTTTCGTACTTGATTTTTCTTTCTTTCATTTTTTCCCCTGGTAAAAAGCAATGAAGTTGCGATACTGAACTGAGTGGCTGATCTGATGCATGTTCTAACAAATCTGTCTTGCAAGTAAATTAAAATAAAAAATGTATTTTCTTTGCTTGAAATATTAGGTTATGAATACATTATCATTTAATATTGTCACAAAATGTTAACTGAATTCATTCATGAGATAAATTGCTTTTATGTCTTTTCCAGCTTTTTCACTTATGCTTTAATCGCATGATCATGACTTCGTGAAACGTGAGAGTGGAAGAGAGTCCTCCTAACCTCCTGCTTTCTTTTAGTTGTTACACTGTTAAAAATTTCAACAGAAAACTCTGTGTAATCTATTATATTAAGTCTTACGTAAAATTACAGAGAAAAATAAACGGAGATGTTAAAAAACTTATTTTACACATTCATTTTAATAACTAATATTAATTTAATTAATTATTGTTGAGAATATATTTCGGACTTGGAATGCTTTTTTTAAAGTGGAAACAGTCATTTTTAATTTTAATTAAAAAACTAAATAATAAAATTACGTAAAAATACAGAATAAAGATTGAGAATCTCGATTATTCACTTTTAACTAAGAATTATTGTAAATTTATAGAGACTCGGGATAAATATTTTCATTAACTTTACAGAAATTTTTAACAGTGTACATGACACTTGAATATAAATACGTCCACTTTCATCGGCGAAAATTTGTAGCTTCGATTTATCTGATTTTTACAAGATTTACATTTTCTTCAAAAAAGCATAAATTGAGCTAGCTTATTACTGGAAAAGCTTAAATCTATAAGCCTGATATTTAAATGCACATTTTGATTCATTTTCTTTTGAACTAACTCTAGTAATACGTGTTCTTGAAATCACATAGGGCGAAAGAGACTAAACCTATCATCTTAAACGATATAGAGCTGTATAAATTATTCGTATAATTTATGATTATAATAAAATTATTCACAAAATCAATAATTTAGACTCAATCGTTTGTGTCTGTCTATACTGATGAAATTATTAGCACACACACACACTCTTTTTTTTTTTTTTTTTTTTTTTTTTTTTTTTGTATAATGCCTGGATTATTCAACATTTATTTTTTTATTTATTCTTTGTGTTTGCGTGTCTGTGTCTACCGAAACCCGGTTGCGAAGTATATATATATATATATATATATATATATATATATATGTATATAAATCTTATTCTTATATGATACATTTATATTGAATTGAATTTTTGAATTTCTTGAAAATAAATAAATAAATAAAAATATTTTTCATGCAATATAATCGATGCAATCTAATTGATACAATGCATATTTTCTTGAAAGTTAAAAAAAAAAAAAAAAAAAAAAAAAAAAAAAAGTTTAATTGATTATTTTAACTTTGCATTTCTGGATCCAGTGATTTTAGATCTTTTTCTTTTTCAGTTAAAATGAATGAAGATTTCAAAAGTGCATCATTATATGCATCTTTTAAGTTTAGTACGAACAAGGTGTCACATTTAGAAATTAATTTAGACACAGTTCAGGAAATCACTTTTTTCGCTTTTAATTTATGAAGTACATTTATGTCTAACAAGGTTGGTTGGTTGCGTTTTTACGTCGAATATCTAAAAAGGAGATGCCACGAAATGGAAAAATCAGATCACACGAAATTTATAGTTATCAACATTTTATTTTTTTTCCGGAACATTTTTAGCCTCACCCGCATTTCGCACCACTTTATTTTAGAATAATTTTCTTTAATATATAACTACGATAAAATATAAAATAGTTTCTCTTTAAATAAAAGTGGTATGGAATAAAATTGGGGCTAAAAATGCTCCGGAATAAATTAAAATATTGGCAACTCTGCGAAATTGAGCAGAATTGTAATATACTACGAAAGTAACGACATACTAAAGCAGTAACGTGCACCAGTCACACAATCTTGAGAAAAAAAAAATTTAAAGCTTCAGTACTTTCTTAAGAACAAGCTATTTCCACATAGAGTCAACGCCCCAGACAATGTGTGTCTTAGATATTATCGAACTCGGGACGCCCGCTTACACTACTAACAACGCTACTGGAGTATTGCCACTGTGCCGAAGTAACTTGTACTGAAGCAATTACTGAAACTTTAAAGATTTTTTCTCAAGATTGTGTGGCTAATGCGCGCTACTGCTTTAATACGTTGCTACCTTCATAGTATACTACAATTCTGCGCAATTTCATCCCGATCTGAATTTCCCAATAAATGCTTATATCTCCGTTATTAAATATGCTTTCGTCACACAAATTCATCCACAAATTGAACTGGGTCTATGTTAACATATCCTAAAGTTACAGCTCATTTCGTTCAATTAATGATAGAGGGTGATCACAAACATTATAGATTTTGCTCAATTTGTTACCGGCCACCTAAATGTTGTCTTAACCAACCTTCACTGAAAAACATGAAGAAAAGCCAGTTCTTTAAATGCCCAATGTTTGAAAACATTTCATCGAGAGATAAGTTTTTAAACTGAAAAAAACTAATCGTTTGCACATGTTGTTAAACTTTTGAGTAGACGTGTATAATAATGTGTAACTGACATGATGTTCAGCAGAAATGATGACTCTGTTTTTTAGATTAAGAAAAATTTAAAATATGTAAAACATTATCTATATATATGTGTGTGTGTGTATGTGTGTGTATGTATATGTATATATAATCATCAATTTCAGAATTTTAGCCTTTATTGATCCATTGCAGTAGGAGGGCCTCTCCTAGGTATTTCCAATTCCAATCTACCTGTTTTCTGCAATTCTTCTCCATTCTGGTCCTCCAATATATATACGAGGTGTGGCTATTAAATAACGAGACTATTGCTGTAAAACATTTTATTTTAAATTTATACATATTTAGTTATTATCACCTTCAATATACACCCCTCCTCTATCTCTACAATGTTCCATGCGAATTTTCCATTGTTCGAAACAGTGCTGGAAGTCTTGTCCTGTGAGCTCCTGCATGAGGCGTGCCGCTTTTTATTTCACAGCTTTAACTGACTCAAATCTTGTTCCTTTTAATGCAGATTTAACTTTGGGGAACGGATAAAAGTCACATGGGGCCAGGTCAGGAGAATAAGGCGGATGGTCTAAAACTGGGATGTTGTATTTGGCTAGAAACGCCTTGACAGACAATGACGTGTGAGCCGGCAAGTTGTCTTGATGGAGAACCCATGACATATTCTTTCACAATTCGGGTCGTTTTCTCCTTACCCCTTCACGGAGTTGAGCAAGCACCTCAAGATAGTAATGTTGATTAATAGTTTGACATTCAGGAAACCAGTGAAGGTACACAATACATACATGTCGAAAAAAAAAAAAAAAAGGATCATCATCGCTTTGAATTTCGGTCATCATCTCCAAAGTCTTCTCAGCCATCTTGGAAACGGTTGAACCACTCATAAACTAGCACACGTGATAAACATTCATCGCCATAAACTTGTTTTAATAAAAGATAAGTTTCACTAGCGATTTTACCAAGTTTCAAGTGGAATTTCACGACAATTCGTTGCTCTATTTTTACACTTTTCGGCAAAACGAAACAAACATCTCTTACACAAACGAAGGTTACGGCCAGACTGATTTCTCTACAAACACGGGAAGAGCTGCAATCGAAAGAGAAGGCTTTACGCTGCACAGCTGTCGGTCGTTCGCATTTGGCGCATATGTAGTTCATCTGTAGCAGCAATAGTCTCGTTATTTAACCTTTTACAGGCCAATGTTCCGAATTGGGAACATCAAATTAAAACTTGTTTAAAAAATTAAATTGCACTAATATTGACTTGAAATAATTAGCAGACATACTTAAAAGATGATTTGATTTTTTAAAAACAGAAGCAACATTCCTATCATTAGTTGGTAACTGTACAAAAAATCCCCAAAATGATCATTTTCATATTTCTTTCCAAAGAGCACAAATAAGAAAATTCATAAAAATTTGAAAGTATCCGATGACTCTGAATATCAGTTGGTTTATTTTAAACAGCTCTTATTATCAAAAAGTACATCAAACTTGATAATATTAATCAGATTATATTAATAATCTATAATATTAATCTTAATAATTTAAGAATATTAATAATTATTATTAATGGCAATTAATATTTATGTATGTATTTTTTTCCATTTAAATGATTAAAATCCCTTAACTAAAGTGTTATAAAGTAAAATATGCAAATAACTAATGAAAAATATACCTGGATCTAAATTCGGCCTGTAAAAGGTTAATAGCCACACCTCGTATATATATATATACATATATATATGTTTGTGTGTGTACACATATAGAGAGAGCGAGAGGAAGTGTACATTTATAAGAATAAAAACAAAAAAATACCTAAATCATTTTATTTATTTATTTATTTGTTTATTTTTAATTCTACTTTACATTACATGCAAAGTTCTCCAGCTTCAAAAATTTGATTTTTATAGCTCTTTCGTGTTAATTTCTGCATACTTCAAGATTTTCAATATCCAGTAATCTAGCAATAAATTAAAAAATATTTGTAAGCAAACGCCATAAATTGACAAAACTCGCAAAAATTATTTAGAGTCTAATTAATAGTCTTCATCAAGTGAAAAAAAGTAGTCACACAAGCAGCATCAAAGTGGCAGCAATTGTCCGATGAGTTTTGGTTATTTTTGTTATTTGCTTACAAAGCTTCTCATTTATTATTATTTAAAAGCAGTCTGTTGGTGCATTTTATTGTTACCCAGTGACCTAATCAATCTATGCATCATATTCCAACAATGCCTTCCTTATCAGCTTTTGTTGCTCTAAATAAAAGTGTACCCTGGAGGTAAAGGACACCATGTCACAAAAATGAATTTTTTTAGGTCTGATATTAAAGTGAAATTAATTAATGACATTTTTTTTTCACTGTAAAAAATGTGTCCTATTTGCTACCAGAAATTTTCTGTAATTACAAAAAATAAGTTCTGACAACATAATTTTTTCGTAAATTACGCGTATTTTCTCAAATTACAGAGAATTTCTGGCAGCAAATGGGACATATTTTTTATAGTGTTGAGTAAGGAAAATGGACATGGTTTTATGCTCTACTGTCCTATCTCCTTTATAGTAGTTTCATATAATGCCTAATGCAGCTATGTAAAGCAAAAAATGCACATCAAGAATATGGCGCCAACTATTTTCAGAAAATGGACATGGTATTCTTTACCTCCGGGGTATATATACACTGTAAATACAAGTGTCTGAAATTCAGACACAATTGTGTATAAAATGGTTGCTTAATTTTAAGATGCTAAAAAGTGTCTTAAAAGGCACATTGTTTCACACATGAAGTGTCTGAAATTCTGCCATCTTTGATCCTATCTACAGTGAATATTTTTGATAAATAAATAAATGAAAAGATGAGTGTTATAATGTTTACCTGTGAAAAAGATTTTAGAATAACCTAGAGCATAAAAAAAAAAAAAAGCATTACTAATTTTTGCAAAAACAATTACCGTTTCCCTCGCCGGGAATCGAACCTACAATCAATGAATTCACAGTCGAGCGTCTTCCCAATCAAGCCATCAGTATTCACACAGGAGTTTCTTTGTATAATGAAATATATTTTAGTATCCGTAAAACAAATCGAAGTTTTACGTCTTTGCAATAAAACTGTCCATAACAGCTAAAGCTTAATACATATTATTATCTTAAATTTCATGTGTAGAGGTTTAGAGTTTTTTTGTAAAATGCGTAATAAATATGAAAAAATAGTAGACTGTGGATTTTAAACGATTTTTTTAAAACTGGTATTTGCAAGAAAAAAAACTATGAACATGAAACCAAAAAAATTGTTCCTTTACATTTTGAAGTGTAGGGAAACATAAAATAATTAAAATGTGGAAAAAAAATCAATTATGCACAAATTGTTTAAGAATGCGTTTAGTTACGAATTCGCTTCTTAGCTACAAGATACATGCTTCGTTTATTTTAATATATATATATATATATATATATATATATATATATTATTACATGTGAAAACTTTAAATAAAAATTAACTTTGTTTTTTTAAATTTTAACCGAATAAGTTTCGCGTCTAAGTATTTTAAATAAGTTAACTACTTATATTATATAAAATAATATCAAATTTATTTGTTAAAAAAATATTAAAACGGGATATGCATGCCGCTTAAAGTAGATTTCATATGGAAATTTTTTTAAGTAATACTACAAATGTCTGAATTTCTATGTGTCTGAAATTTGTAATGTCTGAATTTTTAAGTGCCTGAATTGCAAAATGTCTGAAATTTTATGTGTCAAAAATATTAAATGTCTTATATTCAGACATATCAACCTTATTTAGACACTTATCTCAGCTCATTTGTAAGAAAGACACTTACGTGTCTTAATTTAAGACAGCATATGCGTCTGAAATTTTGCATGCGTAAATGTTTCAGACATTTATGTGTCTGAATTGACATTTCAGACACATTTCTGTCTGAATTTAAGACGCTTCTATTTACAGTGTATATATATATATATATATATAATCTAATGTAAATTAAATGCGCATCAAGTTTTATTATTCTTTTTTATTTGATCAATTTTATAACAATGCCTTAAATTTTACACTTTTATGTCAAGGGTTTCTTAATGGTAGTATTAATACAAACAGAAAAATAACCAAGAAATTTTTCTATGAATTTATTGTAGTATTTACGATCGAACATTTTCGCTTTAGTATAATGCATTTTTAAAAATTCTGTCTATTAAAATTTTTTTGCACACGCCAAAACGTATCGTAAAATGTAATGAATTTGAATTTAAAAAACTTCTAAGTAGTTGAAGACTCTTATATAACAGTTCAATATATGTAAAAACAATTGTAGTGAAAAAAAATAATAAATGAAAATACGGAAGAATATACGAACATTTTTTTGTGATAATTATTTTGTTACAGCAGCTATAGTATTTTTTAAACATTGGGCAAAAAACTACACGTAAGTTTGAAATATTTTATTATAGGCCACTTCTAGTTGACGAGTAATTTAAAAGGAATAGCTCGATAATTCACGCAATTAATTTACGCGATATTGAAAATGTTTAATAATATAGAAACGTTGGGAATTTACTTTATTCATTGATCTCAAGCATTTTTAAGGTTATTTATCCAATAATTTTGAGAGTTTAATGATATTTTCTTTTTCTTCCCTCTTTTAATGTGCGTATTAGCATGTAAGTTTCGTATATGACGTTCTCAAGATGTCGGCATCATTATAATTTTTTTCTTTTTCTTTTTCTTCTTTCTTTCTTCCCTTTTTTTTTTTTTTTTTTTTTTTTTTTGTTCAATGCTAAGATGCACGGCCTCTATTTATATAGAGGGGAAACACTAGAGTGAAACATAATTTTAATGACGCATAGCATTTATAATGGTGTAGAAGACAGAAAGTACACTCCGCAGTTGCTGAAAAAGAAAGGAAGAAAGAAAACGGAAAGAGAAATGTTACATTTGTAATATACGGTTTCATAGACTTTCTGCAGTGTCGTTTTAATATCCTTATTTCTTAGAGATTTTTATAAATGTAGGTTAAATGTGTTCGTAGGTTGTCACTTAACTGAAATTTTAAATCATAATATACTTTTATGTTTTTTTGTAGTGTATGTACAGCATGTAGACTTCATATTTCTTACTTTAAAAGTAAAAATACTCTATTAAAAAAAAAAAAAAAAAAAAAAAAAAAAAATGTGCTGATTTTACAGAATTAAATAAAGTCTTACTTTAACTCCTATAAGAGTCAAGGAAATACTACTACTACTTATTCTTATTATTATTATAAGAGCTTACATTTTTGCAAATATTTCTTCGAAACAATAATACGGATTTTGCTGGTAGAAATAAAATCTCTCTGAATTGAAAAACCATTTACTTTTATGCTTTGATAATTCGTTATTATCTTCTCAAAAATAATGATTAATTGTTTTGTAATTGCGTTTAAATAATTTCATTGCCAAATTTTCAGATAAAATTTCCGTTTTTAAAAAACAGATTAAAAATTAAAAAAATAAAACGTGCCATATCATATACTTAAGCCTGTTTATAATTTTGCTTTCTCACTTTCGTATAAGTACTGGGATTGTTATGAAATTTCGATATATTTGGTTGAGTCAAAGGTTTTGTCCGTTTTTAAATAATTTATTAAATTAAAAAACAAAAATGTATAACAACTACAACAAAATTTCGTTATCACATTATCTATTACTTTCAACAACTACTCTCCAATGTGACTGCAACATTGATATTCCACGTTTAAAATAAGCCGCTGATTTTTGAGAGAAGTTGACTATGCATTTTCGGAGGTCATTCTGGTTGTTGAAACACCGTTTACGAATAAAGTGCTCTAGAAACTAAACAAATGATAATCTAAATACTCAATGTTAGACCTATATGGAAGATGAGTGTGAAGTTCACAGCCAAACTCATTAAATTTCTCACGCACTTGGTTCGAAATATGTGGCCTTACGTTGTCTTGTTGCCCCGCTAGGACCATTTAGAAAGACACCTCCCTAAGGAGAGCATTTTACCTATAGGCCTAAGACCCTTGCGTAGTCAATCAACCATAACCCTACAACCAACCAATGGTACTCTGCTTGTTTTAAGGTATTGTCATACCTTTAAGATATTTTCAAAGCATTTTTTAATTTAAAAGAAGTTAAAAAATGCTTATTAGATGCACTTTGCGGGGAGAAATACAAATTATAGCAGAGGAAATGACTGACTCGAAAACGCACATTGAAAACTCAAACATTTTTTCAAACATATTGAAAAACTTTTGATTTTTGGGAATTATTTCATTCGTTAATTTTACCATTATTTTATTCAGAGCACTATCTGAGAAACATTTTAAAAACTTTTTTTGTTGTTACTTTGAGTCCATTTTGTAAAATGTGTAAATACCAATTTTGGTGGCAATCCGCTAACCCGTTTTGTCTACAGGAGGCTGTTCATAACAGAAGTTAATTTTTAACACTCTGTATTTATAAAAAATGTGTGAAAGCTTACTAAACCATGAGACCCACTTTATTGAAAAAGAAAAAAAAAAATAATGGAATTATATTTGCCTGCAAAATGCCCTTTTTTTAAAATGTAATTTAATTCTTTCCGGAAAAATAAATTGTCGACAAAGATTAAAATGTTAGTCCACATTAAAAAAAAATTTTTTAGGGGTGGTCTTTTGTAATGTGTTTCATAGAATATATCCCTATGCTACAATATATTCTTTATCCATTAAACAGTTTGTAAGTGAATCATATCATGCATGAAATACTTTGATATGAACGATTTAGGAACTATCCCCCAATCCCCATGTTCGAGATTTAATAAAGTTATACTATTTTAACGTACAAGGTATTGCAGCAAAAATATTACATACACATAAACAAATATCCTTAAATAGTGCCTATCCCGCATACTATATTTTTAAACACAGTGCCTATTCTACATAAAATAGTTCGTTATTCTGACCAATGCATTATTCAGCACATTATATTCACTATTAAGAAGCAACTAATAACATTACTTTTTTTTTTTTTTTTTTTTTATATATATTTCAGTAAATTAAATAATACAAAGTAAAAAAATACACTACAACATTAAAACATAGTCTTTATTTATTATTTTTTAAATACAATAATAAATAATTTTTATGAACATGTAAAATTATTACCTAGAGAATTCAAGAATAACTTGCTTTAAAAACCAGATGTTAAAATCCTTCCACCAAGTTATTAATGAATAGCATACCTTCATTCTCCTGTGTATGATGGAAGCAAAAGTGTTATTATACATACCGATGTTATCTTCATTGTCCATATAGTAATGCAACTGTCATGTAAGTGTAATATTTTTAAATAACCATCCTTTAAAAATCAATGTAGTTTTATGTATTATACGCCAGAAATCTGCTAATACTTTATTACACTATTTTTAAGTTGAGATAAATAAAATGTACTCTAATTTTTGTGGTCGATGACTTCAAACACAGGTTTTAAATGCACATTTATTTGCATAAATGGTTATGGGCAATGATTACTATTGTAATTATTCAGCGCAGGTAGCATTCCCGATTGCAGTCCTGTCGACCCCGGCTCAAATACAGACAGAGAGAAAGTGATAATTTCCTTTTATTTACTTAGTTACCCATTTGCGCAATACTAGTGCGATGTTAAACCCAACCAACCAACATTTATTTTCATACTTGTTTATTCAGTAGTGCACAATTTACAGCAGTGGTGTTAAATTTACAGCACAAGCAATTACAATAGTGACGTAAATTTACAACGAAAAGGGCTGGCACCCAAATTGACAGTATTTTATTTTGCAAAATTATACCTGTGTTTCTTTACAATGTAAATAGTTTATAGGGCAAAATTAATAGCTACGAAATCATAACAACATTGTTTTAAATTAACGCAAATATAAAAAAAAAATTATGCATAGTGTTAACCACAATAGAACATAAAATTTTTTTTATAAGAATAAAAAGGAAAAAAAAAATAAATAAAGAAGAGTTTTAAATTTTAACGAGTTACAATTGGCATGATTTTCTTGAATTTGCAAAATTTTTAATCCATGAGATCTGCAGCTTTAATTTAATTCAGCAATTAGACCAGATCCAGATAAAGAATCAGAAATTTTTAAACAAACACCATACAATACACAAATTTGCAATATATTTTTCAGATCGATATCGTTAAGCATGAACTTTTATCAAGCGGATGTCGTAGGCCCACGTGAAATGTACAAGGAACAACATACCTAAATTTAACCCTTTCAATCCCACTGGGACATATATATCCGATATCCCAGTGGGGTTGAAAGGTCGACCGTCAAATGCAACAAAACTGACGTTGAATGTTGGAGATCATTTGCCGTTGGAAAGGCCAAAAAGAAGAAGATGTGTCTGCTGCACCAAACAAAATAAAGAAACCTGAACAAAAACGGTTTGAACCATGTGTAAAGTTGCACTCTGCAAAAATTGTTTTACAGTGTACAGTACATAGAAATGCATAAATAATGTTGAATAGGTGTCTTGTAATAAAATTGTTTTAAAAATATTCTAATATTAATTTAGAACTAGGGAACTGAACTTTTCACTGTATTTTATATCGTTACCTCAACCCCACTGGGATGCCATCTAGAATGCCACCTAGAAAAACCAGTGGAATGTATGTGTCCCAATTCCACTTAATTTTTGTTTTCATTTGTGGCTGAATATTGTTATTTCTACTTTATTCTACCTAATGCAGCCCTAATTTACTTTATTTTTGGAAAGGAAAAAACTGGTAACGAAAGGGTTAAAGTAAAAGAACAATTTCAAATACACCTATACTTGGTACTAGAAAGCCCAAAGAAACAGCTCCTTTCACGCTGATTTTATTTTTGCCTAGTGAAGATTTGTGCTTAATTATTTAAACCCGAAATAATTGTTGCGTGTTTATGAATTTCATTTTATTTTTTCACAGAGTCTTTATTATGTTTCATAACTCTATACAAGTTTTTGCTATTTTTTGCTGTAACATCCGGTAATTCGGAAGATATATCTTTAAAGTTTTATTAGATTTCTTATGATTACGTATAAAAATATGTCGCCAAAACATGCATGCAGCAAAAATTAACTTGGAAAATAATAATAAAAAAATATATTTATTTATCTATTTATCGAAATTTATTTTGCTTCATCTTATCAATAAGACCACGATATTAATTTATTTTAAAATGGAT
Source organism: Salticus scenicus (assembly GCA_963930645.1). Classification (NCBI taxonomy): domain Eukaryota; kingdom Metazoa; phylum Arthropoda; class Arachnida; order Araneae; family Salticidae; genus Salticus; species Salticus scenicus. The sequence goes on along the minus strand of OZ005657.1, from coordinate 147,273,546 downwards.
TAACTTTTTTTTTTTTTTTTTTTTTTTTTACCCTCTAAATAATAATGCATTTCAAATGCATAAACAAAAGTATTACTGAGCAACAAATTATTACTAAGATGAATTTTTACAATTAAAATGCCAAAGTTCATTAAATTGTGTATTCAAAGTTTTGTACATATTACTTTTAAACGCCAGTTCTATGGTTCTTTTTTATAACCAATTGTTGTCTTATTTTTATCATTTTATATTTAATGAGATATTTTCTCTCTTTTTAACACGCTTTTATTAGCTTCACCTGTATGTATGTTTTTTTGCATGTTTGTTTGTATGTTTGTATGTATGTTTGTAACCGCTCTGGGAGCAAATAAAAACTCTATATTGTAAGAAAAGACTTTGCCTACGTGAACACCGTGGCTGTGAGGTAAGGCGCCGCGCTACAAACTTGAAGGTCCAGCGTTCGATCCCAGTCAGGGGAGATTTTTTAAAAATGTTTTTTGTTTAATTCTAAATTATTTTAATTAAAGATTTAAATGTATGTAAATATTATGGTGTGTCCCTCACACGATTTTCTTTTACCCTGCATTTTAATACTAAGATAGATATTTTGAGCTTTTTAGTTCACATTTCTATAAGAGCGTGTTCTTTAATTTTTTAAAACTATAATATTATTAAACTCATACTCATAGTTTAGGGGTGAGTTTGGTGTTCGATAAGAGCGTTTAATATCGCACTAGATCTATGCAGTAGGCGATTGGTGATGACCTATTATTTACCCCTAGGTTTGGTCCGAAGACATGCCATCAAACGAAGACATGCCGTGGAGGAGGTGCATAGTTTAGGGGAAATTTTAATTTAATTGTAATTTACATTGTTATTTAAATTATTTATTTAGGATAAAGTAAAGATTATCTTATCATTACCTCCGTCTGAGTGAAAGGTATTTTCTTGAAACTCTAGACAAAACCTCTCAAAGGTTTTTTGCGACATGTTTGTAAAATATTTTTTATGCATCACAGTAATAACAGGTGGTTTTAAATTTCTTTTATCCAGTATTTATTCATGAAAGTTCAAAAGAATATTTCTTTTTAACTCATTATGAAAGAAATATATTATCCAAAAGAATTTTTTATTGTTCAGTTCTTCGCTGTTTCAGTGAAAATGCGAAAAGTAGAAAGAAATGGAAGGTTTACGATTTTATTTGTGTGCATTTCCTTAAAAGTAATGTATTTTAAGTGATCTTTGACAAGTAAAGGTGGATGTCATGGCTATAATAATTGAAGACTTTTCTAAAACCGGTTAAAAGTACTTTTGCTTGTTGAAATAAATTAAAACAAACTTTTTATTATTGTTATCATTATCATTTATGCTTGTGATACTTAGGTCTTCCAACATTCAGGAAAAATATGTTATTTATCAAAAAGGGATGGGATTTTGAAGCTGTATTATTGTGTATCCCTTTCTGTGATCGCTTCTTTAATAGCGAAAGTCAGGTATAGAGACCAGTGCGAGTTGTAAAAATTGATTAAATCTACGATTCAGTGTTGTAATGTAATATCATCGAAGGTGATAACGGCAATACATTTCTACGAGCGAGTACTAATTAATAAAAGTACGTGTTAATTAATTTACTAAATTTTTTTGTTTTCTGAACGAATTAAAAAAAATCGCACGTACAAAATATAGTATTTTTAAAGGTATTCAACAAAACGTAAAAAAGCGAAATTGTTTCAATTATTTTGTCCAAGTATATGTGTATATGTGTGTATAATTTTTCTTCTTTTTTTTAATGATAACACTTTTAAGCAATAATTTAATTTCTTTATTTCGGTTTCCTTTACTAGATATATTGCAAATAATAATAATATTAATGATGATGATAATAATATATATTTTTTAATTATTTTGGTTGATAATCAGAAAGGGATTATTGCAAATTAGCCTCCCTGAGCGACCAGCTGCTTCGCAACCATGAAAATTATGACGGTGTGGTGTGTATTATTATGTGAGAACATCACTTAAAAGTATATTTTAATATGAGTGTGTGGGCACTAGAATTTTTCAACTGAATTTAAGTAAAAAAAAAGGCCATTTGTGGACAAAATGAAAAAGCAATGTAAAAAGAAAAATATGAATACTTTTTATTTATAAGTTTCCTCAAAGTTAGTGCTTTAATGATTGAAAATTTTCTGATTATGAAAACAGAATAAATAAAAAAATAAAAACATTAGGTATGAGAATTTGTGAAAAAAGATTTTCCCATTGAATAACATGGGCCTTGACTGTCGGCAAGATTAGATAATAGTTATACTATTAATAGTTATACTGCTAATATTTATACTGTTAAGAACTCCATAGAATTTGCAAAAAACATTCAAAACTGCCATCACACTAATCTCACTATGGTTTCCTTTGATGTAAAATCTCTTTTTACTAATGTTCCAATAAGTGGTGCCCTCTGCTGTCTCGAAAATAGATTAAAAGAGTTTCATTTCACATCTTTTGAAATACAAGAATTAATCTCTCTTACCCGCATTTGTTTATCACAAACCACTTTTTCTTTCCAAAATAAATTCTATCGTCAGTCTGAAGGTTTAGCCATGGGTTCCCCTCTCTCCCCAATTCTCGCTGATATTTACATGCACTATTTCGAAAGCAAGCTTTTTAAGAAAATATCCTTTCCTTTTTGGACCCGTTACGTCGACGACACCTTCACGCTTATCAACATATCACAATATTGACCACGTCTTAGAAACTTTAAATTCAATTGACAGTAATATCCAGTTTACATATGAAATAGAAAATAATGGCTCCCTTCCATTTCTTGATACGCTCGTCTCTCGCACTGTAAATGGATTTTCAACCACCGTCTATCGAAAAAATTTTGCTGTCTCCCTTCCTCCCCATGCGCGTTCATGTCACCCACCTAACCAAAAAATGGCTGCTTTCTATACTTTTGTAAACCGTGCCCTTAATATTTGTTCAAATCCTAGTTTATTAAAATCTGAAATTAAATACCTGAAAGCCATTGCAATTGACAGAGGTTATGACCCTTCCATTATAGACAAAGCTATCCAAAAATTACAACTCCCTCGTATTTCGTCTACTAAGTCAGTCTCTTCTAATATCAGTATTGTCTTACCCTGTTTTTCTAAATCCAGTCAAACCATAGCTAAAATTCTCAAACAATATGATTTTAAAATAATATTTTCGCCTTCCAATAAACTCACCTTTTCTCAGTTAAAAGATCCCATTGATACGTATAATTCTTGGGGTATTTGTAGTATTTCCTGTCAGTGTGGTTTATCATATATTGGCCAAACTAAACGCAGTCTTAAATTTCGTCTAAAAGAACATATGAATTAAGTCCGCAAACAAGAAACCAATAAATCGGCTATTTCTAAACATTGCTGGGAGGAAAATCATAATTTTAAATTTAATTCAGCTAAAATAATTTGCAGACCTAAATCCATTCATGAACTCGATTTCTTTGAAGCTTTTCATATTTATAAAAATTTTAAAAACCTTGCAAATTGTGATTTCGCTATTCCCTATTTGTCTAACTGTTGGAAATTTTATATTCAGTCCACATTTTCTTAATTTTTCTACTGTTTACACAGCTAACTTTAATAAATTCCTATTGGCCACTCTCCCCACCTTTCCCGTAATTCTATTGGTTGAACTAAATTCGGCCCCTCTCCTATATATACGAGCCCTTTTGCAGATTCAGAATCCTTTTTGCACTGAAGACGGCACGCTTAAAGCTGCCGAAACAGCTGTATGCATTTCCAATATTTTTCTTTGGCGTTTCTGACGTAGTCGTTTATTCGAGTTTTAATATTCCAACGCCAAGTCTCCTGTTATTATTAAGATTGAAAAATGTTAATGACTTCGGCTTGTTTGTCTGTCTGTCCACGCTTTAACTCCTGTAAATATTTATGGAATTTCTTGAAACTGATATATGTTATTCAAGTTCACTATCGGATGTTCCTATTGAAAACAGAGTTAATATCTCTTCTGGTTTCTGTACAGGGAGATGCGAAAGTATCCTAAAGCATTGCATTCTATGAAAGATATTTCTATAAAAAATATTTTAATGCCTTACTGTACACAAATCTCAATGAAACTGAAATATGTTATTCAAGTTCACTATAGATGTTTTATATATAAAATGGAGTAAATACCACCACTGGTTTGTGTGCAGGAACAATCGAAAGTATTCCAAAGCATTTGTTCTATGAAATGTATTTCTATAAATCATATTTTAATACCTTTACTCTACGCAAAACTTAATGAAATTTAAACATGTTATTCAAGTTCGCTATCGCATGTTTCATATATAAAATGGAGTAAATACCACCACTGGTTTGTGTACAGGGACACGCGAAAGTATTCCAAAGCATTGCGTTTTATGAGAGGTATTTCTATAATCCTAATTTTAATAACTTTACTTTTCACAAAGTTTAATGAAATCAAAATATGTTATTAATATGCGCAAAAAATGCTTTCTTCAGAATATTGTATGATCAGCATTATATTTACTTTGCCACACAAAAATATTCAGTTACATTAAGAGCATATTAATAAAAATTTTCTGGAATTGTGCCTTCGTTTACATTAAGCGTTTTTAACACTTTCTAACAATTTTTAATTGTGAATATGAATTCAATTTGTGTATCTGTCTGTCTGTTCGTCTGCCCATCTGCCCGTCCGTCTGTCTGTACGCGCTCTAATTCTCGCAAATATTTATAGAACATCTTGAAACTGATATATGTTATTCTAGTTCACTATCGGATGTTTTCTACTGAAAATGGAGTGAATACCTCTACTGGTTTGTGTACAGGGACACCCGAAAGTATTCCAAAGCAATTTTTAGAGTGGACAGACGAACAGATAGAGATATGGACAGTCTACCAGGCAGATACACAAACTGAAATCATATTCACACTGAAAAATTGTAAGAAAGTGTTAAAAACGCTTAATGTAAATGAAAATGCAATTCCCGCAAATTTCCAATAAAGGCCTTTAATATAACTGAATATTTTTGTGTGGCCCTGTAAGTATAATGGTAATAACAGTACATTCTATGGAAAACATTCTTTTGTGTATATAATAACATATTTCGTTTTCATTAAGATTTCTGCAGAGTAAAATTATTAAGTTTAGGTTTATAGAAATGTCTCTCATGAATTGGAATGCTTTGGAATACTTTTGGGTCTCCCTGCATACAAACCAGTGCTGGTATTTATTCTATTTTCGATAGAAAGCATACGATATTAAACTTGATTAACATATTTTAATATCATTAGGTTTTGTGTAAAGTAAAATTATTAACATATGATTTATTGAAATACCTCTCATAAAACACAATGCTTTGGAATACTTTCGGATGTCCCTGTACACAAGCCAGTAGAGGTATTCACTCAATTTTCAATAGGAAACATCCGACAGTAAACTTGAATACCATATATCGTTTTCAAGAAACACCATGAGTATTTACGAGAGTTAGAGCTTAGAAGGACAGACAGACAGAGGGACCGACAAAAAACAAGGTTGAAAAGTGTTAAAAAGAAGAAAAGGAAAAATAAGAAAAAAGGAAAAAGGAAAAAAAAAATTCTCGAAAGGACTTTAATATTATGTATAAACTATATATTAAGGTAAATGTTATAAAATGAAGCTGTTCATTTTTTTTTTTTTTTTTTTTTTTGAGATTAAGGCAAGGAGGCAATAATATTTATCTAAGATTAACTTGTAGTCACAGAAATATTCTAAAAATATGTTTAAAAATAATGTTCTTTTGTATAACTTTATTATTATTATTATTATTACATAGCTGCCAATTTGTACGTTTTCTTGCTACCGGAAATATTTAATAGAAATTTTTATGAAGATTCTTCGTATTTTTCTGTGATTAAACATAATGAGATTTTTTGCAAAGAAATAGGGGTGTGACAAAAACGTACAAGTTGTCAACTACGTTATTATATATTTTATCTAAAATTTTGAAAAAAAAAAAAAAGAAATATTTTAAAAGTAATTTTTATACATAAAAAAAAGAGTTGTTTAGAACTTCTTAACTTGTTTTAGTGTTTATGTGTTATATGTAAGCAGATTAATCTCTGTTACCACAGCTTTATCTTCGTTTAGAAGACAAGGGGGGGAAAAAAGTCAAAAGTGCACATAACTAAGCCTAACAGTCAAACGAGGCTAAGGTTAAGTTAAAATAACACAGGAAATGCTGTCAGAGTTACGAAATTATATTATTTTTGTTTAACTAGTTAACAATGGCGACTACCTTGACAGATATTGCTTTACCAGATGTTAGAGGTGTTCGACAATATGCGTTTGATAAAAAAAAAAAAATTATGTTAAATTACTACTCTATAAAAAGTGCGGCAACTATTTATAATAGCGAAAATATATTTTTTTTCCCACCCGCAATTTGCTTTTGAATTCAAAATACATATTGGCATTTGTTTTACATCGCTTATTTAAGAAACTGAATGATTTTTAGGATATTTAATTTTGCGTGAGTATTTGTTAATTAAATTAGTTAATAATATTACAAATAAATAGTGTATTAAGCTAAATGTCATTTCATAAGTCTTTAAAAAAAACTTTAAAAAAAAAGGGGGGGGTTCTATTTAACGCAAAGAGATATGTATATTTATCTAAAAGGAAGTTGAAAAACGAATTATCATTAATGATGGCCTGCATCATTTTCTAGACATTGTTCACCGGGATACAATTTGCATTCTACTTTTTCAGAAATAATTTTGCTAAATTTTTAGCATTTTTTAAACTATAATGAATTTTGAAAATTAAGTAATTTTTTATCATTTTTTAGCATACAGAAAACATTTAATGTTCAAGAGAAATAACACAGGCCTACAAGTGAAGTTGACAAAATTTGATTTGATAATTTCATCTGATCTTTATGTTTTTTGATATGCTGAAACTGAAAATGCAGCCCATTTTTCTCTATCACGTACAGATTTTTGCCAATAGTACAGGGTGTTTACCAACACAATTTCTTACATATACCATCATAACAATAGGTTGGTTGGTATGGTTTTAAGTCGCACTAGTACTTCACAATTACAACAATACGTATCTATGATTAATTAATCATGGAAGCATACTATAAAACTTACCATATAATTATATTAGTGGAAGAGTAATGAACGAAATTGTATAGGCAGGCACCTTGTATTAACAAAAATCTATACGTGATAGAGGAAAACTGGCTTCATTTTCGGTTTCAGCAAGCCGAAAAACATAAAGATCAGCCAAAATTATAAAATCAAAATTTTACATGTCGATCTGTTTAATTTTAAAAAGTGTTTGACATTAAAATCAAAATTTTTAAAAAATCATAAATAATTATACATAAATAGAGTTTTTTATTAACTCATTGTTAAATATTTTGCTACAATCATAAAGCGATGAAGTATTTATCATGCAATATGGAATGAAACAGATAATTTGGTGCGTGAAATACCAAATCAGAGTAAAAGGTTACATTATTTTATGGCTAAAGCTACGGCAGCATCATAATTTGGCACAATTTAGCGTCACCTTTTTAACAGTGCAATATAGCATTTTGAAGACTGTGATGATCATAAAAGTGAGTTACTCATAAAGCTTTCGTTTCTATCACTCTAAAAATTATCATTATTCTTATTATTGTTTTTATCTTTTACTTTTTATACGAGTTAATTTTCCAGATTCTTTATACAAGTTTTATAGGGTACATTTATTTATTTATTTATTTTTAAGTATATATACACTGTTAAAAAAAATGCAACTTTGCTGCCAGAAATTTTCTGTAATACAGAAAAATACGTTTTGTCAACGTAATTTTCCCGCAATTTACGACTTTCTTCTGAAAATACAGAGAATTTCTGGCAGCAAAGTTCCATTTTTTTTTTTTAAACAGTGTATGGTGCATATATGCTACAACAATACTTCTAAACAATATCTTTAGTTTAGAATATTATTTTTGAAAGGGAAAAGGTAGTTTATATGTATATATGTATAAGAAAATGTTGGCAATCTTCGAATTTGAATAAGCCTAATAAGCTCAATATTAAAAAAATATATAAATTTATTGTAAAAATAATTAAAAAAAGCTTCTATTTTTATACATTTAATTTGAATTAATTAAAACACTCACATGATTTTCACTTACTTAGCGTACTTTTTCATCCTAGCTTAATTTTTCTCTGCTTTTTTCTAATTTGCTTTTCATAATCTGCTTTTTGTATATTTAAATAGTTAATTAGAGATAAGTTTTATTATGGTAATAGTTATGTTAATAGTTATTTTTTAGCTTTTATTTATTTCTATTAGTATAAAAATATCTAAAACTTTCATTTCCTTTTTTAATATTTGAACTGAATTTGTGTCTGACATGAGTAATATACTTTCTAAGAGTTATTCTTCATTTAAAAAAGAACAATTTACCAATACCGGCTGTATTATGTTTCGATTTCGATTCTTTTAATTTTCTTTACACACATACGCACACACACACATATAACAGAATGCCTTTTTCCTTATATCTTTAAAAAATATTTTTCCCCTTCTTCTTTTCCCTCAGTATTTGTTCTCTACTATTTTAAAAATGTGTTAGAAATGCTTAGCTCTATTAATATTATTTAAAAAGATAATGAGCTTCTAAAAGTTTATTTTTTAAATTATAGTAAGCTACTATACTTGCTGTAAAGTGCACTGATATTCTGGTGTTGAAAAGTAATGAATAAAAACTTCGTATTCAAACACCATACATTGCAAAACATGCGTTTTGAGTGAAAATAACTGACCACGAACCTTTATCGAACAAAAGATATAGGCATAGGTACAACATAAAAGTACTATATTTACATTGGTCAATGGAATAGTATAGTTGAAACAAAAGTTTCGTAAACATGAGCAGATTCTGATTAAAATAATTTTGGGCTATACAAACAATTCGGTTGATAGTCAGACAGGGGTAACACAAGGGTTAGTTAAGTTTGTGTTTCAACTAAAATAACAAGGGGAAAAAAAGAAGAAGAAAAGAAAGAATAAAGTAACAAGAAAGAAAAATCATGCAGTACGCACTGATTAGTAACACTTTCCAAATGTACATAATTGTTGTATCGAATAACTTTTAATATTCTTTGCCTACGTTATCACACAACAGACAGAAGGACTGAAAAATATACAGATACACTAACTGGTGTTAAAATTAACTTTAGGCATTTTGGAAAGTGTTAAAAAGACTTAATGCAAAAGAAAATGCAGCCATTAGATTATAATTACAGATTTGATCTCTCTGAATATTTTAGAGTAGTCATGTAAATCAGAAAGTTAATCATATCATATACAAAACATTACTTTAGAATATTAACAATACATTTCAATATTTTTATGACTTTTACAGTAGAAAGACTTTTATATATAACTGTCAAAAAATTCTTTCCTAAAACGTAATGCAATGGCTTTTTTTTTTATTGTAGTTGTCCCTGTAAACAAACTAGTTGTACAGGACCGATTAATGTCATTTTAAATGGGGAACATTCTATAGGGAAATGATTATAAAAATAACACACATAGAACACGCTTTTGGGTGTCCCTGTACACAAACCAGAAGAGATATTCACTCCATTTTCAATATGGAACATCCGATAGTGAACTTCAATAAAATATATCAGTTTCGAGAAATTCCATAAATATTTACAGGAGTTAGAGCGCGGGCAGACAGAAAGACAGACAGATGGACAGATACACAAACTGAAATCATATTCACACTTAAAAATGTTAAAAAGTGTTAAAAATGCTTAATGTAAACGAAAGTACAATTCTAGCAATTTTTTATTATTAGCTCTTAATATAAATGGATATTTTTGTGTCACTCTGTAAATCCAATGCTAATCATGCTATATTCTATGCAAAGCATTTTTTTGTGCATTTAAATAACATATTTTAATTTCCTAAAACTTCGTGGAAAGTAAAGTTATTAAAATTGGATTTATAGAAATATCTCTCATAGAACGCAATACTTTGGAATACTTTTTTGTGTCCCTGTATATAAATCGGTGGTGGTATTTCCTCCATTTTATACAGGAAACATCCAATAGGGAATTTGAATAAATTATTTAAATTTCACAAAGATATGTCTACAGTAAAGGTATGAAAATATGGTTTATAGAAATACCTCTCATAGAACACAATGCTCTGAAATACTTTCGGGTGTCCCTGTACACAAACCAGTAGAGGTATAAACTTCATTTTCAATAGGGAACATCCGGTAGTGAACTATCAGTTTCGAGAAATTCCATAAATATTTACATGAGTTAGAGCGCGGGGAGACAGACAGACAGATAGACGGACATGCAGATACACAAAACTGAAATCATATTCACACTTAAAAAATGCTAGAAAGTGTTAAAAACGCTTAGCGTAAATGAAAGTGCAATTCTTGAAATTTTTTATTAATACCTCTTAATATAACTGGATATTTTTGTGCCACCCTGTAAATCTAATGCTAATCATGCTATATTCTATGCAAAGCATTCTTTTGTGCATGTAAATAACATATTTCAATTTCCTAAATCTTCGTGGACAATAAAGTTATTAAAATTTGATTTATAGAAATATCTCTCATAGAACGCAATGCTTTGGAATACTTTCGAGTGTCCCTGTGTATAAACTGATGGTGGTATTTCCTCCATTTTATACAGGAAACATCCAGTAGTAAACTTTAATAACATATTTCAATTTCATTAAGATATGTCTACAGTAAAGGCATGAAAATATGGTTTATAGAAATACCTCTCATAGAACACAATGCTTTGAAATACTTTCGGGTGTCTCTGTACACAAACCAGTCGAGGTATATACTCCATTTTCAATAGGGAACGTCCGATAGTGAACTTGCATAACTTATTTCAATTTCATTGAGATATGTCTACAGTAAAGGTATAAAAATATGGTTTATAGAAATACCTCTCATAGAACACAATGCTTTGAAATAATTTCGGGTGTCCCTGTACACAAACCAGTAAAGGTATAAACTCCATTTTCAATAGGGAACGTCCGATAGTGAACTCGAATAACATATTTCAATTTCATTAAGATATGTATGTCTACAGTAAAGGTATAGTGGAGGTATAAACAGTGGAGGTATAAACTCCATTTTCAATAGGGAACGTCCGATGGTGAACCTGAATAACATATATCAGTTTCAAGAAATTCCATAAATATTTACGGGAGTTAGAGCGCGGACAGACAGACGGACAGACAGACAAACCGAAGTCATTAACACTTTTCAACCTTGTTGGAAAGTGTTAAAAACGAAAACCACGTTGTGAATGAAAATTGTAATATGTCGATTCACTTTGGGAAAATGCCATAAAACAGCATTAAATACATTCTGGATAACACATCTTCCTTAAAGATAATATAAAAGATAATCTTTTTGGATTGGATAAATTTTGGTCTCTTCACGGAATTTGTCCTATTATTAATAAACTATTCATTAATCTTTCTCATCTGTCTAATTATAAGGAATCCTTAAAATTTAGAGGTCTCCTCTACTCTTGAAGATCTCGTGCCTAATATCACAACAAAAAACACATAATACATTGAAAAATGCACCTTCAGCAATTTTCCATAATGAATCCAAACATGTTTGTGTGGCCCAATAAAAGAATGATTAATGTTAATTACAATATATTTATAAAAAATTTCTCTAATTGCATATAAGAAAATATATGTTCGTTTCGTATGCTTAGCACAAGTATAAAGATGTTGAAAAAAAAAATGTGCTTATAAAAAATACGTCTCTAAGACCGTAATGTGCCCGAATTATTTTGTGATACTTGTATAAATAAAATTTAGAGTAGGAAGTATTATGCAGTAAATCTGAAAAATTTGAATAGCAAATACCAATTTTATGGAATTCTAAAACTATATTTTGAGCTGAAAACGAAGACAAAGAGATAGATGATCTGGAGTAATAAATACTGTTAAATTATGTTAAAAAATCCCCCAAATTATTTTTATGGAATGAAGGATAAATCGCATCAACAAGTGAAATTGCATTTCTTGAATTATTACATCATTAAAAAAAGAAAAAGAAAAAACTGACTATCAACTGATGTCAATCAGTCTGGTTTTCAATTGACTGCTAACCAATCAAAATGAAACTGTGAATCAGTTTTTAAATAAATAACTAAATAAAATATCTGATGTATTTAAGAATATTTCTTACTTATTGTATTGTTAAAATATAGGTTCAAATAATCTTTGAATGACTGAATTTGGTGCTATTTCTTCTTTCTTCCTTATCTATTAGAAGGTTGATATCAAACAATTTTTAATTGCTGCTTTTCCTTGTGGTTAAATGCTAGGAGACCTAAAAACACTTTTACAAAGAACAATCCACCCAGTCCCAGATCTCTAGCGTTGATAACTGGCCTTATTCCATAGTCCATACATCTGCACTTACACTGTCTGATCAAATATGTGTTTTAAAATGTTCTATTTAATTTTATAAACTTGTTCCATTATTTAAATTATTCGTCAATTACGCAATATACTAATTGCCTCAAACTTATTTTTCACTTATTTTAGTTCCAAAACAATTTGTAGAATATGCTTTGCAAATATTTGCAAATATTACCAAACTTAGTACTTAAATTATAATAAAATTTCAAATATATATTTAAAAATATATATATATCAGAGTTTTTTATGTATATTTCGTAAATATATATATATAAGAAAAAAAAAAAAATCTGGGCATTTTATTTATGAACCTCTCCATTATTATTATTATTTTTCTCCATTTATGAACCATTTCAAAACCATTTCTTTAATTTAAAATCTTGGTCTACTACATAACAGTTTTCATGGATTTTATAGTTTTATAGTATCTAAGAGCTTGAAAATCTTAAAAACAGAATCGATTAGTAATAATTAACTTTGTTTACACATAGGATACAAATAAATAATTAAAATTAAAAATTTCGTTTGATAAGCGCATAATTTGTATTTGTAATTAGAAAGAGACTTTAATATATATATATATATACATATATATATATTTAATAAATTTATCAGTAATAATAATTTTTAATTCTTATTATACAATCTTACCACTGACATTTGTTTAAAAATATACTATCTATAGTCATCATTCGGCATCGACTGTAGGGGGTCTTATGATGTTAAAATTTCTTAATAGATTTTGTTCATTTAGCTAATTTTTACAGATGCTTTTAAACCTGTGAAATGAAAGTTATCTTGGATGTCCTAAGTTCCTCTGCAGTGGCCGAAAGATTCTGCTCTTGAATCTAAAACACAGGAGGTGTGAAGTTCGAACTCATGTCGTACTCATTAGCCTAGCCGTTTCCGGTGTTTTCCGTGGTGTTCTCCAATATTCACGTAATTATAGGCTATTATAGGCTATATCCCCCCGACACACCACCAAGGTATAAGTTTAATTTAACTCTTAAATTCGACTTTCTTGTCCATGATTTACGAATAAATACAAGTCACTTTTGATAACATTAAATAGTATATATATATATATATATATATACTGGGTGAATATAATTAAAGTTACGATTTCAAAACGCTATAATTTTAAAACTACCCGTCGGAGCAATTAAATATTTTACCAGAGCAATCGTGAGGCAATGAAATTTTGTTTGGGGGAGGAAAACAGTAGTTCCAACATGTTCCTACAGATGACGCTGTCAGGGGAATGTCAGGGGAAACGCCTAAATGGACACATTAAACACAGGAATGTTGTTAGCAACATAATGGAATAGCAGGAAACAATAAATGGGATTAACTACAATTTTTTTTAGCAAAAAGACAAGAATGCGTGTTTACAGCGGAAACAGTCATAGTGAAAAAAGAGAAAAATAGGAGCGCCATGAAACAAATACTTTACGGATAATTAACGGTACATTTTTTTTTTTTTTTCCCAAACAAACATTTATTGTCTCACGATTGGTCTGGTAAAATGTCAAATCGCTCTAACAGTTAATTTTAAAATTATAGCGTTTTGAAATCGTAACTTTAATTATAATCACCCTGTGCGTATATCAAATAATAAAATAATTCATTAGTTTATTGCACAAAATTTGGAACTTACCTCAAGTAAAAAAAAAAAAAAAAATGTGAGTAGTTCATATTAATCATAATTTTCCATCCATTCTCTATTACAAAGCTTATTAAGGGGACTTGGCATCTTTGACTTCGCACGACAGAAGGTTTCATATAAAAGTTTATATTTCCATTTAATATTTATAATTTTAACTATATTAGGTTTGTTCAATAAAATATATATTCAGGCAACAATTCTTATGATTTTATACATATTTTACAGATTTGAAATCTTCTGCAGTTTTTTTTTTTTTTTTCCTTTTCAAGAATTCATGATCTTCAAAAATGCTAAAACTTCTACAGATAATTAAAAAATAGAATTATTATTATTATTTTGGGTGTTTAATAGAACCAACTTAAAGGAGTTAGAGATGGATTTCGAAATTTATTGATTAGTTTTTGAGGGAAAAAAATAAAAATTGAGTGTGCATGTAAAAATTTGCAAAAAAAAAAAAAACGTGCTTTTTAACACTTTAAAACAAGGTTGAAAAGCCTTAATGTTTTCGAAATACAATTTTTAATAAAATCACACAATCAACTGTGGAAGAAAATCATATTTATTGAAATTTAATTTTTCCGACTGAGTGAAAATAATGCCTGGACCGGGACTCGAACCCCAGAACTTTGACTTACAAGGTCAAGGCTCTACCAATTGAGCTATCCAGGCCGACATCCCGGTCAGCATTACTCACTCAGAAAACCTTTTCTGAGGTTTGACCTTGTAAGTCAAAGGTCCGGGGTTCGAGTCCCGGTCCAGGCATTATTTTCACTCAGTCCGAAAAATTAAATCTTAATGACTTCGGTTTGTCTGTCTGTCTTTCCGTCTGTCTGCCCGCACTCTAACTCTCATAAATATTCATGGAATTTCTTGATACTGATATATGTTATTCAAGTTCACTATCGGATGTTCTCTATTGAAAATGGAGTGAATACCTTTAATAGTATGTGTACAGGGACACCCGAAAATATTTCAGAGCATTGTGTTGTGTGACAGGTATTTCTATAAATCATATTTTAATACCGTTACTTTACGCAAATCTTGATGAAACTGAAATGTGTTATTCAAGTCCGTTATCGGATGTTCTCCATAGAAAATGGAGTAAATACCTTCAGTGGTTTGTATACAGGGCCACCCGAAATTATTCCAAAGCATTGCGTTCTATGAGAGTTATTTCTATAAACCAAATATTAAGAACTTTACTTTACACAAATCTTAATAAAAAAAAAATGTATTATTCATATGCACAAAATAATTTTATCCATAGAATACAGTATAATTTTCATTAGATTTTAAGGGCTACACAAAAATATTCAGTTTCATTAATGGGTATTATTGGAAATTTGCTAGAATTGCATTTTCGTGTTTATTAACAGATTTATCACTTTTTAAATGTTTTAACACTTTCCTATAACGTTGAAAAGTGGCTTCGTCTTGTCTGTCTATATCTGCGCTCTAACTCCCATAAATATTCATGGAATTTCTTGAAACTGATATATGATATTCAAGTTCATTATCGATGTTCCCTATTGAAAATGGAATGAATGTCTTTACTGGCTTGTGTATGGGGACACCCAAAAGTATTCTAAAGCATTGTGTTCTATGAAAGGTATTTTTATGAACTATATTTTAATTCCTTTATTTTACATAAATTCCAATGAAAATGAAATATGTTATTCAAGTTTACTATCGGATGTTTTCTATAGAAAAGGGAGTAAATACTACAACTGGTTTGTGTACAAGGGCATACGAAAGTATTCCAAAACATTCGTTCTATGAGAGGTCTTTTGTAAAAACCAAATTTTTATAACTTTACTTGGAACAAATCTTAATAAAATTGAAATATATTATCCGTATGCACAAAAGAATGCTTTCTTTAGAATTTTCTATGATTAGCATTATGTTTACAGGGCCACACAAAAATATTCAATTACATTAAGGGTTTTTAATGGAAATTTTCTGGAATTGCATTTTCGTTTACATTAAGCGATTTAACACTTTTTAACATTTTTTAAATCTGAATACATTTTCGTCTGCCCGCCCCAGCGTCCGTAAATATTTTCAGAGATTTAAAAAATATATATACCTGTTATTGAAATTAACTATGGAATTTTCCCTATTTTAAATGGCATTAATAGGTCCTGTGCAACTGGTTTGTATGTACAGGGACGCCTTAAAAAATGCCAATGTATTGCATTTTAGGACAGACATTTTTATAAATTGCATTTAAAGAACTTTCTATTGTAAAAATCATAAATAAATTGACATTTATTGTTAATATGATAAAATAATATTTTGTACAGAATATGATTTTGTTAACCTTCAGATTTACAGGGCTACACTAAAAAATTCAGATACATTAAGAATATAAGGTTGCAATTAGAATATAATGGCTACGTTTTCTTTTGTGTTAAACATTTTTAACACTTTCTAACAATGTTTAAGAAGGATTTGGAATTCAGTTAGTCTCTCTGCGTGCCTTTCAGAACTTCTGTTTGTTTGTTTTGTGACTATACAGGAAAAGAGAATTGAAAGTTATAGGATACAACAATTACGCACGTTTGGAAAGTGTTAGTAATCAATGCGTACAGCCTGATTTTTCATTCTTGTTACTATATTTTTAACATTTTTTTTTTTTAAAGGTACTGTAAAATCTAATGTTAATTCTTTTAAGTAGGTTCTATTAAACATCCGAAAAGTAAAAATATATATACTATATCTTTCTTTAAATATCTGCAGAAGTTTTAACGTTTTGAAGATTATTAATTCATGAAGAAATGCAAACTGAGAAAATACAATTTAAAGGTTTCAAATTTGTAAAAAAAAAAAAAAAAAAAAAAAATATATATATATATCCATAAGACTTGTTGCTCGAATATATATTTTACTGAACAAGCCTAATATAGTTCAACTTTAAAATATTAAATAGAATTATAAGCTTTTATAAGAAACCTTTAGTGATGCCACGTTACAGGTGCGAAGTCCCCTTGAATGAGTGTATTATACATATATATATATATCTGCAAATGTATATATTTAGGAAAAAACAAATAATTTAATAATTTTAATAATAAGAAAATTAATTCTGCTTAAATTTATTAACTTACCTTATATGTTAATATTAAACAAAAAATATCAGTTTTAATTCAAGTTTCCAGCATTTACGGTGATAAAATTAATTTGGTATATACATAGTATACCAAATATAAATTTGAATATACCTAATTTTTAGTCAAATAGGTAATTTTCAGCCATTTAATTTAATTTAATCTAATAATTAAAAAAAAAATAATAATAATCATTCTTTTTTCGGTAATAGGAAAAAAATAAATAAAATAAATAAATTTATTTTTTCACTATGCAGAGAATTTATATTAATTTTTTTGCTGCACAATTTAAGCAATTAAGTAGAATTTTTTTTTTTTTTTTTTTTTTTTTGGTTCCAATTTTCGTCTTAATTGAATTATCTTTTCATAGCATTATACATAATATAAGTGGATATAAATTAAATATAAGTTGTTTTTGCTGAAAATCGGAAAACTAATCAGTAGAAAAGGTAAGGAATTTAGAAGCTTACCTAAACGTCCAAAGAGCCATGCCAAACATTACCTTAAAAGTACGAGAATATTGATACCCACAGTCAAATTAGACTTAATATACTTTTTATCCCAGAAGGCTTTTGAGTGAAGTAATACTCCTTGTGCACTTATCTGAATCTGAGTGTAGTTTAATTCACCTCTGCTTAGAAGTTCAAAAATCAAATAACCTTCGTTAGAAAATATCGAAAGGGTGTGAATGCAAAAAGGCAGGAACCGGGTGCTATAAAACTGTCAACTCTATGTACTCAGCTCTAGAAAGATCGCCAGGGGTACTGGGTTAAGTTGAAGTAGAAACACGAATAAAATTTTTTCATATTTCTTAGAATCCTTATAGTAGGATAAATACGCAGTGAGTTTATTTCCTAGTTCTTATACTCTTTATAGGAAACAATAAGCACAGTTATTTATTTATTTTTTTCTTTAAGGTTCAGAAACATGTTTTTTTTTTTTTTTTTTTTCTTTTCTTTAAGAACAAAATATAATTCTTTTTTTTTTTTTTTACATTTCAGTACCACAATAAATGAAAAAACAAATAAATTTTGAAATAAATTCTAATTAATTGTAAGTTAGTTGTAGCCAAATAGATTCGTCACACTTAACTATTTATATTTTTCTATAAAATTAAAATAATTAAAAATTTTCACATAAAATATCAATTATATGATTTTTTTTGTGTTTCATTATACTGTTTTTAAAGAAAAGTTTTCTATTGCTTTATTACTTTTAGCACTTTCATAAATTTTACTGTTAATGGACAAAGAGAGAGAAATACATGCATTCTTCTTGAGTAGCATAAACACAATAATGATTATGTCTTTTCACCATATAAGAGTTATGTTAACTTTAAGCAAATAGTGAATGTCTTATAAGACATTCACTATTTGCTTAAAGTTATAACTACTACCTAATTGAATCAGCAAAAAGTTACTTTACCAGCTGAAAAAGACACTTTAATTTTTTTTTTTTTTGCCCTTCTATGGATAGCACAATTCTGAAACTACACTTGATGAATGATCTCAGTGATGCCATATATTAGAGAAAACTGTCAAGTTTCTGGTGCTTGAAAAACATGAAAATCTAGCTATAGTCCCATTTATCATGCGTCCCATTCAACCCCACTCTCCCCTATAATTTGACATGCAAGGAAAGCATGAGTTTGCAAATATACCTCAATTAAAAAATCATTTTTAATCACTAACTATCTTTTGCGCATATCTTTCGAAATTTTTGTGATATTTGACAAGGCTTTTCATGAGTTGGCCTGTATATTTTGCATTCAAATTTTGCTGACCTGTGTACAGTTATTATAAAAATAAAATAGTCTTATGCATTAATCTCAAATAAATCATTTTATTTCTTTTATTTTTCAAAAATACACGTTGCTGTAAATAATAGTAGTAGTAATAATAGTAGTAATAATAAATGTAGGTCATGTTATCAGTAGTTCATGCTATCAGTAACTAATCTTCATATAACTAAACTAATCTTCATTTTGACGGTGTTTATGGAAACTGTTCATGTTAAAAGTAATTCACGTTAACAGTGTTTACATTAACGAGGTTCGACTGTAGTAGAAATTTAGAATAACAGATGATAATATACCATCGAAATCCTCAATAATCAAAATGATTTTGTATAAAACTAAATTAAGTAACATAAATAAATAGCTAAATTAAAGAATAATGATATCTTTAAAAATCTTTAAAAAAGATATGATAAGAATTAATTATCCACACGAAATAAATATAATAATCCTGAGTAATGTTAAGAATAAAATTCATTTCTACTCTAGATTACATTGAAGATCCAATGACATAAAACTTGCTGTTGCTACATATTATTGCAACTCATTTATAAATAAAAAAAATGAATTAAATGATGTCATTTTAATTAATACAGTGGTAAGAGGAATATAAATAGAAAAAATACACATTGTACAAACGCAAATACAGCTATAAACAAAGAAAAATAGTGATTAGGCCTAGATTTGGCAAATCCAAAATATTTTAAATTCATATATTTTAAAACTGTGAAAAAAAAAAATGCAGTAATTCCACGCATAAACAATCAACCTTAATGCATACATCACCCGTGTTCCTATAAATAAAATTTAGCTTTTATTTTATAAAAATTATAGTTTTATTATACTTATTACTTTTACATGAGTTTTCCCTATTACTAAAAGTTGAATGAAATGTTAATGAATAAGAAGTTACAAAAATGTGTTTTTTCCACCTTTTTAACTCTTTCCAACAAGGTTGAAAAATGTTAATGATTTCGATTTGTCTGTCTGTCTATCCGTTTGTTGGTCTACCTGTTTGTCTGTCTGTCCGCACTCTAACTCCCGTAATGAATTTCTTGAAACTGATATACGTTATTCAAATTCACTATCAGATGTTCCCTATTGAAAATGGAGAGAATACCTCTACTGGTTTCTGTACCGTTACCCAAATGTATTCCAAAGCATTGTTTTGTATGAGAGGTGTTTGTATAAACCATATTTTAGTACCTTTACTTTACACAAATCTTAATGAAATTGAAATATGTTATTCAAGTTCACTATCGGATGTTCCTCATTGAAAATGGTATAAATACCATCACTGGTTTGTGTATAGGGACACCCGAAAGTATTCCAAAGCATTGCGTTCTATGAGAGGTATTTCTATAAACCAAATTTTAATAACTGTACTTTGCATAAACATTAATGGTATTGAAATATGCTATTTATCTGCCCAAAAGAATGCTTTCTGTGTAATATAGTATGTTTAGGCATAATGGATTTACAGGGTCACACAAAAGTATTCCGTTACATTAAGGCTATTATTAGAAATTTACTGGAATTTCATTTTCGTTTATGTTAAACGTTTTTAACTCTTTATAACAATTTTTAACTCTATACGTACTTCTTGTATCGTATAACTTTCAAATTTCTTTGTCTATGTTATCACACAGCGGATAGACAGGAGGATTGAAATGCATAAAAATAGACCAATTGTATTCATAATCGCTATAAAACATTGTCGGAAAATATTAAAAATGTTTAACGTAAAAGAGAATACAGCATTGAGATTATAATTACAACCCTTAATGTATCTGAATACTTTAGTGTAGCCTTGTAAGTCTGAAAGTTAACCATATCATATTCTATACAAAACATTGTTTTAGCATATCAACAATAAATGTCAGTTTCTTCATAGTTTTTACAGTAGAAAGTTATTTAAATGTGACTTATAAAATTATTTGTTCTAAAACGCAATGCATTGACATTTTTTTTTGGCGTACAGTTGGAAAGTGTTAATAAACAATGTATACTGCATATTTTTTCATTTTTGTTATATAAATGTGATAATATTGCATCATTATTATTCCCGAAAAACATTACACATTCAAGAAAATGTTTCTAATGGTAAAACCGTTATTTAGAAAATGTTTACAATGCTGTTTTATTTGAAATAATAATAATAATAATAATAATAATAATAATATAAATAATAATTTTTTTTACATTTTTATAATTCCATAAGCATGACGCATTTTTGTATGTATCTTATTGTTAATAATATACAAGTATATATATAAATATATATATAAATTAAATAAATCAGTTCAAAACTTAAATTTTCATGAGGTTTATTTTATTTATTTATTTATTTTTTGTCTAAGTGGCATGTATTTGTATTTCATATTATGGAACATAGCTACTTACAATTTAATTAAACAAAATTAGCTGAAATAATAATTTTTTACTATGTAAAGAAATCTATAAAATATTGAATAAATATTATATTATTTCCACTCGAAGAAGTGTAAATTATATATACATATGCATAAGAGGTTTTGAGTTCGAGGATGTGTTCATGTTACGTGAAAAAAAAAAAAAATATATATATATATATATATATATATATATATATATATATTTTTTTTTTTTTTTTTTTCAAAAAATATTTTAATTTTGTGTTTTAATTTTTCAATTTACATTTTCTATCCTAAAAATGGTATTTTCTACAATTACATAAATTATTTTTCAAGCCAAAACTACTGTATAAGTGATTTATTTTTGCACTAAAGCATTTTCATCTATTAAACGAATTTTGTTTGAGATTTAAACAAAATCCTTCATGAGAATTTAGATGTAATTTATTTTGTAATCACTGCTAAAAGTAATTCAAAATGACATTAAAGAACAAATGCTCACTAGAAGAATTGATTATTCATATTTCATTCAGTTACAAACTTCGTAAATTCTCTTTATAACCTTACTGCTCGTAAAATATAAATAAATAAGTAAACAGATGTAAGTTTGACAAATAAAGGGAAAAAAAAAGCGTGAACAAATATTGTGCGAGATTTTTACGTAAAGGTAAATAAAATGAAAGGTAAATAAGGAATAAAATATTAACTATCATCTAATATAAATGATAACGTCATTATAATGCAACAACAAACATATAAAATAGCTATAAAACTCACTTATCACGCAATGTTTTCTTGACATTAAAAGTCGCTTTTATAAAGGAGGCATACATTGTAACTTTACACTTTTCTCAGCTGTTAAGAGAGAATTCGCGAGTACTTCTTGGGAATTTTATTTCAATCAGAGCCTGATCTGGGAAGATCGGTATTTTATGTATTATTCGTCGTAAAACCCACCCCTTTCAATACCTCTAACCCACTTCCCCACCACATGGGGTCGTAAAAACCCTCCAATCAGAACATATATGCAGGGGGTGAAAGAAAATTTTATGATTAAAAGCATTTCTGTTATTATATATGAAAATACTCTGATTTCAAGTTATGTGTGACACAGTTCTGCTAAGGTGTTCTATTAAAGCAATTCCAGAGTTTAATTTTTGAAATAGTTTTTTGAGACATATTTTATGATTATTTATTTGCTCAAATCAATTTTATATAAAAATGATAAATCGGATGATAGTAGTAGATTGAGCATGCGCATGTTAGAGACCTCCCTTATTGGACGAAATGACTGGTTGGACATTTTGGGATACATTACATGATGAAAGGATATTACGCGCTTAAGTAAAAAAGTACAAAAACGTCTGTATTCAGATAAATTAAATTTAATCACCAAGTTATATCTTATCACACTTCAATTATTATTATTATTTGGTCGAATCAAATAATGAAAATTTGCTTGCATTATTTCGTTAAATAACTAGTAGGTGCTTTAAATTTTATCTACGAGAATAAACCTAACTTTTCTTGATTTTCCAGCAATACAAAGCAACATTTATAATAGTACTATCTTAAACTGAATATTCAAATTAAATTTTATAAGATTTGTAATTATAATTATAACTATAGTTATAATTATTATTCAGCCTAATTAAAAAGAAAAAAATCCGTAATACATGCCGCATGAATAAATTGATAAGAGTTTGAATACGAATTGAATTTTAACTTCGTGAATAAACCTTAGTTTTCTTCATTATTCTAGCAAGCTTTTTATACTCTAATACTAATGATGGTGATAAATGAAACAATGAAATATTAAATACAATATTAATTAGCATCAGTTGGAAGTTGGAAGATTCACAACTCCCTAATTTTAAGATATCAATGCAAAATTGCCTCAAGGGGGAAAAAAAATATCACGTTTTAATTAACTTAAAAAATCTGTATAAAATCTCGGATTTTCAACCGAATTTAGAGAATTTTGGACAGGAACTCATAATCATGATATGAGTGCATTTTACTGCAGTAGTTTATTATTTAGAAATTTTCACTAAGGAATAACTGATAATTCTGAAAGAAATTAGAATAAATTATTTTCAAATTTAAAAAATGATTTGCATTTAATTCTTTTGAAAATTAACACTTACATTTTCTTTCTTTTCTTTATCTTTCTTCTTCTTCTTTTTTTTTTTTCTTTTAATTCACAGCTAATTTGTAATTAGTTGATTTCAAAGAACTGAATTGTATCGGAAAACTTTTAATTTCATATTGACATTGTCATTTTATAAATATGAAAACATTACATTGAAAATAAAAATACTTTTAATAAAGTAAATAAGCATTAGAATTAAAATAATTAAAAATTAAGGTAGAAATAAAATTAAGAAGAAAAAAATAAAATTAAGTTAACTTTGAAAAAAAATCTCAACTTTTATTTATTTATTTATTTATTTTAACACTATGCGGCTCTGCCCCTCCTCGGTCCGCTCACCAACCCCCGAGAGAGGCTTCGCCTCCCCCCCCGACTCACATTACTTATTAACTGCCGCTCTGCCCGCCTATTTGGTGCTTTCTTTCACCTAAAAGGAATATTAATAGTCCATATTACAAGACAAAAGCAGAGAAAAATATTTTGGAAATCCTCATATTCAATGTGAAATTGAAATATATAATATTTATATAATATATATTTTTTTTAATAGAAAGAAATTCACAATATCTAGACCATTTTGCGTTACAGCTTTAGTATATGATCTTTTTATTTCTTTTTTGCAACCTTAAATCCGGACCGCGGTACCCCAGTCGGTAGAGCGCCGAGATCGTAAATGGAAGATTGCGGGTTCGGTTCTCGAACCGGCTAAAACCCGTCGTGTACACTAATGGTGGCTGGTGCACGTAAAATATGTCGTGAGCGCAATATCCTCCATGTTCCCATCAAAATTATACCTCTGGGGGCCACCGAAGCGGGGGAGTCATCCCCTTCGTGTAGGACCAAAAATGTGGTTGCATGTCTCCGGAACATCCGTAGGTGTGCGTCCCAGACCGTCGCCAATTTTCCATAGCGCAGTAATGGTGCGTCATCAAACACAACCTACCTAATTATCTATCTACCTACAACCAGGGATTATATTTTAATTTTCCCGTGTAAGAAAATTAATTTTCTAAAAGTAGAGGAAAAAAGTTGATATTTATTTTCTTTCTTTTTTACATCTATGGTTTCGGACCGCGGTACCCTAGTCGGTAAAGCGCCGAGCACGTAATTGGAAGATTGCCGATTCGATAGTTGAGCCGGCAAACACCGTCGTGTTCACTAATGGTGTCTGGTGCACATGAAATCTATTGCGGCCGCAAAGTCCTCCATGTTCCCATCCATACTATACCCCTGGAGATCACCAAAGCGGGGGGATCATCCCCTCCGTGAAGAATCAAAATTGTAATGACATGTCTCCGGAAAATCTCTAGGGGTGCGTCCTAGGCAGTCTCCAATTACCCATAGAGCAATACTGGTGCGATGTTAAATCCAACCTACCTGCCTACCTACGTACCTACAAACATACAACCATGAATCATATTTTAATTTTCCCGTGTAAAATGACTTCATGAACGAAGACGTCACTGGGAGAAACTTTTTTCAAAATGGCAAATAGAGTACCTTCATAAACGTCTTGTTTTTAGTTGATAACTTCTTTAATTAAAATGATAGAAATTTCTAAGCAGCAGAAATGTCCTCCTTGGAGTATTCGGAACACATTGATACCTCTCATGACACGAAGGACCCTTCCCTCCACTAGAAGAAGCTGTCGCAGACAAAATAATTTGACGCCAGTGACAGTAACTGTTTTTAATATATAGAGATTTCCCATTTAGTGATTATTATAAAATTAAATATAACCAAATATATTGTTAAATGAATTTTCTGTATCCCTTATAAGATTATTTGGAAAATTTTAAGACCATTGGGGTAGTCTTAAATATTAAAAACAATTTAGATGTACACACAGAATGTCGGAAATTATTGGATAGTTTTTTCTGTACATTTGCGAATTTCACGTGTGTTACACACTTTTTATATTTATTTTTACTTTTTAAATGCATGCGGAGTTTTTTCTCCCTAGAGCTTAAAATTTAGTTTATTTAATTTTGAAAAGAAACGTTTTCATTATAACTCATTATTTCATTATGTTTTACTATTTCATTATGTTTTAATATTTCATTATGTTTTTTCTCAGTTACCCAACAAATAAATATTTATCTTTTGGTTTTCTCTTAGTTTATACCGCTAACTTTCATTTCATGTCTTAGTAGCAAAAAGGGTTTTTTTTTTTTTTTTTTTTTTTTTTTCAATAATGGACATAGTGAATACATGGTATACAGAAATTTAAGTTATGAATTATACAGGGTCCGCCAGAAGTCCAACTCCCTCCTATCTCGAAAATGGGTCGGAGCTTTGAAAAATGGCGAAACACATGTTCAATGAATTCGAGGAGGACCTCTTTTGATGAAAATATTTTGTACCGGAGGGGTTGGGTGTGGGGTGGGAGGAGAGAGCGACCTATAGGGAAGGCAACTTTAAACTTTCAAATGGGAAGGTGTGTCTCGTGTTACATGCCTTTGCCTGGAAAAGTCTCTTCAAGACAATGAATTCAAAAATAGTTTTGTCCTGCGATAATTATTATTATATACATGATATTTTAGAGTTTTGAAATGTGGTTTTTATACTTATGTATCTCCTTTAATAATCATAACAAGACAAAACTATTTATATCAAATTCATTTTCTTGAAGAGACGTTTTCAAGGATGTATCGCAAGGCATACACCTTCTTTTTTGAAATTTTAAAGTTGCACTCCCTAGCGGTACCCCTAACCACCCCCCGGGCCCAGCATTTTTTTTTTTTCACCAAAAGAGATCCTCATGGATTTCAATGAACACGTGTTTTACCGCTTTTCAAAATTCTGACGCATTTCCGAGATAGGAATGGCGTATGGGACTTTTTTCGAGCTTTGGAATGTTGAATTTATACTCACATATCTCCTTTAAAAATCATCGCTTGACAAAACTATTTATATCAAATTCATAGTCTTGAAAAGATGTTTCTAGGGATTTATCTCAAGTCATACCTTCCCATTTGAAATTTGAAATTCACCCTCTCTAGCGGCTCCCCAGGCCTAAAATTTTTTCGCCCTCGAATTCATTGAACATGTGTTTCGCCATTTTTCAAAATTCTGACACATTTCCGAGATAGGAGGGAGTGTGGAACTTCTGACAGACTCTGTGTATAAGAAAAAGAAAGAATAAAGAATAAAAGATAAAAAAGAGAGAGAGAAAACGAGGAAGAATAACAGAAAATGAAAATCATACACGATTTAAAAAGTTTTTTATTACATTAATTTTCTGACAAATGTATATGTTACCGTTAAAGCTCGAAATCCGTTAATGTGCAGATTACCTAGCTAATCTGCAGATTAACTAAAATGACCCGTTAAAGTGAGGAATCAAGAGTTTTCCGCATTTTAACTAGGTAATCTGCAGATTAGCGGCTTCTGTGTCGTTAAAGTTCAAATGTTTGTTTCGAGCCTTAGTTTTTTTACATTCACTATGACGTCAAACAGTCATGTGATACAGATACGCGAATGACCTTCAAACACAAACTAAAACTTTCATCCTTTCCGCTCCACTTCCGCTATGATAATTGGTAAACGCAAAACGTGGAGCATCGAAAGACATGATTATTATAGGTTTCTGATTGTTATTATGACCAACACAAAACTTAAAGTAATAAGTAAGTTATAATTGTTTTAATTTTGATTTTATTTCTTCTCTTTTTTAATTCTGTCAATATAAATTTGATAAAGGCCTGCACTGCATTTTATTATTGAAATCTAATCTTAATTAAACGCTCTATCTCGTGAAACTTCATTTTGAATTTTGAATATTATAATTTACAACACAGTAATTATTTCCTCCCGAAATAAAACTATTAAAACACAACTTTTTAAAACTAATTTATTTAAAAATTGATTTAAATTACTATTACTTACTGAAAAAAAAAAAGTATTAATTTTTAACTCTGAAAAATATGGCCTTCAATATTATGGCTTTCTTTAATAAACTCTTAATATGAAATTTTAATGCACTTTTTAGCATTTCATTACATTTTGTTGTTACTGTTGTTTCTTTCAATTTCAAGTTTCATTTATATATTTTATATATCATGATTACATTTTTATTTTTATTTTCTTTGCTTTTTCAGATAATTTCGTTGTAGTTTATTACATAAAATGTGTTAATAAAGTTTTTTTTTTTTTTTTTTTTTTTTTTTTTTGTAAAATTAATATATTTGCTAAATTTGTACAGATATATGTATGCTGCAAAATATAGCTTAATAAAGCATTGGAAAACAGTCATTTTAATTTTCATGCGTTCTAAAAATTATTAAAGCAGTTTTAATTATTTGAAGTACTTCTTAAATAATGCTTCTAAATTGTCTATTTTAATATTCCTTTAGCGAATTAGAAATTGGTGCATAACTTAAAAAAAAAAAAAAAAAAAAAAAAAAACAGTAATAGCAATGTAAGTTGTTAATAAAACTTTTTTTTTTTTTTTTTTTTTTTTTAATTTAAATGGTTAAATATTTTTATTTTGAAAAGAAATCGTTACTGTATTACAATTCTAACATTCATTTATAAAATAGAATTTATTGAAAGCTATTAAAGTTATTATATTTCATATTAAAAATGCATAACATCTTCAAACTTATATTGACAGAATAAAAAAGATGAAATAAATAAAAAAATTAAAACAAATATAACTTTAAAAGACATAAAAATTAAAACACATACAGATTAAAATAAGTAAAGGAAGAAAAGGAAAGAAAAGAAGATTCAGAAATTCAGCTTCAGAAGATTCAGAATTCTTCAGATTCAGAATTTTTTTCGCACTGAAGACGGTACGCTTAAGGTTACCGAAACAGCTGTATGCATCGCAAATATTTTTCTTTTGGCGTTTCTGACGTAGTAGTTTATTCGGGTTTTAATATTCCAACGCCAAGTCTCCTGTTATTATTAACTAGAAATAATACTATATAATGTAATAAAAACAATAATATTTTTTAAATAACAGATTAAGTACGTAATTAATACTACAAAATTATTTTCTGTCGATAAATGTGCAAAGATAAAAGCAAAGGTTTTTTTTTTTTTTTTTTGCTTAAACAAGCTATGGAGTTTTCAAATCTTGCGATATTCTTCTCTAAGCAGGATTGTATGTCCCCTGATGAAAAATCCTTCAAGTTTTGAGCATTTTCCCCTTCTATTTCTTATTAAATTTGTTATGATCCACTTCCTTTTAAATTTGTTAGATTCTTCTTAAATTTTAAAGGCATCTGAATGATAAGTTTCTTTTTTTTTTTTGCATTGTTTCTATTATTTCATGATTGACATGAGTTGGTTTGATTTGTCTTTATCGTGTGTAATTTACCCACCTTTAGTTTACTGATCATGGCTTTATTTATTTACTTTTTTGGATGAAATTCGCATTAATAATGTATCTCTTGCATGCTAAAATTTATTACAATTTACAGTTATATACGTTATATATATACATATGTATGTGATGCATTAAATTTCTTTTTTCACAAAAACACAATATAATAAAACTTAAAAGCTGCAGAATAAAACATGGAAAATGCAACGGGAAAAAATATATACACTGCTTGACATTGAAAATGCAACACCAAGAAGGAATGATAATAACGGAATTAAATTTGTTGGACACATACATTACAGCAGGAAGAACAATTGATTAAAATTTCAGGAAATTTGGAGTAATATGTACTGAGAAAACAGTACATAAAGCAGCGACTCTGTGAGCAACAGCAGCACATATCTGCCTAGGCATTGAATCGAACAGCGATTGGATGACATGTACGGGTAGAGCACTTCATGAAGTTTTAACACGATGCCACAATTCATCGATCGAAGTTACTGGTGAGTGCTGAGAGGCCAGTCGCTTTTCAACGATTAAACAGTCATTTTTATTGGTGCGAGATCAGGAGAACGCGCTGGCCAGAGCAACAGTCGAACACATTCGGCATCAATGAAGGTCCAGACAATATGGACAACTTACGGTCGTGCATTGTCATGCTTAAATGTTGCGCTTAGAATGTAGGACAGAGCAATGGTCTCGTCGGAAATGTAATGGCTGCTATTCAGAGTGGCGGGAATGAAAACAAGAGGTGACCGGGACGTGTATCCAATGGTACAACATACCATCAATCCTGGTGGTGACTCAGTATGCGGCTACCAAAATTCTGATTACCCTCAAAACTGCATCACTGATATGGGCGCCATTAATGTGTGATCAGCGATGAACCTGGACGCAGGAATGGAGTGAAGTCACTTTTCAGACAAATCACAATCCTGTTTACAGCATCACGATTGACTTATCCGTATTTAACGGCATTATAAATAATGCACATTGCCAGCTGGGATTCGACATCATCATACTGTCCATCATTTGCAATGATGTTTTGGGTTCCCATTGGATACACATCTCGATTACTTCATGTTCGTATTCCTGGCAGTCTGAACAGCGGCCATTAAATTTCTGATTAGTTAAGGCCTGCCCCTCTGCCCTGTATTCCTGCCCCTCTGCCCCCTATGCCCGCAAAATTTAAGCAAGATAATGCACGGCCGCAAGTTGTTTGTATTGTCCGGACCTTCTTTGATACAGAATCGGTTCGACTGTTGCTCTGGCCAGCGCGTTTTCCCTACCTCGCACCATTGAAAATGACTGTTTAATCATTGAAAGGCGACTGGCCTCCCACCTCTCACTAGTAACTTCGATCGATGAATTGTGGCATCGTGATAAAACTTCATGAAGTACTCTACCCGTACATGTCATGCAATCGCTGTTGGATTCAATGCCTAGGCATATATGTGCCGTTATTGCTCACAGAGGTCGCGGCTTTATGTACTGTTTTTTCAGTACATATTACTCCAAATTTCCTGATATTTTAATCAATTGTTCTTCCTACTATAATACATTTGTCCAACAAATTTCAATTCGTTATTATCATTCCTTCTTGGTGTTGCATTTTGAATGTCGAGCAGCGTATTATTATTAGCTTTACAGTGATTATACTCATTCTGTTAAATTAATCCTATATTTATAATTAATCATGAATAAATAGTACATACTAACTATTATAAATATTCTGTAATCAATACAAAGCTGTTATAAAAGTTGTATAATTACCAATAAAGTTTTAAGTAGAATGATTTTGTAAAATTTTAAGATTAAATTTACTATAAAAATAGATGTTTCAATAGAACGTCTCACTTATCTTATGGACACCAAATTTCTCCCGATAAACATCCAAATATCAGATCTCAAATCTGATATGATCTTTTGACATGATTAAATATATATATATATATATGTATACATATATACATATAGGTATATAATTTATGTAAAATACTTCAAAAAGTATCTGTTACAAGGTTTTTATACTTATTAACAACAACAGCAACAACAATAATATCATTATGAACACGAACAGTTAGTCATTTTTTCATCAAAGTAATAATAATTTAATAAATTATATATATAAAATATTTTTATGGGTATTTATTAAAATAAAACTCTTGCTTATATCATACTCTGCATTAGTAATAATCCTGTTTCATTTAGCGTTAGATTGATTTTTTGCAGTTTTACACAATAACATTTTTTTTCTTTATTTGAAGAAGAAAGGTTTAGATAAAAATCTTTTTTTATGTCTGTCTTTCTAAAACCAAAACAGTTTAATATTACTATGAGTTTTATCGCATTTCGTTATACTGTAAAAAAAAAAAAAAAAAAAAAAAAAAAAAAAAAATGTAAAATCACGGTACTTGACCGTATAATTTTGGGGGAAATGACCGTTTTGCTACCTAAACGGTCATAATCTTTAAATTAATGTTTTGAAAGCATAATTTATGAATTGACCGTATAATTTTACGGGAAATGACCGTTTTGCTAGCTAAATGATCGTAGACCGTAAATTGATGTTTTGAACGTATAATTTTTTAAATTTTTACGAGAAAATCCGTTAATCTATGCAAATTGCTCTTATCTTCTACCAAAGCATTTTCTTACGGGAAAATCCCTTCAAATGCTATCATTTCAGTGATGTCATGAGAGAACACTTTCATTTTCAAACTGAAACTATGATTGTTATTTATATTGATTGAATGTGTTTAATTATGCACGCATGAAGAATAAAAACATCAATTATTTTTAATAAGCTATTGTTTTCTTAATTTAATTCAAAGAATTTCCATCTGATTGAAACTGAATAATTGATATTGATGAAATTGATTTTATTTGTGTATTGACACGAAAACATTAAAAAAGAAAGCTAAAATGATTTCTTGATTTAAAACCAGATTTGTAAAACACAAACTACAACCTAATAGTTGTTTTATCCACTGAACGCATTTTTTTTTTTTTTTTTAAACATACAGCATTCTAATTGCTATTAACTCTTAAGTTTTAGAAAACGGAAAATTTTAATGTTGTTTCCCCAATGCAATTTTTACAATATGCTAAAGTAAAGTTTATTTCAATATGAGATGAATATGTAGTTAGCCATTTGAAGATAAATCTTATGATTATTATGTATGATTTTCACTGTTAAAAAAAAACTGTTTTATCTGAATATGAACATCAGATTCAGATATGTACATGTACATCATATATAGCGAGTTCTGCTCTCGAAATACTTCAGTCCTTCCTCCATTCAATGGAATACAGCTACAAAAAAAAAAAAAAAAAAGAAGTATATTCTAAAAAGTGCAAATACGTCTAACACTTCATAAACACAGTTTGAAATCGGTCCTATAATGAAAACCTCTTTGGATGAGTGAGAATTAGGCTCTAGTTATTTCTGTTTTACACTCACTACAGAAACCATAAAGATCGAAAACCATGAAAAAAAATCGTACTAATTGAAGATACAAATTCTCTGTGCCCATGTAAAAAAATTATTACTATTATTGAAAGTTTATTTGAGGTCTCGATCAATTTTCAGAGATCTCACATAGTTTCCAATAGTTTCATTTTGTTTTTGAATAAGGGTGAGAAATTCTTACCCATTATTTTCCTCTAATGACAACCTTGAAAAGCTCCTTACTGCTAGTGTTTAAGAATAAAAATGATTTCTAAAAATATAATAGATTTTCTTTCTCAAAAATCAGTATCATTGTCTTTATAGAAAAAAAAAGGCTTTTGTTTTTTCAATATGAGAACTGACTGACTTCTTAATTTTGTCAAAAATAGCAAATTTAGGTTTTAAAATAGTCTTAAAAGAAAATAATTTTTATGCATAATTTGGACGTTAACAATATTGAAAGACTGTAAAAAATTTCTAGAAAAATAAAGCACTTTTTAACATAAATAGAGCATAGGTTGCTGTATATTTCTACAGCTAGTTCTGTAAAAATAATTGAAGATTGGTTACTTCACATTGTGCTGTAAATCGGTATCAAATTTTTTCCAGAAGTCTTTTGGAGCGTATGACATGATTTATCAACCAATCAGTGCTGATATTATCTGTTTCTGTAAAAAAAAGTCGTGGTTAACCCAACGGCGAGATTAGCAAAGTGCTGGCCTCTAGAACAGGAGATTGTGAGTTCAAATCACAGGCTACCCACCGTTTGCTCCGCATGAAAAAGTAAATTATATGTGTAAAAAAATATATATAAGTTGCTTAGTGTTGTGGATTTCTTCCTGCACGCGCTGCAATCTACTACAGAAAATGTTTACAGTGATATAAAAAGTATTCGAGAAACTTTAATTTTACGGTCAATACTACTTTTTTTACAGATTAGTTGTATGTTTCATCACAATATAAAATTACTGACGATACATCATTCATCGTTTTTATTGATAACACATATACACCAGATTTGTAAGCTTGACTTGAAGTCCGCTTGTAAATCTTCGTCAGATAAAGACAGATAGCACATGACAGAATTACAATGCGAAGAATTGGAAAAACACCCAGGGCCAGCACGGGAATCGAACCCGCTCTCCTACGCTCGAAGACGATTAGCAGTGTGGTGACATAACCACTCGGCCACGGGGGGGGGGGCACATTCATCGTTTAAATGTTTTTTAACGGGCTTTGTCTGGAATCTCTGCTGCCGGGCATTGCCCGTAGTTTTACTGCAGCCTTTTTTTACAGTGTAGATTTGCTTTATATTAAGCTGTTAAGGATTGGCAAGCGCCCTGATATATTACTTATTTATTACAGGAACACACAAATTTGTAATGTTCATTTTCATTCTTCGGAGATTTTCTAAAGAAGTCCACATTTAAAAGGTGATTTACGAAAATAAATAAATAAATAAATAAATAAATAAAAATAAAAATAAAAATAAAAATCAATTTTTTTTGACTGAGTTTTAATTCATATTTAATAGGATTTCAAAATTGATTTTTCATTTTTAATTTTTTTTCAATTTTAAAATTATGTACTGAATCATCTTTTGAAATAGAAATAGTAAAAATAGTGTTTAATCGAATTTATATGATTTGTTTTTATATTAGCTTTAAATGAATTAACGTTGTTGGTGGCGTTATCGGTTAGTTATTGCTAATTATCTACACGAGGGACCTAGGCGTAGGTGGAATGCTCATCGTAAAGGATATTTTTTAAAAAGTTCTCACCCGTATTCACACTAGTTTCGAAGAAAACTACAAAAAACTCCGAATGGCTAGATAGAAAAGCATGATCTCTGTTCGAAATCGACGCCTCCTGCATACCTGCTTCGACATCGAAAGTCTCTGGTCACATGAATGGAGGAGGGGGCTGAAACAAAGTGACAAATTTATTGTCACAGACTGTGACAATTTCTTCAATTGTTTTCATCCTGCGGCGTGCAATTTTTCTTCTTTTTGTTATTTATATTTCTACTTGAAAATATATACATATATATACACATAAATCAAATATTAATCGTAGTAAAAGCCAAGCAACAGATATAATACCACTGAAACCATAGAGACCAATAAGAACGAAATTACAACAAACTAAAATTTTCCAGTGCGTAAAAACGACATGGAACTCAAATCAAAAGATACAAACAAGCATTGAGAAAATAAACAAGACAGTATTTTAAACAAAGTATTTTTTTCCATTACGAAAAGCTCAGAACGGTGAAAAAAACTCCTCAGGGGTGACCCTTTTCACCGTTGAGCACCAATGTACGATTTCGTTCGTTAGCAGCTATAATAGCAAATTGCTAACGGGCACCTAATTGTACATATATATTTAATTTCAGTATAAGGTGAAAATTAATTTTGCTTTTTAATTACTTGCTTAACTGCAATAAGCTGTATTTTAGTATTATTTTTATATTTTCAAGTGCAAAATCTTAACTTGGAGTTTATAGATTATATTTTCATATGTCCATTTTAATTGAAATTCATTGAAATTCTACATTTTATTTTTTCGTAATGTAATCTATGAGAAGAACATCAGTACATCAATTTATTATTATGAAAATAAACGCCACTTGATATTTTAATGGTTTCTGCATACCTAAATTTGCTTTCAGATATGGACTTCGCTACAAAAGTATTACATTTTGGACTCAAATTTTGATCACAATACCCATTATGAAGCCAATATTTGTTAAAAATATTGTCAAGTAGATTAGGCTCAGGTAAGTGTTTGTGCAGAAACATTAGAGCGAAATAACACACAGCACTTAAAAGCTCAACTCGAGACTTTACTTTTTCCACTGAACTGAATTTTACATCAGCTTATATACAGTTGATGAACCTTCTACACTGTGTCCTAAAAGTTTAGACAATCAATAAAACTTACATTAAAATAAAAAGTATTAAGGTACAATTAAAATTAGTGACATAGGTAATAAATAAAAACAGTTTTGATGATATACACATATAAATTATGATCAAAGGTTTGAAATTATAAAAGGTACATTAATTTTATAAAAATGTGCTGTCCCAAAAGTATAGACACGAAGACACCTGTAAGTGTTTTGGTTTTACATTTTTAAAAGTAACAAAAAACTTACTTTTAATATTGAATTGTATTGCTACGATACTTTATAACATCAAATACATATTGTTCCATAGAATTAATTAAGCATTGCATTACAGAAGGAGATATTTCTTACCACGCTTTGTCAGTTGCAGTTTTTAAGTCATTTACACATGCATATTGCTTTCCATTTTCATATATTTTACGAAATAAGATCCCCCATATGTTCTCGATGGGATTCAAATCCGGACCGGACTAAGTGCTAGCCAGTCTACTAGTGTGATATTGTTTTGCATAAACCACCTTTTCGTTGATCTGGGGGTATGGATGGATGACCATCTTGTTGGTAAACACAGTCCGGTCTGCTAGCAAATCCATAATTTGCAGTAAATTAGTACGTAAAATATCCTGATAATCATCTGATTTAATTTGTCTGTCCGTAAATCCTAGAAATGTTTACCCGTTGAAACAAAACCCTCCCCAGGTCATTACGGATCTCCACGTTGTCGCCTGCTGAAACAGTTTTACGGTTCTTTTCTTAGGCCGTACCAGTAAAATTTATAACCGTCAGGGCCGTCCAAATTCCATTTCTTTACGTCACTGAAGATGACAGAAAGCCACTTTTCACCGTATGACATATGCTTTCTAGCCCACTTTAGACGTGATCTTTATGTGTCTGTTTTAAGCAAGGTTTTGCTTTCATTCTCCTGTAAACAATG
This sequence comes from Salticus scenicus, assembly GCA_963930645.1. NCBI lineage: Eukaryota > Metazoa > Arthropoda > Arachnida > Araneae > Salticidae > Salticus > Salticus scenicus. The sequence continues at coordinate 147,237,334 of OZ005657.1, read as the reverse complement.
TGTTTTGAAGCTTTAATTCTTCTGTGTACAGAACTTTTTGAAATTCTGAAAGTTGATGCAATTGCACGCACAGATAAATTATCAACTGTAGCCTTTTTTAATAACATTCTATCATCACGTAACGTTGTTTTCTTTGGTCTTCCGACTCGCTATTTCGAGTATTCCATGTTCCACTTGATCTCAAAACTCTATAAATACTGCTCAAGGATCTCTTTATCCTTCTCGATATTTGTACAGGATTTTGTCCTTGCGCTTTTAACTATAAAATCTTATTAATTTCATCTTTAGAAATTACTTTAGTACGTGGCATTTTTATCAGAATACGCAGGAAATGCCTTTTCCGAATCACAAACAAAACAATACATTGAACTCATTAAATTATTATGCTAAAAATATAGCAAACGATATTTCAATTAAAGGGGAAAATTATTCTGCAATATAAGCAGACGACAATAAAAATATTTTGTTCTGTGAACAAAAATGTAAAAGACAACATGCAATGCTGTATTGTGTCTATACTTTTGGGACTGCACATTTTCATATAATTTAATGTACATTTTATAATTTCAAACCGTTGATCTTAATTTATATAGGTACGTAAAACTGTTTTTATTTATTACCTAGCTCACGAATTTTAATAGTACCTTATTACTTTTTATGTTAATGCAAATTTTATTGATTGTCTAAACTTTTGGGACACGGTGTAGAACAGGATATTCTAGAAATTACACAACATGTTAATAATTAACATAATCATAATTAACATAATGAATAAATAAGCAATAAACAAAAACCATCTTTGATCATTTTCCCTTAAGTGGGATCTAACTCACGACCTTTTCATTCGTAGCCCGGCGCTTCGCCTCACAACGTTCACAGGTGAAAAAACTTTCGTTACAATATCATTGTATCTTTATTAAGACAAATAATTTCTATAGGCAGATTGAGATTTAAAAGAAATTTATAGTAACGTTAATCAATTATATCGATCATAAATATAAAACTTACAAACATAGTTTAAATACTACGAGAATAACAGGGAATAAAAATATTAACCCTTTAACGTTCATTGGTTTCGCAGCGAAACCAAACATTTTCATAATTTAACAACTTTTATGCAGCAATTTTTTTAACATTTCCCCCTCGTTTTAATCATGTTTCAAAATTTTGTTCCTTTTCTGTTCGGTAGATAGCAACACTATCCCAAAATTTAACAAATAATGCTTTAAAGGAAGCTAAATGCATAAGTCACTTGAATTTTCTTAGTGTGTGCGAGTGCGAATTGCTGGTTTGATGATGCACTCACGTCTAGTTTTTTCATTTAATTAATAGCTGGAATATTATTTCCACCAGAAACAACTTTTACGAGTTTTTGTAGTCGATAATGTTTACTTACAAAGTGTTGTATTTATTAAATTAAATATTATTTGAATTTAATAAGGTTAACTTATAGATGTTTCAAACCAAAAATTTCTCGAAAAAGAACAATGCTATTTTTTTTATTTTTCAAATATTTATGATCAGCTATGTGTCTAAAAACCATTTTTAAAATTAGTTTAATAATTTTTAAAATTAATTAAGTAGTAAACGTTAAAGGGTTAAAAACTGATTAACATTTAGCCTCATCTATGTTATAAAAACACCAACGAGAATAATATAACTGTTTGGCTTTCTGATTCTGAAATTAACTGCTTTAAATCTTTATATTTGAAATCACTAGTACAAACGTAATTATTTTTGTGTAAATGCTGTATTCGAATATTTTTAAAACCAGAAATGTGTAAACATTAGAATAAATAGATATATGAAAGGGAAAAAAGAAACTCGTCTTATTGAAAACAGGTACCTATCATCAGGGCTTGGCACCTGAACTTTTCTGAATATTATTATTATTATTATTATTGTTATTTGTATATTATCTTCAGATTGCTCATTAGAACTTAATTTCGAAATATCTGCATTTTTCGATCATTCAGTAATTTTTTACGCAATGTATATTCACAAAATAAATTTTGGGTGGTGTTAATATGTTAAAGGAACACTTGGAAAGCAATGTACTATTTTCCATAAAATAATTTTAAAATGAAAAAAGGAGTCTTAAAATTTAATCCTCATGCGGTCAGAAGCAAAGTCGCCTTTACTTCGATATTTTGTGCTGTAGCATAAAATATCGATAGTCTTCGTCTTTCGCCGTAGTCTTCGATATTTTGTTCTGTGTACTGTAGCAATATCGACTCCATAGCAATATATTCTAAAGTTAGTTTACTCAAGGACAAATTCGTATTTTATCAGTGATATCAGTATACAAACGTCTATTAACAATTAACGAAAATTTTATTAAGTTTATAATATATGTTTTTAATAATTAGCATCAAAAGTTTAATTTTATCAAAAAAGCATTTTTGAGATTGCTTTTTATGCATGCTATATTATGCTGTTTTCTGTTAGCATAAATACCAATTAAATGCACCAATAGTTAAATATTTTATTTCAGTCCCGGGCTTACTAAATTTGTTGATGTGCATTTCTTAAATGAATATTTCTCGTTAAAGTTGATGTTTTTTAGCCTTAAAAAGTGCACTTTTATAACTACGGTGAGAAATGTAACTAATTTTAATGCTTACCTGAAACGGAATATCACAGCTCGCCATTGTTTCGTACCTATGTTATTAACTTTTCGGTTTGAAATATCACGCTGTATCTAAATACGTCTTAAAGTAAGTCTAGAATGCAATCTTCTGATACTCTTTTCTTTATTTCTTTCGTCATTGATTACTGCTATGAGTTGGTTTTTAAGAGCCTAATAATAGCTATTATTATTTTTGCACCTAACAGAGCATACATAAAGCATGTATTTTTTAATTTCTATATTTCTGTGCTATATTCTAATAATGTAACAACAGTTTGACAAACGTACGAAGTTTACACATGCACTATTGGTTTACTTCAAACCGTATTTTTGTTTTTTCATTCTTAAAATAATAATAATAATAATAATAATAATAAATTTTATCTTCTAATGCTATATGTAAAAAAAAAAAAAATGCGCATGTAGATAAAAATAGTTACATAAACTGGTTTTGACAAAAATTAATAAGCATTCAGTTTAGTTTTCTTACTAAATTGATTAAGGCGCATATGGAGTTAATATTTCGAGAAAGCTAACACATCACCCCCTCCCCTCCCATCCCCAGGGCACGGTGCAATTAACTAAATCCCATTTGCAGAGAAACTGAAATCATGGACTTTTTCTTATTGCGTAGATGAAATATTGATCTGTAATACATTTCATCGTCTACATTTCATTGGAAGATTATGAACAGGCAGATCGTAAAGGCAGGAAATATTTCTAGCGTAAGATTTTTATTAGATCACATCTAGAGTTTGGGGGAAGCAAATAAGTCTATAAAGCTTGTCCTTATCGTCTTAATGCAACGGGTGGAAATAAAAATTTTCTTCATTAATCTGAATTATAATACATAGAAAGAAGCACGTGGAAATATATTTCATTTATCCTTTTTCTTTTCCAGAAATTACTAACATTTTTCCATTTATTTGTGTTTCCGAAGACTTTTTATCTCCTTGGGAAATTTTAAACAAAGACAGACAGATCAATTTAAGATCACAGGATAAAATAAATTAAAAAATGCACAAAGTGCTTGGTTTAAGAAAATCATTAGCAGTTTTCTTTACAAAAGCGGCATTCCTAATAAAAAGCACGCAGATGAACAATCAACACAATATTTATTTAAACTTAAAAACTATTTCACGCACCATAAAATAAAGGAAAACACTACTGGTTTCAAGAGAACGTAGATATTTTATGCTCTTAAAATGCAAAACTTTTATACTTATAATTTTTAGAGAATACAGAAGTTCCTATGTGTACTTTTTTTCCTGAAATACTTTTGTCTATTTTATAGATAGAAGACTTCTGCTATAAACAACCCTTACAACTAAAATAACAAGCATATTTTCTGTGAATCACATCTCATGAATCATCCCTATATCAAATTTGGTGGCAATCCACTCGCCCTTTTAACAGCAGAAAGCTGTATATAAACAAATTTGTAATTATAATGACTTTATATTTTTACCATTATTTTTAGTTATTTATAAACATCTTATTTAATTCATTTCTATTCGATAATACATAAAAATAATGAAATTCTTATAGCTGTTTAGTATTGGCCAAGTGTATACAGATTAATTGGTATATCTCTAATTAATAATGAAGGAAAAATGAAGTTTTTAAAATTTACTATCAAGTAATTTTTTTAATTAAAAGTTTTGTTTAGTAAAACTACATATTAGAACTTTCAGATTTATAATAAAAATATAAAGAAACAGTCAAAATAGTATCAACTATTTTTATTTACTTATTTATTTATTTAATGACTGTTTTAATAATTCTAAAATTTTTTCCTGATTTTTTTTTCTTTTTTCGTGGCATTTTTGCCTTTCTCCGTTATAGATCCTTTCTCTTCCCACTGTCTCTTTTTTTCACACACCTTCTCCTTCTCTCTTCTCTGATTCTTCCATCCGTCCTTTTTTTTTTTTTTTTTTTTTTTTTACAAAATATTTTTTTCCTTCTCTTGGTAGAAAAGAAGTCCTGTTCAGTGTTTCTCCAACTGTTGAATTACCTATGAATTCATTTTCCCGAGATGTAGATGGAATGATACCTGTAAGTAGCAGAACAAAATGTGGATTAGCATAATATCAAAGGTTCACACTAGGAAAAAAAAGCGGAATTCATCCCACACTCACCCATCCAACAAAACATTAAAGGGAAACTTTTTAAATTTAAGTGAACATTTTTAACCCCCCCCCCCCCCGTTATATAAATACATAGATAGGTTCAAATTTAAAAATTGTACAAGAAAAATTTAAAAAAAAAAAAAAAAAAGAAAGAAAGAAAGAAAAGAAAAGAATTAGAATGAAACTGTTATAACGTTTAGCATAATGGCCCAGAAACACAAAATCTTTGCAGCACTAAATTAAACAACTGGTGTACAATCAATATTTAAACCCGAAAACTTCCTTACACACCATAAAATAAAAAATAAAAAAAGCACGACCGGTTTCGAAAGTACGTGGACTTTCTTCTTCAGATCCAAAATACGTGCTACTGCCTTGGAGGTAAAAGCAAGACTCATTTGCTGAACCCAGTCTTGCTTTTGTCTCCAAGGCAGCAGCACGTATTTTGCACCTGAAGGAGAAAGACCAAGTCCTTTCGAAACAGGTAGTGCTTTCTTTAATTTAAGCGTGTGTGAAGATGTTTTCAAGCTTAAATACAAAATATTTGGTTTTCTGACTAACTGTCGTAAGCATTTCATTTCAAAAGAAGCTGATGATAGAAACCATAATTATACGTATTGTTACAAAAATTGTTTCCTTTTTTGCACGCAGGCAAGGTCTAATAAAAGAAAAAAGAGGCTATTGCATACATTTCTATGCAAATATTTTAATACTGAAATTAAAAAAAAGTTACCTATCTAAGCAATAGAATAACAATTTAAAAAACTATGTTAATCACTTAGACAATTGCAATCAGAAATTTATGAATGATTGATGTAGCTAAAATAATAATAATAATAATAATAATAAATCGTAAGGTTAAAAAAAATATCCCAATGATAAATCTCTATAATTAAAAAAAGTAAAAAATATATTAATCTATAATCTGTCAAATGAAATCAAATATAACTGTATTATTTTTCCAAGATATAAATTATTTTATAAATGTAATAATTTTTTTTTTTAATAAAAATTTTACAGTAAAAAATATTTCAGGTTGTACAGGCTTTAAAGTTTTGGAATAATTGATTGACGAAGTTTACGAATGTCTGTAAAAAAAATCATAAACGCTAAATTATGATTTTCTGTGTTCCACTAGGAAAAGTTCTTAAGTGTGTTACTAACACGTATAATTTTTTTTACAATTGATTCATATTTGCCAAGTTTAAATAAATGGCAGACGGACACACACTCTAAAAAGAAAAATTGTGAAATTACAGTACAAGTACAGTAAATTATACGGTGTTTGTACCATTTTGATTGTTTACGGAAAAAGCACAGTATTTCTACGGTACATGTAAAATAAAATTACAGTATATGTACAATGTGAGTAATAAACGGCATTTATACCGTAAAATATCTGTTTTCTGGTAAAAATAAGGCACATGGACCGTTCTTTTTTTTTTTTTTTTTGAAGGTATTCATTTTTATTATAATTTAAAGCAAAAATATTGTTAATATTTTTCCTTTGAAATACGAAGACCGACGATAAGGACATGATTATCAGCTATTTATATTTGAAATGTTTTAAAGACCTTATAGATCTAGTTTAATTTTTCTTTTCTTTCTTCTTCTTTTTCTTCCTCTTTTTTTTTTTCATTGAGATATGAAGGGATGAGTGAAATAGTCTTCTTGCCCCCTCCATATCTAACCTTAGTGGGAGAATTCTTACAAAAATCCCCGAAATGGATGTTTAGGTATTTGCGATATTTTCAAGTAAAAAACTTACAAATAAGTTTATTTTTTTTTACCCCATTACTGTACGAAGAAATACGTGAAAGATATCTATTATCCCCCCCCCTCTCCTCCCATTCCTTTCCTTTAAAATCAAATTAAAAAATATTTTTTTTTTTTTTCTTTTTTTTTTTTTTATTGTTTGTGATCTTTTGGTATATTGATTTCGACTTTTTTTTTTTTTTCTATCATTATTGCGATATGAAGGGATATGAAAGTATATGTGGAAAACACTATAAGTGAATTCTGTTACCTTTAGTTAAATAATATTAGTTACTTTTTGTAAGACAAAACATAAAAGTTAAAAGTAAAGAACATATTCATTGTTTAACGTAACTAATTATTATAGTTACATGTAAAATTAACGAAAATAATAGCGTTATAAAATTAATAATACAGGATAAAATTAATCTTTAGAAAAATTGTCAAACTTGAGGCTTCAAAATGGCTTCTTTAAAATAATAATAATAATAATAATAATAAATAAAATTTGAATTAGTAATTATGAAATACTGAAATATAAATTGTATTCTAGAATTTTCTGCTCTTTGCTGATTTAAATTAAAGTGTAGATAATTTATTATTTCATTTTTTCCCGCCTTTAAAGCCACAATCTCTTCAGCATTCAACATCAGAGTAATAATAATAGTAAAATAAAGTAAACACGCACAAAGCCACCTGCATCATCTCCTCTGAATCATAAGCATCGTAATTTCAAGCACATTTATAAAGCACAGCTACCACAGAAAACCTCCTGGTCAAAGTCAAACCACAATTTCATTTTTTTTTTTTTTTTTTTACAGTTTCATTTGAACTTTAACTTGTGTGTCGTGTCGTGTCTACAGACAAGGATCGTGTCTTTCCCATGTTGAAGTCTGTTCCAACAGCTCAAATAAACATATATTTTTATTATTCCTTAGGATAATATATAAGAAAACCCAAAAATATTATAATGTAAGTAGTTTTTATTCACTTTATTAAAAGAATTTTTAAACGTTCAATATATGTGTCACTTCTATTGATGTTTTTTTAACCATTATGTAATTAAACTTAGTTCTTTAAAACCAATACCATGCATTTGCATTGGATATTTCGTAATTCTTTTATCCAGCTTTAAAAGAATGCTTTGATTTTATTTAATTTTTATATTTAAGAATGTTATGTTAAAATAGATAATTGTATTTTTTAAATCTATCAAATTTCAGATTTGAAAATCCGCTAAGTAACATTAAAAATCATTAATTTATTTATACTAATATCAGTTAAATTGTTCTCTTTAGAACTTAATAACAAGAGCAAACTAAAAACTGTACTAAATCTTTCTTATTTTTTCCACAGCAGGATTTTAATGTTTTATTTATTCCTTTTCAGAGAATATTAAAGTTATTCAATGTACAGTCGGCAGCAAAATTATCCGAGCACTAGCAAAAATTCCTATTTATAAAAATACATTTAATACTGTTTTGTTAAATAAATTCCTGTCGAATCATGTTCTTAGATTGACTAAGAACAGCATTCGACAAGGATTTCTTTAACAAAATTGCATTAAGAGTAATTTTTTTTTTTTTTTTTTTTTTTGACAAAGGAATTTTTGCTAATGCTCGGATACTTCTGCTGTCGACTGTAAATAAATTACATATATCTTAGTTAAGTTAGAAATATGTGAATACTTATATGCTCATTAAGTTTGTTTTATATTATTATTATTATATAACATTAACTAAATATTATTTTAATTTTATTTTCAATATTTATTTCGTTCTATTTTTGTAAGCAAAACTTATAAAACATATTGTATATATATATCATAACCGTGCTATTTTCAAATTGATTTAATTAAAAAAAAAATAAAAAAAAATAAAATTATACAAAAATTTTATTTTGAGCTAAATATAATTTTTATCTTTCTTTCTTCTTCTTTTTTATCTTTTTTTTCTTTATTTATTCATAATCTTATTAGGATAATTTTTCCCACTAGAAAACAATAAAATTTATCAGTGCAGAAGAATTATTTGGATCATCGTTAAGCATATCTAATTAGTTTATTTTATTTTATTTATTTTTTAAGTATGTGTCAACATTATATATTAATATATATATAAAATTTTTTTACATAGTTTTATTATACATATTTCAGTGACGGAACTTAATTTTTTTTTTTTTTTCTTGGAGGGGGGGGGGGGTCGGGGCTAAGATTTGTCAACATATTATTCCAGATCAATGAAAAATTTACAATTGTAATATTCATTTGAGAATGTCAGTGCTTCCCCCCACCTTTAGATCAACCACTGATATCTTTCTGTGATGTGATACTAGCATTTTCTTACTAAATTTAACGCCTAAAAAGTTTAAAATCATTTATTTAATATTTGTAAACATCATATTTATTTATTTATATTTTTATACGAAATATTATCATAGTTTTCTCATACTTTCTACATTATTTGATTTTACTATACAGATTGGGGGAAAAAAAAAATGTAAAACGTATGTTTGCGATTCGTAACATTCGCAGTTTAGTATATGTGAACGGTTATGCATATGATTTAATAACATTAATTTCATCTTTTAAAAAAATAGGTGGTTTGTTTTGAATGTTTCAGAATATCAGGGATGAGATTAGCAGAATAACAAAAAAGAGATGAAACTTTAAACAAAGGCTAAATTTTAACGAAATGCTGAATTTTGACGACAAAAACGATTGCGTTACAGCAGTAAATATTAATCATCAAAATATAAAAATTGAACAAATGATTATTTTTTTCATTCAGTTATTGACATAGGTAGATGAAAGCTTTTCTTTTTTCTATTTTTTTTTCTCTTAATATTTTTTTTTATTAGTTGATGTATTAAATACACTTTTTTGGTAAACAATGTATTGTTCTAAGCCCGATTTTCGACACTGAATTCTGGCTATAATTACGCGTTTTAAGGTCTCTTAAATACGAAAATCCACATTTTAGCGGATGATTTGTGTGTCTGTCTGCCCTTAGCATAACTAAAAACAAAGACGTCGGAAATTCAAAATTTGTATTTTGAAGATCAAATGACACCTCCGGAAGAAAAGTGACACAAGCCAAAAATCGACAACTTTTAGTTTAATTGAAAAGTGTATATGTCTCAATGTGCGCGAAAAGTATTTCATCCCTATCTTGCAATTTATTCACATGAGAGGCAGTTGTGTTAATTTTATTGTAGGTTAATCAATACTTAATAGTTATATTTAAGTTAATTTTTGATACTCCATTTTTGAGTTATGTTATTTTTCTTGCCGGAGAGCGGTACGATATTTCCACTTACAAAGAGGAGAAGTAATCTTTGTGAAGAAGTTTTAAAAAGTGGTGTTTGTTTAAGTTTTTTTAACAATTTGAAATGAACTTTTTAATAATAACTTGCATTTATTCTAAATTATTATTTTAACCAATGTATGCACTTTGTTCAAACGAGGGTTAAGAATGATGCCACTCCCCTCACACAGAATTATGTGCCAAATAAATCTATTTCTAAAAATGTTTTCAACCGTTCTAAAAGTGTAGTCATATACAGTATTTGTTACCTTACACCTTAATCTGTAGACTTTTTTTATTATTTTAAAATGCAGGGTAAGAAAAAGCCGTGTAAGTGCCACATCAGATTATTTAAATAAAATAATTGTGTAAACGGATTTACATGTTTCCATAAAGAAAAATACAACTTTATACAGGATGTGCATTTTTACATCAGTAATAATTTTAAAGGACAAATTTAGAGTACTTCTACGTTTTTAAACTACATTAATTAGCATTGCTCAAAGTGAGGATATTTTCCCCCCATTTTAAGCAGATATTAAAATTTGAAACAAATTATGTTATAGTAACATGTATGTTATCTTTTAATTAACACGTTGAGCGCCATGTCAGCCATTCTAGATTCTTGACATTTTGTCATATATCTCTAAGTACTGAAGGGATCATCTTGAAACTTTAGGAGTGTGCAGAACATGTTATACTTCAAACATTTCAGTGAAAGTTTTACCCCGAAAGTAAAAGTCCAACAAAAATTAAAACGTTCAGCGCCCTGTCAGCCATCGGTAGCTGACAGTCTCAAATATGATATAAAGCCGCGTCAACCATCGCTGGCGGATATAAAATACGATATAAAACTAAATATATACATTTAATGATTGAAAATGTATTAAAAATTTGCTTAATTTTTATTTATTACAGGAGGAAACATTATGGAATTTTAATGGTTTTAAGAATTTGCGTGGCGCTCAACGTGTTAACAAGAAATTAAATTAAATCTTTCTCCAAATATTTACTATGATAAGGAAAAAAATTAATTACTACCAGCTTAAAAAAAAAATAAAAATCATGATATTAAAGTAATATAAAATTCAATTGTTATTTGAAAACGAGCATTCCATCTAAATTTCATGTTCATTTTGTCAGTGGCGGATTTAAGGGGGGGAGGGGGCTAGGGGGCTGAAGCCCCCCCCCCCAAAAAAAAAAACAAAAAAAACACTGACATTCCCAATTGAATATTGCACTTGTAAATTTTTTATTTGTCTAGAATAATATTTTGAAAAATCTCAGCCCCCCCCCCCCCCAAAAAAAAAAAAAAGTCAAGTTCTGGATCCGCCACTATTTTGTTCTCAGTTAGAAAAGTGACCTAACTGAAAAATATGACAATTTTGAGTTTAAGACATTGAAAATTCATATAAACAGACTCCACGTACACAAATTGTGTCACATCATCTCAAAAATTATCCGCCTTAGAGGCAGTTATGTTAGATTTATGTGAATGACAGTCAACTGTAAAAGATCACCACAAAATCGGCGTCAATAAGAATTAAGTAAAAAAACTTTGAATAAACACCATAAAAATCAAGAACTCGCAACAGTTGTTTCGAGCAGAAGGAAAACATCAATATTCATCGGACGAATAAAGTAGGCACGAGTACTGCAAACAACACGGCTTTTTTGCAGCACCCGTGCCTACTTTGTTCGACTGACGAAGGATCGTGTTTTCTTTCTACTCGAAACAACTGTTGTGAGGTCTTGCATTACATGATGTTTATTCAAAGATTTTTACTTAATGCTAATCAATGCTTTACTGTTACCTTTATTCTGACTTTTCTCAAATACTGCTTTTTTGAGTTGTGTCATTTTTCTTGCCGGGGTGTGATTTGCTTAAAAGCTGTGTACCAAAAAAATAAAGAATTGTTTATTCTGTGCAAGTGTGGAAATAGGAATTGATGGTTGATCTTATATAACTTTAATCCTTATTTAAAAAATTATTTAAAACAGCAAGTGTGTTTCCAATTTGTTTACAGCACTCGTGCCTACTTTGTTCGTCTGACGGCACTACTCCAAAATTTAACAAATTATGTGAAATGAAGAAGTCACTTGAAATTCCTTATCAGGCGCAAGTGTGTCTTGCTGTTTTAATAATACACTCGTGTCTAGTTTCCTTTTCTTTCTTTCCTAATGAAAGTTTTGGCCACTATTTTAACTTGAAATGACATCTACGAGATTTTACAGTTTATAATCCTTATTTTCAAAGTTTTTATGTATTAAATTAAATATTTTTTGAATTAATAAGATTAATTTATGGTTGTTTCAAACCAAAACTTTTTTAAAGTTAAAAATGTCATTTTTTTTTCTTTTTTCTACATTTATGATCATGTGTATAATAGCCATTTATTAAATTAGTTTACCAATTTTAAAAAGAAATTAAATACTAAACGTTAAAAGGGTAAACTTGAAATATTCGAGCCCTTACCTAATTTTTGTTATTATTTGGTTTTGTCCTATATTTTATCCTTGCCACTGTCAATCTATTATATATATATATATATATATATAAAATCGTTTGTCCTGAGTGAGTGAGTGAATGACTGAATCATCATCGCCCAGCTTAAACCCCTGGGCCTAGAAGCTTGAAATTTTGTGACAATGTTCCTTCTGTTACGTAGACATCCACTAAGAAGCGATTTTTCAAAATTCGCCCCCCACGGGGAGGGAGGGCAAAATGTGATTTCACAAAATCTTTCACATCTCAAACAAAAAAACAAATATCAGTAAAATTTTTCCTTTAAAATATAGCTAACACGAATATCTAAAAATCAATTTCTGTAATTTTAGAAATTCTGTCACATGATTACACATAATCCTATATATCTCAAAAAAAAAAAAAAAACAGATATACGTGAAATTTTTGCTCTAAAATATAACAAATACAAATACCTAAAAACCAATTTCTGGAATTTTAGAAATTCAGCACCTAAAGGGGAGGAGGGGGCAAAACGTCATTTCAAATAACCCTTTATATCGCAAACAAACAAAAAAGATACATGTGAGATTTTTGTTCTAAAATATAGCTCACACAAATATCTAGAAACCAATTTCTGGAATTTTAGATATTTGTCCCACGTGTGGCGGGAAGGAAAAGGGAGCTATCGGAAAAAAAAAAAAAATAATAATAATAATAGAAATACAGCTAGACCGTTCAAAATTGGTACAGACAGTTGTTGGAGGCCTGCAAATCGAACGAGGATATTTTCGAAAATGTAATGTTATTAAGAAAGGGTGGCAAGGGGACGGAAGGGCAAAAAAATAAAAATAGAAATACAGTTAGACCGTACAAAATTGGTACAGATAAGTTTTAGAGGCTTGCAAGTTGAATGAGGATATTTTCGAAAGTGTAAGGTTATTAGGAGGGGCGGGAAGGGCAGGCGGAGGGCCAAAAAAATAGGCTTATACCGTTCAAAATTGGTACATAGAGGTTTTTGATACAAATCAATTGCGGATATTTTTGAATTTGTAAAAATTGTAGGAGAGCCGGGAAGGGGGGGAGGTGACTGGGCAAAACAATAGAGTAGAGTTAAACCGTTCAAAATTGGCACGTATTGGTTTTTGGGACCTACAAATCAATTGCCGATATTTTCAAAAGAGAAAAGTTATTAGGTCATGGGGGGGGGGTGAGGGAGCAAAAATATAGAAATAGGAGTTAGAGAGTTGAAAATTAGTATTTTTAGGTTTTAAGGTCCGATAAATCGATTACGGATATTTTCGAAAGTAGAAAATTTTTTACGAGGGACGAGAAGCGAGGGGGGGGGGGCGCAGGGGCAAAAATAAAGAAATTCAGACAGAACGTTGTAAATTAGTATCATTAGGTTTAAAAGCCCGAGAAAACGATTGCGAATATATTTGAAAGTGTAAATTAATTAGGAGGGGTGGGAACGGTCGGCGGAAAACCACGCGCGCCGTGTGCGCGTGTATACTCTGCTGCAAGGTGTGTGTGTGTGGGGGGGGGAGAGGGCACACCGATAATTACACCGATGAGAGATGAATTTTTTTGCATTTTATATTTATGTTTTGCCTTTAAAATAATATAGTGATTAATTTTGATAGAATGGAGTAGAAGGATGATTATTTACCAACTATGTGAAAAATGCCGGAGCCGGGAATCGAACCCGGGCCATTCCGCTAAACTATCAAAATTGAATTTTCAAGGTTGTTAAAAAATTTCTAAATATTAAGAGTGTCGAACATAAATGCGCGAGCGCAGCTCGCTATAGTCTGCTCAGCCGAAGGTTGTGGGGACCCGGTGCAATGTTTTTCCCGATAAGAAATTATTTCTCTCTCTCTCTCTCTCTTTATTTTTATATGATAAAAATTAATGCAATTTAGAGAATTCATTAATTTTAGTGATTCATTTAAAAATAGTGAGCCGCTAGCAGACGAAACTCGCTAGTCTACGATAATAGCGTTGTCACTCGCAACGACGCAACCTAAAAAATTCTTTTAGTAAGGAATATAGTTTCATCGAAAAACGGGCACATACGGCTGCACACACATTAACACATAGGTACAGCCATCTGTTCTCCATGCATATAAAAACTATCCTTCCTAACACAAATGAATAGAAATATTGTATGTAACCCAGAGAAAATATGTTCTGCGGTTTCAAGCTATTTAAAGTATCTCCCCGTGCAGAAGTGATCATAAATATTGTTCTTTTAACTGTTTTATTAATGGACCCTGTAAATGATAAAATTTTTTTATCATATTTGTTATTTTAAACCTTTTTACACAAATATTTTAGATTCCCACCAAAGGATATAGACATGTAGAACTGTCTCACTCAGGAAAATTTTTAAGCTTGATTATTTACTTATTTATTTTTATGCGTGTGGAGTCTAAAATTCACGAAATCGATATGTATCCCGGATGTAGATTAATCAGCCACTTAGTTTGTTATTATTAAAGTCTGAGTTCGCTTATTACCGCCCCATGAAATTTCAAATTTTTACTATGATTTAAATCTTATTTTATATTAGAATGATATTTTATAATTCATTATTTTGTCTAGAGAATAATATTTTGATTTAATTGTCTTTTTGTGCTTTAATTAAATTATTTTAATTTTTAGACACAAGGTGGTTATGGAGGAAGTTCGAACCGAAAGTTGGTTTCAGCAACAGAAATAAGCTTTGAGTAACCATTAATCAAGACCTTCTAAAAGGAATACGCAGGAAAAGCTCTATATCTAAAATTATATATGATTTAATTTCTGAAATTAATTAATAAAAAATTATATTTATATTTAAAAATAAAGATATTGAATATGATTATGCTATTTGTTTATCTTTCTCTAGCATTCTTGTAAAAAAAGGCAGCAGCTTATTATTATTTTTTTTTTTCTTTTGCTGTGTTTGGATTAAATTATCTAAAGTAAACTATGTTAAAGTAAGTATTAAATATTCCGAATGTAATTTAATACATGTTAAGTTTTTAAACGATAGTTTTAAAAGTTTTTATAATTGAACTTGATAACCTGTGTAGAGGTGTTTCTCTTTTGAAGTTTCTGATTAAGTAAAGTTGTTCCTGGAACAACTTTTATTTTATTTATTTATTTATTTATTTATTTTTACTCATAATATTTCCGCTTAATTGTCATTATCATTATTAACATTCTAATCAATTAAAAAATTTAAATGTTGTGCTGGTATAACATGGCATATGAATCTAGGAAGGTGATTTTTAACATAGAAAGTTCTATAATTAAACACAGAAAAAGTCTTCAACGTCTAGGACGCCAAAAAGTGCAATGAAATTATAAACAGGTGTTTTGGTAGTATTGAGTATACCGTCATAGACGCATAAAACAGGTTTTGTAAACGAAATCTGGAATATCTTTTATGCACTGATGATGGTACATTTAATGCCACTGAAACAGCTGCCTGCAATTTCATTACATCCTTTGACGTTCTATACATTAAAGACTTTTAATGTGTTTATTTATATATCTCAAAGATTCCTTTAAATGTAAAGTTGTATATATATATATATTTTTTTTTTTTTTTCATGTAATTATTTAAATTTTGTAGAATTTTAAAGATTTAATATTAATTATATATCCACGATTGTTACAGTTCGCATATTCTTTGAACTTATTTGTAAGTACATTTATTATTTTCAGGATTATTATTTAGATACTGCATAGAAATTATTTAATGCGTTTCTCATTTTCTAAAAGAGACAAATGTTTTAAAATTTATGGCATGGAATTCCTGATTTAAGCTGATGTTCTGGGATATAGCAAATAGGAATTATTTCCATGAAGAAACTATTAAAAATTAAGGTATTAAACAATTGTAGAGAATTATAAATTAATATTGATTTGTGACACAAATGGCAATATTCTCCTTATACTGTGTTTTATCCCCAAAACTCACTTCTTGATCATGCCAAATAAAAGAGATTTACATAACTAAGGGAGGGAAAAACTTATTATACTTATATATGCGAGAGTAGATTTTTAAAAAATAATTATTATTTTAAATCTAATTTTTCTTTAGTTTAATTGAAGAGAAAATTGTACTAAGCAAGACTAATTTGTAAGTAAGAATTAATCTTAAAATTATTTACCAACATTCTTTTTTTTTTTTTTTTTACTCTGTCATATTTGTTAGTACCTGTCACAACCTCTAGTCACACAAAATATTTTGGTCTGAGATGAGCTGAATAAGAAAAACTTTTAGCAAACTGAGATTTAAAAACATAAACGATTAGTGGGGGCTTGAAAATATTTTTAGGACCCCCAAGACAGAGTCCAAATTTATCGTTTCGGTTAACTGCTTTATTTTCATCATTCTTATTCATACCGTTCAGTATCATCTGAAAAATATAAAGGATTGCAAAAAAGTTTTTAAAATTTTTTCTATGATTTTTATCATTAGTTCTCATGTATTTTAAAGTTCTAATTAAAAAAAGAAAAAAAGGAAAAATGTATTGCCTTGTTTTTGAAGGAAATTCTTGAATGAAAATTTTATACAAGCTCCAAAATACGCAATATTCTTATTGATTAAAACTTATTTTAAAAAATACCTTTATACTTTTTATCAAGGTAATGGTGCCGCCTACAAAATATGTAGGCGGTAAAACACATACAGAAAGTTATCAAGTGAAAAAGTTTTAAATAACACGATAAACTCTTTATTAATTTATAGTTTTTCTTTTAATATTAAAATTATGTTTTATTAGTTATTATTTAAGACTTTTAGACACAGTACATAATATAGTTACTTGCAATGATCTTACATTCTTTTTATTTCAGTACCACTATTTTTTAATAGCATAGGTAACTTAAACTTTATTTCATTTGAAAAAAAAAAAGTAAAAAAAGTATATTATTAATCAGATATAGCAGTTCTAAAAAAAGGGACTTAACGATCCTGCATTTCTATTTGTTTAAATTTCCCAATTTTTCCTAATAAAACACAGAAAAACGTTCTAGAACGAAAGACTAGAAAAATTACACAATGCTACATCTAAAATTTTGACTTGATAATATTGGCTGATCTTTATGTTTTTTGATGAGTTGAAACCGAAACTGCAGCCAGTTTTTCTCTATTATGTAAAAAAAAAAAAAAAAAAAAAAAATAAATAAATAAATAAAAATAAAAATGTGAATACAGGTTGTCTACCGACACAATTTCTTTCATGACTTTTCCACCGATATAATTATGGTAACTCTTATAGTATGTTTCCGTGATTTTTTATAATTAATCATGATTAATTATAAAAAATGAAGAAATCGTGTCAGTAGACATCCTGTATTAATAAAAAATCTATACGTGATATAGAGATTAACTGTCTTCATTTTTTTTTTTTTTTTTTTTCAGTTCAGCACACCAAAAAAAATACATATAATTAGTTAAAATTATCAAATCAAATTTTGCCAACATAATTTTTATAGACCTGTAGTATTATTCATGGCAGAAAAAAAAAATAGATTGAATATTTTGAGATTCGAATATTCTTGATATTTTGAATATTTTGAGATGTCATCAACACAGTTTCTATAAATGTACCGCAATATAATTTTTGTTATTGATTAATTAAAAGTTAAAAGTTGGTAAATTTTGATTTTTTTTACTCAGAGGAAATATGTGTATATAGTGATTACATAAAATTCTCTAATTCGTGTGTGCAGAAATATATTTATGTGCACTAACTACAAATATTGAGTGATTGTTAAACAATAATTACAAAGCAAGACATCAGTGTCGATATAATTCAGTATTAGGTTGTGGAGATTAAAGCCAGTTGTTCTAGTGTCCTACGCCTTAATGGGAGTGTCTTTCGGGGGGGGGGGGAGGATTTGGCATTAGGACTCTTTTAAATTGAAAAATAGGGTTTATTTTCCACAAAAATTTTGGAAATTGCACTTAATGATGCATCAGATGAATATTAGTAACATCAAAAGTACAGAAAAGTTGATATTAATGAAAATAAGAATGATTTCCGATTTACCACCATATTAACTTTCTCTTTTACCTTTAACGAAAGGGCCAATTTGCATAATAATTTAGGGTAAATTATATTATGCAAATAATATAATTTAGAGCAGGGATGGAACACGGGCGCAGAATTCATACCGGAATCCGTTTAAGAAATTTTACTACCTATAATATCGTTGATTTAAGAAGTAGAAAATTTTCTTACATTGATAGTGGTATGAATACTGCGCCCGTGTTCCATCCCTGTTAGAGTAAATTAAATTCATTAAGAGATTTTCCATTTTTAATATACACTCATTTCCGAATTTATCTTTATAGAAATTCGTAAGGCGTCATTTTATTTATTTATATTTTTTTTTCTGAGTTCTTTATTTGTTTTCTTCTACTTTTTTCTTTTTCTTAATTCCCTTTGATCCATTTTGTTACCATTTTTATCGTTTCATGCAACAATTATCTATCATATTAAATGCTCTTAATTTTTTTTCTTTATATTTATGTGTCATAAAATTATAGTTAAATTTCTGAAAAATCCGTGAATTTATGCATCTAAATTTCTGAAAAATCCGTAAATTTATGCATCTGTATAAATGTACTGCAGTGTGCGTGATTGGTACAGAATTTTATAGTTGTAGTTCATACTGAATATCTGATTCAATATTCAGTGTGAAGTATATATGTATTATAAAAATTTGCAATCGTATATATACTGCAGTATATTTATAATTTTTATTTCAAATTTTGCAAAATTATTAGACCTATTATTTTTTTTTATATGCATGGTATATGTACTGATAATCGGTACATGTGTAATATTTTTCGTGGATGGTATATGTTGAATAATTAATTTGTAATCAGTACTTATACTGAATTTCACAGTACCTTTCAATTTTTTTTTAAAGTCATTGGTTTTTATTGAGAGATTTTAGTAAGAAAATACATTTTTCCCCAAATAATAATACTTTCTGTTACAAGTAATAAAAGAACACATTTTATTGAATTTTTACTATTTGTTAATTGTATTAAATGAAACGAGAAATAAATAAAACAGCCGTCATTCCAAAAAGAAATGAAATAGAAAGAAAATCAATATATTAATTAAATTATTATTACCATAGTCGAGTAACTGTTCAAGGTTGATTCGAAAGTAGGTTTTTTTTAATATAAAAAATATCCTAATAGCCAAAGGCAGACATTCATGTATTAAAATAATAATAATAACAACAATAATAAATGCTAAGATAGATTTAATATACAAGAACTTATCAGATATGGCGATAATAATTCAAATGATACATTCATTTTTGCAATGACATCTCTTTTTGAGGTGATGGCTGTTTTCCGTACTTTCAGTCTCAGTAAATAAAAAAAAAAAAATTTTACAAAATTCCCGCAATAAAAATCAATGACTTTAAAATTTTTTAAAGGTACTGTGAAATTCAGTATAAATACTGATTACAAATTAATAAACATATACCATCCATAAAATATACTGGTAAATGTACTGACTTTCAACATATATATCATGCATATAAAATACGGCATACATACTAAAGTATTTTTTTTTCTTTACGGTACGCATACCATATATTAAGAATGTGGTATATGTGCTGACTAATAATTTTTTTAATGGTAAATATACTCCAAAATAGTTTTTACGGCATATGTACTGATTAATAATTTTTTACTGTATATATAGGGGAGACTGAGGCACAGTGGACCACCCCTATTTAAATCTCTTAATATTTAACTCATAAGTTTATATTGAGACTCATAGATGGAAGCATGGTACTACTTCTATACAGCCAAAAAACCTTATGGTAGTGTTATGGTAGCCATTTTATACAACTTTTATGTTTTGAGCTGCTCAAAGTAATTTTTCAAGTTTGAAGTTATTTTTAATTTTATCAGGACAGAACTATTGACTGCAAGTATTGGATAGTTGTTAAGAAAAGCTAAGATATTGTTGTTTTTTTAAATTTATAAAAATTATTAGCATATTTATAGTCTATATAGAATTTTAATATTATTATTTGTTTTGTTTGGACATGGGGCCTAAAACTCCAAATTATATTTCATACATTATTTATTTTAGTTGAATTTGCATATACAAATATAAAATGACTGTAAATAATTAATAATAAAATAATAATCTTAATATTATCATAAAATTAATTTCTGAACAGGGAAAATAGTTGAATAGTAGTGTAATAATTATGAATATCTAAATTTAATAACTATTTGAATTGTTTAATATTAAAAAAAATATTTGGTTGTTCGATAAATAATGTCGTTTTTTAAAACCTTCGCTTCTAAAAACCAAGGCTTCTTCGAACGTGGAATTTTTCAACTTACCGAAAGATCGCAAAAGGTCATCCAACAAAATGGTCAATATATCATTTATTAATGTTTGTTGTTAATATAAATAAATTCACTTTGAAAAACATGAAAAAAAAAGGCATTATTTATCGAACAACCCAATAAATAAAATGATTATGTGATATAATAAATAGTAGCTTATATAAATTTATTGTTGTTTTTAGGAATAACATGCAAAAGATAAAAGTAGAATAATTTTAGTTAAACCTATCTCACAAATATAATGTAAAGTATTAATATCTCAAAATAATTAATAAAAATGTTTGAATAGTAACATAATGTTTAATTATATATTTCATAATTTTTATAACTATATAACATTAATAAACAAATTAAAAATATATCTTATTCTTTTTATTGATGGCACGTAAAAGACAAAGGAAATCCGATATAGAATTCTTACTCTAATTTTATTTCTTATGTTTTTTGTATTCCTTTAAATTTTGGTAATTTTATTTCATGAAAATGTTCGAATTATGTTATTTAGACTCGAATTGCATAAGAAACTAATTTTAGAAAAAAAAAATGAGTAATTTATATTAATTAAACATGAACAACAGAGGTTGGTCCACTGTACCCCGTTTTGTGGACCACTGTGCCCCGGTCCACTTTGTGAGTGCACAAAATTTATTTTTTTATTCGTAATGTATTAGAAGTATTGTTATAAAAAATTAGGACATGTCAAGAAAGGTTTAAAGAATGTTTGCTAATTTTTTCAGGTACCATACTTTTTTATTTTTGGTGAGAAAAAAAAAAAAAAATTTAAAAGTGGTCAACTGCCCCAGTCTCCCCTACCAAGTACTAGATTTACAGCATATATACTGTATATTTAATATACAGTACATATATCTATTATAGATTTTTTACGGTATATATAACGTATATTTAATATACAGTACATGTACCGATCATAGATTTTTTACGGTATATATAACGTATATTTAATACACAGTACATATACCGATTATAGATTTTTTACGGTATATATAACGTATATTTAATATACAGTATATATATTTAGTATAAATGCTTTTACAGTACATGAACTGTATTTTTAATATACGGTATACATACCGATTATATTGTTTTTACTGTATATGTGCTGTAAAATAATTTACGGTACATGTACCGTAAAATAGATGTACGGCACATATACTGGGCACACTGCTGCCATAAGTTGTACCGTAATTTGCAACCAATTTTTTTTAGAGTGTAGAATAGAATTTGATGTGTAAATAGTATGAATTAGTACTTTAATTTTTTATTATCGCACAACATATATTTAGTTGATAAAAATTTCATCCGTAAGAAAGCATCTTTGTTTACAGAACACCTGGAATATTGAAAATTTCCTGTAATGGCTTAGATACCGACCTAAGATACCAGTTTAGCTCAGTTGGAAGAACAATAGTAGGTTAAGCCAAAAAACTCAGGTTCAAGTCATGGCCTAATCACTTGTCGGTCATCTTCAAAATAATTTGGTCTTTCTATAAAAATCTGTAGTGTACTGGGAGTTACTCTAAATTTGCGCTTATTTACATTACAGATGCAACAAAATTCGCTAATTTTTTTTCAGAATGAATTCGGATTCTTGATGATAGTTTAATTCAGCATCAATTTTATTAGAAGATTTATGTAATGAAATTATATTAACCTTTTTTTACCTTTTTAACAGCTATGCAATGTAAAAAAAAAAAAAAAAAAAAAAAAAAACTTTAGAATTTTTTTTCCATATTTATGGAAAGTAGGATTTAGAGTGAAACTTCCTTTATATGGCAATACATTACAGATTCTAATTTTAAATTAAGCAAATTTATTTTAAAAAAAAATGTACTAATCTTTGCAAAAAAAATAAATAAATAAATAAATAAATAAATAAATAAAAAATAGCCGCATTGGGATATGGCAAACGAACAAGAGAAGGGTTTCTGACAGTTAAAAAATTTCTTTCTGAATTGTTGCTGATTTTTTGTTGAATAACATCATTTTATGCATGTTAAAACTGAAGTACACCTGTACAATTTTTTTAGAGTGACAAATCATTTTTATGACTCTCCATTCTAACTAAAATTTCATTGATAGAATGGATATCACTATTACCTTAGATGTCAACTTTTGCAAATATAGTATTAAAAAAAAAAAAAAAAAACATATGGAGCGAAGTGGAAACAAAATTAACTTAAATAAACAAATTTACATTAATTCTTAACTAATCCGTCACAAACTTTCTTTAAACAAATCTCTAGAAGGATTTAAGTTACATTAATTTTGTAAAAGACATTATTAAGATATGAAGGTTATTTTGCTCACTAGAATATTTGATGTGTTGGTTCAACATAAAATTATATTTTGCATTTTTCAAATTAAATTCCCTGAAATTCTGTATCTCTTTCCTTTTACAAATTTTTTCAGTTGTTATGCATGTGTCTAAAACCAATGTTTAGTGAGATATCGACAATTTTAGGGTGTTTCAAAAAACATGTATGTATAGAAAAATATCAGCTCTTTGCGATAATGTTAACACGTACCGAATTGAGAGGAAATTTCTAATATACACCACGCGACAAAAAGATAGGTACAAAGGGTTTTTCTTTGATTTTTCATAAAATAACATTATCTAAATTGAGCTTATCATTTATTATTATCATAAAATAACACTATTCCCGGACTAATTTTTGTTTTAAGACTAATTTAGAAAAGTTTTAAGACTAAAATATTTCAAATTTAAGACTACACTCCGCGACAAAAAGATAGGAACAAGGGTTTTTTTTTAAATTTTTCATAAAATAACATTATCTAAATTGTGCTGATCATTTATTATCATAACAAAATATTATCAAATCAAAAACGTATTAAATATTTGAATCATATTCAAAATAATCATATTCAAAAATTTAATTTTTTTTTTAACGCGCTTTAACGAGATTTTTAAAATGCTCACGGCATATTTTCTGCTGCAAAATTATTAAGTAGTATTTTTATTTTTTTATTTACACGGTCGCACAAAAAATCTGATTTTCTTGTTTTTACTTTCGTTTTGTATAAAAATGACAAATAGCAAATGGTTCAAGCAAAGTACAGGATTGGACTTAATTCATATTGCATATTTTAAGTTATTTTGAAATAATATATTTTACCAAAATCTAAATCTATAAAATAAGTTAATACGAAGTTATAGAATTTTAATGTTTAAAAATCTTAACTTCACTAAATAAATAATTCCATATTAGACAGTTAAACTTCATAAGATATACATCACTTTTCCTTAGTTTTTGCATTAAGATTATACACTACGTAACAACGTATTTATCATTTGCATACTATATAAGAAACTTAAAGATTTAACTAGTACACTTTTGTGAGAAATCATATACAAGGTGTCTTTTAATTAACCTACAACTTTAAAATGAAATAACACAAGAATCGTTGCAGATAGCACAGCAAAATTTATTTTATTGAAAAGAACTTCGAAAAGGTAATTAATGCACAAGGTTTTCAAAGTGAGAACCTTCAGAGGCGATATAGTAGCGCAACCTAGTCACACTGTTATCAGTTACTTGTTCAAGTGTTTCTCTCTTAAGGGCCCTCTTCACTCAGCATTTCCTTTTCTAAAATCCAATGTTATCCTATGTAAAACTTTCTTTGCACTTAAAACAGTGACATATTAATTGATTGAGATGCGGGTTTTTTTATTGGATTACTCTCATTTCGTAAACTGACGCAGCTTTTGTAGATTTTATGAAAAAATAACAGTTGTTTTTTAAGAAAGCTGTTTTATTGCAATATTTGGGTTGATGCATTAAATGGCTTATAAAAAACTCTTTCAATTTTTTAAAACAGAATTTAAAAAGCTGCGTCAATCTCAAAGAGTTTAATTCAATGCGGAAAAAAATCCTGTATTTTAATAAAATTTTAAATCAATTAAATTTGCAAAGAAAGTCCAAAAATTTTACAAATTTGTGCCGATTTTCCTTTTTGACACACCCTTTATCTGGCTACGCCTCTCGTTCGTGGTTTCGAAGAAAAGATGTTTACATTTCTGTGGTGAAGATACGTCTAGGCGTTGTGGTTTTTTATTCAGTTATTTTTTTTTTTTAATATTATTATTATTATTATAGATTTCACCTGTATTACGGATGTGAGTAACATAACAATTTAGAAGACAATCGTTCAGAGACTTATTTATAGGACAGATATGATCACATTTTATTTTAAATAGTTTTTCATTGCGCGTAATACTAATATTATATGAATACTCTGTACATAAATCTGATATTTTACTGATAATGCCACGATTGACAATATACAAAATTTTTTTTAACAAGTTATATAAAACTTTTTACTAAATTAAGCAGATTTTCAATAATAAATTTTACTTTAAAGTATATAATCTGGTGTGGCACCCACACGACTTTTTATTACCCTACATTTAAATTTTATAAAGAGAAATTCAGATTGAGGAATAAAATATCAAGTACTGTATAAAATTCTATAGTAAAAAGAATTTAAGCTAGCTTTACGAATAATTTAATTTGACAAATAATTTTCTGTGGGAAGGGCGGAGGGAAGTACCACCCTTCTCAACCCACATTTGAAACTAATATCTACATTTCTATAGAATTCACGACTAATATTAAATTTAAAATTATGTTCAACAATAACTTTCAATCACATTTATTGACAACTTTAATCCGTATCACTCGTTGAAACTTATCAATATTGATCAAACTGTTCAAGTATGAATTTCATATGAACTTTAAAATATAACGCTTGAGTTCCCTGCCGGTATTTAGTTTTTAAAGTTACACTGATAACAGACTCACAAAGAACAACTGTTAAAAACTTTGTTTAATTATTCACGGAATCTCAAAATACGTAGTTATTTAAAATAATCTGGTGTGTCACTCACACGACTTTCTCTTACCCTGAAATTTAATACTATAAATACAGGTTGCAGATTAATAGGTAAGATAACGAGTACTGTTATGTAAACCTATGTTAAACAATTCATATTAAGCTTCTGAAGAGTTTTATATGATAATTAGTTCTGTGTGAGAGGGGCGGTAGCCCCCCTCAACCCCCCGTTTCATTAATGCACCTACATTTATATAGAATTTTATTTGGTTATTAAAAAATAATTTATTAAAATTATTATTTAAAAAAATTGTCTTTTATGATAAGGCAGACGATTTCCATATTAGAGAAGTAGTATAACACCAAATATCCAAAAAAGTCCATTTTATTCTCAAAAAAAAAGCTTTTTTTTTTTCGTTAAAAGTAAAAAAATCGATAACTTTGTTTTAAATTATCGCAGATCGATGGTTCAACCATTCGTTTTAAAGGTATTGGCGAGCTCTTTTGAAAGATACCCATCATGAAAATTTACTCCCCTCGAGGGGGGACTTCCCCCCCAGGGGGGGAGGCGAGGCTCCTACATACACAATTTTTTTCCTCAGTTAACTGTCTCTATTACAAAATACATATATTTGTTTCATTTGGTTTAGTGCAGTCTATAGACGTTAAACTCTATTTTCCTGCAATTTCCCCCATACACGTAATGTATTAGAATTATCTTGATTGTCCCTGTACACGAACCATTTGCTTGATATTAACGAAAAGCTTAGTGTAGCATCCCTATATGATACACATTTAGAATATTAAGTTTGAACTTTCTGCCATAATTTGTTTTTGAGATATGCTCATGACAGACAGACACACAGACCATTTGCTAAAAACATGATTTTCGTATTCAGGGGACCTCAAAACGTGTAAATATAACAAAATCTCGAGTTCGAAAATTTGACCCAAAAACAATACTTTCTCTACCTTATGGGTAAGAGAAAGTAAAAAAAAAAAAAAAAAAAAAAAACAAGACTTCAA
Organism: Salticus scenicus; assembly: GCA_963930645.1. Taxonomy (NCBI): domain Eukaryota; kingdom Metazoa; phylum Arthropoda; class Arachnida; order Araneae; family Salticidae; genus Salticus; species Salticus scenicus. Next base: position 147,210,759 of record OZ005657.1, on the reverse strand, counting down.
ATTAAACTAAATATTTTATTTACTCTTAGGTATGAAGAATTAATTTACATTCCTAAGCAAAATAAGTTGTATTAATATTGAAGTCTAGGAATTGAGTGAAACAAATATTTTTAAGGACATAAGCAAGTTGATTTTATAACTGAAGAAACTAAAACTAATTAAAGTTTGCAAGAAATGGGAGTCAAGTGTTTATGAAATTATTTATAAACGACGAAATCACACTATTATTTTCAAAGATTTTGCGCTCTTATTTTCACGCCTAACATAAAAGCACAGCTGAAATTTTAAGTATGGTACCTGAACATGAACGCTGTTTCTATGCGTTCTTTTAGAATTACAGTAACTGGATATCAAGCTGTGTATCGATATTAATAAAATCAGACTTTTCTCTGTAAATTTATCAGGAAAAAAAAAAAAAGCGATATCTTCACTTTCCACACACCATAAAATTCGAAAATTACTTCAGAAAATTTTGACTGTGTGTGTGTCATCGTGTCTGTATGTCTGTAACGCTATTATTGTCCAGGTATCACGTGAGAATGGCTGGATGGAATTCAACGGCGCTTGGCAGAAATTTAGGTCTTTACGCAACTAAAATCTGCCAACTTTTTCAAAATTCCCTCCCCAGTTATCGCCGGGATGGGGGGAACAAAAGTTAAAAACATGTTTGTAAGCATAACACCGCTCCAAATTACTTCACTGTAAAGAAATTGAACATATAAAGAATAGACATGAGTATAAATAAAATGTTATCTGCAATTTAGAAATTTTCGATTATTAACCCTTTCAGCCGCAGTGTTCCCGCTGATGGAACACCTAATTTTAATTCTCAAGTGCAAAAACTCATCCCGTAAATTTTTTAGCAAAAATTTACGTTTATAACATATTAGAAAAGGCCCTTTTTTTTAACCTGAAAATTTAAAATTTCTTTTATTTAAATTTTGTTCGTAAATTCCGGTGGCGAGAAATTTCGCAATTTTCGAATTTTTTAAAGAACTCTACAAAAAAATGGAACAAAGATGTTAAAAAAAAGCTACGAGACTTCCTTAGAAAATTTCCAAAACATTTTTTTTTTTCCTAATTTCCGATGTTTTTGTGAGGAGGGGGTTACGAAGGGTCAAAATCGAGACAACCCTTTTAGCGCTAAATTTTTCCTGAGAAATCTATGGAAGCTGCGGTCACGAATTTCGGTGCTCGGATTATATGTATCTATCCGACACCTAAAGTAATGGGATTTATTGGAATAAATAAAACATTACGATTTAGGAAATTTCGATTTTTAAGGGAAAGGAAGAGGGAAATCAACTTTTGGCGGAAAATTGTTCAAATTCCAGATTTTTAGTAAAATTTTAACAAAAATGGAAAAAAGATGTTGAAAACAGCCATGGGTCTTCTTTAAGACATTTTCAAAACACATTTTTTTTTGACAGTGTGATTTCAAGTGGCTGCAACTTGAAAATAAGATGTTGGAATAAGTTGCCCAGTGACCTCATCCAAGATAATTATATGATAAGATCACTGTCCAACTTTGGTTCGAATTGAATCAAAATTTAAAAAGTTATGCTTGTAAAAAGTTCATTAATAAAGTTCATCGAGACCCTTATGTTATGTATATTTACATTAAAATACAAACAAATCTGGCTTTAAATACACTTTTCACAATGTGGGTTTGAAATTTTCAAGTGGCCGTCACTTGAAAACAAAATGTCAGAGCAACTTGGTTACCCTACTCATCCAAGATATTTATAAGATCAGTTAGCATTGCAAATTTGGTTCGATTTGGAGTATTATTTCGGGAGTTATCGTGATGAAAAATTTCATTATAAATAGACAGATAAATATATAGATAAACGAAGTGGTTGCAATAGGACGATTTTAAAAAAAATCATCCTAAAAAGTTTTTTTTTTTTTTTTTTTTTTTTTTCCCTAAAAAAAAAAACCTGTTTTTTTGCCTACCCTTCGAAAAAAAGCATTTGGATGATATTGTGATCACTGACATACATACACATACATCATCATCATCATCATCATCATGAAAATAGTAAAAATGAACTCATGGGACCTCAAAACATGTAGATACGCCAACATCGCAAAGCCAGAATTTTGTCACGATTACAATGATTTCCTTACGTATGTATTTTCGGAAAGCAAAAAACTGCATGAAAGGTATGTGAATCATTTAATTTCATCATGCTTAATAACTAATTTTTAAAAGGTATATGTGTCTATGAGAGAGGAAATGACAATGCAGTTGTAAACAATGGAGGGAAAAGGTGGAGGATTGAAATTCAAGATATAAAATATACCTTTACATCCACCCTTAGAAAAATACAAATATTTCATTTATTAAATATTGTAAATTTTGCTTATTCCATGTCTATTTTGAAAAATTCAAATTGATTATACAAACATATTAATAAAATATCTGGTGTGAAACAACCACACGACTTCCATTACAAACTATTACACATATTATATGCATTTTTTGGAGATAATGTGATCACAAGATATAAAAGTGACCTAAAGAAGTAGAAACCTAACATTTTTCTGGTAAGATAAACTTTATACACATGTAAAGACATATAAAACGAAGCGTACATAAAGCGAGGTAAAAAAAAATAAATATATATATATATATATGTAGTAGAGTTATTTTTTTGAAACACCAATTTTCGAGATCTACCTAAACTTCTGACCTACCTAAACAGGGTAGCAGTTAATTTTCCTCTAATAATTACGTGATACATAAGAAAGAAATGGATTTATATAACAATTTTCAAGAAAATCGTTAAAGCCGTTTTTGAGATACCAAATTTTACCAAAACTCAATCATTGACAGGAAAACAATAATTACATACAAAAGCATATTTAAAAGTGAGTTAATATGGCGAGTTTGAAAAAAAATCCGTACAGCTGGTTTTAAAGGAACGCACTTCCGAGACCTGAAATTGAGCTATTTATACAGACCGCCTGTCAATTTTTCTGAACTAACCAGCTATATCATTCGAAAGGACATCTAATAGAGTGTTTATGTAACAAATTTGAAGAAAATCGTTAGAGCCGTTTTTGAGATACGGACTTACGGTTTCTGATGTCCCACTTCCGGTTTTTCAATTTTCTCCAAAATATGGAAAATTCATTTGTACACCAGACTTGTTTCAATTCTAAAGTTTCGTAGTTCTATCTTTATTAGTTTCCGATACATAATAGCCAGAAGATCCTCTCCGCCCCCCCCCCCCCATACACACACTGACCAATTGCCAAAAACCACTTTTTTGGACTCAGAGGACCTTAAAACGTGTAAATCAGGTGAAATCTCGATATCGAATTTTCAGACCGAATACAAATACTTCCATTACATACTGTAGTAGGGTAATGGAAGGATTTTTTTTTTTTTTTTTTTTTTTTTTTTTTTATATATAAATTGAAAGAATAAAGATAACTTTTAATTTACTACTCGCAAATAATTAATAGTGAATAAAAGTGGACGAAATGGTATTTTATCTGGGACGGTTTTAACCAGGTTTTTTCGATTATGGAAAAAAACCGAACAACCCTGTATCAACATAACTTAAATAACTTCAGGAAATTCAAATTTGATATTTTGAAATTGATATGTGGCTGCTACTTGTAAAGTTGATCAAAACTGGCAAGTTTCAAGACACTAAGAGTCTTGTATTTGATTTGTTTTTACTTCCATTACCCGACTACCATAGGTAATGGAAGTATTGTATTTGGTCCAAAAATTCGATATCGAGATTTCACCTGATTTACATGTTTTAGGGTCTCCTGAGTTCAAAAAAGTGGTTTTTAGCAATTGGTCTCTGTGTGTATGTATGTATGTGGAAAATATTCTAGCTATTATATGTCGGAAACTAATAAAGACAGAACTACGAAACTTTAGAATTGAAACTGTTCTGTGTACAGATAAACTTTTCAAATTTTGGTGAAAATTGGAAAACCAAAAGTGGGACATCTGAAACCGGAAGTGAGGCCATAAGTCCATATCTCAAAAACGGCTCTAACGATTTTCTTTAAAATTGCTGTATAAACACTCTATTATATATCCTTTCGAAGGATATAGTTGGTTAGTTCAGGAAAATTGATAGGCGCCCTGTACAAATAGCTGAATTTCAGGTCCTGCAAATGCTTTCCTGTCAAAACGGCTGTATGTTTTTTTTTTCAAACTTGCCATATTGACCCTCTTTTAAATATCCTTTTACACATAATTGCTGTTTTCTGGCCAACAATTAATTTTGTCAAGCTTTGGTAAAAATCGGTATCTCAAAAACGGCTCTAACGATTTTCTTGAAAATTGTTACATAAACCCATTTTAGATATCCTTTCTCATGCTTTAATTGGTTATCACAGGAAAATTAATAGTCATCCTGATCAGACAGATCAGTTTTACATCTCGAAACTTGGTGTTTCAAATAAATAAATAAACTCTGCCAATTTTCTTCCCCTTTCTTTAAAAAAAAAAAAAAATCGCTGTGCAAACTCTGTTTTATGTTTTTACACGTGTATTAACTTTCCCTTACCGGAAAATTTTTAGGTGTCTATTTCATTAGGACAATTCCATGTCTTCTGTTAACATTATCTTCAAAAATTGCATATAATACGTGCAATAGTGGGTAATGGAAGTCGTGTGGTTGTTTCACACCAGATTTTTAAATAAATGTAGGCACTATAATTCAACACTATTTATATATTATACTACTTATAAAAAATTTGACTTGTATAAAGAAACACGTATAAATAACAACACAAGTACACTTTCTTTAGAAAACAGAGCTGGAGGACTTGTGCGACCGCACTTGTCCGTGATCTTCGAAATACGATCCCGAAGGTCACGACCTGTCGCACACCCCGTCCAGCTCTGCGTTCAGTAGTCTGAGCTCCAGAGTGCAGAAAACCCATCTCTATATATCAGTAATAATGTTATAATGTTATATATCTTTGTTATTTTTTAGTTAAATTAATTATATCAAACCGCAAGTTTAATCATAAAAATATTTCCTTTTGTTAAATTTCATTGTTACAGAATTCGCCGATATAACTACTGAAAGCCTAAAACGGGCTGAATATAGAATAAAATACTTCGTCGGGTACGTTATTAAAATACATATAAATAGACTAGCAGGCTACGCCCGCTTCGCTGGTCACTATTTTTAAATGAATCATTATAATTAATGAATTCTCAAAATTGCATTAATTTTTATCATGTGGAAAAAAAAAAAAAAAAAAAAAAAAAACTCTGATCGGGAAAAATGTCGCACCGGGTCCCCACTGCCTTCGGCAGCGTAGACCCGTGCGCGATTGCATATATATGAGCGCCCTAATAATTTTACAAATTCGAAAATATCCGCAATCGATTTGAAAGTATCAAAAACCTCTATGCACCAGTTTTGAACGATCTATCTCTATTTTTATTTTTTTGCCCCTCCGCTTCCTCCTCCCTTCCCGCCCCTCCCAATAATTTTAAAAATTCAAAAATATCCGCAATCGATTTGTCGGTACCGAAAACCTCGATGTACCAATTTTGAATGATCTTGATTGATATATTTTTTTTTGCCCCTCTGCCCCCCACCCTTCCCGGCCCTTCTAATAACTTTACACTTTCGAAAGTATCCCCATTCGATTTGCAGGCCTCTAAAACCTATCTGTACCAATTTTGAATGGCCTAACTGTATTTCTATTTGTTTTTGCCCATAGCCCCCCCTTTACACCCCCCACCCCCTTACCGCCCCTGCTAATAATTTTACAAATTCGAAAATATCCGCAATTGATTTGTAAGTATCGAAAACCTCAATGTACCAATTTTGAACGATCTGACACTATTTTTATTTTTTTGCCCCCCTCCCCTCCTTATTGACCCTCCTAATAACTTTACACAATCGAAAATATCTCCATTTGACTTGCAGGCCTCTTAAACCTATCTGTATATATTTTGAACGGCCTAACTGTATTTCTATTTGTTTTTGCCCCATAGCCCCCCCCCCTACCGCCCCACCCCCTACTCGCCCCTCCTAATAATTTTACAAATTCAAAAATATCCGCAATCGATTTGTAAGTATCGAAAACCTCTACGTACCAATTTTGAACGACCTGACACTATTTTTATTTTTTTGCACCCCCCTCTCCTCCCCCTTCTTGCCCCTCCTAATAACTTTACACAATCGAAATTATCCCCATTCGACTTGCAGGCCTCTTAAACCTATCTGTACCAATTTTGAACGGCCTAACTGTATTTCTATTTGTTTTTGCCCCATAGCCCCCCCTTAACACCCCACCCCTACCCGCCCCTTCTAATAATTTTACAAATTCAAAAATATCCGCAATCGATTTGTAAGTATCGAAAACCTCTACGTACCAATTTTGAACGATCTGACACTATTTTTATTATTTTTGCCCCCCCCGCCTCCCCGCCTCCCCTCCCCCCCTTCTTGCCCCTCCTAATATCTTTACACAATCGAAAATATCCCCATTCGACTTGCAGGCCTCTTAAACCTATCGGTACCAATTTTGAACGGCCTAACTGTATTTCTATTTGTTTTTGCCCCATAGCCCCCCTTACCGCCCCACCCCCCTACCCGCCCTCCTAATAATTTTACAAATTCAAAAATATCCGCAATCGATTTGTAAGTATCGAAAACCTCTACTTACCAATTTTGAACGACCTGACACTATTTTTATTTTTTTTGCCCCCCCCCTCCCCTCCCCGCTTCTTGCCCCTCCTAATAATTTTATACAATCGAAAATATCCCAATTCGACTTGCAGGCCTTTAAAACCTATTTGTACCAATTTTGAACGGCCTAACTGTACTTCTATTTGTTTTTGCTCCATAGCCCCCCCCTTGCTGCCCCACCTGGGGGCTGAATTTCTAAAATTGCAGAAATTGGTTTTTAGATAGTTGCATTAGCTATATTTTAGAGCAAAAATTTCACGTATATCTATTTTTTTTTTTTTTTTTTTTGTTTGAGATATATAGGATTATGCGAAATCACGTTTTACGCATGTGAAATCACTTTTTGCCCCCCCCCCTGCCCCCTTTTTGGAACCGAATTTGAAAAATTCCAGAAACCGATTTTTAGACATTTGTATTAGCTATATTTAAAAGCAAAAATTTTAGGGATATCTGTTTTTTTTGCTTGAGATATGAAGGATTTTGTGAAATTACGTTTTGCCCCCCCTCCCCCCATATCAGAAAAGTAGTATAACAGTAAATATCCCAAAAAAAAAAGTCTATTTTATTCTCAAAAAATAATAATAATAATAATAATAATAATAATAATAATTACGATTTTTTTTTTTTCAAAGTTTTTTTTTATTAAAAGTAAAAAAAAAAAAATATATCAATAACTTTGTTTCACATTATCACAGATCTATAGTTCAACCATTCGTTTTAAAGGTATTGACGAGACCTTCCGAAAGATACCCATCTTGAAAATTTACTCCGCCCGGGGGAGGGCGACGCCCCCACATGCACAATTTTTTTTCCCTACTTAACAACTACTTTTATCAATAATTCATATTAGTTTTACAATCAAAAGTTAAAAATAACTCTCATTATGTACATTTATACGAAATTTTGTCCTATACTGCCATGTTAAAAATTTAGAAAAAATGCTATTACAGCGCTACCTATTGGGCGATTGATCCCTAAATCTAATCAGCACCAGTTTATGTCAGGGTCCAACTAAATACCAAGTTTGGTTAAATTTCGTTCATTGGTTCGTGAGATACAGCCTCCAAAAATTCGTGACACACACACACACAGAGCGAGAGACAGACATTTTCTAAAAACTATCAAATCATGTTCAGCGCATCCCAAAACGTGCAAATCCATCGAAAACCGGAGTTCGAAAATTTTCACGAATCCAATACTTTCTCTATATTACATATAGAAGAAAGTCCCCCCCCCCCCCGGGAGGGATACATTTTCAAGATGGGTATCTTTCGAAAGATCTCCTTTAAAACGAATGGTTGAATTGTAGATCTATGATAATTTAAAACAAAGTTATCGGTTTTTTTTTTGTTGTTGTTGTTGTTACTTTTAACGAAAAAAAAAAAAAAAAAACTTTTGAAAAAAAAAAAAAAAAAATCGTAATTTATTATTATTATTATTATTATTTATTTATTTATTTATTGAGAATAAATGGAACTACTTTTCTAATATGGAAATCGTCTGCATTATCATGGAAGACAATTTTTTTTTATAATAATTTTAATAAATTATTTTTACTGAGGGAATTTGTATAGGAAAATATAGAAGAAAGTCATGTGGTGGCCACAACATACTAGTTTAGTTAAATTAATTATATCAGACTTCAAGTATAATTATAAAGTATATATTTATATATATTTTAAATTTCACTGTTACGTAATTCGCCGGTATAACTAAAGAAAGCCTGAACCGGGCTGAAAATAGTATAAAGTACTTGGTCGGATCGAGTTACTCTATTAAAATACATATAAATAGATTAGAATAAATGAGGAAAGTTATTTGATGTCATGTGAAAATGGGAAAATAAAATAAAATAAAAAAAGAAACACAAAAATAAAAAAAGAAAGAAAGAATCAAAACAAAACAAAACTTCGACGAAACCGCAAGATGGACGTGGCTGATTTTTGATTTATTCTTCCAAAAAGTCAATGATTCGTCAGTGAATCTGTCAATCTTCTCCACTTCCTGTCAAAACCACGTGGGACACTTTTTATCTGCTTTCAGCCGGCATTGGAATTTTTTTTTCAGTGAAGAGGGCCGTTAATGCTTGCAAATGAGTCAGTAATGGATTTCTTGAGGCTATTGAGGTCTGCCGGCTTCTTCTTGAAAGCCAAGTTTTTCGTGTGACCCCAAAGGTAGAAATCGCACGGATTCATATCCTGTGAATAAGGTGGCCAATGCAATATTAGGTTGCGCTACTGTATCGCCTCTGAAGGTTCTCACCTTGAAAACCTTGTGCATTAATTACCTTTTCGACGTTCTTTTCAATAAAAAAAAATTCTGTACTATCTGCAACGATTCTTGTATTATTTCATTTTAAAGTTGTAGGTTAATTAAAAGACACCTTGTATTTCCAAATTAATAAAATCTTTATAAAAAAGTAATTAAATCATTGAAATGTTTTAATATGTTGAATATATAAATTTCCTTATTAAATTACACATGTATGTAAACATTTAAATAAAAAAGATACTTATAAAATGAAAGAAGTATAAAACTCACCGAACATTATCTCTCAAATGAAACCATTGAGTGATTGCGATTAAATTTATTCGTGAGAAGATATTACACTGTATCAGCGTATTTTGATCTCATTTTGAATCTCAGGAGACAGGAAATAAAGAGCAGATGGTTTTCCGTTTGTTTTAATGTTCTACATGTTGGTACGAGCTGAGAGAAAGAGTCTGCTTGGTTTTTTAACATTTCTTTTTGGGAATGTGCATTTAATCAACAAAAATTTTTTTAGGAGGGGAGAGTACAAAAACATGTCTTTCACATAGGTCTTCGTATTTCAAAGGAAAAATAAATATCCACAAATCCTAGTTTTAGAGTATTACAAACATGATTACCTAAAAGTAATATCTGAAATTCTGAAAATTTGCCATCCAGGGGAAGGGTGGATAGAGAACAAAAATGTATTTTTCATATACCTGAAAGACAAAACCAATCTGCAGTAGGGAAACTTTATAATGAAAGTTTTAACTGAATGAATCGTATAGATGTATTCCGATTGTCTTTTTTCCTCACGTTGAAAGGTTTCAGCGCTGAGGAAGCTCTAGGTAACACAGCAACGACTCCTTGTTATCATATAGGCGCACAGTATGTCCCCCCCCCCTTCCCAAATAAATAAATTAAGTAAGTAAAATATGAATGATATTCTTATATTTTGAAAAAAAAAAAAAATATATATATATATAGGATTTTAAATCAATTTTTAACCTTTAACAGGAAACATCAAAAATTGGTACGCAGGAACATGGTGCTTGTGAGACTGCTAACTTATAAAGAAACATTTATCGCTAGCCATGTTGTCTAGACAAAGGAATTTTCGCTTTATAGCTTGAATTACTGAAAATGGATCGTACTTTTCGAATTTTCTATATTATATAAATGTTTGAAAAATAATTTTCGCCTTTGTCGTTTTATTCTTCAATCATACGAACTTTTAAGAATATTTTATATGTTTTAACCACCAGATAATTTTAAAATCGATATATATATATATATATATATATATATTGTATTTAATAATGTAGAATATTCGATAAGAAAAAGTTAATTTTGCTATAATCAAGAATTTAATTTATAAATAATCATAATTTTTATCATTTTCTCCCTCTCTCTTTCTTTCTGACCTACCAGTAAATACGGGCTAGGACCCCTTAGAAAGACCTCCACGGAAGGCACTCCCCCTCAGGCCTAGGACCCCAGTGTTGTCAATCGGCCTTAATCCCTAACACCAACACCATCTTTCTGACCTACCATTAGACGAAACGTTTTGGTCTTGACGCTGATAGACGGGGAGTGCAGAGTTCAATCCTAGGCCTCTGTCGCCGGCATAGCCGTTCGGAGTTTTCCATGGTTATTTCCGAAACTTACGTGAATACGAAGTAGAACCCTTATGAAAGACCCCGATGGAGGGCACTCCAACTAGAACTAAGATCCTCGTACATTCAATTCCCCTTAACATCTACACTAACACACACTTTATTTCTCTCTCTCGTTATATAAAAAAAATTCTAAAAAGATATTTTATGGCATGTTTTTAATATAAATATCAGAATTATTATTATTATCATTATTATTATTTTTGTTATTAGATATTATTAAAAAAACTAGATATATTTAAAAAAAAAAGTATTAATTTGTATGTTTCGTTCTGCATATATATTTTCGCAATTTATTGTATTCTGACTGAGCATCAGATTAAGAACCCATCAGCCGCAGCTAAGTTGACACCAACCATTTTTAATAATCGTGCTACACCACTGAGTAATTAACCAGTGTACGTATGAAGAAATCGCTTGCAGTATAAAACAATTCTTACGCTTAATTTATTTTTTCTTATTTTCAGCAAGACAAAATGTGAAATCTATACTAATATATAAAGCGGAAACTTTGTTTGTATGAGGAGTATGTATGGTTTGTATGTTGAAAATGGTGTTAATATCTCTATTGGTTTGTGTACAGGGACACCCAAAAGTACTCCAAAGCACAGTGTTCTACGAGAGGTATTTCCATAAACTATATTTTATTTCCTTCACTGTACACAAATCTTAATGAAATTGAAATATGTTATTCAAGTTCACTATCGGATGTTTCATATATAAAATGGAGTAAATATCACCACTGGTTTGTGTACAGGGACACCCAAAAGTATTTCAAACCATTGTGTTCTACGAGAGGTATTTCTATAAATCATATTTTAATACCTTTACTGTACACAAAACTTAATGAAATTGAAATATGTTATTCAAGTTCACTATTGGATGTTTCACATGTAAAATGGAGTAAATACCTCCGCTGGTTTTTCTACAGGGACTCTCGAAAGTATTCCAAAGCACTGCGTCCTATGAGAGATATTTTTATAAACCAAATTTCAATAACTTTACTTTGCACAAAGTTTAATGAAATTCAAATATGTTGTTCATATGCATAAAAGAATGCTTTCTATAGAATGTATAGTATGATCAGCATTAGATTTACAGGGCCACACAAAAATATTCAGTTACGTCAAGAGCTATAAATAAAAATTTGCTGGAATTGCACTTTCGTATACTTTAAGCGTTTTTAACACTTTCTAACAATTTTTAAGTGTGAGTATGATTTCAATTTGTGTATCTGTCAGACTGTTCGCCTGTTTGTCTGTCCATCTGTCTGTCTGTTCGTCTGTCCATATGTCTGTCTGTCCGCACTATAACTCCCGTAAATATGTATGGAATATCTTAAAACTGATATATGTTGTTCCAGTTCACTATCGGATGTCCCCTATTGAAAATGGAGTGAATACCTCTATTGGTTTGCGTACAGGGACATCTGAAAGTATTCCAAAGCATTGTGTTCAATGAGAGGTATTTTTATAAAACATATTTCTATATTTTTACTGTACACAAATATTAATGAAACTGAAATATGTTATTAAATTTCACTACCAGATTTTTTTTTCTATGTAAAATGAAGTAAATACTGTCACTGGTTTGTGTACAGGGACACTCGAAAGTATTCCAAACCATTCCGCTCTACGAGAGGTATTTCTAAAAAACAAATTTTAATAACGTTACATTGCACAAAGCTTAATGAAATTGAAATATGTTATTCATGTGCACAAAAGTCTGCTTTTTATAGAATATATAGTATAATTAATATTAGATTTACAGAGCCACACAAAAATATTTTGTTACATTAACAGCTAATAATAAAAATTTGCTGGAATTGCACTTTCGTTTACATTCAGCGTTTTTAACACTTTCTAGGAATTTTTAAGTGTGACTATGATTTTAATTTGTTTACCTGTCTGTCCGATAGTCTATCTTTCTATCTGTCTGTCTTATGCCCCCATCACCCGTAAATGTTTTCAGTATTTTTAAGAAATAATATATATATTAATGGAGTTCACTGTGGAATGTTCCCTATTTGAAATGACATTAATGGGTCTTGTACAAATAGTTTATGTACAGGGGGGGGGGAACAAAAAAATGAATTGCGCTAGGACAGACATTTTTAAAAATCACATTTAAATAATTTTATACTGTAAAAATCGTAAAGAATTTGACAGTTACTGTTAATATTCTAAAATAATGTTTTGTATAGAATATGATATGATTAACCTTCAGATTTACAGAGCTACACTAAATTATTCAGATACATTAAGGGCTGCAATTATAATCTAACGTCTGGATTTTCTTTTGCGTTAAGCCTTTTTAACACTTTTCAACAATGTCTAAGAGTGGTTTTAAATTCAAGTAGTCAATCTGTATACTTTTCAGTCCTTCTGTCTGTCTGTTATGTAATAACGTAGGCAAAGAATATTGAAAGTTATACGATACTACAAGTAAGTATAGTTGGAAAGTGTTAATAACCAATGCTTACTGAAAATTTTTTCGTTCTTGTTTTTTTTTTTTTTTTTTCCCGTATTTTCTGAAATTTTTGTTTTCTGATGGGCTCATTAGTTGAAGATTATTGAAGACTATTTGAAAATTAAAAAAAAATAAATAAATGAAAATTATTGTTACTTTTTCGGGTAAATCAAGCTTTTATATGGGAAATTTTTTTGTTTTAATCTTTTAGTGTGAGGGAACGTGGCCTAAAATTATCCCCTTAAGGGAAAATCTTGTGTAAAACAACATGAAAGTTTAAATAAAACTTTGGCCCTTTGTTAGTTTGTTTTGAACTATATTTTGCATTATAAACGTACTTTGATAATATATTAAACTAAGTAATGAAAAAAAAAAATAGATTTTTGAAAAAGGGTCCGAAGGATTGTTTTACCCTCAGAAAATGGCAAAGTGATCCTTCATTTATAAATATTTGTAAATATCTTTTTATCTGAAAAATAAGGTACAATACATATTGAAATAAAATAAGTTTTACAATGAAATAGCATACATAATTTATTTTATGAAATTAAAAAAAAAAAAAGTGTCTCAAGTAACTTAAAAAGAAAAAAAAAAAAAAAGGAATTTTTGAAAATTTTGATTCAAAAATATCAGATATAATAATAGATCCCCAATAAATCAGAAATAAATAATGCCTGTTTCTGCCACATCCGAATTAAATAATGGATTCATAACGATCCTCATAATGGATCCAAAACCATTCCCATAATTAATCATTTTACTCGACAACGTGGCTATCTATTTTAGGTCATACTACTGGATGACGCCGAGAAACATAACAAAGTTAGCAAGTGTAATTTGCATCTAATAACATATTTTATTAAGTAAACCAAGTCATATTTCTGTACATGAAAGACTGTGTATCTAAATAAATAAGAAAGTCATTGCTTAAATTTTAACATATTTTATAAAACCTACTTTTTCGAAGAATTCTATTCAGATTCTTAACATAGCAATCACCTTAATACCACCATTGCTTGTTCTTGACGTGGTACAACTAGTTTATATGTTACTCGGTATATACACTCCTTCTCATATTTATAAGGACACTTTATATTTTTAAATAACTAACGTAAAAATAATTGTAAACAAGATTATACTAAGTGCACTTATTATATCTACACACAGAAAAATGAAAAATCGAAACTTGTCAAGAGACGTGCCATCTTTGTGACACTAAACGTTTGTCAAGTACATTGACAAATTTGCACAAAATTACGCAAAATTTTAAACAATCAAAACACTACCTGACAATACCATTTAGTCATGAGACACAAAAGTCGTTTTATTTTACCATGTATCTTTAATGTGCTTCGTCTGATGATTCGTTTTGGCTCTAAAACTTGTCAGATGACTAACTTCCCAGGTACAGTTTTCATTTTCCTCAAATTTGACCGGTTAGTCAGATGAGAGAATAAAAATAAATTATTTATATTTTGTCAATTGACTAAGAAAAATTTGTTTGGCTAGTCCAAAAGCTGAGCATTATTTTTTTTTTTTTTTTTTTTTGTCTCCTTCTGACAACTTGAGTTAGTCAACCGAAATCGAAAAATAAACCCATCGAATTTCGCGGGAAAGTGTCAGTTTCATTAATTCTGAAAAAGAAAATTTCGCTTAAAGTTATTTGCGAAACGCATATTTTTTATAAGAACTTTGTGTCATGCTAATCCCAGTTTTTGTATTTTTAAATCTAATAAACCATTTTCTAAGTATGATATGAAACTATAGCAAAGGAGCACGGCAATTTTTAATAACAGATAGAAAAAGAGTTTTTTTTTTTTTTTTTTTTTTAAACAAACATTTAATTTTTTACCCCAACTAAAATTAAAAAGACTGAAATCTGCATTCCCTGCACGAAAACTTAAATAGAAATATCTTTCCACTGAGAAATGACACTAAGCGGCAAAATTTGTTCCAATGTATTAAAAAAAAAAAAAAAAAAAAAAAAAAACCTGTGGTACTTAGATAAGATATTTTTAACTATAAGTAAAATTTTGTGACCCCCCCCCCCATCTCCCAGAAATTGAGCCAGGCCCAGTCTAGTTCGAGTAATAAATTAAAATAAATATTAAAAAAAATTTAAACCCAACAAAACTTATAAAGTTCATCTTAATGTTTATAAATACTGCGTTATACACGTGTAAGTATACGCTCTCTAGTACCCGTTGCTGTAGCCGAAAATATAGTTTTAAAAGTTAAAATACTCAACGATGTGTTTATGTAACTTATAGTATGTGTTTCGTCTGCTTCTTTTAGGATTTTCTGATAAGGAAAAGAAATCATTTTCAGATTTTTTGAACTTTTCCTCGCTTAATTATGCCCACCAGCGGCCGAGCGGTTCTGCGCTGAAAGCCGGTAGATGGGAGGTGCCGGGTTCGATCCGAGTTCGCACTCATCGACCTAGCCGTTGGGAGTTTTCCATGGTTTCCCCCGAAACTCGCGTAAATTTGAGCTAGGACACCCCCCCCCCCCCCATGGACGGCATTCCCCCTGTATGCCTAGGACACATACGGAGTCAATCGGCCTTAAATCCTACAGCCAACCAACCAACCAACCTTACTTAATAACTTTTCATTCATTTTAATTACATATTTTAAAAAGTGTGTTTCTGCTAAAAAAAAAAAAAAAAAATCTGTAAACAATATGATACAAATATTTAGAAGGATACATACGCTGTGGTAGTTAGACTTTAATGTTTTATAATTAGAAATTAAGCCTTGATGCTAGCAGTATTTGAAGAAGTATTGTTTCTACATATAATGATCAATAAATAGCGTCGTTTAACTGTGATTTTCTTTTTTAATTAGAGTTATATTTTGTTAAGATTCCTGTACATTTAATAATATTAACCTGATCAGGTTATAGTGGGTCATTGGATACCCGAGCTATTTTTCTTATTTTTCATCCGTCAGAATCCACGTATAAAAGAAATACCTATCTACCGTGTCCATGACTTTTTTCGTAAAAATACCATTCTTAAACTTTATTATGCAATTTGAATTTTTCAAATATCTCAATTTGTTCAAAAGTTATAAATTTTTAGTAGATGCCTGAATTTTATAGAAACGAGTGTATTTCTGATAAAATATGAAATATTTGTTAAAATTTATTTTGCAATATTCATTGTCTGCCCTTAAATTAGAAATATTCAAGAATTTTATCACATTTTCTTTCATTACAATTTACGTGTTCTAACATTGCCCGGGTCTTCAGCAACCTATGATAAACTGACAAGATGCCGAAAAATATGATAACCTGATCGGGTTAATTTCTATTCTCAACTTGTTCTTCTGTAAATGCCTTAATTACTACAGTATCTCCTCCTCGTTTGAATTTTTCATAAGCTTTCTACTGAAAGAAACAAACTGAAGAGCAAAAAGTTCATATTAGTGGTTTAGGATTGTACAAAATTTAATCTCATGAATTTTCAATAAATTTGTTTGAATCTAAATGGAGTTTCAAAGTGTGGTGTTTAATAAATTAATAGTTATGTTTTTTTTTTTTTTTTTTTTTTTAATGAGACACAACTGAAATTCTGTTTGTATTTTTATTTAGTATTTGCAATATTTATTAGAATGTAAGTAGTAGAGTAGCATCGTCTATTAATAAATAGTATGTATTATATAATGTTTATATATTTTTTAATAGGGCATGCTTGTGTATTAAACAAGAAAAAAGATCGAAATCACCCAAAAGAACCAGAAGATCGAATATAAATGCCAAGTGCAAAAACTTAATGTCAAATGAAGCTAATATAAATCAATGTGGAGTTTATAATTTAATCTCTAATTATGTATGTGTAGTAAATAATTGAAAATAGTATGCTTAATAAAAAAATTTGTTGTAAATATTTTCTTTTGTTATATTGGATGAGTTCTTGATAAAATATTCAAAAGTATTTTTTCTTCTTCTTAATGTAGATATATATATATTGTTTAGAAACTTTTTTAATTTTAAGATTCTTTCCCTATGCTTTTGAATTCCCCTAAACAAAAGTTTTTCTAGGAATAAGTTCACCCACCAAAAGTTTTAGGTGTGTAGAAAGAAAATTAAAAAAATTCATGTTGAATTAAAAATGGGGGAGGAGGAATCTTTTTGCAAAGAGTCTTATATCCCATTAGAAATATTAAAATTTTATTTTTTAAATATATTTTGTTCCAGTTTTATTCTGAATAATTTCATGTTCAGTTTTACAGTCTCATATTTTCTCATACTTCAATAATATAATGGCATTGATTTCATATCTGAATTTCCAGATTTCGCAAGCTTTTTTATAAATCCTAATTCAAGATTCAGTCAAACAAAATTTTGAAAGTAAAAATATTACATATTCTTTAACAAATAAAAATCTTCAAAACTCCATTTATGAATTTTCTGTATTATTTGATATAAATTCTCTCTGAAGTAAAAAAAGTTACACAAATAAAAGAATAACTTTATAAAGTACTATAGTAAAAGTTAGAAAAAAATATCTTGAATACAGTAGTATCTCATGTTAACTCTAGGAATTGGTAACTATCTTTGTAGACGACAAACTACTAAACAAATGTTTATGTATGTTTATGCATTTGAAATATGAAGATTTTTTTTTTTTTTATCAATGCTATATTAAGCATAAATAAGTTTTATTTTCGTGATGAAATTCAGTCTTAATTTGATGAAAACATGTCATACATCTAAACGTAACTCTAGGTTCTAAATACAAATGTTATGAACTATAGCTGCCACATAATTGCCACCTTTTATATAGTTATTTCTTGCCACTAAAGTTTTGATTATTTAATAAATGAGAAATTTCTGTTAAATTTTAGTGGTAAATGAAAGTTTAAAAATGCCAGAAAAGAATATTTCTAAATATCAATTTTCTAAAAATTTGATTAGTAATCATATTATTGGTGATTACTCATATTGTTACATTTGAGAGGCTACGTTCATGAAGAGACAAGCTAATGTTAATCCATGGCAGCAGGTTCTTGGAACATTTTTTAATTGCATAATATTTTCAATTTCATGTGCAGTTTTTTTTTTTTTTTTTTTTTTACCTCAGAACAGAAAAACTGCAACCAAAATTGAAAAACAGTGCAATCAAATAATTTATCAAGCATACGAACTCGTGGGATTAACAGCTTGTGAGTTTCTTTTATGATATGAGAAAAGTCACTCAGCCCCCCCCCCCCTCATCAGTTAGCTCTATGATTTCTTTCATAAATTCTAATCCTATGGTTGTGGAATGCTATCGCAATCTCAAAAACTATCTCCTCAATGAATGCATATTGTTAACTATATTTTCTGTGACATCTTAAAGGGTGTTTTTTTTTTTTTTTTTTTTTTTTTTTTGTTAATATTTCTAAAACATGCACTTAATTTTGTATTTGATGTATTAAAATTACCGAAGTTAACGATTTTAACAATTCAAATAAAAATGTACATTTTGGAAATATTTTGCAATGATGAGACTATAAGAGACATGTTTTAAGAAGAGTATGCAGATTAACAGTTAAAAATATTCATTTTTGAATATTATAGACATAGTTTGAAAATACAAAAGCATTTACGTTCAGGTTTACCATTATAGTAAACAAAATCGGAAAGCTGATAAAGGCTTTAATAATATTGACCTCTATTGGAAATCTATCTGTAATATTCATACAAATTCTATTTTTTTTTTTTCAGGGGGGGGGGGGGGGTAGAAAATTTTGCATATAATCATATACTTGTAAAACAGAGAATTGTATATTTTTTTTATACGTAATCCTTTTTTTTTTTTTTTTTTTAAGGAGACGTGGTACCTTTTACAGCAGTACTGCTGTAGGTGTCATATAAAATCTTATATTCCCACTTAATATTTATAAATGGAACTACATTAGGCTTGTTCAATGAAATATATATTCAGTCAAAAGTTCTTATTGTTTTTTATGCTTTTTTTCCCCCCAAGATTCAAAATATTTAAATTGAGTTTTCTCAGTTTGCATTTTTTTCATGAATTCATGATCTTCAAATGCTAAAATTTCTATAGATATTTAAAAAAAAAAAAAAAAAGATTTAATTTTTTTAAATATATATTTAATAGAACCTATTTAAAAGAATTAAGGATGAGTTTTGCAATATCTTTAAAATAAAAAATATTAAAAATAAAATATAACAAAAATCTGTTTTTTTTTTTTTTTTCTTCTTTCCCTGAAATTTTTACATAGACATTCACTTTCTATTTTTTATCACGAAGACTAATCAATAAATTTCAAAACCCATTCTTAACTCTTTTAAGTACGTTCTGTTAAACGTTAAAAGAATTAAGTCTCTTCTTAAATATGTGAAGCAGTTTTAGCATTTTGAAAATCATAAATTTGTCATAAAACGAAAACTGAGAAAATGCAATTTAAAAATTTCATAGCTGTAAAAAATATATCAAAAACCATAAGAATTGTTACCTATTTCATTGAATAAACAGACGTAATATAGTTTCCTTAATAAATAATAAACTTTTATATCAAACATAGTTTAGTGCTGCCGTAAAAGATACAAAATTCCCTTAATTTGACGAGCATTAGTACTTTTTTTTTTTTTTTTTTTTTAACTTACTGAACAGCCTTTTAATTTTACGGGCAATACTATTTTAACACACAAGGTTCTATTTTAATTTTACGGGCAACACTACTATTTTAACATACCAAGATGCCTTCTAATTTTACAGGC
This sequence comes from Salticus scenicus, assembly GCA_963930645.1. Taxonomy (NCBI): domain Eukaryota; kingdom Metazoa; phylum Arthropoda; class Arachnida; order Araneae; family Salticidae; genus Salticus; species Salticus scenicus. The sequence goes on along the minus strand of OZ005657.1, from coordinate 147,190,943 downwards.
AGTGCTACTATTTTAATATACCGAGCTCTCTTTTAATTTTACGGGCAAGACTACTTTTATTACAGGTTGGCTGTGTGTTTCATCGCAACGTAAAATTACTGGCGATACGTCATTCATCCTCTAAATGTTTTTTTACGGGCTTTGTCTGGAATCTCTGCTGCCGGGCTTTGCCCGTAATTTTACTGCAGCATTTTTTACAGTGTACATAGTCATAATTTTACATATTTTTATACTACTTGATTGTTAATTAAAGAATTTTTTTTTTTTTTTTTTTTTTTTTTTTGAAAACATGTAAGTTAAAAACGGAATAATAATAATTATAAAAATCACATTAGCTTTAAATTGCAAAAAAAAATCAGCTTTAAATTGCTGAAATGTTTAAAAAAAAAAAAAAAAATTACTTTGTTTTTTATAGTTTTATTTGAGTATATTTCAATAAATAAATAGTTTATTAGTTTATTGTCTATAACATTTTTAGTTTAATGTGTTTATATTTTAATTCTAAATTAAATCTATTGTATTTCTATTTTGTAATTTAATTCGCTAATTCGATCGTCGTTTATTTTCACTAGCATACAAATTGCATTTTGTATGTAATTACGTCGTAAAAATTAATTTTTAATAAATCTCTAAAATCCGAAAAATTCTGAAATCCGGAATCACCGCGGTCCCGCCGATTCCGGATTTTCGAGGTTCAACTGTACATATATATTGGATTAATCTTCCTCTTCAAGTATTATTAGACAGCTAGTCAAATAAAGACTAATTTCCCTTTTCATATGTTATCAGACATGCTAGTCAGGCAAATAGCCTTGATTAACTTGCCTCTTCAAATATTCATTAAAAACTGACTCGCTTGCTTAGTCAGATACCTGGTGGGTGCTGACTAACCATCTGAATCAAGTGTAGATTCTGACTAACTTGCCTTGTCTGGTAAAATGGTTGATGTGGTTGATGACTAATCTTACTGGTCAGATAGTTTTGATTGTGGACTAGCCATCTTTGTTTGATAATATTAACCTTCCTAGTCTGGAGTAGTGTTTTGATGACTAGTTCAGCAAGTGCACTTTTTAGTTTTTGAGACTAGTTCAGCAAGTACACTTTTCAGTTTTGGTGACTAGTTCAGCCAGTACACTTTTCAATTTTGGTGACTAGTTCAACAGGTACACTTTTCAGATTTGGTGACTAGTTCAGCAAGTACACTTTTTGGCTAGTCAGCTTTTTTGGTTAGTCAATTCTGTATTGTCAGTTGAGCATTTTGCTAGGTCACTGTGACCAACTTATTTTTCTGTGTGTAATATTCTAAAAACCAAAACTGTTATAATTTTTTTAATATAAAACAAAATTAATAAAAAATAATGCAAAATGTGTTTTTCTCCACGTTTTTAGATGTTCATAATTATAGGGACAATCCAGATTTTTTTGTTTTATTTAACTTACTAGCGGATAAATTACAGTTGACATGCGAATTTGTTAACTACTGGGCTAGATTAATTCATATATAAGCCTTCAATTTTTCTTGGACAGACATTACTGATAATTCCTCGAAAAAAAGAACGTTCAAGTAGTGAAGTATGATAAATGTGTTTTTTAAGTGGAAGGATAATTTCAATCCGCGGAATTTCTAATGAAATTCGAAGGTCTAAAATTGCTGAAGGAAATGTGATCAAACATTGAACTGCTGGTTCGATAGGAGAGATCTGATGCAAAATCAGAGTTGTTTTACAGAGACCGAACACTCATAATTCCTCTTACTGTTCTACTCATAATGATTGCTGCCGAATTTGCTCGTAATTTTTAACGAAAGGTTAGGGTCTACAATTATGCATGTTTAAAATAATTAATAATATGTTAAAATGAATGAAAAACCTGTAATAATCAATCAGCATTTAATGGGGGAAAGAACGTCTGTGTTAAAGTTGAATAAAGACAATATGAAATGGTAAAATGTTGCATTTTCGGATGAAAAACATTTTATTCTTGATTAACCAAATGGTTTTAACAGTTACTGGCACGATAGGAAATAGTTTGCAATAGGAAATAGTTTGAAGAAAGAAACTTCTGTGTTATTGCCTTTCCCATGGCCTAAAAGTTGAAAAAACCTTAACTTATGATATTAGAATAGTGTATGCAAGTGGAAAGCAATTTTAAATAGTTTAAATGTATTAAGAATATCATATATGCTATATGAAATGGTATTGAAACAGAATATTATGAAAAAAATGTATATATATATATATACCAGAGAGAATGTCTGACTGTTTAACCCTAAAAAGAGACCCCATAAAATATTAATTTAAAGAATAACTGAAAAAAATTACTAAAATTCGAGCTGTCCTTATAATTGTGAACACCTGAAAAATCATCTTTTTACCATATTTAAAGTTTTTTAAGATAGAAAAACGATAAAACTTTTTAAATATAGTCTATTAATGAAATTCAAATTAATTAAAAATATATTTGCTTAAATAATAGTGTTCAGTGTTCAGTTAATATAGAAAAACGGGTGTCCTTATAATTATGAGAAGGAATGTAGCACTACCTGTTTCGAAGAAAACATATGTGGATCGTTTTGATCGCTAGAACCATTTTAGGCTACTTTCTCCTATATATATATATATATATATATATATATATTGCGCTGAAAGTTTTTAGACGTGGGGTGCCGAGTTCGATACCTGATCGCGCTCTTCGGCCTAGCTGTTCGGAGTTTTCCGTGGTTTTCTCCGAAAGTTGCGTAAATATAGGTTAGGACCCCTTAGAAAGACCCCCACGGAGGGCACTTTCGCTCAGGCCTAGGTCCCTAGGGTAATCAATCGGCCTTATTCCCAAAGCACAACTCCCATATATATATAAACACAAGAACATGCGATTTTAACACTTACTAACAAAGTTGTTTATAAATTCAGTTCGTTTGTCTTTAATTCTCTGTGGTCAAATTTACATAAATATTTTTAGTTTTTCTTGAAACTTATATATGGTATTCTGGTTCAATAAGAAGTGTTTCCTATTGCGAATTATATAAATTGGATCACTACTTTTGTACAGGATTTAATGCTGATACATTGAAATATAGGAGAGGTATTAAGTACACAAGGGAGCTTTTTAAATGCATTTCATCATCATTGTTCTGAAATATACATTAAAAAAAATAATAATAACATACGCCTATCATGTGAAATAAAGACTATTTCCTATAGAAAATGGGATTATAAAATATATTGAGTTCTTATTCGTTTTTAACGCTTTTCAACGATAGCTAAATGAATGCATTACTCAGTGTTAATGATAGAAAGGGGAAGTAAGCCTAACAGCACACTTATCCAAAGTACATCCTATGTATGTCCCTCGGGTGCATTTTTATTCACAAGATATCCTTAAGATGTCCTGGGGAGAAAATATGATGATAGGGAAAGAGCTGGAATGTATTTTATAATCTATACGAAATGCTTGATAGTACTTTGTTGTTCGTTTTTGTTGCTCTGAGAAACAAGCGGTAACTTTCTTGAGATTCAAGCTCGGAAATCTCATTCTTAGATAAGAAATTTTCGTTGTAAGAACATTAATACATGTTATTAAAACCCAAACACAGTTAACACTTTTTGTGAAATTAACTTTTTGAAATTTCATAATAGATTCAAATATATCAAAACTACTCTAATGATTTCCCAAATCTTAAAATAAAACTCATTACTTATAGACTATTTTAATTTTTTTCAGTATTCGAGAGAGTAAGCGAACAATTTTCACAAATTTTTTTCTTTATCGAAAAATATAAATTTAATTATTTGAGAAATAAAATGTAATCAAATAGATAACTGGAAATTAGTATTTTAAAGATTGGTTATTAAATTTCTTTTTCTTTTCTTTTTTTATTATTATAGTTTTAATTTGAGAAAGAAATTTTTTCTTAAAAGATCTTCATCTTATTTATATTAAGAATTGGACAATTCAACATAATGAGGGATTTACACACACCCCGCCCCTTCCTTTCTGCTCATTAGACTACGACCTACAATTTAAAGTATTTTCTGAAATTCTGATTTGATTGCCCTTAGAAAACAAGCAACTATACTTTCTTGCCATTAAAGCTTCGAAATCGTTTTTTTTTTTTTTTTTTTTTTTTAAACAATATTTGTTTTCATTGTAAAAAGGTTAATTCTTTTTATTAAAATCCAAACAAATTTAACACTCTTTAAAAATTATCTTTTGAAAATTCATAATTTCTCAGTTTATAAAACTATATTCTCCTTATTTTACAAATCGAAAAATAAAACGATTTACTTTAAGACTTTTTTTTTTTTTTTTATTCGAGAATGTAGGTGGAAAATTCTTACAAAATTAAAAAATGAGAATCTTTTTTTCCTTCAATTACTGAATTTCTTGATAGTTATTTTCGGGAAAATAATCTCAATTTAAATATACAACTAACTGAAAGAAATAGCATATATATATATATACACTAAGCACCAAAAAAAAAAAAAAAAGCCGCACAGCAGGAAAATTGACTTGTACCTTTTGGGTTTGTAATAATTTAAAAACTAATGATTCCAACAAATAAAATTGTTATGTTTGTATAATACGGAAGTCATAACATTATACCTATGTACATTTTCGATTTAATAATTCATTTTATTACACTCTACGAAGCATTTAATAAAAATCTACATAAAATGTTCTTTTTAAACGTAATATAATAAACATAGCTTTGTATTCTATCATGATTTATTTTATGAAATAAACAAGTGCTATTTTAATGTATGAAATAAAACTATTTATTTCTTAGATCTAAATAATTATTTAACAAAAATATGTATTCTGGATTGGATAATTCCGCCTTTATATGAAATTACTGCTTTAATACGCAATGACATAGTATTTTACAGTTTTTTAACATGAAACTCAGAAATTTCACTGTGCCAAATATCATAAATAATTTTTTCTAGTTCTTCAAAGTTGTAGGCTACAAATTTCTAATCCCCACCCAGTTTTAGAAACTAAATATTTTCGAACGGATTGAGTTTAGAACAATTTTCAGGTCTAATAAAGAAGAAATCCTGCGATATTCTTTGTGGGATTTAATTTTAAATAAAAAAAAAGTTATAATAACTTACAAAATTATAGATGCTCAAGAGAATGGATAAGTAATTTTAACAACTTGAATCAAATAAATGTATGACAAGTGCCATATAACAAGGTGCATTATCATCTTGAAATGCTGATTATGGAAGAGTCTGAAATAATCCCAAAGTAGTCGGTCAGGAGTCAATTTTTTAATGGCCAAGTTTTATTTCGGGTTAATTGGTCCCTTGAACATGAAAATTTGCCAAACTCACCAAAAAATTATGCATTTTCGTATCGTAATGTACGGGGAATATGTCATTGTTTTAAAAGTGCGATTTTCAACACATTTTCATGATCCGATCTGCTTGTTTCTGTCAGTTCGAAATAAGTTAAACTTGACTCATCAGAGAGAAAAACGTCAGCTCAATAATTAATTGATCATTTTTTAATTTTTTTTAACCCTCTAATGTCTTGGTTCTCTAATTCTTTTCGTTAAGAATGAATTTTTTTCAGATTTTCTGGCAATTTAACCTGTTTTGTTTACTTGTTATTTCACTGTATTTAGATAAATAATGTTACTAAGCATTTTTTCTTAATCCCTGCTATGTTCTGAATGTAATACAAACTGATATTTTAAGCGATGGCTTTATAACTTGCGGTCATCTCGACTGGATGTGTAATGTGGCCGCCTAAGGAGCAATGTGCATTTTAAACAGCCAAAAAATATCATATCTTGCTAAAAACCAGATCACTAATATTTTGTTAACATTTAATCATTTTGCATCCCACGTATTAAACTATTTTTTTTTTTTTTTCTTGATTTTCTCTCTAAAATTAATATTTATTGTGGTCTCGTTAATTGCCTTATTCTTGCCATTTTTGAAATACTTTCTAAAATTACAATTTTTCGAACAATTGCATCTTGTTATTAACACTTGGCTCAATCCTACATTGCAGACGGAATACAACGTAATAAAATCTGTTCAAAAATTTGCTTTTGAAACAATAACATTAGCGATTACAGAAAAAAAAAGAGAAAATATCCAAGTGCGACTTTTTTTTTTTTTTTTTTTTTTTTTCTTCCGTCACTTAATGTATATATATATATTGATTAGACGCGTAAATAACATTATCACTCAAAAAGTATAATTTTTTTTCTTGATCAAAAGATAAAAATTTAATTATTTGAAAAATAAAATTTAGTTAAAAAGATAACGAGCGATTAGTATTTTAAAGATTGGCTATTAAGTTTAATTTTTTATTATACATCTAGTCTGAAATAGATTTTTTTTCTTTTTTTTAAATTTATTTTACATATATTAAGAACTGTGCAATTAAACACATCAAGGAAATTACAGTGTACGAAAATTTAAAAATTAATGTTACAACTTCATGTTGTATGTGCTAGTTGAAATTAATAAATTAAAATCTCGCAACATGTTAATTAATTTTTATATTTTATTCTATTTACGTCAAAAAAATATGCAGGAAATATAATGTGAGTTAAAAAGCGATGCGTAAGTCACACAATATTACTATATATATATATATATATATATATATATAAATGATAGTACGTAATAAAATTTAACCTTAAAATTTAGCAATTACTAGATACAAAACAATACCAACACAATAAAAATAGAACTGATTGTATATATATATATATATATATATATATATACAATATATATACACACACACAGAGAGAGAGAGAGAGAGATAATAAGTTGAGTGGGTTTTTTTTTTTTTTTTTTTTTTTTTTTTATAACCTCTTCTATGTTTCAGGGAAAGAGGGATTCGTTAATCCACAATATTATCCATCCTCACCCACACACTTTCTATTATTATTATTATTATTATTATTATTCGTAATGTGAGTCAAGATGCCAAATTTAGACCGGATTCCTTTCATTCGTATTAAAATTTGAAATATCGATATCCATAGTTTCTTACTGTAACTTATACGTCTATAAAGGTATCTTTTAAAAAGCAAATGCAATATTTATTTGATGTATAAAGAAAGAACTTCGTTTTGCAAAAATACTTCAAATAGCAATGGGAGACATACAGAGCTAGCTGTCTATGAATGTCTTTATGAATGACAAACGAATATTGTAATGAAAAGCACAAAAAAACTGGTGTCAAAGAATAAATTATAAAAACTTTGAGAACGACTACCATAAATTGCAGAAACACGCAACATCTGTAATTTAGGTTGAAATAAGCACGATTCTTCAACAGGAGTACAGAAAAATGTCCGAATGTAGCATGAAAGATATAATTCACTTCGTGTAAGGGTGGCCATAATTAACCCTTTGCGGCGCAAGACAATTTGATACATTTAAATTATACTGCCACCGGAATTCCTGAACTAAATTAAACTAAAAGAAATTTTAAATTTTAAGGTTTAAAAAACCGGTTTTTTCTGATGTGTTATAAACATGGATTTTTGTTAAAAAATTTCCGGGATGATTTTTTGCAGCTGGATCTTAAATTTTGCGTCCTCGCAGCGAAGACAGCGCGCGTTAAAGGGTTAAGCTGACAGTGCTTATGGTGCTCTGTAGTGCGATCTATTCGCAGGAATGGCACCAAAGTTAATCGGAAAATTAAACACGACGGGGCATGAAGAATTCCATAAAATAAATAAATAAAATAAATTTCCAAAATTTACCACTAGGGAAATATTCGTCCCTGTTTTTCTATGTAAAGATTTATTCATGATTTATAATTTAAAATTGATGATTGCGAACTTTTTAAAGCACTGCTTTTGACTTAATTATTATTTTTAAATTGGGGACACCCCGCTTATTTGTTTGAGAGAAAATATTTACTTCGAAAAACAGCGCCATTTATTCCCCTAAGGGTAAATTTCGGAATTTATTTTTTGTTACTTTTTTGTTTTCGGAATTCTTCATCTGTCATCTTGCTTAATCTTCCTACACACTTTTAAAGCTATTCGTGTAAATAGATCGCGACTACAGAACATTGTATGCACTGTCAGTTTAATTATGGCTGCCCTATATTTGCTTTCGTGTTATATTTCTGCTTACATTTTTTAATTTTTGATGAAAGTGTGGTTTGTTTTCATTTCATTAATTTATTTTATTTATTTATTAATCCAAAAGATTTTCTGCTTTATTTATTTTATTTATTTATGGTTTTTTCTTACGAAGCTCTTAATCTCTATGAAAAAATTACCATTAGATTTACCTATATAAATTTTATCATTTATTCAAGCTGGTAAAATTACTCAACAGAAATCCTACATATTTTTTCTTGTTTTAAGAGAACTAAACCAATAGCTCTCATTTTCTTCCACGCTAAAAAATCTCAAGTCTAGATTTCCTTTATTTATTTTGTAATAGCTAAAAAATAAAAGATTTTTTAAAAAGAATAAGAAGTCATCTATAAATCGAGGAAATACGCTTGTTACATTAATTTTGAAGAAATACAATATATTAATGAAAAAAGTTAACGCTAAGGGATTAGAAGTACTTGAATACTTCATTATAAAAATTAGCCTTTTAATGGGAGATATTTGATATGATATCCTTTAGAACGGCTTTTTATGCCTTATCAAACTGGTGAATTTTTAGCAGCCAGGTTATAATAAAAAGATTTATCTCTTTCTTACTTCACAAATATTCTTACAATAGATAATTTTAATTTACTATTTCTCTTTGAACAACAATGTATGTTAAGGTCAACATTGTGCTTTAACAATGATTTTCTGGAGATTGACCAGAAAAATTAATAAATGGCCCAAATCTCATATTTCAAAGTAAAACTCTATACGAGTAAATTAGATTACTCGAAAAATGTTTCTGTAGTTTTTAAATTAAAACAATAATAATATTAATAATAATAATGATAATAATAATCTCTCTGTTTTCAGAAATATCATTTTTAATCACTTGTATCGAATCAATAATTTATGTTCTGATAAATATAAAAATAAACACACCAATAAACTTATTAAGGAAACTTAAATGGGATTTCCAAAAAAGTGTGTTTATTCACTGGCATATCAATGATTGTATCTGTCAAACACGCACACACACACACAAAAAAAAAAACACTTTTATGTGTAAAAAAAAATTAAAAAAATAATATAAAAAACAATAAAAAATGCCGAGGATGGGTGAACAGATGTTTGATTAAAGAGGTCGGGTGGCGTTGTTGGTTGGATGTTTGGGTGGGATGTTGAATAAAACTCAAAAAAAAAAATGAAGGAAGGATTGCTGCATTTAATTTTATTCCAAAATTTAATGGTTGAATTCGAAAAGTTAAAATTACGGAACAAATAAAACTAAAATCTAAATATTTCATAGATTACTTGCAAAATGCCTGTATGAATTAAGAAAATAGGATTCTCAAAACAAAATTACAAAATAAATAATTAAATAAATAAAACTAAGATTAGATTAAAATTTAAATGGTTGAAAATTGGTTATTAAATAAGTTATCAAGAAATGATACGCCTCAACTTCTAAAATGCCTTTCTCCTGTTAAGTTCTCTGTTTTGCTCGTGTTTTGAATTCAGTCTTTATGGCTCGTGTTTTGATTTTATTTTTTTCTGGTTGGTTTTTAATGCATCAGGATAAATTATGTCTAAATTACATCTCTTTTATTTGAAGGTAATTTTTTCTTGAAGGTTTAGGTTATGGTTTCATTATTTATGCAAGGTTCATGACGTATTTTTATTTTTCTGGAAAGTTTTCTGATTTTATTTTTCTGGAAAATAATTTGTCATTATTTCATTTAATTCATTTCAGGGTTCTTTTTTATTGTAGGTTCGTACTATCAATTAATATTTTGCTAAAATGCATATCAATTACAGAAAACCTACAATTCTTTGCTCAATGCTATGAGGATATCACTTGAAAACGTCCTATAGCATTTTGAGCTTTTAAGCTAAAATTCAGTCTTATTCTGTTTTGTTCCGAAATTCTTTTGCTCAACTGAAAATTAATAGGTTCATTTCATTACATAGTTCTCTTTTTTCACCTTAAAATACTATCCTAGAGTCAACCTTCTTTTCTTCAGAACCTAATTACACGGTCCTATTTCAATTTTCAACAGGTATTGTTGTAAAATAAATTAAAGTCACTACTGTTATTAATCTCAATAATTAAATCAATGTAAGAAATCGTGTTACTTTGTTTGGCCTGTGTATGATTCTTTGGTGAATTATTTGACTAACTATTCTTCGTTCTCATTCTTTACTTTTACTATCAAAAAGATTATATATGTATATAAATAAATAAATAATTGTTATTATTTAATAATAAAACATGTGATTAAAACTGATTGAAAGAGCAGAAAAAAATGAACTATTCTGTTACGCTTACTATTTATTATTCTGTTTTGAATTATATTGGGAAACACGTTACTTAAAAAATTTTCTAAAACCATCCCTTAAAGAATTCTTAATATGTAAATTCGATTAAGTAATTTACTTAAATTTCATGCTTAGTTTTTCTTTTATTATTTTGCCGTCAGATAAATGGTTACTGCATCAGATAATGCATTTTTATTTCTTAGTTATTTCATTTATTTATTTATTTATTTTTAATATTGCCAATGTTTGCTCTTAAAATGAAAAACTGATTAAAGAAATCTGCAAAGTTTTTTTTTTTTTTTCCGCGTAAACAAAACTTTTTTTCAAATATTAATAAATAATTTTAAAAAAATGATGTAGAATTTTTATAAAGAAAAAAAAACTATAAAAAAATTAAATACGTCTTATATAAATCAAAAATTTACTAGAAACTTTTAATACAACAGGCTATGCATAAACATTAGTGATTTCGAAAAAAAGATAAAGATTGTATTAAGTTATATAAGGTAATCTAGGAAACTTTTCTAATTGAACATTCTTAAAAGTTTCTGCAAACTATGTTTAAAAATGTAAGCGTTAACTATTTTTAAAAAAAATAATAATAATCTAAACCCCTTAAAACGAAAAGGGAAAAACAAGGATAACTTATTCTAAAAAGGGATTTTCACCCTCAGAAATGCGTTACAACAGTATGATGGTCTTTCATTATTAAACTGAAAAACATTATAACAAAGAAAATCTGTAAAATTAAATGAAATTCAAAAATTGAAATTTATTTAAAAAATTCAAGTATAAATGACAACATTATATAAATAAAATTACTGAAATTGAAAGAAATGTAATTTGAAATTTTATTAAAGAAAATATTTAGATAAAATTAATGCTCTACGCAAAGGAAATGCAATAGAAATTTAGTATTTCAGAAAAACGAATTCAAGACGAAATATACCAAAATTATAAATAAAGTGTTTTTTTTTTTTTTAATATATATATATATATATATATATATATTTAGGAATAAAGAGACAAAATTAAGGAATGACATATTAAGGATTTTGTTTCTAATAAATGCTAAAAATTTTCAAATAATACAGTTCGATCAAAAGTGGCAAAAATTTAGGAAGAAAGTATGAAATTGTAAGAATTTTTGAAAACAGAATTACCAGAGTTCTCTTAGCAGATGGATATTTTTCAAAATGGTTGCATCTAATCTGGGACAAATTGATCACGTCACATATTTTTTTTTCTTTTTCGTCACATTAGCATATTATTTTCAGCCAGATGCAGCTATCTAATCAAAGTGGTCGCTTCTTTCTTCCAATGAGCTGAAATTATTCCATAAATTAAGGAACTTGGAGCTTTCTCAATCAAAGATATTGATAAAGATGCTGAATATGTTTTCGAAAACGTCTCAAAATTAAACACAGATTTGCAAGAGTGGCGGATCATAAGACTAAATCAACAATGAAGCATCTATAGTAAATACAGGAAAACATACCATTCTTCCTACGCAGGAAGAAATGTTATTGAGTGGTTTCATAAGATGAATATGAAATTGTATAAATAAGTAAAAAGCTTGAATAAAATAGCTTATGCATGCGCAGCTGGTATTTTCGTATTGCGTTCTCAATAACATTTTGGTTAAAAAAAAAAAAAAAAAAAAAAAAAAAAAAACTTAATTTAAATAAAAATTTTAGACATTTTTTATAAGATAAAATATAAATGTTACATGCAGAAAAAGTTCAACTATAACTTTCAACTTTCAGAAACCACTGAAACAAATATGACACTTATAATAATTAATTAAAATATACCTTATTTTACCTTTGTGAAACAAATTAAATTTTTAAAGTAATTGTCCAAAATCAATTTTAGAATAAAAATAACGTACTACACTATCTACCAATAAGTATTTGGACATTTTCGAATTTAGACATTTTGTCAAACATCTAAAAGTTCTTTAGAAATCACCTTGAAACTTTGGTAGTGTAAAGAGCATGCTGTACCTTATATATTTCAGCAAAGTTTGTGTCCTGAAAAGGAAAAGGGGACCAGTAAAAAATTAATCAAAAATCAAAATGTTTTGGATCACCCTGTAAAAAGGAATGCTTTAAATTCGTTTTGGCTGTAGCATGTGATAAGAATGATTTTTCTCATTATCCGCATAAATTATTATGAGGCTACAACATATATTTATGGAGATATAACTTTTATTTTTTTAATTATAAAACGTAGGGTATTAGACCCAGTGCAAAGACATTTTTAAAGAATTTGGCATACTACATATTAGGCACAGCATACTGCAATCAGAAAGCAAAAATGTTAAATGTCTTATGAAATATTAGCATTTTTACTAAATAATTTTTAGCTACGCATGCGCTACCTTTAAAAAAAATTCATTTGCATAATTTAATAGCCAAAAGTAAAAAGCAATTTATATGAAAACTCCCAAAAAATATCGTCTCAATTCAAAAAGTTATGAGCGATAGAATGAACAGAATTTCAGTTGTCTCAAAATAAAAGCTAAACTACAAGGGGTTTTACTCACATTTTTATTTTGATTCAATTACTGCCCAATGGTAATACAGTGTTCGCTGATTGTAAATAAATATTGATAAAACCCCCTATCCATGGCCTGACTACCCAAAAGCCTCAGGAAGCACAAGCTTCCCCTCTAAAATTTAAGAGGGGGGCCCCAAAATGACTAAAAACAGGTTCTTGGATTTTCTGTTTCATATTTCCCCCCTCAGATTAAATTTTTTCTGAGAAAGGTTGCCTAAAGCAAGATAAAATGCTCACTATTTCGGGAAAAATCTGTTATTTAGATTTAGCCTCAAAAATCTGAATGTTATTAATTAATAAGTTATACGATTTTAATGTTGTGTGTAGAAACCACCCAGGTATATGAATGAAAAAAAAAAAAAAAAGGGGGGGGGGTCCAGAAATGATACTGAGCTTCCCCTAGCTTCAAAGCTTAATCGGGCCCTTCCCCTTTCCTTTTCCTTTTTTTGCTTTCTTATACAAAATATAAGGAAGTATAGTAATCCTGATTTGTGAAATGGATTTTAAATCTCGCATAGCTAAAAAAAAAAAAAAAAAAAAAAAAAAAAAAAAAAAAAATCGTAGAATGTTGTAAATTTATATTCATGTCTGTCATGATGTCTAGTTGTAAACCTGCAAGGTTTGTCTTAATACGCGAGTACCTGTTTTAGAGATATCTACGATTTTACACGAATTTTCGTCACGTTTGTGTGTAAGTATGTGTGTGTGTGTGTATGTGTGTGTGTGTATCTCGCATAACTCAAAAACGATTGAACGTAGAACGTTGTAAATTGGTATATCGGTTTGTTATAACACCTAGTTGCGCACCTCGCTTTTTGGCATTACTGCGACTTTCCATTTTGAACATATTTGTGAAAATTATATTTATTATGACTAAAAATACAAAGGTTTTGACCATTATATATGACATATCATCATAGAGATTTCAAAACAAGCTAGTGATAGATTCTGTAATGATATCGTTATGAAAGTTGTCGACGTTTTAGCGTGGAGTTAAGTTATTCTTGAAGACATCAGCCGGTTCTAGTCGACGAATGCATTTTATTTAATAAAAATTCAGCCCGTAATGATGTTGTTGTAAAAGTTGTCGACATTTTGGAGTGGAAAAAGTCCATAAGCAGGTTCTAGTCGATGGATGCATTATATTTAATAACTATTCAGCTCGTAGATAGAGCCCGTAATGATATTGTTATGAACGTTCTCGGCATTCTTGCATGTAAAAAGTAATTCTTAAAGACATATGCAGGTTCTAGTCGACCAATTCAATTCATTTAATAAATATTCAGCCCCTAGATATCGCCTGTAACGAACTTGTCTTTTCGACATTTTTGCGTGTAGAAAGTAATTCTTAAGAACATAAGCAGGTTTTGGTCGACGAATATACTGGATTTAATGAATATACAGCGCGTAGAAAGGGCCCGTAATGGTATTGTTATGAAAGTTGTTGATATTTTTGCATGTAGAAAATGATTCTTAAAAACATAAGTAAGTTCTAGTCGAAGAAGGGATTTTAGTTAATAAATATAGATCCCGTAATGATATTATTAAGAGGCGCTGAGTCAACGCCCATCCTCGCGGAAATAAAATCACTAACGTCTGTTTCCTTTTTTACAGGAACACCGTATAGAAAGTAACACTTAAAGATAAAAGCAAGTTTTAATCTACAAACATCAATAATCACTCTTTTTTTTAAATATATATATAGTCTTATTAGTCACTTAGAGAATTTTTAAAGAGATTGGTTCTGAGCTGTAAACGAATGAAAGTTTCAGGAAAATCCCAGAATTTTGTTCTTGTTGATGTTAGAGCTTTCCAAACGTTGGCAACCCTAAACTACAAATTTTCGCCAAATTCAGTCGTTAAGACGCCAAATTCGATTCCTAACCGCCATAATCGATGCCAAGACAAAAAACTGTGTTGGCTATACAAACTTGCCGGCATGGCAAGATTAGCGATCAAATTTAGCAGCAAATATTGTTTCAGGATAGCAAGAATTAATGAATCTTTTTTCAGTTTTATCAGAATTAATTGCTTTGATAAAATATATCGTTTCTCGTTACTAATTTTAGCCGAAGAGATTTAAAGCAGGCCATCTATACTCGAATGATTTTTATTGAACTGAAGCAGTTCATTTGGCAATGTGAGATTCTGTAATAAGCCGTGAAGCACTATTCCTGAAATAATATTATAGTTTTAAAAAATTAAAGAACACGCTTTTATAGAAATGTGAACTAAAATGCACAAAATATCTATCTTAGTATTAAAATTCAGGGTAAGAGAAAATCGTGTGAGTGACACACCGTAATATTTACATACATTTAAATCTTTAATTAAAATAACTTAGAATTAACAAAAACCATTTTTAAAAAATCTCCCCTGACGGGAATCGAACGCTGGACCTTTAGGTTCGTAGCGCGGCGCCTTACCTCTACGCCACATCGTTCACGCACGGAAAGTTTTTTTTTTACAATATAAATTTTTTGTTTGCTCCCAGAATTTTTTTAAATCTACACGATATTTGATTTGTGTTTTCGTATAAGTTACTTAATACATATAACTATTAAATTATGCAAATAATTTTTTTTAAAAGCTAGCGCATGCGTAGTTAAAAAAATATTTAGTATAATTACGCGTAGTTCATAAGATATTTAACATTTTTACATTCTGATTGCAGCATGCTGTGTCGAATCTAGGGTGCCAAATTTCCTAAAAAATGACTTTGCACTGGGTCTAATACCCTACGTATTATAATTAAAAAAGCGAATTTTTTTTTTTTTTTTAAACGTTATATCTTTATGAATATATGTGATAGCCTCACAAAAAATTATACAGATAATGATAAAAATCCTCGTAATTACATGCTATATCTAAAACTCATTTAAAGCAATATTTTTTACAGGGTGATCCAAAACATTTTGATTTTTGTTTAATTTTTTAGTGGTTCCCTTTTCCTTTGCAGAACACAACTTTTGCTGAAGTATATGAGGTATAATATGTTCTTTAATCTACCAATGTTTTAAGATGATTCCTAAAGAAATTTTTCAGATATTTGACAAAACGTCTAAATTCGAAAGCGTTTAAATACTTATTGGTAGATAGTGTACTATTATTTATCTGAAAAAAAATCATAGGGTACATACACTGTAAAAAATAATTATGTTATATTGCAGAAGATTCCTGGCAGCAAAAGTTGCCAGAAAATATCCGTACGCTACGAAAATTTTAAACAGAATTGTAGATAGAAATTTTATGTAACCGAACAATACAGAAAATATTCGTAGAAACAGGTTTTTCCGTAGTATTTTTAAATAAAAAAAAAAAAAAAAAAAAAAAAAAAAAAGACTCACATTAAATAAATTTTTCCTCATTTGACCAGACGGGATCGAACCAGAACTCTTCGCGTAGTAGGAAGAGGTTTTATCTCGAAGCAACTGATTCACATGTCAAGCCTTTGCTTAGCAATTCAAAATCTTGCTTTGATATCAAATTTTCCGAATACAATGCAGAAAATAATTGTACTCATCAGATAAATTCTGTTATAATCAAATCATTCGATTTTGAGAAAAATATGACTGAACATTTAAGATAAAATTTACAAAATTAAGGAAAGTTAACTTTATTTGTTATTTAAAATTTTGTAAATTTTGTTTATTTTGTTTATTTTTTATAACTAAGGTTTAGTATCTTTTAGTTAACGACATAATCTTTACAATCGTGTTTTACGTTTCAAATTATATTATTAAAAGTTCAAACACAAAAATGAGAGTTTCAATGTTGAATCACTACTCTGTAAAGAATTTGGTCTTACACTAAACCTGTAACTACTTTAACAGATTTTATCTGATAGGTAAAATTTTTTCTGTGTTGTATTCGGAAAACGATATCAAAGCAGAATTGGGAAGTGCTAAGCAAAAGCGTGATACGTGAATCCGTGGCTTCGAAGTAAAGCCTTTTCCTTCTTTCTATGCGGAGAGCGTTCGATCCTGTCTAGTCAAATGGGGAAAAAATTATTTACTGTGAGGTTTTTCTTTCTTTCTTTCTTTCTTTTTTTTTTTTTTTTTTTATGTTCTCTACGGAAAATCAGTTTCTATGAATATTTTCTGTATTATTTGGTTACAGAAAATTTCTGTCTACAATTTTTTCAAGTTGCATACGGATTTTTCTGGCAACTTTTGCTGCCAGGAATTTTCTGTAATATAGCAGGATAGTTTATACCGAATAGATTTTGCAAATTAATGAAAATCACCCCCTCTATAACGTCTGCAAATATAACGGTAATTGTGCATTGTGTAGAAAACCAATATAAATTATAATTATTATTTGAAATTATTATAAAACGAGAGTCATTAATACGGTAATAAAATTGAGACCAAAAAGGAACGTAAAAGAAGAAATTTAGTAGAAATAATGTTTGTAAATAACGTTAACAAGGAAGAAATATTTGACAGGATGCAGCGCAAAATAAGCAAATTATTACTAACAAACATTTGGTGATAAGGAATAAGGATTTTTGATGCAAACACAGTCAAATGCAAAAATACATAGTTAATTTTAAAGATTAAGCTTTATTTCATTCGGCGAAAAAATGTAGCGTTAAGTGCAGCATAAAAACAGCAATGCAGTTTTTTTTTTTAATCTGTATTATATATTTAGGGAGATCCAAAATTCACAGAAAAAAAAAATAATAATAATAAAAAAGAATTGACCGTAGAACTAAGCGGTTCTCACTGAAATACATGGAAAGACATGGGATTTTATAGGTAGCAAAGATTTATTAGCAAATTAGTTTTAATTTTTTTATCAAGTGACGCATTAATCGTAAAATTATTATTATTTTTTTCACCGGAACAGAACATTCAACAATGTAATTAAGACTATAAATGCTTAATGTAACGGCCGTTATTCATTAGAATGACGAAAAATGAAAAATGTAACTAATACTTTTCTCCTATATATATTTTTAAAAATCCCATGCTTTTCTGTACATCTTAGGGTAAACTACATAGACTTACAGTCAATACTTTGTGAATAATATATTTTTTATTTTTTCTGTGACTTTTGGATTACCCGGTATATATATGTATATAGAAAGATAGATATATATTTATATATAAGGTAATTTGGAGGAAGACGCAAGTTTTTTCCTAGCACTTTTATGTGTCAACAGATTGTAATACTGACCAGCATGTGTGAGAAATCTTGTCCCATTGAGCACCTGGATTGTGAACTTATCTTAATTTATCGCCTTTAATCACCTTTATTTTGGATCTCGTGAGCACTTAACCTTTTGAGTAAAGCCCTTATAATATTCGGTTGTTCATATTTAAAGTTCATAAACAGATGTTTTATTTTAAATACGATATTAGCAATATAAAGTGAGTTCCTTATTCTAATACACACACAAAGTAAGCAGAAGCGACCTTAATCTTGCAGCAATACGAAAATAAGTGTGTGCGGCATCTTCACCCCATATTTGGGGAAAGACGCAACTTGGCTCAGAAATAAATTAAATGACATTTAAATTTTATATTTTATTTTATATACTGTATATTATGTGTAAAAATAAACAGAATTAATAATTATAATTATAATATTATAATAATTATCGTTCTTATAATATTTTAATAAACTTTCAAGTCTTTAGTAAGGATCTCTCCTGAATACAACTTGGAGCAAGACAGCCACAGAAGGACATGAAACTTCTGGGTTTTCTGCTACTGGGTTTTATCCTAATAACCCTCAACATTTAAGCTTTTTTTTTTTTTTTTAATTGTTGAAACTTTACATTTTTTCCAAAGCTTACTTATGAGAAAATATGAATAATTATTATTTAAGAGTTATTACTTATCATTACATAACAATCGATTAATGATATGATAACGAGCATACTATCAAAATTTCATGCTTCTTTTTTCATTTGTTTTAAAATTACACGCAAACGAAGAAAACGAGAAAGCAGGTTATTGCTTTAATTTTTTTCATCAGTTTATTAAATCGACAGATTGCTATATGCACATTCTTACCGTTGAGCTGTCAGTTTCATGATTTATATCAAGAGAATTACCGGTGATCAATCATACTTACTGAACCGCGAAGAATTTTATTTAGCATATCTTTAAGGCTTTTTTAATACAAAGCTGAAATTTTTTACATGACCGATAACTTGAAATATTTGTGATGTGTTATCTATTTTCCCATTCTTAAAAATTACCTATACCTATAGGTAAAGTTCTTTTCAAAGGTTCCACTAAAATCTGAAGTTTTCAATTAATAAAGTTCATTTTAACCTTTTGCTATATGTATAAGAAAAAAGTAGTGAATTTGTAAAAAATTCCGAACTCCGATGATGATTTTCAATGAACTTACTCGTTTTGTTATGTTCTGAATATCTTTTCATTATTTTTAGAGCAAAATATATTTGGCTGTGCGTTAAAAAATTTATTAATACAGTCGGCCCCGTTTAAAGGAATATCTACCATTTCAACTATATTAATTCGATTAAGCGGGGTATTCAATTATGCGGGGAAGACTAGAAACGCAATTGCATGTATAACTATAACGGTTTTATGCTTACATGAAAAGATAAATGATCGATACCTCTTTCTTATTTAAATATTTAACAAAACTTTTACTAAGTTAAAATATTATAAGTAATTTATAAATGCAATTAATGCTGGAATAAATATAAAATATAGTGTACTTACAATTACTTTTAACAAAAAAAAAAAAAAAAAAAAAAAAAAGATCAGTTATGATTGATTATTTTAACATAGACGTAACTAAACATTTTTCGATTTCTTTTTCTAAAGCACATAAATAGATTATAATCGCTTCCACGAGACTCAAAATGACGACGAATAACGTTAAAGGATTTTGCAACTTCATTTATCGTTCGCTTGCTCTTCTTTTTATCACTTTCACTTAAAGGTTTTATTGGAAGATTAAACTCTTCACCTCTTTCTGTTTCTCCATCTTTATCCACATCTATGAGTTCATAAAATTCTTTTTCAATCATCTGAAAAATTTCAAAATTTGTGATTTCTAATTCCTGGAGATAATTTGTATTTTAATTTCTAATTTTCTCATCAGTTGCTGATTTTATAAATTTGGCTTTTGCAAAACAATTTTTATCACTTCGGCAGGAATACCGTCTCATGTTTAAAGAGCATGCTTTAGTTATTTAAGGTTTTTAAAAGAAGAATGGATTTTTTTTTTTTTTTTTTTTTTTTTTTTTTTTGAGAATAAGAGGAAAATTTTGCCCAGAAATAGAGGAATTTTATTTAAGAAACTTTGAGTATTTATGCGATTAAGCGGGGTGTTGTTGTAAAAAATATTTCTTTAAACGAGGAAATTTAACATTACTTCTATGGGGAAAAAATTGGTTCTATAACTTTATATGCTTATAAGTGGAGTATTCGATTCTCCGTTACTCGATTAAGTGGGGACGACTGTATCCTAATAATGCATAGAAAATTACGAAATTTTATATTTAATTGGAACAAAATTTTATATTTAATTAGACACAAATTAACGTTAATTAGATTATTTGTGTATGACTTTTGATAGAAGCCATTACAGTCGTCTCCACTTAATCGGATAACGGATAATCGAATACTCTGCTTATAAGAATATAAAGTTATAGAACCAATTTTTTTCCCATAGAAGTAATGTTAAATTTCCTCGTTTAAAGCAATATTTTTTACACCACCACCCCACTTAATCACATAAATACTCAAAGTTTCTTAAATAAAATTCCTCTATTTCTGGGCAAATTTTTCCTCTCATTCTCAAAAAAGAAAAAAAAAAATCCACTCTTTTTTTAAAAACCTTAAATAACTAAGGCATGCTCTTTAAAATCAGCAGCTAAAACTAATAATTGGAATAAAACCGAATTTCACATATAGAGTAAGGAAGCCATTGGAAGATGATTTATACAAAGAAAAAAATTAGTAGCAAATGTCACCTATAGGGGAGATTTTGGCGCTGTTGTCGTGTGCGCACTATGACATTTGCACAATAGAGTTAAATTGTGCAGTTTTTTTACTGCATACATTATTTTAGTGATGTTGGAAGCGAAAAAAGTTGAATTTATGTGCGTAGGCTGAACTCAGCCTTAACCTGTAAATTGTTCTCCTGCATGATGAAAGCGTGTGATGGGAAGCCAATCAATACGCAGATTTAAAACTCAACATTTTATTTTTCTTGTAAGGGAAAAGGGGACACTAAGATATGCACTTAACTTCTAAAGTTAATTGAATTGAATAACAAAACGACTACTAATTAAAACTATGTGAAATTGATCTCACCACATGAGTGCTATCACTCGAATATCTTTACGTAGAAATATCTAATCACACTTCTCAACTATTAATCTTCAAGATATCACTTTAAGGATAATACTAAAGCACGTGCTTCCTTAATTTGGAAGTCAGTTTAAAGTAAATGCAATCGGCAGCAAATTTATTGAACCACACATCTACATTTTTCATATATATATATATATATATATATATATATATTTTAGTTTGATCGCTAAATTTATCATCAACTTACATTTTTATAAACAGTATAAGATTAATATCATGACTCGACAAATATTTACTTAACAAAATAGTATTGGGTGCCTATCTTTTAAGTAGGAATTATTATTGCCAATGCTTCAATAATTTTGCTGCCGACTGTAGTTATTGAAACGATTCATTTCCTTTTCTCTCAAATACTCATCCTAAATCACTTATATTCAACTGACCCCCACTTTCGCAACTGCCCTTAAACCTGTTCTCAACTTGACAAACTAATTTCAAACAGTTAGTAACATTTTACACCAATCCTCTTTTAACTCAAATCGACACTTCTGTGTCCAGCCTGATATTTCAACCAAAACATCGCCGCCTAATCGTGGATCCAAATAGTGATCTTCATTATCCCAACTCAATGCATCTAGCTCAACTCGACACTATCATCGAACCAACCACCAACACTAGAACCGACTGGTGACCTTTATTTTTGCAACTCAATACTTTTAACTCAATTCGACACTATCACCGAAACAACCAATTCCTAGAGTCAGATCCGACTGGTGGCCTTTATTCTCCCAACTTGACACATCTCATATTTTACAAATACTTACAATGAATTCACGAATATTGGATTATGTAAAGATTAATTAATGTTCAATGAAAATATCTAGCAAACATACCAGTGTTAGAAACGTGACAAAATGATTCCAGAATGTCAAGCCCCTGTGACTATTTTCTTGTAACATTTATGTACCTTTTCATACTTAAATGAAGTTATACCATTTACTTAACGTCTATAAATAGTATTGAAAACATTCCAACTTTATGACAAGCAGTTTCAGTGTAATTATTTGTTATCAGAAAGATATTTAAAACACGACTTATTTAAGATTTCGCACTATTCTGTCGAAAATATGGTATTGATCTGTTCTGTCGAAAATATGGTATTGGACGTAGTGGCACAAGAAATTCTCTGACGGGGGGGACACCATTTCCCGATAGGTTGACAATATGTAAAGAGAACATATAAATGCATATGTACGACTATTAAACATATGTACGACTATTAAACAGGGTGCTACGTGTCGTGTTATTTCTATGTCTGCCATGGCAAATACACGCTGCAATATTGTTATTAATAATATTTGCATCATTTCATTTGTTAAAAATCTTGCGATTTTAAATATCACCGTGCAGCTGCCTGAGTATACACTATTATTTTGCTTCGACGGAATTAAATATGTACAGGGTGAATGAATGGAAGTTGCTAAGAAGCATTTTATATTCGTATATGTTGGTTACAGATATATACAGGAAAGTTCTCTCAAAGGGTCACCCATCGGACCATAAAAAATTGCCTCAGCAGAGAAGTGGCCTGTTAATAGAGGTTGCCGTGAAAATCTTAATTTTTTAGTCATCATGTTCTGTAAATTAAATCGTTCTAATTGTTCTAATTTACTTTATTTTTCTATATAGCATTTGAATAATCATTAATATTAGTTTGTTTACATTCTGATTTTTTTTTCCCCACGATTTCCTTTTCACTTACTGACAGAATTTTTTCCAGCTTAGCATATACTGACCAAACGTCCCCATTTTCTGGGGACAAATGGGGACTTCCTTTTTTTTTTTTTTGAAGGCATTTTTCTAAGTTTTAAAAATTGTGAAAAGTAAATTATTAATCAATAATACTTTATTTTTAGTCCTTATTTATTAGGTCCCTTCCGTTGAGGATCAAAATTGCGATGGCATGTCTCCGGACCACCTCTAGGGATTAGTCGCCAATTGCCCATCTGCGCAGAACTAGTGCGACATAAAACCCAACCAATCAACCAACCAACCTTATTTATTAGGTATGAAAAAATACATCCATAATTGGACAGTTGTAGAAATTTTTAACTCTTCTCAATTATAAAGGTACTTTGATCTGGTCAGCCTAGCTTAGCATAATTTCTGAGTAGAAAGAGGTCTCTATCAATTAACAGATTATTGGAAATACTAATTTTAACCTTTAATTCTTAATCTTCGTAAAGTTTAGCATCTTTATTTTGCCATATAAAAAGACAGTATTACACATTTAGAAGTCGTTGAATTTAAACATTTTGCTAAATAATGGTATAACACAAAATTTCTTTTCCCAATAACTTGAATATATAAAACATTGTAACATTTTTAATAATTGAAGCATAACATATTTTTTTCTAAATTTAAAATGGTGTCATGTAGGTACCAAAGAAAGAGGTGTGAAACTACACTTATATAATTCTCAAAAAGCAAAATTTTAACTTCTTCAGTTAACTTTTCCTGAGTTATCGGGAAAATTTATAAAAGGGAGCCCCCGCACTGATAAAAGATTTTAAGCTATCCTCATTATCACGTAAAGTGGTAGGTCATATAGAGATTAAAAGCACACTAGATGTTATAACAGTGAAAAAAAAATGTTTTACTGCAGCTTATTATTCCCAATTAATGAAATATACTCACACATATACAGGTAGAGATGTAAAAAACCCGGGAATTTTGCTTCTGGGGAATAAACATGGGAATTTTCGGGTTTAAACCGGGAATTTTGGGAACTTTGGAAACTTTGATGGGAAGAAACTAATATTCAATGTTTAGATTTAATTTCACTTCTTTTAGGTGTACCAAACAACTTGTTTCAATATCATTTTTATTCTATTTGCTTAAATAAAAGTGATATCAACAATTATGTGATTATTTTACAGAAAATTGTAAAAAAAAATAATAAATAAACGTTTACGTTATTGACAATAATAAATGAAGTTTTGTCTGCCTATTTAATAACTTTAAATTTTTTCTTTTTTTTTAATGAATACCATAATAAAATAAATATGTTATAAAAAATAATACAATGAAATTAAATTATGGTAAGAATACTTTAAAATTATTAAATTTTATTATAATTCATCGAACAAAATTTCACATTAGTTGATGAAATTTTGTTATAAGCACTCAAAGAGCACGAGGAACAAAATCGAACATGAGTTCTTCCGTTATTAAGAATTCAAGCAATAATTTTTAATGCATTAAATCAATACATAAAATATTCAATAGCTAATAATTAATAATTTGGCTGTTAATTCTTTCTTCATTTATTTTTTGCATATTAATATTGTTGAAATTTTAATTGAAATAATATTTCCCAGTGTAATATTATTGATTGTTTTAGTAAATGCAGAATATTTTGAAGCATTTTTGTTTTATTTTTTCTGAAACATGTGATTGCGATTAAAAAAAAAAAAAAGTTTTATATTGAACTCAGTGTGTATACAGTCAGAACTAAAATATAAATATACGGCAATAACAGAAAATAAGTCTATTAATTAATGAAATTTGAAACTTGTACTTTTTAAATTTATAGACGTTAAAACCACTATTTAAAAATTGAAAGATCATAAAAAACATCTGAATGTGAGGTAACATTTTGAAATGCCTTAGAACATCTGTAATCTAAGGTAAAAAAAAAAAAAAAAAAAAAAAAGTAAATTCGCAACATGTGAAAACTTTCAAAATTTCCTTGTTTTGGAAACTTTCAAAATTCCCTTCCCAAAAAACCGGGTTTATTCCCTGGTTTAAACCAGGGTTTTTTCCCCGCTCACATCTCTATATACAGGTACATCAAGAAAAAAAAATTCGAAAAAACTAAAGTCAAGCAGAAAAGTAAAAATTGGAACCCAATAATAAAATGTTACAAAAATACAATAATCAAAATACAGTTTGAAATACACAATTTCAACATTCCATTGAATTATTTTTCTGCCATTTATGAGTGATACAACATTCATTCGTAAATCGGGATCCTAATAATATTTCTCTACTACGTAAATTGATAAAAGAGACTAATTTCGACCAGTAGTCGAAATTCGACATATTTTTTAAGTAAGAATTTAAATAATAAATATAAAAAATCAAAATTTTCGTGTAAAATTTTCTTAGTAATTACCATTATATACTTCGAAAAGAAAAAATTTATTTACATGATGAACACTTTATTTATATGATGAAGATATCTCTATGAACTTCTCTATCTATTTACCTCTCAATCCGACGAATGAATCTTCTTCTGGGAATTTCAATAGCAAAAAACACTTCCTCTATCAAAACAATAAGTCAACAGTTTCCAAAAATAAATAAATAAATAAATACTCATTTCTGTTGACAGACAAATAAAAAAGTAATAGTAAAAAGTAAATCTATAAAAGAGACTAAATTACGAGCCGTTGTGTTGCATCTTAAAAAATTGTACATGCATTTTTAATAGTAGGAATTTTAATTGCAAAAAATACGTGTAAAAAATGAAAAATATTTAAAAAAAAGAAAAGAAAAGAAAGAAACCGAAGCCGAATTTTATTTTTTATATAATGGATATAAAATTCTGTACAAAAAAGATTTTAATTTATTATGGCAGGATTTTTTTTTTT
Organism: Salticus scenicus; assembly: GCA_963930645.1. Taxonomy (NCBI): domain Eukaryota; kingdom Metazoa; phylum Arthropoda; class Arachnida; order Araneae; family Salticidae; genus Salticus; species Salticus scenicus. The sequence goes on along the minus strand of OZ005657.1, from coordinate 147,165,012 downwards.
TCGTTTATTCTTCCATATAAAGAATAATTCTTTGACAAATATTTTTAAATATGTTTAAATTGCTAATTCCTAAAGAGCAGGGTTTAAACTGCCATTAGTTTTTTTAGCATTTTGCTAAAAGGTATCATATTTTGCTAAAATATGCCGGTCAGAATTTCGCTAGAAAGCTAAAACTGGATAACTGTATAAAATATCTCTATATAATAAATAACTCAGATATTTTTTTTTTTTTTTTTTTTTTTGTAATATTTGCAGGCAAAAACTACGAAAGGACAAATTTTTGGGAATCATTATTTACATAGTAATTTGGATTTATTTTTAATTTTCAATGATTGAATTTAAATGCAAAAATATTTAAAAATATGTCAGAATTCAGAATTTGCTTCATAGAAGCATTCTTAGCACTAGTATTTCACGATTATCTACCACTACACTTTACTTAATTTTTAAATTGCTTTTTCATTTTACACACATGATATGAATACCTCTTTTTCAATTGTTAAAATCAAAGCATAGTTTCCCTGATTCATATTTTTAAAGTCACAAATATGGATGCTTGGTTAAAATCATCAATGAACAAAAGGAATAGAAAACAAAACTGAGGATAACAAAGCTAAGTAAAAGAAATCAATGGTATCCAAAGAATTAATTAACTTTCGAAAAAGCTAAAATAGTGCTTGCCTATTTTCGCTAAAATGCTAAAGTATTTTTTTTTGCCAGGTTAAACCCTGCTAAAGAGAGTAAGTTAAATAGCTGTCCGAGAGACTTATTGTTTGTGAAATAAAGAAAAATTTGGCAGTAAACATTGTTTCTATGTGATGAAAAGAGTAAAATTAGAGCTTATGAGCAATTAAAGAAAATAAATAATTAAATAAATAAAGTATCACATTTTTTATTTTTTATTTTTTCTTTGGGCATACATTACTTCGAATTAATTTTAAACTACTGATAAGTTATAAATTGATTTGAAAATCAAGCAGAAGCACCCCAGAGAGTATTGACTTTATTATTAATATTGTTGTTATTGTTAAACTTAAACTCACACACACACACAAAAAAAGGAAAAAATCCCTTTAATCCCCTGTTGTAATATTTTCTTATTTAATTTCTTATTTTTTATTAGATATTAAAATAAAGTAGTTTTTTTTTTTTTAACGGAAGATGATAAATAAGTTTCTCTTGATATGTTCTTAAAACTAAAATTTTTAAAAGGAATTTGTTTGTGAAAAATTCTTTTACGTTTGTGTCCTAACGTAGTGAGCGAAATGTTCCACTTTCGAACTTGCTAGAATAGAGGCGCCAGGTCCAATGCTAGCTTGCATTCGTCGGCCATACGTTCGAATTTCTCCAAAACGTGCGTAAATGTGGACTGAAATTCATAGGATGAGAAGACAATCTACAGTCGGCTGCAAAATTATTTGAGCACTAGCCAATAATTCCTATATTTAAAAAGTACACTTAAGACTGTTTTGCTAAGTAAAGCTTGTCGAATCATGTTCTTAGACTGATTAAGAACATGACTCGACAAGGATTTATTTAAGAAAGCTGTATTAAGTGTACTTTTTTTTTGGCAAGGATTATAGCTAGTGCTCGAATAATTTTGCAGCCGACTGTACATTCGGTAACAAAAGTGTCCGAGCACTAGCAAAAATTCTTATGTATAAAAAGTACACTTCACACGGTTTGGTTAAATAAATCCTTGTCGAATCCTATTTTTAGTCAGTGTAAGAACATGATTCGATAGGGATTTATTTAACAAAACCGTATGAAGTGTACTTTTTTTACATACGAATTTTTGCTAGTGTTCGGACACTTTTCTTACCGACTGTACCTTAATTCCTACACAAACAGCATATTACAGTTTTGATATAGCAAATAACTTTAAAATATGGAATTATTCAATCTAGATTGTATTGAAGGTTTTGAATTTAAGAAATAAAGAAAAAAGATAGATGCGTGAAATATTATAATTCTTAAATATTGTACAGTCGGTAACAAAAGTGTCCGAACACTAGCAAAAATTCCTATGTAAAAAAAGTACACTTCATACGGTTCTGTTTAATAAATCCTTGTCAAATCCTGTTCTTAGTCAGTCTAAGAACATGATTCGATGAGGATTTATTTAACAGAACCGTATGAAGTGTACTCTTTTAACACAGGAATTTTTGCTAGTGTTCGGACACTTTTGTTACCGACTGTAACTAGGGTAAAAAAAAAGGAATAACTATGTTCCTTTTTTAAAAAATAGAAGTTACATTCCAGATATCGTTAAACAAAATATGTATTTATAAATAAAGTGCTTGTAAATAGAATTTCTCTTAATTACTTTTGTGCATTTAAAAAATATATACAAAATTCCATTTCGTTTAAAGCAGTCTAAAGATACAAAAAGTACGAGCGATTAGTCATGTGCAGCCCATACAGGTATATACTCGTAATAATTTAATGAAGACCAGATTGCTAAAGCTTTCTATCGAGTAGAATAAGAAAATGCACGAAAAAAACGACTCTTGTAAGCTTTCAGTTTAAATTTAAATTGGTAAAAAAATTTCACAGATTTATACTGTACACATTTACGTTATTTTCTGCATTCTAATGTTTTTAAACTATTTTATAAATTTAACAGTCCGTATCTTTTTTATACCATTAAAAATTATTATGCATTTAAATGAAAATTTAATAATAAATGAATATATTTAGAGGTTTTAAAAATCAAGGAGAAAAGTTTTCTTGCAAAATACATTTTATGGTTACGCGTATGCAGCACCTGTAGCAGGTGTTGATGATTCAGATTTGACAAAGTTTTGAAACCAATTGACGTCAACAGCGAGATATCGAATGATTTTTCTGAGTATCTAGCGCGCGCATAGACCCACCTCAAAGACAAATATTGATCAAGCTGTAAGAATGTCACGACAAATTAAGTATAAAAGACCGAGAAATCAAGACAAAAGGTAGATAAGTTCGGAGTATCCTAACTCAGTAACATGGGTCCTTCAACTTGTTTTGCAACGCTAGTTGCACTAGCTGCTCTTACTCATATTTCGTACGGGCAATCAACAGTTATCACGCCATGGTCGAATACACGGTTAGCAGAAAGCTACATAGATGTCTTTGCGTCACATTTGGGTGAATCAGGAGCTTTTTCATCAGATGAGATGGTTGATGTGTATGCGATTTCTAATATCATCACGGGCTCAATTGAAAAAATGGCCGCGTCGGGTAAAAGCTCAAAATCGATGCTTCAAGCCTTAAACATGGCATTCGCTTCCTCTATCGCTGAAATCGCAGTGGCTGACGGGGGAGCAAATTTAGATACGAAATCTAATGCAATTGCCACAGCTATGGCCAGTGCATTTGCGCAGACAACTGGTACTGTAAATTATAGTTTCATTAATGAAATTCGAGATCTTGTAAACATGTTTTCGCAAGTAAATGTTAATGAGGTAGGCTCGTCAGCATCTGCAGCATCAAGTGCAGGAGCGGGAGCTGGCGCAGGTTCTGGAGCTGGAGCTGGAGCTGCATCTGGAACAGGCTCAGGTTTCGGAGCCGGAGCAGGTAAATTTTTACCAACTAATTTTAAAATCTGTACACTCATTTTTAAAATTTTAAAATATCGATGACATGTATTATTACTGAAATAAGCACAGAAATTTTTATGTATTATTCATTATTTTATTATAATTATTTATTGGTGTTCATCGCTTATATATATATATATATATATGTATATATTTAACATAGAAATTACATGAAGACGAAACTCATTTGTTTTCTATTTCAGTTTCTTGATCTCAATTTTCAATATTAATTAACAAGCAAATCTGAACACAGACATTCGTTTGTATATTGAAAGCTAAACTTCACTGAATCTACTCTACACTGATTTTTACTTCACTGATTTTTACTTCACTGAATCTACTCTACACTGTTGTCGGGATTATAATTTTAGTATTAATGAAGGTTTTACGTAATAATAGTATTACTACATAATAATAGTATAATGATAAAATTTATATTATCAGAACAATTATAGCAATAATAATATTTACAGTTTTCATAAAAATATTATGCATACCAAGACTCACCATAAATAATAAAGAGTTAAAAAAAATCGAAGCGCAATTATTATTATTATCATTAAAAATAAATATCAACAGTGACCATCGATATTACTTATTAAAAAAAAAAACACTAAAATACTGAATATATACGATTTAAAAGGTAAATAAAATAAGCTTTTGTTAGATAATAGAATAGTGAAATATAAGTTTGAAATAAAATTTTTAAATAGATTTCAACAATACGTTATGCATAAACATAATATTTATTAAAAGAAAAAAAAAAATGCAGCATTTTAATTCTACTATGCATTTTCCAAAAATATTTTGGAATTTGTTTTGCTTAGTTCTCGTTTACACTGTGAAAATTATTGCTCAAAATATTCCGTCTCTTTCACACACTTTGTCCTATTCCGTAAAAAGCATCCATATAGTATTTATTTACGGATTTATCACTTGTGTAGAGATATAAATATTATTTTCATGAATATGTGACAACAGAAATAACGGTTTATTTATTTTACATTGACCAATAAGAATGTTTCTCCAATAAAGATTAATGATAGTTATCCAGATAAAACTATCGAATAACTGAACAGTTTTCTATAGTCGTTCCCTTATACATCATTTATTTTTACTGTGACAAAATTTAATGTATTTTATCTCTCTTTCAAGTGAATTTCGTTTTGAGTTCTTCCGTTTTTAACTGTTCACAGTCCGTAAATGGTTTGAGACATTTCTTTAGCACAAATATTTGAAAAACTTAGTTAAAAAAAAAAAAAAAAAAAAAAAAAAAAACTAATGGTTTTTGATACATAATAACTTTTAGGGCTAGATCCAGCTTTCGACTTAAAAGGCATTGATATACCTAATACTGGGCTAATTCCGTTAAAGAAAAATAATTTTTTATTTAACACTAGAATGTCGATTAAAATAAAAATAAGTAAAATAAATTAATAATATTTCTTCAGAAATGTTGCTCCTCTATACGAACTGCAGCGTGTATGCATTCAGTTGATCACAGTCTATTTAATTTGTGACTTTTTGTAGGCTGTGAAATATATGTGTCTGAATATGTAAAATTGTCTTTCCAGAACATTTAAATGTTTTATTTTTCACCTTTTTTCCCATAATAAAATGTTTAATTTAATTTTTTCTTCATTTCGTGCCTTTTGCCTTTAGAAATGCAATTAATATACGTGATAGTTACAATAATAATAATAATTTAAAAAAAAAAAAATGCAGCTAAATGTGCATCAACTAAGTGTAAAGGTATTTACCAATCATGATTAAATACTGTTTATAATTTCCCAGGTATTAGCAGAATTTGCTTTAAGGCAACAGTGGACTTTACATATGAAAAAATGATCTAAAAATTGGATGTTTCAATTTTATTTAAACATGAAACTACATAAAAGTAGTAATATGCGTTAAAAAGAATGTTTTAATTCCCATCATTCTATGCTGAATTATAAATGTTTACATTTGTAAACAAATATTGAATCTGTTCTAAAATGAAAACTTTAAACATTATTTTCTCAAAACTAATTTTTACAAAATTGTGTCAAGTTTAATATGTTTCTTGCGTCTTAAGGTTTGTTAAATCTTCATTAAACTTCATTTGATGTTTCTCTTCTATATCGTAAGAGGAAACTTATTTAAATTTCTCGATATTTGTTTTTCAAAACAGTAAAATTTTGGGGAAAAAATAAATAAATGTTTTTAAAAAATATTGAAAACCATTTTTTGTAAAATTGCTATTGTAAAAAACTGCCAACTAATTTTTGTTAAAATCAGATAAAGCTACCTATAAAAAAAAATTTCGAAGTCTAAGTCAAAAATTAATAGCAAAAATGATATTAACAATAAATTAATAATTTTAATTAATATCTTAATTAATTTTAACGGAAATGTTAATTTTAATATGCTATTTCATATCTATAAAGAATAACACATGAAACTGTAGCTTTTTCAAATTAGATATAACAATTGTAATTTTTTTTTTTTTTTTAATCCAATGTCGCCATAAAGGAACGATTGAGCATTTTTAGAAATGAAAGAACATGTGGATTTTTAAAATAATTTTAAAAGTAGAAGAAAAATTTATTAAAATATTGAAGAAAGTATAGTGTGTTCTAGGTATATTTTCGCAAAAAAAGAAAAAAAAATATATATATATATCCAAATTATACAGTCGGCAGTACAAGTATCTGAGCACTAGCCAATAATTCCGATATAAAAAATTACACTTTAAATTGTTTTGTTAAATAAATCCTTGTCAAATCATGTTCTTAGACTGACTAAGAAAATGACTCGACAAGGATTTATTTAACAAAGCAGTTTTAAGTGTACTTTTTTTAGAAAGGGATTATTTCCAGTGCTCGGGTACTTTTGCTGCCGACTGTAGCTCTTCAAAATTTAAAATCTTTTTTAGAGGTTTTGCGCACAATTTGGAAAGTTTCCTCTGCCAACAGTTAAATTAACCCAATATTTACTTTCAAATTATTTAACCCAATGCTTATAGCGGGTTCGGTACTCGAGCCGGTCAAAGACCGTCGTGTATTCTTCGACCACAATTCATGAAACCATGGAAGCATCTGTGCAAGTGCTAACTCAACGAGTCCAATGCTAAAATAGGGGTGACAATCATCTGACTCAGAAAAAATGAGCAATAACACAGAGCGCGGAATTACTGGATGTTTTCCAAATTTCAAACTGTCGGGCAAGCTGGCATACCTCCAACATTTTGGACGCGTCCTCACTGCTAGTTTTAGGATATGTCGCTGCACTGTATATTAATGGTGGCTGGTGCACGTAAAATCTGTCGTGGCCGCAATGTCCTCCATGCCCCCATTAAAATTATACCTCTGGGGGTCACCGAAGCGGGAGAGCCAACCCTTCCGTGGAGGATCAAAATTGTGATGGTATGTCTCCGGACCACCTCTGGGGGTAAGTCCCAGACCGTCGCAAATTGCCCAGTGCGCAGCGCTAGTGCGACATAAAACCCAACCAACCAACCTATAATATATTTTTTGATTACCTTCAATTAAATCTTTTTTTAGAAACTATTTCAACATTTTCATCGTTCAAATATATTTTGAAACAGAAAATCTGGAATGGCGTCAATCAATTTTCCTAAAATTTAGTAATTTCGAAACGTATAAACGATATATATCCGTAAATAAATACAGTCTGCAGTAAAAGTATCCGAGCACTAGCAAAAATTCCTATATAAAAAAGGTACACTTAATACTGTTTTGTTAAATAAATCCTTGTCAAATTCTGTTCTTAGACTGACTTACAACAGGATTTGTCAAGGATTTATTTAACAAAACTGTATTAAGTGTACTTTTTTTACATAGGAATTTTTGCTAGTGCTCGGATACTTTTGCTGCCGACTGTATAATTAAAAATTATAATTAGGTGTTTTAATAATTTTAATAATATCGTATATTTGTAAAATGTACTGTAACGTATGCAAATTCATCTGTGATTTCCAATATAAAAATTATAAATGTTATTCTGTCAATTTAAAGTAACGACTCAGCGGTAGTAAATCTCTAAAAAATATAGTAGTTTTAATATTTTTTAACCCACATCAAAATGATAGGGTGCTATAAATTTGAAGGATATTTGATAAATACAGTGCCTGTCCTTTCTACCAAAGTTATAACGAGTACCGCGCCGGTGTATCCTTTTCTAAGTTAAGTGAACTCACGTCTTATTCAACGTCTTGAAGCAAGATGACGGTAAATTTACATACAGTAAAGATGTCTGTTTTTTTTTTTTTTTTTTTTTTTTTTTTTCTTTTTCTTTTTTTAAAGTTACGTCTGGGCATTAATTTTAGCAAAATATTAAACAAATTAATCGATAATATTTTGTTTAATTTAGTCTCTGCGAATCATGTGTTTTAAAATAAATATAAATTTCATAAAAATGTGTATTTTACATTTAAACCCAGTAAGCCATCTTAACCCGAAATAGACGACCATCTTACCCCAAGATTGGGGTAAGATGCCGAAACCAAATATTTAAGGAAAACTTTCATTTTAAAGATTTTGTCATATTTTCGAAGTTAAATATATTTTTAATATATCCTTAAAACTATAAATTTTCGCATACGATCAACAATTAACAATCATAATCAACAGGTGATTTTACAGAAATATAAAACTATAACTAAGACATGCTCGTTTTATGTGTTTCTTGCTTTTATTTTTCCAACCACTGAAAAAGGGGTGCATAATGGTTCGAAACGTAATAAATATGATTAATATATATATATATATATATATATATGTATTCAAAACTGAAAATATTTTCCGAAATATCAGTGTAGGACTCTCCGTTAAAAATCATAATATTTTATGGTATGCGACTTAGAATATATGTAAAGCTATAATATTCACAAGAAACATCCGATTATCTTTAATGTTGTTAGAAATGCTTATTACCTCCATGATTTTTTTTTTTTTTTTTTTACGTATATCGTGTCTGTGGTTCCTATAGAGACACACAATACAATCTCGAATCACTACAGTGTATGGACATGGACGACATATTAAGTAGATTTAACCATGATTGCACAGCATTTAACACATTTGAATTAAAATTTATTATTAAGATGCACATGGTTTTTCAAATAAATGGTGCTTCAGATATACTAATTATTATACAGGGACACTTCAAATAATTCCTGTATTTTAAGTAAAAATTCTATTACATATGAATTTACTACAAATATTTCGATATTACATTGAATAATCTTAATGTCTATTCTGTTTTTGCTTCGTTTAAACCAAAAGAACAACCTTCGTGACAACCAAAAGAAACGCGTTTTCTTAGAATATATTACCAATGTTCTTTTAAATGCATTTTATCATGGTTATTCTGCATTGTACAACATGGAATTATCCTACAAAATTAATGTGCTTAAATCATAATATCTGTAAGAAATGGTGTTTATAGGCTTATCAATTATGCAGCAGAATTACACAAAAAGATTATGATACATGACGTAATCATCCCAATGAAATTAAATTCGCTACAATATTTGTAATTTACATTCAAATACTTGTACAGTTTCTTGGTGTTTAGAGTAACTCTAGTTATGGAAAGAGACATATAAAATGATTTTATATCTTTACCGTCTATGTCTATCGTAGCTGGTAGACGGGAAGTGCCCAATTCAAGCATTCACCATAGATAAAATAAAGTATGCTATTAAAAATCTTAGAAGCATAGGTTCTGTAGAAAATGCTGAGCATTTACTTTTCTACACTTTTCTATATGGCTCAAAATAATTTCGATATATTATGTAGCTATTCGTTTGAATGGAAGTTCATTACTTATAAATATGAGATAGATAGAATAGGCAGTATAGTTTTTGGTCTATGTATTGTTCGTTGTTCATGATAATACAACACAAAAGAATTTCAGTGCATTCCGGTCTTCAGACGTTGTTTGTTCAATGACAGTATTACTATCGTTACGCTATACTAAAATAAATTAAATAAATATGCATTATTAAGATTCATACAAGTATGTGTGCTGTAGAAAATGGTGTGAATAAAATTATTAATTAGATTACAGGAATGCATATTTGTCTTAGGTACGACGTGCAATAACTTCTGAATGAGATTTTTCGGTATGATATATTCATTTTTTGTAAAGGGAAAGGAATATTCATAGTCCAGGCAACGAAGGCCAAAATTTGACGAATAGAGGAAAAAAATCGTGTAGTTTTGAAATTTTACATACTCATAGCCGAGAGGGTCCTGAACAACATACTAAAAGTCCCCGCCCGTGGGGGGTGAGCGGGGGGCAGGGGGGGCATTTAAGGGGGGCAATTTTCAGTTTTTATTAAATATCTTAAAAACTATCGCATTTAGAGAAAAAGTGTCAATTACAAAATTAATCTACGTAAAATTTCCTACAAAAATGTATATTACATTTTGTTTGTACGATTATTAGTTTAGAAGATATAGGGAGATGCAATAACACATTTTCTTGAAAAATTCTTTTTTGCAATAGTAAAATCAACTAAAGTGTGCAATTAAAAGGGTTCTTGTAAAATATTTTCTAATGTAAAAAACAAATATATACATAGGGAATATGCAAGGATAATACAGCATGTTTTGCAAGTTTTAAATAATTTTAAGGCTAGTAGGCGCAAGTGGCGGTTTGAGTAAAAATCTGGATAAGTCCAGTCAAAATAGGAAAAATAGAAAAAAAAAAATCGTGTAGTTTTGAAGTTTTGCACACTCATAGCCGAGAGGGTCCTGAACAACATACTAAAAGTCCCCGCCCGTGGGGGGTGAGTGGGGGGCAGGGGGGGCATTTAAGGGGGGCAATTTTCAGTTTTTATTAAATATCTTAAAAACTATCGCATTTAGAGAAAAAATGTCAATTACAAAATTAATCTACTCACAATTTTCTACAAAAATGTATAGTACGTTTTGTTTGTACGATCATTAGTTTAGAAGATATAGGGAGATGAAATAACACATTTTCTTGAAAAATTCTTTTTTGCAATAGTAAAATCAACTAAAGTGTGCAATTAAAAAGGTTCTTGTCAAATATTTTCTAATGTAAAAAACAAATATATACATAGGGAATATGCAAGGATAATACACCATGTTTTGTAAGTTTTAAATAGTTTTAAGGCTAGCAGGCGCAAGTGGCGGTTTGAGTAAAAATCTAGATAACGAAGACCCAAAACCGATCAACATTAAAAAAAAAAAAAAATCGTGTAGCTTAGAAATTGAGCACAGTTATAAAATTAAGTGCCCTGAATAACATACTAAAAGTCCCTAACCATGGGGGGGGCATTTAAAGGGGGCACATTTCAGTTTTTATTAAGTATCTTGAAAACTATCGCATTTTGAGAAAAAAATCTCAAAGCTATAAGATTTTTTTTAATGTTGATCAGTTTTGGGTCTTCGTTATCTGGATTTTTACCTAAACACCACTTGCGCCTACTAACCTTAAAATTATTTAAAACGTACAGAACATGCCGTATTATCCTTACATATTTCCTATGCATATATTTGTTTTGTACATTAGAAAATATTTTATCAGAACCCCTTTAATTCCACAATTTAGTTGATTTTACTATTGCAAAAAAAAAAAAAAAAAAAAAAAAGAATTTTTCAAGAAAATGTGTTATTTCGTTCCCCTATATCTTCTAAACTATTGATCATACAAACAAAATAGAATATACAATTTTTTTAGGAAATTTCACGTAGATTAATTTTGCAATTGAGATTTTTTTTTCTCTAAATGCAACAGTTTTCAAGATACTTAATAAAAACTGAAATGTGCCCCCTTTAAATGCCCCCCCATGGTTAGGGACTTTTAGTATGTTATTCAGGGCACTTAACTTTATAACTGTGCTCAATTTGTAAGCTACACGATTTTTTTTTAATGTTGATCGGTTTTGTGTCTTCGTTATCTAGATTTTTACTCAAACCGCCACTTGCACCTGCTATCCTTAAAATTATTTAAAACTTACAAAACATGCTGTATTATCCTTGCATATTCCCTATGTATATATTTGTTTTTTACATTAGAAAATATTTGACAAGAACCCTTTTAATTGCACACTTTAGTTGATTTTACTATTGCAAAAAAGAATTTTTCAAGAAAATGTGTTATTTCATCTCCCTATATCTTCTAAACTAATGATCGTACAAACAAAATATAATATACAATTTTATAGGAAATTTTACGTAGATTAATTTTGTAATTGACAGTTTTTCTCTAAATGCGATAGTTTTTAAGATATGTAATAAAAACTGAAAATTGCCCCCCTTAAATGCCCCCCTGCCCCCCGCTCACCCCCCACGGGCGGGGACTTTTAGTATGTTGTTCAGGACCCTCTCGGCTATGAGTGTGCAAAACTTCAAAATTACACGATTTTTTTTTTTCTATTTTTCCTATTTTTACTGGACTTATCCAGATTTTTACTCAAACCGCCACTTGCGCCTACTAGCCTTAAAATTATTTAAAACTTGCAAAACATGCTGTATTATCCTTGCATATTCCCTATGTATATATTTGTTTTTTACATTAGAAAATATTTGACAAGAACCCTTTTAATAGCACACTTTAGTTGATTTTACTATTGCAAAAAAGAATTTTTCAAGAAAATGTGTTATTTCATCTCCCTATATCTTCTAAACTAATGATCGTACAAACAAAATGTAATATACATTTTTGTAGGAAATTTTACGTAGATTAATTTTGTAATTGACACTTTTTCTCTAAATGCGATAGTTTTTAAGATATTTAATAAAAACTGAAAATTGCCCCCCTTAAATGCCCCCCCTGACCCCCGCTCACCCCCCACGGGCGGGGACTTTTAGTATGTTGTTCAGGACCCCCTCGGCTATGAGTATGCAAAATTTCAAAACTACACGATTTTTTTCTTCTATTTTTCCTATTTTGACTGGACTATCAAGGGCAGGCACTCACCAGAAATGCATCTCATAATGAAACGAGTTAATCCCCCATGTACATTAAAATATACATAAATATGTATATATTCTCCTGGCGAAAAGATTAGCAAGATTTACAAACGAACGGATTTTTTCATTTTCAAAATTGCCCATTTGATAAAAAGTTCTTAACTTTCGAGATATAAAGAAAAAGATCGTACAGATCTTTTTTTTAAGTAGAAATTGGATTAAGACAATAATTAGGTGGTCAATAGCAAATTTTGTATAAAATATGCATTTTCGATTACCCTGCATCATCAAGCGAGTGAAATTGTCTGTATTTCTAGCAAATGTTAAATAAAAATATTATAAGCATTTTTTAAAGAATTAAAAAAATTCTTATGATTTTTATATGTTGAATGTGGATTTGTCGACCAATATTATCAGCGCTCTTATCCAAACTTTTAAAAAACGATTTAGGAATTATGCTGAATCATCCAAAAAGATTGAAATGCGGCTCAAACTTTTACTATTTAGATATCAGTTTTCAATGTATAATACAAATGTGTTCAAAATATTGTACAAAATAAGACCACTTATTTAAAGATTACTTTATTTTAAATTTCAAAATTTTACACCTTTTAAATTTTTATTCGACCTCTCTCACTAAATCTGAACTTGAAATCTTATTTTAACTTTTAAAGCCAATTCACTAAAATTCCCCCGAATCTTTAAAACTGCGTGAGCTATACTGAAATGAAAAGGAAAAATTCAATGCACAAGGAACATGTATTGTAACAGAATTATAAATTTGTGACATCGGGACAAGTGAGATAATAACGGCAAGCGAATTTAAACTTCTATTTTAACTTGCTGTAAAGAGACAAATTCTTTTCATTCTTCAATTTTTTTTTTGTGTGTGTGTGTGTAACAGATTTTTAATGTGCAAATATTCCCTTGCAAATATTTTAGTTTTTATTTCATGTTCGTGTCCAACATAAGACAGAAATAAAGTATTTAATGTACCTATATTTTCTCGGAAATGACTGGAAAAATGAATTGAGCAAAAGAGCAAGTTCAATGAAATAACATTTTATTTTATAATGAAACATGTAGCCAACATGTATAATTTAATTTCCATTGGTCAGTGTCCCACACTCCGCATAATTCTACTAGCTGGTCAGAATTCGATCCCTTCCCTACATATAAGAGCACGTCTTTGCCATTTCTTTATGCACTGAAAAAGGCTAAATGCTAAATGCTACCGAAACAGCTGTCTGCTTCCTAATTTTCTCTGTTTGGCGTTCTAGACGCTGTAGTTTTTACAATTTATCGATTATTTCCCCTACAAAAAACTTTTTTGCTTTTTAAATGGTAAAGCTCAACAATACAAAGTCTCTTAGGTAAAATACATGAGGTTCCTCCTCATATTCAACTTGAAATTCATTGTGAAACAGAATATCTGATGCAGTGAAAGAATTATCTACCGAATTCTTCTCATTCAGATGCGGCGCTATTCCCACTCATATGCAGAGTTTCATGTGTTGAAATATTCATGTCTTGTTTACTTTGTATTGCACCATGTCCACTTATAACATATTTTTATGTTTTTTAAGAAGTCTATTTGGTCTTGCTTTTTATTTCTGACTATCAGTTTCTTTTTTTTTTCTCCACTGATAACGTCTGCAAAATCAATCCATTTCTTTTATGAAGTGTCACATTATGATGCTTTTAAAATCTTATCCATTAATCCCCCCCTGAACGATCACGAAAAGAGATAACTCACTTACAATTTTTTACATAGTTCTGCACTAAATACAATACTTCTTTGCGGATGGATAAGGCCCAAATACCATTTTGCAACTTCCTTAAAATATAATGCCAAATAATTTTTTTTTTTCAAATAGAGAAAGCGGTTCCTCTAACCACTAGTCAGGATGCCTGCAAGATCTGCCTTTCTGTTATTCCACCATTTCATTTTCAGCTACAATGTTTCGGAAGATACATGAAAACGTATTCAGCCATATCTATAATCATTTAAAAAGATTGAACAGCTTCAATAACTTATCCATCATCTCTTTTGGCCAGTAGCCACGCTAAGCATCTCCTTGACGTATCTTGTAATTTCGAACCATATTTTCAGGCTCATACACTATATTGACAAGTCGCTGGACCTATAGCAGATGCCTAATTGTTTTAACGTAGACTACTTCACATTTAGTAATTACAAGCTTTAACTATAACTTTTGGTACACGAGTTTTTTTGTTGCCGAATAATTTTTGTCCTATAAATTTCAATTATCAATTTGTATATTGTCATTGTTTTCATCGTAGAAAGAATCATTTAGGAGGTACGGATGTTTGTCAATAATATCTCCTTGTTATTCGTTTGCTTTTAAAGATACAGTATTATGTTTCTTTCTAATGTTCTTATTGATACTAAAGAAAACTTCCTAAATGATTAATTTTATAAACGGGCTTTGTAAAAAAAAAGTTAAATTATAACTTTTTGAAATTTAGCGATTGGATTTTTTTAACGGAGACGTAATTTATACCTTATCTTGACCCTTTTTTCAATTTAATTTGTCCACTTATCTCTAATAGGTTAACCTCCGCGGCAGGTGTTCCACAAGGTCTAGGACCCTAGTTTAGTCAATTAACACACACAACAAACTCTAAGGGGTAAAGATTTAAATCACATTTCATTTTTTCTTTCTTTTTTGGACATCGTGTATATCCCAAAATGAACTTATCATACCAAAAGTACATATTCAGTGCTTACCTTGTACAACAATTAACTTATTAGAACTCTTTTGTTTAACACTTTAAACGAATTATTAAATCTGTACACATCATTTTTTGTAGAAATCGTCTAGTCTGCGTTGCATGCTAGTTCGCTCCTGGTTTCGAACTGGAAAACGTTATTTAAGTCAAAGTTGATATTTTCAGTGTTCCCTACAGAAAAAATCTGTTGTGAACGAATATTTGTGCATAGTTCTGTTAAGAAAATTTCCTGTCAACGAGTTTTTTCTCTATCATGCATATATTTTTTGACAATTTTTCCGCGAGAAATTATCATTAATGTACGAATATTTTTGTGTGTCACTGTACAAAAACCACATATATTACATACACAAAAATATTCCACAGCTGATTACATGCCAATACTTATACTCAATGTGACGGTAATTTTATTATTACCTAAAGTATTGGAGTTTTTTGTTAAGCGTTGTAGTTTAATTATTTATTCTTTTCTCATATTTTTTCTATAAAATATATTTTTAAAGCAAATTAAGAATTTTTCAAGCAGCATAAAATATATGTTAATTTTATTATAAATAAAGCAGCAGAACCATGTTAAAATGCATTTAAAAAAATCTCTTTATAGACAGTAATGACAAGATGTACCATGGTGTACGAAATCCGAAAACAGGACACACAATTATAACAACACTAATAGTGCCGTATTTTGTCCTTCATAAGCGTTTTAAAACTTTCCAACAATGTTTATGAGTGAAAATGAATTCAGTTAGTCTCTGTAAGTTTTTCAGTCTGTCCTTAATAATTTAACATTCAGTATTTAAAATTTTAATTTAAACATTTTTGAAGTATTGAAAAAAGAAAGCAGACATTCAAATTTAACTAACTGTTTATGTGCTATGGTGACCGTATTAGAGAAGCTTTATGGTAAAACAACATAAATAATATTTATACGCTATTAATCAATAAGTATTTGGACAGTTTCGAATTCAGACGTTTGGTCAAATATCTAGAAAACTTCTGCAGATATTAACTTGAAACTTTAAGTGTATATAAAGAATGTGTTATGTTTCATATATTCCAGCAAAAACTTTGTCCTGAAGAGGAGAAGTGGACCAGTAAAAAGTTAAATAAATGTCAAAAGGTTTTGGATCACCCTCTAAAAGGAAATCTTGAAAGCATTTTGGCTATAGCACGTGATTATGGACATTCTTTTAATAATCTTTATAAATTTTTATGAGTCTACAACATATATTCATTGAGATATAACAATTTCTATTTTTTTTTTAAAGTACCCCCTTTTTTAATTATAACACGTAAGGTATGAGATAAAATGCAAAACCATTTTTAGGAAACATGGCATAATACATAAGACACAGCATGCTGCGATCAAAATATAAAAATGTTAAATATCTGACCAAATATAAGAACTTTTAATAAACAATATTGAATTATGCAGGCACAAGCTTTAAAAAAATTCATTTGCATAATAAAAGCCAAAAGTACTAAGCTACATATATGAAAACCCCAAACAAATGTATAAATTCAATAGGTTAAGAGTTATAGAATGAACAGAATTTCATTTCCTCTTAAAAAAAAAAAAAAAAAAAAAAAAAAAAAGGAACATAATAGAGGGTTTTATCAGTATTTATTTACAATCAGCGAACACTCTTTTACAATTAGGAAAGGACTAAATAAAAATAAAAAATATGAGTAAAACCCCTTATAATTTAGCGTTTTTTTTTTTTTTTTTTTTTTTTTTTTCAGGAGCTGAAATTCTGTTCATTCTATTTCTCATAACTCTTTGAATGTACACGGTCTTTGCTTGGGGCTTTCATATAAGTAGCTCAATAGTTTTGGCTATTAAATTATGCAAATTAATTTTTTTAAAGCTTGCGCATGCGTAGTTAAGAATTATTTAAATAAAAATGTCCATATTTTGTAAGATATTTGACATTATTAAATTCTGATTGCAGTATGTTGCGTCTAATGTAGTATGTCAAATTTCCTAAAAATGACTTTGCCCTGGGTCTAATAAATAAAAAGGTGAATTTTTTTTTTTTGCGATTTTTTAAAGAAATTGTTATATCGCCATGAATACATCTGTTAACCTCATACAAATTTATACAGTTAATTGGAATGATGCTCATAATCACATGCTACAGACAAAATGCTTTTCAAACATTACTTTTTAAATGATGATTAACTATTTTAACTTTTGTTTAATTTTTACTGGTACTGACAAAACAACTAGTTCGAAAGTGTCCAAATACTTATTGGTAGATAGTGTGTTAGGTATTCTTTTATTCTAAATTAATGAGAACTAGAAAGATACTAATTATGATAATTTCCTTGCAACACTTTTTCATAAGTTAAACAATTCCAAGAAAACGAGCTGTCCTCGATTTTTGAGGATATATGTTTATACTAGTTTACGCCCCAATGGTTAATTTAAATAACGTTAAAGAAAAAATAACATAAATGTATTCAATTATTTTAGTACGAAAGAGATTTTGTTTATACGCATTTAAAAATCAGAATAAAATATTCATGGCTGAATACTTTTTTAAATTGACTACATTTACAAAAAAATTATACAGTTGACCATTGATGAAGGTTTTTCTTTTCTTTATGTGCAAAATATCATATGAAAAATTTTAGATTACAAAATTCAAAATTATTTAGAGATGCAGAAACATTGACAAAACAACTACATTGACAAAACAATATTATACATTTAAATTCGCAAAAACATATGAAATTTGCATTAGGATATTGTTTTCGTTAATTATATTAGTTATTCTTATAAAATTTTATAAAAATAGCAGACATTTAAATTTTTTAAAATCAGTTTTATTGAAAAAAAACTTATGTAGATTTTATACTAATATTGATTTTATACTAATATTGATGAAAAATAAAAAGATCTTCAAAATTGATAAATCTTCAAAGTTAATAAAAATAAATCACATCTAATGTTCAGTTGAAAAAATATATTTGTGTAAATAATATTATATATTAAATTGACGCAAAATATTATTGATTATTAAGCTGAAATCAGGTCGTATAAAAACTGTTAAAAATTCATTCTTTTTTGATAATATACCTGATTTTGAATATTTTAAAATAGTGTAATTCAGTTATATTTATATCTTAACTGCATGTCTCTGTCTTTTTTTTTTTTTTTTTTTTTTTTTTTTTGTATGCCGTTAAAAAATTGCTTTTTCGTTTTTAAAAATTGCAGGAGCAGGTGCAGGTAATGCAGCAGGATTAGGCTACGGATTTGAAGTTTTGTATAGACCTGGATTTACTTATGGCACAGGTGCAGGTTCTGGAGCAGGTAATTTTTAGTAGTAATACTGAAATTTGTACAGTAAATTTTTTTAATAAAGTACATGCCTATTAATTTTATAAATAAAGCAAATGGAGGGAATTTTAATGCTTTTATAATGCCTCCTTAGTAGAATTATCGTGTAATAAATAAAACTATATTTAAATTATTTAATGGGGTTTTTTATTTAATAAACATTTTATATTTGGACAAACCTCTTTTCTGATATATTAGACAAATATTTTTAATCCATTTTAAGACTTTTTCAATAAAAGAAAGACTTTGCAATGTCTTGATATTTATAAAAAATTAAATTGTAAAATACTATATTAATTCTTACAATCTTCTGCACATTAAATATGTTTGTGTAAATGTCTTTTCTGTAGCTAAACATTGTTTTTAGTGAGCGAAAATAGGGATAGAAGTGAACTTCAATAATAATTTTTTCATGTACTATGTGAATACTTGAAAATTTAATGAAGTATACAGCATCATAAATTTGTTTGGAAATGTCGTTTTAAATTAAGTTAATTTTCAGACAGTATCATTCGCAAAATTTAACTTTATTTCAAATTACATTTATTTTCAGACCTCTTAGCAGGCATTATTCAATTTATCATTTTTACAACTAAAACGAATATCGGGGAAAATTCTTACACCATATACATGCAAAAAACTCTAGGTCGATGACTTGATAAAAATTTGATGTTTCTATAAAATTCTAAAATTATCTGACAAATTTAAAACGAAAATTTACAAAATAACACATAAGTAAAAATCTTTTTTTTTTTCTTTTATTTGTCTTACATGCACTGAGAATAAAAATAATGCAATTAAAACTGTAATATAATTTGAGATCTGATTCAAACAATTTTTTTAATTCAACTGAATATTCAAACCTAGCCATTTAAAAAATAGAGATGAAAATATTTAGTATCAATTTATAAAATAGAAAAGTTTTTTATCATGTTTATGAAATATTTTATCAAGTATAGGAAAAGCAGATTTGAATTACGAAAATGTTACAGGGACTTATAGAACTCGTAACAATTTGACGAAATTAAAGATATCTTAATTTTTTCTCAAATATAATTTCTTATGTTTCTTCAACTATGATTGAGTAACTTAAATTTTGTATAAAGTTTCAATACATAATGCAAAATTTAGTCTATGAGGTTTAAAAATGTATCAAAATTCGGGATATATATTTTTAAACATTAAAGAAAAATAAAATTTCATTAAACGTATTTGTGATGTGTTCTAAGAAAGGTTGTGTGGTTACATTCGATTCATTAATCTCCTGAATAGAACTTCTAAAATTGTGAAAGTTATAATCCATCCAGACGAAGATATGAAACTACAACAAATTATAAAAACATTAGCAAGGGGGAAATATTCACCACCTAATCTTGATACTTAATATCTAGATGGAGTAGTCCAAGTGAAGTAAATGTCCGTTTAGTTTAACTAAATGGCGAATTAAAATTGTAATTAATTGTTTTTTCTGGAGAATCGCATTGCAAGTCAAACGAAAGAGACCTTCACCTAAAATAACTTTGAATCCAAACCAACAGGAAATCATCGTAATTTAAACAAAACTAAATTCAAATTATCAACTCCCGAATTTACGGTAAAAATCGCAAATTCCACTTCGTATAGTAATTTAGGCAACAAACAACATTCGAAGCATGTAAAGATAAAAAAAAATTTCCTCAAACATATTTCGAAAATTAAGCGTGATATATTGAAATTAGTTTTATTGCAGATTTCTCTAAGCATTTTATGCCACAAGTAGAAATTTTAATGCGAATACAGCATAAGAAATTTGTTTGGATCTGTTGTTTTAAATAAAGTTAATTTTCATTGAGAATCATTCGCAAAATTTAACTTTCTTTCAAATTTTATTTTTTTTCAGATCTCTTAGCAGGCTGTATGCAATTTGTCGTTTTTACATCGAAAACGAAATTCGTTAAAATTCTCCTTCATATTCATGCAAAAAATTTTCGGTCGATGCCTTGATAATTTGTGGTGTTTTTACAAAATTTTAAATGTATCTGACAAATTTAATACGGAAATTTACAAAATAATACATAAGTAAAAACCATTTGTCCTTTTATTTGTTTTACATACAGCGACAATAAAAATAATGCACTTAAAGCAGTAGCATAATTTGAAATTTGATTAAAATAAATTTTTAAAATCAACTGAATATTCAAACCTAACCATTTATAAAAAAAAAATAGATGAAAATATATAGTGCAAATTTATAAAATTGAAAAGCTCTATTGTGTTTATGAAATATTTTATGAAGTATAGAAAAAGCCTATTTGAACTCAGAAGATTTCGTGGTGTTTATAGAAAAGGTAGCGATTTAACCAATTTAGAGATATCTTAACTAAATGTTTTGACCAATATAATACATTAGAAAATATATTGTAAAATTTCGTTAATATTTCGATAGATGTTGTTTTTAAACTATTTATTCAACGTGTGCAAATGTGTGCACTTGCTGAATGTTTGATTCGGAAAATTAAAAAAAAAAACATTCCTGCATGATAAGTTAATGAATCCGATATTCAATAATTTATAGCTATTTTAATTGAAAATAATATAAATTACATTTAAAAATACAGTTATTTATGAAGCATACAAAATAACTTGCGATTGAATTAATATCTGCTAGTGCATACTTCGAAAATATTAATTTCAAATTTTTTAATCAATTACTATATGTGGTTTCTCATTTCTCCCACGGAAATCTGACACTTCTCTTCCATTTCAATCTGTGACATTGATAAAAATTACAAAATTACCACAGTTTTCTTTAGTCGTTAAAATTAAGTAAATTTAATTTTATATAGAGACATTCATAAAAATATATTTCATAGTTAAGCGAGCATTTCTCAACGAAATTTTTTATGTTTCTTGAACTATGATAGAGTAAAACTTAAATGTTGTGTAGAGTTTCAATACATAATGCAAAATTTAATGTATGAAGTTTAAAAATGTATCAAACTTCGGGATATATATATTTAAACATCAAAGAAAAATAAAATTTCATTAAACGTATTTGTGATGAGCAGAGGTGGGCAATATACTTTAAAAAAAGTATATAATATACAATATACAAATACTCATCAATTTTGCCCAAAATGTACAATATACAAATACTTTTTAGAATTTCGAAAATATAAAATATACAATATACTCTTGATTAAAAAGTATATTTAATATACTTTCAAAATACACTTTATTTATTTTTATTAGTGATAGTAGTATTCGTTACAAAAGTATATCTGATTGTTCATTTCATTTCTCATTAAGAACTAATGAATTAATTTTTTGCTTAAAGTTTATAATCAGTATTTTATGAAATTTAAATAAAAATATTTAGGCATTTATGAATTCATAAATAATTAAAAAATACACTTGTAAACTAGAAATTGTCTTTGAAAGAAACCGTCACCATACTAATGAAGTTACTCTTTGTAAACTGCAATAGAATAAAGTATTATACAGTTTTGTAATTTCGTCTAATTTGGTAACAGTTAAAAAAAGGATTAATTAGCTTTCAGTTATATCATTTTGATCATTTTATATTTTTAGCTCCTCATCTTACTAAGTTTTTCGCGTTTTCACATATTTTGAAGTTCGAGGAATTCAAAAATCACAAAATTAATAAAGGTTCATCTGTACATTAGTCAGTTTGTAATAATGTTTGTTATTTTATGTTGGCATTATCTCAAGGACAAAGTATCCTAAAGAGCTCAGACCAATTTTAAAATATCATTTATGAGATTGACAAGAATATTATTGAATTCCAACATTCTAATTAAAAGCTTTGTAAGTTATTCGAAATTTAAGGTTTTCTTAATATGGAAGAACAGAGCTAATCATCTGGGACCAGGTATAAAATATCATTTATCATACTAGCATGAACACCATTGATTATGACACTTTGTATTTAAAAAATTTGTAAGTTATTTAAAATTTAAGATTCTCTTAACATGGAATATTTTCATGTAAATGATCATACATGAGGATTTTTTTCTTCATAAACATGTCTTCATAAACAAGTTTTTAAATAAACATTATTGAATATTAACACTCTAGTTTAAAAGTTTCTTATTTGAAATTAAAGATTTTTCATAACCAGCCATCTAAAAAAGAAAAAAAAAAAAAAATCTGTTAAAAACTGCAGATAATCTAAAGGTATTTAAAACAATAAATTTTTTTTTTTTTTTTTTTTTTTTTTTTTTTTTTTTTTGGGGGGGGGGGGGGGGGGGAATTACTTGCTGCAAGTGTTATGCTTTTAAACTGCAGTTATTCCGCAGATTTTATGATTTTTGTTCCAAATACTTTCAAATTATCTGCAGATTTTTTTAGTTGGGAAGACTGAAAAAATATGGATTTTTTTTTAATTCTTTAATTTCAAATTTACGTAAAATAAGGCAATATTTTACATAAACTTGAATTATTTAAATTATTGCATTGAAAATAGCATATTGAATTGCATGAAAAATAAAATACAAAACTGAATCTAATGGAATAAATCATAAAGTTATAAGGTAAATGTGTGGAAGTATAGAGGGTAGTTTAGTGGGTGATGCATTTCTATTTTCGAACGTGCCTCTTATATGTCCTACAGTAGAAATTTATGAAAACAAATGTGTATTTTAAGGATCTGAGAAGAGCCCTTATTCCAACTTCATGTTTAGATGTCCAAATGACAAAGGGCACAAACAATTAAAAGTAAATTTACAATATTTTATAAATAATAAAATCTTAAGCACTAATTTATTTCTTATAGAAATATAAATCTATTATTATTTATTGGAATTCTATACTGTCCAATCATGATGTTGGGTTTAAATACTATGAATTTGTATTTTATATAAATTAAATTTTGTGGAACATTTTTCACATTTTGCTTTTAGTGATCACTTTTCATCTTTTGAATTTATCGTAATAAATTTTCCATCTAATATTTTTATAATATTGTCATTTTTTTATTCATATTTCAAGATATGAGAAAGTAAAATATAGTACCTTCCTAATATGACTGAGATCTATAACCTGTATAAAAAAAGTGAAATGCCCACAAGTTGAAAACAGATATTTTTAACTGGAAAACAATTATGAATAAATTTTTCACTAACTATTTTTATCCCCAAAACTATTTTTACCCCTAAACTGATTTATTTTATAAACGTCTTTCTCTGATATCCAATTCTATAATCAAATGAAAAGCTTCAAGATAAAGAAAGTGGAATAATCACTTCCGTTTTACAGCTGCACACGGGTAAAATTCAAGACATCTATGGAGACAAGATTGTTTTGTTTTTGTTTAACCATTTACTGACATTTTTTTTTAACATTTCGACAAATTAGACCCCCTATGGAGACAGGAAGTGCAAGGAAAAAAGCATTTTGTATTTTGTACATTCTGTTAAATACTTGATGTCCGCTATCTACCTATTTAATACAATATAGGGTCTGTCACTCTACATAGAGACAATAAATCAAAATGTTAGCCTTTGAAAGAAAGGAACAATTTAAACTGAGTTCCCATGACGAAAATCCTGTTCTAAAACTCAAATGAAAGATTTTTTTCTTTTAAGAAGGTGGGAATTTTGTGATAAAGTATATTGTATATTAAGTGCTGTAAAATATACGATATACAGAAGAAAATGTATATTAGATACAATACACAAATACTTTTGAAAATGTTGTGAAATATACAATATACAATATACAAATGTATATTGAATATACTATATTATATACAAGTACACCTCTGGTGATGAGTTCTAAGGAAGGTTGTGTGGTTAAATTCGATTCATTAACCTCCTGAATAGAACTCTTACTTCTAAAAGTGTGAAAGTTATAATCCACCAGACGAAGATATGAAAGTTTAATATCTAGATGGAGATGTCCAAGTGAAGTAAATGTCCGTTTGTTTTAACTAACTGGCGAATTTAAATTGTAATTAATAGTTTTCTCATGAGAATCGTATTGCAAGTCAACTGAAAGAGAACATCACCTAAAATAACTTTGAATCCAAACCAAAAGAAAATCATCACAATTTATACAAAACTAAATCAAAAATTATCAACTCCCGAATTTACGGTTAAAATATCGAATTCTACTTCGTATCCTAATTTAGACAAAAATCAACATTCGAACCATGTAGAGATTAAAAAAATTTTCCTCAAACATATTTCGAAAATTGAGCGTGATATATTAAAATTAGTTTTATTGCAGATTTCTCTAAACTTTTTTGCAATTACTCTTCAAAGGTTATCAGTTTGTTATGCGAATAAATGAATTTAATGTATCATTTGAGATAAATCTAAGGTAGATTAAAATAAAAAAAATTATATATACAGGATCTGGTGCTGGATACGGGGCAGGTTACGGATCTGGAGCAGGTGCTGGAGCTGGTTCTGGTGCAGGTTCAGGATCTGGAGCTGGTGCAGGTTCGGGATCAGGTGCTAGAGCAGGTTCGGGATCAGGTGCTGGATCAGGTTCCGGTTCAGGTGCTGGAGCAGGTTCTGGATCAGGTGCTGGAGCAGGTTCCGGATCAGGTGCCGGAGCCGGTAGTGGTTCAGGTGCAGGTGCTGGATCTGGAACTGGAGTAGGATACGGTGCTGGTGCTGGTGCTGGTGCTGGTGCAGGCGCAGGAACTGGTTATGGATTTGGAGGAGCAGTAGGATTTGGCTATGCAGGAGGCTACGGCCCTGGATCAGGTTATGGTGCAGGTGCTGGAGCTGGAGCTGGAGCAGGTAATTTTTAGTAGTAATACTGAAATTTGTCCTGTATTTTTTTATTATTGTACTTGCCTATTTATTTTATAAATAAAGTAAATGAAGGACATTTTATTGCTTTTACAATGTTCCTTAGCAGAATCTTCGTGTAATAAATAAATGTATATTTAAATTTTTTAATAGGGTTTTTTATTTAAGAAACATTTTAAATTTGGACAAACCTCTATTATATATATTAGACAAATATTTTAATTTCTTTTTAAAAATTTTGCAATAATAATAGACTTTCCAATATCTTAATATTTATAAAACATTAAATTGTAAAATAGGATATTAATTCTTAAAACCTTCCGCACATTACATAAGCATGTGTAAAAGTCTATAGTGTAGCTAAATATTGTGTTTTCAGTAAGCGAAAAAAGGGTTAGAAGTGAATTTTCCTAATATTTATTTTCATGTTTTATGCGACAAGTAGAAATTTTAATGCGAATACAGCATAAGAAATTTGTTTGGATCTGTTGATTTAAATAAAGTTAATTTTCAGGGAGAATCATTCGCAAAATTTAACTCTATTTCAAATTTTATTTCTTTTCGGATCTCTTAGCAGGCTGTATGCAATTTGTCGTTTTTACATCGAAAACGAAATTCGTTAAAATTCTTCTTCATATTCATGCAAAAAATTTTGGATCGATGCCTTGATAATTTGTGGTGTTTTTACAAAATTTTAAATGTAGCTGACAAATTTAATACGGAAATTTACAAAATAATACATAAGTAAAAACCATTTGTCCTTTTATTTGTTTTACATACAGCGACAATAAAAATAATGCACTTAAAGCAGTAACATAATTTGAAATTTGATTAAAATAAATTTTTAAAATCAACTGAATATTCAAACCTAACCATTTATAAAAAAAATATATGAAAATATATAGTGCAAATTTATAAAACTGAAAAGCTCTATTGTGTTTATGAAATATTTTATGAAGTATAGAAATAGCCTAATTGAACTCAGAAGATTTCGTGGTATTTATAGAATAGGTAGAGATTTAACCAATTTAGAGATATCTTAACTAAATATTTTGACCAATATAATACATTAGAAAATATATTGTAAAATTTCGTTAATATTTCCATATATGTTGTTTTTTAATCTATTTATTCAACGTGTGCAAATGTGTGCACTTGCTGAATGTTTGATTCGGAAAATTAAAAAAAAACATTCCTGTATGATAAGTTAATGAATCCGATATTCAATAATTTATAGCTATTTTAATTGAAAATAATATAAATTACATTTAAAAATACAGTTATTTATGAAGTATACAAAATAACTTGTGATTGAATAATTATATGCTAATGCGTACTTCGAAAATATTAATTTCAAATTTTTTAATCAATTATTATATGTGGTTTCTCATATCTCCCACGGAAATCTGACACTTCTCTTTCATTTTAATCAGTGACATTGATAAAAATTACAAAATTACCACAGTTTTCTTTAGTCGTTAAAATTAAGTAAATTTAATTCTATACAGAGACATTCATAAAAATATATTTCATAGTTAAGCGAGCATTTCTCAACGAAATTTCTTATGTTTCTTTAAATATGATAGAGTAAAACTTAAATGTTGTGTAGAGTTTCAATACATAATGCAAAATTTAATGTATGAAGTTTAAAAATTTATCAAACTTCGGGATATATATATTTAAATATATAAGAAAAATAAAATTTCATTAAACGTATTTGTGATGAGTTCTAAGGAAGGTTGTGTGGTTAAATTCGATTCATTAACCTCCTGAATAGAACTCTTACTTCTAAAAGAGTAAAAGTTATAATCCACCAGACGAAGATATGAAACTACACCAAATTATAAAAACTTTAGCAAGGGGGAAATATTCACCTCCTAATGTTGATGTTTAATATCTAGATGGAGATGTCCAAGTGAAGTAAATGTCCGTTTGTATTAACTAACTGGCGAATTTAAATTGTAATTAATAGTTTTCTCATGAGAATCGCATTGCAATTCAACTGAAAGAGAACATCACCTAAAACAACTTTCAATCCAAACCAAAAGAAAATCATCACAATTTATACAAAACTAAATTAAAATTATCAACTCCCGAATTTACGGTAAAAATCTCGAATTCCACTTCGTATCCTAATTTAGACAAAAAACAACATTCGAACCATGTAGAGATTAAAAAAATTTTCCTCAAACATATTTCTAAAATTGAGCGTGATGTATTAAAATTAGATTTATTGCAGATTACTCTAAACATTTTTGCATTAACTCTTCAAATGTTATCAGTTTGTTATGCGAATAAATGAATTTAATGTATCATTTGAGATAAATCTAAGGTAGATAAAAATAAAATAAAAATTATATATACAGGATCTGGTGCTGGATACGGGGCAGGTTACGGATCTGGAGCAGGTGCTGGAGCTGGTTCTGGAGCAGGTTCAGGATCTGGAGCTGGTGCAGGTTCAGGATCTGGAGCTGGTGCAGGTTCGGGATCAGGTGCTGGAGCAGGTTCGGGATCAGGTGCTGGATCAGGTTCCGGTTCAGGTGCTGGAGCAGGTTCGGGATCAGGTGCTGGAGCAGGTTCGGGATCAGGTGCTAGCGCAGGTTCCGGATCAGGTGCCGGAGCAGGTAGTGGTTCAGGTGCAGGTGCTGGATCTGGAGCGGGAGTAGGATACGGTGCTGGTGCTGGTGCTGGTGCAGGCGCAGGAATTGGTTATGGATTTGGAGGAGCAGTAGGATTTGGCTATGCAGGAGGCTACGGCCCTGGATCAGGTTATGGTGCAGGTGCTGGAGCTGGAGCTGGAGCAGGTAACTTTTAGTAGTAATACTGAAATTTGTCCTGTATTTTCTTATTATTGTACTTGCCTATTCATTTTATAAATAAAGTAAATGAAGGACATTTTATTTCTTTTACAATGCTTCCCTAGCAGAATCTTCCTGTAATAAATAAATGTATATTTAAATTTTTTAATAGGGTTTTTTATTTAAGAAACATTTTATATTTGGATAAACCTCTATTATATATATTAGACAAATATTTTAATTTCTTTTTAAAAATTTTGCGATAATAAAAGACTTTCCAATATCTTAATATTTATAAAACATTAAATTGTAAAATACGATATTAATTCTTAAAACCTTCCGCACATTACATAAGCATGTGTAAAAGTCTATAGTGTAGCTAAATATTGTTTTTTCAGTAAGCGAAAAAAGGGTTAGAAGTGAATTTTCCTAATATTTATTTTCATGTTTTATGCGACAAGTAGAAATTTTAATGCGAATACAGCATAAGGAATTTGTTTGGATCTGTTGATTTAAATAAAGTTAATTTTCAGGGAGAATCATTCGCAAAATTTAACTCTATTTCAAATTTTATTTCTTTTCGGATCTCTTAGCAGGCTGTATGCAATTTGTCGTTTTTACATCGAAAACGAAATTCGTTAAAATTCTTCATATTCATGCAAAAAATTTTGGATCGATGCCTTGATAATTTGTGGTGTTTTTACAAAATTTTAAATGTAGCTGACAAATTTAATACGGAAATTTACAAAATAATACATAAGTAAAAACCATTTGTTCTTTTATTTGTTTTACATACAGCGACAATAAAAATAATGCACTTAAAGCAGTAACATAATTTGAAATTTGATTAAAATAAATTTTTAAAATCAACTGAATATTCAAACCTAACCATTTATAAAAAAAATATATGAAAATATATAGTGCAAATTTATAAAACTGAAAAGCTCTATTGTGTTTATGAAATATTTTATGAAGTATAGAAATAGCCTATTTGAACTCAGAAGATTTCGTGGTATTTATAGAATAGGTAGCGATTTAACCAATTTAGAAATATCTTAACTAAATATTTTGACCAATATAATACATTAGAAAATATATTGTAAAATTTCGTTAATATTTCCATAGATGTTGTTTTTAAACTATTTATTCAACGTGTGCAAATGTGTGCACTTGCTGAATGTTTGATTCGGAAAATTAAAAAAAAACATTTCTGTATGATAAGTTAATGAATCCGATATTCAATAGTTTATAGCTATTTTAATTGAAAATAATATAAATTACATTTAAAAATACAGTTATTTATGAAGTATACAAAATAACTTGTGATTGAATTAATATCTGCTAATGCGTACTTCGAAAATATTAATTTCAAATTTTTTAATCAATTATTATATGTGGTTTCTCATATCTCCCACGGAAATCTGACACTTCTCTTTCATTTTAATCAGTGACATTGATAAAAATTACAAAATTACCACAGTTTTCTTTAGTCGTTAAAATTAAGTAAATTTAATTCTATACAGAGACATTCATAAAAATATATTTCATAGTTAAGCGAGCATTTCTCAACGAAATTTCTTATGTTTCTTCAACTATGATAGAGTAAAACTTAAATGTTGTGTAGAGTTTCAATACATAATGCAAAATTTAATGTATGAAGTTTAAAAATTTATCAAACTTCGGGATATATATATTTAAATATAAAAGAAAAATAAAATTTCATTAAACGTATTTGTGATGAGTTCTAAGGAAGGTTGTGTGGTTAAATTCGATTCATTAACCTCCTGAATAGAACTCTTACTTCTAAAAGAGTAAAAGTTATAATCCACCAGACGAAGATATGAAACTACACCAAAATTAAAAAAACTTTAGCAAGGGGGAAATATTCACCTCCTAATGTTGATGTTTAATATCTAGATGGAGATGTCCAAGTGAAGTAAATGTCCGTTTGTATTAACTAACTGGCGAATTTATATTGTAATTAATAGTTTTCTCATGAGAATCGCATTGCAATTCAACTGAAAGAGAACATCACCTAAAACAACTTTCAATCCAAACGAAAAGAAAATCATCACAATTTATACAAAACTAAATTAAAATTATCAACTCCCGAATTTACGGTAAAAATCTCGAATTCCACTTCGTATCCTAATTTAGACAAAAAACAACATTCGAACCATGTAGAGATTAAAAAAATTTTCCTCAAACATATTTCTAAAATTGAGCGTGATGTATTAAAATTAGATTTATTGCAGATTACTCTAAACATTTTTGCATTAACTCTTCAAATGTTATCAGTTTGTTATGCGAATAAATGAATTTAATGTATCATTTGAGATAAATCTAAGGTAGATAAAAATAAAATAAAAATTATATATACAGGATCTGGTGCTGGATACGGGGCAGGTTACGGATCTGGAGCAGGTGCTGGAGCTGGTTCTGGAGCAGGTTCAGGATCTGGAGCTGGTGCAGGTTCAGGATCTGGAGCTGGTGCAGGTTCGGGATCAGGTGCTGGAGCAGGTTCGGGATCAGGTGCTGGATCAGGTTCCGGTTCAGGTGCTGGAGCAGGTTCGGGATCAGGTGCTGGAGCAGGTTCCGGATCAGGTGCCGGAGCAGGTAGTGGTTCAGGTGCAGGTGCTGGATCTGGAGCGGGAGTAGGATACGGTGCTGGTGCAGGCGCAGGAAATGGTTATGGATTTGGAGGAGCAGTAGGATTTGGCTATGCAGGAGGCTACGGCCCTGGATCAGGTTATGGTGCAGGTGCTGGAGCTGGAGCTGGAGCAGGTAATTTTTAGTAGTAATACTGAAATTTGTCCTGTATTTTTTTATTATTGTACTTGCCTATTCATTTTATAAATAAAGTAAATGAAGGACATTTTATTGCTTTTACAATGCTTCCTTAGCAGAATCTTCCTGTAATAAATAAATGTATATTTAAATTTTTTAATAGGGTTTTTTATTTAAGAAACATTTTATATTTGGACAAACCTCTATTATATATATTAGACAAATATTTTAATTTCTTTTTAAAAATTTTGCGATAATAATAGACTTTCCAATATCTTAATATTTATAAAACATTAAATTGTAAAATACGATATTAATTCTTAAAACCTTCCGCACATTACATAAGCATGTGTAAAAGTCTATAGTGTAGCTAAATATTGTTTTTTCAGTAAGCGAAAAAAGAGTTAGAAGTGAATTTTCCTAATATATATTTTCATGTTTTATGAGACAAGTAGAAATTTTAATGCGAATACAGCATAAGGAATTTGTTTGGATCTGTTGATTTAAATAAAGTTAATTTTCAGGGAGAATCATTCGCAAAATTTAACTCTATTTCAAATTTTATTTCTTTTCGGATCTCTTAGCAGGCTGTATGCAATTTGTCGTTTTTACATCGAAAACGAAATTCGTTAAAATTCTTCTTCATTTTCATGCAAAAAATTTTGGATCGATGCCTTGATAATTTGTGGTGTTTTTACAAAATTTTAAATGTAGCTGACAAATTTAATACGGAAATTTACAAAATAATACATAAGTAAAAACCGTTTGTCCTTTTATTTGATTTACATACAGCGACAATAAAAATAATGCACTTAAAGCAGTAACATAATTTGAAATTTGATTAAAATAAATTTTTAAAATCAACTGAATATTCAAACCTAACCATTTATAAAAAATATATATAAAAATATATAGTGCAAATTTATAAAACTGAAAAGCTCTATTGTGTTTATGAAATATTTTATGAAGTATAGAAATAGCCTATTTGAACTCAGAAGATTTCGTGGTATTTATAGAATAGGTAGCGATTTAACCAATTTAGAGATATCTTAACTAAATATTTTGACCAATATAATACATTAGAAAATATATTGTAAAATTTCGTTAATATTTCCATAGATGTTGTTTTTAAACTATTTATTCAACGTGTGCAAATGTGTGCACTTGCTGAATGTTTGATTCGGAAAATTAAAAAAAAACGTTCCTGTATGATAAGTTAATGAATCCGATATTTAATAATTTATAGCTATTTTAATTGAAAATAATATAAATTACATTTAAAAATACAGTTATTTATGAAGTATACAAAATAACTTGTGATTGAATTAATATCTGCTAATGCGTACTTCGAAAATATTAATTTCAAATTTTTTAATCAATTTTTATATGTGGTTTCTCATATATCCCACGGAAATCTGACACTTCTCTTTCATTTTAATCAGTGACATTGATAAAAATTACAAAATTACCACAGTTTTCTTTAGTCGTTAAAATTAAGTAAATTTAATTCTATACAGAGACATTCATAAAAATATATTTCATAGTTAAGCGAGCATTTCTCAACGAAATTTCTTATGTTTCTTCAACTATGATAGAGTAAAACTTAAATGTTGTGTAGAGTTTCAATACATAATGCAAAATTTAATGTATGAAGCTTAAAAATTTATCAAACTTCGGGATATATATATTTAAATATAAAAGAAAAATAAAATTTCATTAAACGCATTTGTGATGAGTTCTAAGGAAGGTTGTGTGGTTAAATTCGATTCATTAACCTCCTGAATAGAACTCTTACTTCTAAAAGAGTAAAAGTTATAATCCACCAGACGAAGATATGAAACTACACCAAATTATAAAAACTTTAGCAAGGGGGAAATATTCACCTCCTAATGTTGATGTTTAATATCTAGATGGAGATGTCCAAGTGAAGTAAATGTCCGTTTGTATTAACTAACTGGCGAATTTAAATTGTAATTAATAGTTTTCTCATGAGAATCGCATTGCAATTCAACTGAAAGAGAACATCACCTAAAACAACTTTGAATCCAAACCAAAAGAAAATCATCACAATTTATACAAAACTAAATTAAAATTATCAACTCCCGAATTTACGGTAAAAATCTCGAATTCCACTTCGTATCCTAATTTAGACAAAAAACAACATTCGAACCATGTAGAGATTAAAAAAAATTTCCTCAAACATATTTCGAAAATTGAGCGTGATGTATTAAAATTAGATTTATTGCAGATTACTCTAAACATTTTTGCATTAACTCTTCAAAGGTTATCAGTTTGTTATGCGAATAAATGAATTTAATGTATCATTTGAGATAAATCTAAGGTAGATAAAAATAAAATAAAAATTATATATACAGGATCTGGTGCTGGATACGGGGCAGGTTACGGATCTGGAGCAGGTGCTGGAGCTGGTTCTGGAGCAGGTTCAGGATCTGGAGCTGGTGCAGGTTCGGGATCAGGTGCTGGAGCAGGTTCGGGATCAGGTGCTGGAGCAGGTGCCGGTTCAGGTGCTGGAGCAGGTTCGGGATCAGGTGCTGGAGCAGGTTCGGGATCAGGTGCTGGAGCAGGTTCCGGATCAGGTGCCGGAGCAGGTAGTGGTTCAGGTGCAGGTGCTGGATCTGGAGCGGGAGTAGGATACGGTGCTGGTGCTGGTGCTGGTGCAGGCGCAGGAAATGGTTATGGATTTGGAGGAGCAGTAGGATTTGGCTATGCAGGAGGCTACGGCCCTGGATCAGGTTATGGTGCAGGTGCTGGAGCTGGAGCTGGAGCAGGTAATTTTTAGTAGTAATACTGAAATTTGTCCTGTATTTTTTTATTATTGTACTTGCCTATTCATTTTATAAATAAAGTAAATGAAGGACATTTTATTGCTTTTACAATGCTTCCTTAGCAGAATCTTCCTGTAATAAATAAATGTATATTTAAATTTTTTAATAGGGTTTTTTATTTAAGAAACATTTTATATTTGGACAAACCTCTATTATATACATTAGACAAATATTTTAATTTCTTTTTAAAAATTTTGCGATAATAATAGACTTTCCAATATCTTAATATTTATAAAACATTAAATTGTAAAATACGATATTAATTCTTAAAACCTTCCGCACATTACATAAGCATGTGTAAAAGTCTATAGTGTAGCTAAATATTGTTTTTTCAGTAAGCGAAAAAAGAGTTAGAAGTGAATTTTCCTAATATTTATTTTCATGTTTTATGCGACAAGTAGAAATTTTAATGCGAATACAGCATAGCATAAAGAATTTGTTTGGATCTGTTGATTTAAATAAAGTTAATTTTCAGGGGAATCATTCGCAAAATTTAACTCTATTTCAAATTTTATTTCTTTTCGGATCTCTTAGCAGGCTGTATGCAATTTGTCGTTTTTACATCGAAAACGAAATTCGTTAAAATTCTTTTCATTTTCATGCAAAAAATTTTGGATCGATGCCTTGATAATTTGTGGTGTTTTTACAAAATTTTAAATGTAGCTGACAAATTTAATACGGAAATTTACAAAATAATACATAAGTAAAAACCATTTGTCCTTTTATTTGATTTACATACAGCGACAATAAAAATAATGCACTTAAAGCAGTAACATAATTTGAAATTTGATTAAAATAAATTTTTAAAATCAACTGAATATTCAAACCTAACCATTTATAAAAAATATATATAAAAATATATAGTGCAAATTTATAAAACTGAAAAGCTCTATTGTGTTTATGAAATATTTTATGAAGTATAGAAATAGCCTATTTGAACTCAGAAGATTTCGTGGTATTTATAGAATAGGTAGCGATTTAACCAATTTAGAGATATCTTAACTAAATATTTTGACCAATATAATACATTAGAAAATATATTGTAAAATTTCGTTAATATTTCCATAGATGTTGTTTTTAAACTATTTATTCAACGTGTGCAAATGTGTGCACTTGCTGAATGTTTGATTCGGAAAATTAAAAAAAAACATTCCTGTATGATAAGTTAATGAATCCGATATTCAATAATTTATAGCTATTTTAATTGAAAATAATATAAATTACATTTAAAAATACAGTTATTTATGAAGTATACAAAATAACTTGTGATTGAATTAATATCTGCTAATGCGTACTTCGAAAATATTAATTTCAAATTTTTTAATCAATTATTATATGTGGTTTCTCATATCTCCCACGGAAATCTGACACTTCTCTTTCATTTTAATCAGTGACATTGATAAAAATTACAAAATTACCTCAGTTTTCTTTACTCGTTAAAATTAAGTAAATTTAATTCTATACAGAGACATTCATAAAAATATATTTCATAGTTAAGCGAGCATTTCTCAACGAAATTTCTTATGTTTCTTCAACTATGATAGAGTAAAATTTAAATGTTGTGTAGAGTTTCAATACATAATGCAAAATTTAATGTATGAAGCTAAAAAGTTTATCAAACTTCGGGATATATATATTTAAATATAAAAGAAAAATAAAATTTCATTAAACGTATTTGTGATGAGTTCTAAGGAAGGTTGTGTGGTTAAATTCGATTCATTAACCTCCTGAATAGAACTCTTACTTCTAAAAGAGTAAAAGTTATAATCCACCAGACGAAGATATGAAACTACACCAAATTATAAAAACTTTAGCAAGGGGGAAATATTCACCTCCTAATGTTGATGTTTAATATCTAGATGGAGATGTCCAAGTGAAGTAAATGTCCGTTTGTATTAACTAACTGGCGAATTTAAATTGTAATTAATAGTTTTCTCATGAGAATCGCATTGCAATTCAACTGAAAGAGAACATCACCTAAAACAACTTTGAATCCAAACCAAAAGAAAATCATCACAATTTATACAAACTAAATTAAAATTATCAACTCCCGAATTTACGGTAAAAATCTCGAATTCCACTTCGTATCCTAATTTAGACAAAAAACAACATTCGAACCATGTAGAGATTAAAAAAAATTTCCTCAAACATATTTCGAAAATTGAGCGTGATGTATTAAAATTAGATTTATTGCAGATTACTCTAAACATTTTTGCATTAACTCTTCAAAGGTTATCAGTTTGTTATGCGAATAAATGAATTTAATGTATCATTTGAGATAAATCTAAGGTAGATAAAAATAAAATAAAAATTATATATACAGGATCTGGTGCTGGATACGGGGCAGGTTACGGATCTGGAGCAGGTGCTGGAGCTGGTTCTGGAGCAGGTTCAGGATCTGGAGCTGGTGCAGGTTCAGGATCTGGAGCTGGTGCAGGTTCGGGATCAGGTGCTGGAGCAGGTTCGGGATCAGGTGCTGGATCAGGTTCCGGTTCAGGTGCTGGAGCAGGTTCGGGATCAGGTGCTGGAGCAGGTTCGGGATCAGGTGCTGGAGCAGGTTCCGGATCAGGTGCCGGAGCAGGTAGTGGTTCAGGTGCAGATGCTGGATCTGGAGCGGGAGTAGGATACGGTGCTGGTGCTGGTACTGGTGCAGGCGCAGGAAATGGTTATGGATTTGGAGGAGCAGTAGGATTTGGCTATGCAGGAGGCTACGGCCCTGGATCAGGTTATGGTGCAGGTGCTGGAGCTGGAGCTGGAGCAGGTAATTTTTAGTAGTAATACTGAAATTTGTCCTGTATTTTTTTATTATTGTACTTGCCTATTCATTTTATAAATAAAGTAAATGAAGGACATTTTATTGCTTTTACAATGCTTCCTTAGCAGAATCTTCCTGTAATAAATAAATGTATATTTAAATTTTTTAATAGGGTTTTTTATTTAAGAAACATTTTATATTTGGACAAACCTCTATTATATATATTAGACAAATATTTTAATTTCTTTTTAAAAATTTTGCGATAATAATAGACTTTCCAATATCTTAATATTTATAAAACATTAAATTGTAAAATACGATATTAATTCTTAAAACCTTCCGCACATTACATAAGCATGTGTAAAAGTCTATAGTGTAGCTAAATATTGTTTTTTCAGTAAGCGAAAAAAGAGTTAGAAGTGAATTTTCCTAATATTTATTTTCATGTTTTATGCGACAAGTAGAAATTTTAATGAGAATACAGCATAAGGAATTTGTTTGGATCTGTTGATTTAAATAAAGTTAATTTTCAGGGAGAATCATTCGCAAAATTTAACTCTATTTCAAATTTTATTTCTTTTCGGATCTCTTAGCAGGCTGTATGCAATTTGTCGTTTTTACATCGAAAACGAAATTCGTTAAAATTCTTCTTCATTTTCATGCAAAAAATTTTGGATCGATGCCTTGATAATTTGTGGTGTTTTTACAAAATTTTAAATGTAGCTGACAAATTTAATACGGAAATTTACAAAATAATACATAAGTAAAAACCATTTGTCCTTTTATTTGATTTACATACAGCGACAATAAAAATAATGCACTTAAAGCAGTAACATAATTTGAAATTTGATTAAAATAAATTTTTAAAATCAACTGAATATTCAAACCTAACCATTTATAAAAAATATATATAAAAATATATAATGCAAATTTATAAAACTGAAAAGCTCTATTGTGTTTATGAAATATTTTATGAAGTATAGAAATAGCGTATTTGAACTCAGAAGATTTCGTGGTATATATAGAATAGGTAGCGATTTAACCAATTTAGAGATATCTTAACTAAATATTTTGACCAATATAATACATTAGAAAATATATTTTAAAATTTCGTTAATATTTCCATAGATGTTGTTTTTAAACTATTTATTCAACATGTGCAAATGTGTGCACTTGCTGAATGTTTGATTCGGAAAATTAAAAAAAAACATTCCTGTATGATAAGTTAATGAATCCGATATTCAATAATTTATAGCTATTTTAATTTAAAATAATATAAATTACATTTAAAAATACAGTTATTTATGAAGTATACAAAAAAACTTGTGATTGAATTAATATCTGCTAATGCGTACTTCGAAAATATTAATTTCAAATTTTTTAATCAATTATTATATGTGGTTTCTCATATCTCCCACGGAAATCTGACACTTCTCTTTCATTTTAATCAGTGACATTGATAAAAATTACAAAATTACCTCAGTTTTCTTTACTCGTTAAAATTAAGTAAATTTAATTCTATACAGAGACATTCATAAAAATATATTTCATAGTTAAGCGAGCATTTCTCAACGAAATTTCTTATGTTTCTTCAACTATGATAGAGTAAAATTTAAATGTTGTGTAGAGTTTCAATACATAATGCAAAATTTAATGTATGAAGCTTAAAAATTTATCAAACTTCGGGATATATATATTTAAATATAAAAGAAAAATAAAATTTCATTAAACGTATTTGTGATGAGTTCTAAGGAAGGTTGTGTGGTTAAATTCGATTCATTAACCTCCTGAATAGAACTCTTACTTCTAAAAGAGTAAAAGTTATAATCCACCAGACGAAGATATGAAACTACACCAAATTATAAAAACTTTAGCAAGGGGGAAATATTCACCTACTAATGTTGATGTTTAATATCTAGATGGAGATGTCCAAGTGAAGTAAATGTCCGTTTGTATTAACTAACTGGCGAATTTAAATTGTAATTAATAGTTTTCTCATGAGAATCGCATTGCAATTCAACTGAAAGAGAACATCACCTAAAACAACTTTGAATCCAAACCAAAAGAAAATCATCACAATTTATACAAACTAAATTAAAATTATCAACTCCCGAATTTACGGTAAAAATCTCGAATTCCACTTCGTATCCTAATTTAGACAAAAAACAACATTCGAACCATGTAGAGATTAAAAAAAATTTCCTCAAACATATTTCTAAAATTGAGCGTGATGTATTAAAATTAGATTTATTGCAGATTACTCTAAACATTTTTGCATTAACTCTTCAAAGGTTATCAGTTTGTTATGCGAATAAATGAATTTAATGTATCATTTGAGATAAATCTAAGGTAGATAAAAATAAAATAAAATTTATATATACAGGATCTGGTGCTGGATACGGGGCAGGTTACGGATCTGGAGCAGGTGCTGGAGCTGGTTCTGGAGCAGGTTCAGGATCTGGAGCTGGTGCAGGTTCAGGATCTGGAGCTGGTGCAGGTTCGGGATCAGGTGCTGGAGCAGGTTCGGGATCAGGTGCTGGATCAGGTTCCGGTTCAGGTGCTGGAGCAGGTTCGGGATCAGGTGCTGGAGCAGGTTCGGGATCAGGTGCTGGAGCAGGTTCCGGATCAGGTGCCGGAGCAGGTAGTGGTTCAGGTGCAGGTGCTGGATCTGGAGCGGGAGTAGGATACGGTGCTGGTGCTGGTGCTGGTGCAGGCGCAGGAAATGGTTATGGATTTGGAGGAGCAGTAGGATTTGGCTATGCAGGAGGCTACGGCCCTGGATCAGGTTATGGTGCAGGTGCTGGAGCTGGAGCTGGAGCAGGTAATTTTTAGTAGTAATACTGAAATTTGTCCTGTATTTTTTTATTATTGTACTTGCCTATTCATTTTATAAATAAAGTAAATGAAGGACATTTTATTGCTTTTACAATGCTTCCTTAGCAGAATCTTCCTGTAATAAATAAATGTATATTTAAATTTTTTAATAGGGTTTTTTATTTAAGAAACATTTTATATTTGGACAAACCTCTATTATATATATTAGACAAATATTTTAATTTCTTTTTAAAAATTTTGCGATAATAATAGACTTTCCAATATCTTAATATTTATAAAACATTAAATTGTAAAATACGATATTAATTCTTAAAACCTTCCGCACATTACATAAGCATGTGTAAAAGTCTATAGTGTAGCTAAATATTGTTTTTTCAGTAAGCGAAAAAAGAGTTAGAAGTGAATTTTCCTAATATTTATTTTCATGTTTTATGCGACAAGTAGAAATTTTAATGAGAATACAGCATAAGGAATTTGTTTGGATCTGTTGATTTAAATAAAGTTAATTTTCAGGGAGAATCATTCGCAAAATTTAACTCTATTTCAAATTTTATTTCTTTTCGGATCTCTTAGCAGGCTGTATGCAATTTGTCGTTTTTACATCGAAAACGAAATTCGTTAAAATTCTTCTTCATTTTCATGCAAAAAATTTTGGATCGATGCCTTGATAATTTGTGGTGTTTTTACAAAATTTTAAATGTAGCTGACAAATTTAATACGGAAATTTACAAAATAATACATAAGTAAAAACCATTTGTCCTTTTATTTGATTTACATACAGCGACAATAAAAATAATGCAC
Source organism: Salticus scenicus (assembly GCA_963930645.1). Lineage (NCBI taxonomy): Eukaryota > Metazoa > Arthropoda > Arachnida > Araneae > Salticidae > Salticus > Salticus scenicus. Next base: position 147,124,803 of record OZ005657.1, on the reverse strand, counting down.
TTAAAGCAGTAACATAATTTGAAATTTGATTAAAATAAATTTTTAAAATCAACTGAATATTCAAACCTAACCATTTATAAAAAATATATATAAAAATATATAGTGCAAATTTATAAAACCGAAAAGCTCTATTGTGTTTATGAAATATTTTATGAAGTATAGAAATAGCCTATTTGAACTCAGAAGATTTCGTGGTATTTATAGAATAGGTAGCGATTTAACCAATTTAGAGATATCTTAACTAAATATTTTGACCAATATAATACATTAGAAAATATATTGTAAAATTTCGTTACTATTTCCATAGATGTTGTTTTTAAACTATTTATTCAACATGTGCAAATGTGTGCACTTGCTGAATGTTTGATTCGGAAAATTAAAAAAAAACATTCCTGTATGATAAGTTAATGAATCCGATATTCAATAATTTATAGCTATTTTAATTGAAAATAATATAAATTACATTTAAAAATACAGTTATTTATGAAGTATACAAAATAACTTGTGATTGAATTAATATCTGCTAATGCGTACTTCGAAAATATTAATTTCAAATTTTTTAATCAATTATTATATGTGGTTTCTCATATCTCCCACGGAAATCTGACACTTCTCTTTCATTTTAATCAGTGACATTGATAAAAATTACAAAATTACCTCAGTTTTCTTTACTCGTTAAAATTAAGTAAATTTAATTCTATACAGAGACATTCATAAAAATATATTTCATAGTTAAGCGAGCATTTCTCAACGAAATTTCTTATGTTTCTTCAACTATGATAGAGTAAAATTTAAATGTTGTGTAGAGTTTCAATACATAATGCAAAATTTAATGTATGAAGCTTAAAAATTTATCAAACTTCGGGATATATATATTTAAATATAAAAGAAAAATAAAATTTCATTAAACGTATTTGTGATGAGTTCTAAGGAAGGTTGTGTGGTTAAATTCGATTCATTAACCTCCTGAATAGAACTCTTACTTCTAAAAGAGTAAAAGTTATAATCCACCAGACGAAGATATGAAACTACACCAAATTATAAAAACTTTAGCAAGGGGGAAATATTCACCTCCTAATGTTGATGTTTAATATCTAGATGGAGATGTCCAAGTGAAGTAAATGTCCGATTGTATTAACTAACTGGCGAATTTAAATTGTAATTAATAGTTTTCTCATGAGAATCGCATTGCAATTCAACTGAAAGAGAACATCACCTAAAACAACTTTGAATCCAAACCAAAAGAAAATCATCACAATTTATACAAACTAAATTAAAATTATCAACTCCCGAATTTACGGTAAAAATCTCGAATTCCACTTCGTATCCTAATTTAGACAAAAAACAACATTCGAACCATGTAGAGATTAAAAAAAATTTCCTCAAACATATTTCGAAAATTGAGCGTGATGTATTAAAATTAGATTTATTGCAGATTACTCTAAACATTTTTGCATTAACTCTTCAAAGGTTATCAGTTTGTTATGCGAATAAATGAATTTAATTTATCATTTGAGATAAATCTAAGGTAGATAAAAATAAAATAAAAATTATATATACAGGATCTGGTGCTGGATACGGGGCAGGTTACGGATCTGGAGCAGGTGCTGGAGCTGGTTCTGGAGCAGGTTCAGGATCTGGAGCTGGTGCAGGTTCAGGATCTGGAGCTGGTGCAGGTTCGGGATCAGGTGCTGGAGCAGGTTCGGGATCAGGTGCTGGATCAGGTTCCGGTTCAGGTGCTGGAGCAGGTTCGGGATCAGGTGCTGGAGCAGGTTCGGGATCAGGTGCTGGAGCAGGTTCCGGATCAGGTGCCGGAGCAGGTAGTGGTTCAGGTGCAGGTGCTGGATCTGGAGCGGGAGTAGGATACGGTGCTGGTGCTGGTGCTGGTGCAGGCGCAGGAAATGGTTATGGATTTGGAGGAGCAGTAGGATTTGGCTATGCAGGAGGCTACGGCCCTGGATCAGGTTATGGTGCAGGTGCTGGAGCTGGAGCTGGAGCAGGTAATTTTTAGTAGTAATACTGAAATTTGTCCTGTATTTTTTTATTATTGTACTTGCCTATTCATTTTATAAATAAAGTAAATGAAGGACATTTTATTGCTTTTACAATGCTTCCTTAGCAGAATCTTCCTGTAATAAATAAATGTATATTTAAATTTTTTAATAGGGTTTTTTATTTAAGAAACATTTTATATTTGGACAAACCTCTATTATATATATTAGACAAATATTTTAATTTCTTTTTAAAAATTTTGCGATAATAATAGACTTTCCAATATCTTAATATTTATAAAACATTAAATTGTAAAATACGATATTAATTCTTAAAACCTTCCGCACATTACATAAGCATGTGTAAAAGTCTATAGTGTAGCTAAATATTGTTTTTTCAGTAAGCGAAAAAAGAGTTAGAAGTGAATTTTCCTAATATTTATTTTCATGTTTTATGCGACAAGTAGAAATTTTAATGAGAATACAGCATAAGGAATTTGTTTGGATCTGTTGATTTAAATAAAGTTAATTTTCAGGGAGAATCATTCGCAAAATTTAACTCTATTTCAAATTTTATTTCTTTTCGGATCTCTTAGCAGGCTGTATGCAATTTGTCGTTTTTACATCGAAAACGAAATTCGTTAAAATTCTTCTTCATTTTCATGCAAAAAATTTTGGATCGATGCCTTGATAATTTGTGGTGTTTTTACAAAATTTTAAATGTAGCTGACAAATTTAATACGGAAATTTACAAAATAATACATAAGTAAAAACCATTTGTCCTTTTATTTGATTTACATACAGCGACAATAAAAATAATGCACTTAAAGCAGTAACATAATTTGAAATTTGATTAAAATAAATTTTTAAAATCAACTGAATATTCAAACCTAACCATTTATAAAAAATATATATAAAAATATATAATGCAAATTTATAAAACTGAAAAGCTCTATTGTGTTTATGAAATATTTTATGAAGTATAGAAATAGCGTATTTGAACTCAGAAGATTTCGTGGTATTTATAGAATAGGTAGCGATTTAACCAATTTAGAGATATCTTAACTAAATATTTTGACCAATATAATACATTAGAAAATATATTTTAAAATTTCGTTAATATTTCCATAGATGTTGTTTTTAAACTATTTATTCAACATGTGCAAATGTGTGCACTTGCTGAATGTTTGATTCGGAAAATTAAAAAAAAACATTCCTGTATGATAAGTTAATGAATCCGATATTCAATAATTTATAGCTATTTTAATTGAAAATAATATAAATTACATTTAAAAATACAGTTATTTATGAAGTATACAAAAAAACTTGTGATTGAATTAATATCTGCTAATGCGTACTTCGAAAATATTAATTTCAAATTTTTTAATCAATTATTATATGTGGTTTCTCATATCTCCCACGGAAATCTGACACTTCTCTTTCATTTTAATCAGTGACATTGATAAAAATTACAAAATTACCTCAGTTTTCTTTACTCGTTAAAATTAAGTAAATTTAATTCTATACAGAGACATTCATAAAAATATATTTCATAGTTAAGCGAGCATTTCTCAACGAAATTTCTTATGTTTCTTCAACTATGATAGAGTAAAATTTAAATGTTGTGTAGAGTTTCAATACATAATGCAAAATTTAATGTATGAAGCTTAAAAATTTATCAAACTTCGGGATATATATATTTAAATATAAAAGAAAAATAAAATTTCATTAAACGTATTTGTGATGAGTTCTAAGGAAGGTTGTGTGGTTAAATTCGATTCATTAACCTCCTGAATAGAACTCTTACTTCTAAAAGAGTAAAAGTTATAATCCACCAGACGAAGATATGAAACTACACCAAATTATAAAAACTTTAGCAAGGGGGAAATATTCACCTCCTAATGTTGATGTTTAATATCTAGATGGAGATGTCCAAGTGAAGTAAATGTCCGTTTGTATTAACTAACTGGCGAATTTAAATTGTAATTAATAGTTTTCTCATGAGAATCGCATTGCAATTCAACTGAAAGAGAACATCACCTAAAACAACTTTGAATCCAAACCAAAAGAAAATCATCACAATTTATACAAACTAAATTAAAATTATCAACTCCCGAATTTACGGTAAAAATCTCGAATTCCACTTCGTATCCTAATTTAGACAAAAAACAACATTCGAACCATGTAGAGATTAAAAAAAATTTCCTCAAACATATTTCGAAAATTGAGCGTGATGTATTAAAATTAGATTTATTGCAGATTACTCTAAACATTTTTGCATTAACTCTTCAAAGGTTATCAGTTTGTTATGCGAATAAATGAATTTAATTTATCATTTGAGATAAATCTAAGGTAGATAAAAATAAAATAAAAATTATATATACAGGATCTGGTGCTGGATACGGGGCAGGTTACGGATCTGGAGCAGGTGCTGGAGCTGGTTCTGGAGCAGGTTCAGGATCTGGAGCTGGTGCAGGTTCAGGATCTGGAGCTGGTGCAGGTTCGGGATCAGGTGCTGGAGCAGGTTCGGGATCAGGTGCTGGATCAGGTTCCGGTTCAGGTGCTGGAGCAGGTTCGGGATCAGGTGCTGGAGCAGGTTCGGGATCAGGTGCTGGAGCAGGTTCCGGATCAGGTGCCGGAGCAGGTAGTGGTTCAGGTGCAGGTGCTGGATCTGGAGCGGGAGTAGGATACGGTGCTGGTGCTGGTGCTGGTGCAGGCGCAGGAAATGGTTATGGATTTGGAGGAGCAGTAGGATTTGGCTATGCAGGAGGCTACGGCCCTGGATCAGGTTATGGTGCAGGTGCTGGAGCTGGAGCTGGAGCAGGTAATTTTTAGTAGTAATACTGAAATTTGTCCTGTATTTTTTTATTATTGTACTTGCCTATTCATTTTATAAATAAAGTAAATGAAGGACATTTTATTGCTTTTACAATGCTTCCTTAGCAGAATCTTCCTGTAATAAATAAATGTATATTTAAATTTTTTAATAGGGTTTTTTATTTAAGAAACATTTTATATTTGGACAAACCTCTATTATATATATTAGACAAATATTTTAATTTCTTTTTAAAAATTTTGCGATAATAATAGACTTTCCAATATCTTAATATTTATAAAACATTAAATTGTAAAATACGATATTAATTCTTAAAACCTTCCGCACATTACATAAGCATGTGTAAAAGTCTATAGTGTAGCTAAATATTGTTTTTTCAGTAAGCGAAAAAAGAGTTAGAAGTGAATTTTCCTAATATTTATTTTCATGTTTTATGCGACAAGTAGAAATTTTAATGAGAATACAGCATAAGGAATTTGTTTGGATCTGTTGATTTAAATAAAGTTAATTTTCAGGGAGAATCATTCGCAAAATTTAACTCTATTTCAAATTTTATTTCTTTTCGGATCTCTTAGCAGGCTGTATGCAATTTGTCGTTTTTACATCGAAAACGAAATTCGTTAAAATTCTTCTTCATTTTCATGCAAAAAATTTTGGATCGATGCCTTGATAATTTGTGGTGTTTTTACAAAATTTTAAATGTAGCTGACAAATTTAATACGGAAATTTACAAAATAATACATAAGTAAAAACCATTTGTCCTTTTATTTGATTTACATACAGCGACAATAAAAATAATGCACTTAAAGCAGTAACATAATTTGAAATTTGATTAAAATAAATTTTTAAAATCAACTGAATATTCAAACCTAACCATTTATAAAAAATATATATAAAAATATATAGTGCAAATTTATAAAACCGAAAAGCTCTATTGTGTTTATGAAATATTTTATGAAGTATAGAAATAGCCTATTTGAACTCAGAAGATTTCGTGGTATTTATAGAATAGGTAGCGATTTAACCAATTTAGAGATATCTTAACTAAATATTTTGACCAATATAATACATTAGAAAATATATTGTAAAATTTCGTTACTATTTCCATAGATGTTGTTTTTAAACTATTTATTCAACATGTGCAAATGTGTGCACTTGCTGAATGTTTGATTCGGAAAATTAAAAAAAAACATTCCTGTATGATAAGTTAATGAATCCGATATTCAATAATTTATAGCTATTTTAATTGAAAATAATATAAATTACATTTAAAAATACAGTTATTTATGAAGTATACAAAATAACTTGTGATTGAATTAATATCTGCTAATGCGTACTTCGAAAATATTAATTTCAAATTTTTTAATCAATTATTATATGTGGTTTCTCATATCTCCCACGGAAATCTGACACTTCTCTTTCATTTTAATCAGTGACATTGATAAAAATTACAAAATTACCTCAGTTTTCTTTACTCGTTAAAATTAAGTAAATTTAATTCTATACAGAGACATTCATAAAAATATATTTCATAGTTAAGCGAGCATTTCTCAACGAAATTTCTTATGTTTCTTCAACTATGATAGAGTAAAATTTAAATGTTGTGTAGAGTTTCAATACATAATGCAAAATTTAATGTATGAAGCTTAAAAATTTATCAAACTTCGGGATATATATATTTAAATATAAAAGAAAAATAAAATTTCATTAAACGTATTTGTGATGAGTTCTAAGGAAGGTTGTGTGGTTAAATTCGATTCATTAACCTCCTGAATAGAACTCTTACTTCTAAAAGAGTAAAAGTTATAATCCACCAGACGAAGATATGAAACTACACCAAATTATAAAAACTTTAGCAAGGGGGAAATATTCACCTCCTAATGTTGATGTTTAATATCTAGATGGAGATGTCCAAGTGAAGTAAATGTCCGATTGTATTAACTAACTGGCGAATTTAAATTGTAATTAATAGTTTTCTCATGAGAATCGCATTGCAATTCAACTGAAAGAGAACATCACCTAAAACAACTTTGAATCCAAACCAAAAGAAAATCATCACAATTTATACAAACTAAATTAAAATTATCAACTCCCGAATTTACGGTAAAAATCTCGAATTCCACTTCGTATCCTAATTTAGACAAAAAACAACATTCGAACCATGTAGAGATTAAAAAAAATTTCCTCAAACATATTTCGAAAATTGAGCGTGATGTATTAAAATTAGATTTATTGCAGATTACTCTAAACATTTTTGCATTAACTCTTCAAAGGTTATCAGTTTGTTATGCGAATAAATGAATTTAATTTATCATTTGAGATAAATCTAAGGTAGATAAAAATAAAATAAAAATTATATATACAGGATCTGGTGCTGGATACGGGGCAGGTTACGGATCTGGAGCAGGTGCTGGAGCTGGTTCTGGAGCAGGTTCAGGATCTGGAGCTGGTGCAGGTTCAGGATCTGGAGCTGGTGCAGGTTCGGGATCAGGTGCTGGAGCAGGTTCGGGATCAGGTGCTGGATCAGGTTCCGGTTCAGGTGCTGGAGCAGGTTCGGGATCAGGTGCTGGAGCAGGTTCGGGATCAGGTGCTGGAGCAGGTTCCGGATCAGGTGCCGGAGCAGGTAGTGGTTCAGGTGCAGGTGCTGGATCTGGAGCGGGAGTAGGATACGGTGCTGGTGCTGGTGCTGGTGCAGGCGCAGGAAATGGTTATGGATTTGGAGGAGCAGTAGGATTTGGCTATGCAGGAGGCTACGGCCCTGGATCAGGTTATGGTGCAGGTGCTGGAGCTGGAGCTGGAGCAGGTAATTTTTAGTAGTAATACTGAAATTTGTCCTGTATTTTTTTATTATTGTACTTGCCTATTCATTTTATAAATAAAGTAAATGAAGGACATTTTATTGCTTTTACAATGCTTCCTTAGCAGAATCTTCCTGTAATAAATAAATGTATATTTAAATTTTTTAATAGGGTTTTTTATTTAAGAAACATTTTATATTTGGACAAACCTCTATTATATATATTAGACAAATATTTTAATTTCTTTTTAAAAATTTTGCGATAATAATAGACTTTCCAATATCTTAATATTTATAAAACATTAAATTGTAAAATACGATATTAATTCTTAAAACCTTCCGCACATTACATAAGCATGTGTAAAAGTCTATAGTGTAGCTAAATATTGTTTTTTCAGTAAGCGAAAAAAGAGTTAGAAGTGAATTTTCCTAATATTTATTTTCATGTTTTATGCGACAAGTAGAAATTTTAATGAGAATACAGCATAAGGAATTTGTTTGGATCTGTTGATTTAAATAAAGTTAATTTTCAGGGAGAATCATTCGCAAAATTTAACTCTATTTCAAATTTTATTTCTTTTCGGATCTCTTAGCAGGCTGTATGCAATTTGTCGTTTTTACATCGAAAACGAAATTCGTTAAAATTCTTCTTCATTTTCATGCAAAAAATTTTGGATCGATGCCTTGATAATTTGTGGTGTTTTTACAAAATTTTAAATGTAGCTGACAAATTTAATACGGAAATTTACAAAATAATACATAAGTAAAAACCATTTGTCCTTTTATTTGATTTACATACAGCGACAATAAAAATAATGCACTTAAAGCAGTAACATAATTTGAAATTTGATTAAAATAAATTTTTAAAATCAACTGAATATTCAAACCTAACCATTTATAAAAAATATATATAAAAATATATAATGCAAATTTATAAAACTGAAAAGCTCTATTGTGTTTATGAAATATTTTATGAAGTATAGAAATAGCGTATTTGAACTCAGAAGATTTCGTGGTATTTATAGAATAGGTAGCGATTTAACCAATTTAGAGATATCTTAACTAAATATTTTGACCAATATAATACATTAGAAAATATATTTTAAAATTTCGTTAATATTTCCATAGATGTTGTTTTTAAACTATTTATTCAACATGTGCAAATGTGTGCACTTGCTGAATGTTTGATTCGGAAAATTAAAAAAAAACATTCCTGTATGATAAGTTAATGAATCCGATATTCAATAATTTATAGCTATTTTAATTGAAAATAATATAAATTACATTTAAAAATACAGTTATTTATGAAGTATACAAAAAAACTTGTGATTGAATTAATATCTGCTAATGCGTACTTCGAAAATATTAATTTCAAATTTTTTAATCAATTATTATATGTGGTTTCTCATATCTCCCACGGAAATCTGACACTTCTCTTTCATTTTAATCAGTGACATTGATAAAAATTACAAAATTACCTCAGTTTTCTTTACTCGTTAAAATTAAGTAAATTTAATTCTATACAGAGACATTCATAAAAATATATTTCATAGTTAAGCGAGCATTTCTCAACGAAATTTCTTATGTTTCTTCAACTATGATAGAGTAAAATTTAAATGTTGTGTAGAGTTTCAATACATAATGCAAAATTTAATGTATGAAGCTTAAAAATTTATCAAACTTCGGGATATATATATTTAAATATAAAAGAAAAATAAAATTTCATTAAACGTATTTGTGATGAGTTCTAAGGAAGGTTGTGTGGTTAAATTCGATTCATTAACCTCCTGAATAGAACTCTTACTTCTAAAAGAGTAAAAGTTATAATCCACCAGACGAAGATATGAAACTACACCAAATTATAAAAACTTTAGCAAGGGGGAAATATTCACCTCCTAATGTTGATGTTTAATATCTAGATGGAGATGTCCAAGTGAAGTAAATGTCCGTTTGTATTAACTAACTGGCGAATTTAAATTGTAATTAATAGTTTTCTCATGAGAATCGCATTGCAATTCAACTGAAAGAGAACATCACCTAAAACAACTTTGAATCCAAACCAAAAGAAAATCATCACAATTTATACAAACTAAATTAAAATTATCAACTCCCGAATTTACGGTAAAAATCTCGAATTCCACTTCGTATCCTAATTTAGACAAAAAACAACATTCGAACCATGTAGAGATTAAAAAAAATTTCCTCAAACATATTTCGAAAATTGAGCGTGATGTATTAAAATTAGATTTATTGCAGATTACTCTAAACATTTTTGCATTAACTCTTCAAAGGTTATCAGTTTGTTATGCGAATAAATGAATTTAATGTATCATTTGAGATAAATCTAAGGTAGATAAAAATAAAATAAAATTTATATATACAGGATCTGGTGCTGGATACGGGGCAGGTTACGGATCTGGAGCAGGTGCTGGAGCTGGTTCTGGAGCAGGTTCAGGATCTGGAGCTGGTGCAGGTTCAGGATCTGGAGCTGGTGCAGGTTCGGGATCAGGTGCTGGAGCAGGTTCGGGATCAGGTGCTGGATCAGGTTCCGGTTCAGGTGCTGGAGCAGGTTCGGGATCAGGTGCTGGAGCAGGTTCGGGATCAGGTGCTGGAGCAGGTTCCGGATCAGGTGCCGGAGCAGGTAGTGGTTCAGGTGCAGGTGCTGGATCTGGAGCGGGAGTAGGATACGGTGCTGGTGCTGGTGCTGGTGCAGGCGCAGGAAATGGTTATGGATTTGGAGGAGCAGTAGGATTTGGCTATGCAGGAGGCTACGGCCCTGGATCAGGTTATGGTGCAGGTGCTGGAGCTGGAGCTGGAGCAGGTAATTTTTAGTAGTAATACTGAAATTTGTCCTGTATTTTTTTATTATTGTACTTGCCTATTCATTTTATAAATAAAGTAAATGAAGGACATTTTATTGCTTTTACAATGCTTCCTTAGCAGAATCTTCCTGTAATAAATAAATGTATATTTAAATTTTTTAATAGGGTTTTTTATTTAAGAAACATTTTATATTTGGACAAACCTCTATTATATATATTAGACAAATATTTTAATTTCTTTTTAAAAATTTTGCGATAATAATAGACTTTCCAATATCTTAATATTTATAAAACATTAAATTGTAAAATACGATATTAATTCTTAAAACCTTCCGCACATTACATAAGCATGTGTAAAAGTCTATAGTGTAGCTAAATATTGTTTTTTCAGTAAGCGAAAAAAGAGTTAGAAGTGAATTTTCCTAATATTTATTTTCATGTTTTATGCGACAAGTAGAAATTTTAATGAGAATACAGCATAAGGAATTTGTTTGGATCTGTTGATTTAAATAAAGTTAATTTTCAGGGAGAATCATTCGCAAAATTTAACTCTATTTCAAATTTTATTTCTTTTCGGATCTCTTAGCAGGCTGTATGCAATTTGTCGTTTTTACATCGAAAACGAAATTCGTTAAAATTCTTCTTCATTTTCATGCAAAAAATTTTGGATCGATGCCTTGATAATTTGTGGTGTTTTTACAAAATTTTAAATGTAGCTGACAAATTTAATACGGAAATTTACAAAATAATACATAAGTAAAAACCATTTGTCCTTTTATTTGATTTACATACAGCGACAATAAAAATAATGCACTTAAAGCAGTAACATAATTTGAAATTTGATTAAAATAAATTTTTAAAATCAACTGAATATTCAAACCTAACCATTTATAAAAAATATATATAAAAATATATAGTGCAAATTTATAAAACTGAAAAGCTCTATTGTGTTTATGAAATATTTTATGAAGTATAGAAATAGCCTATTTGAACTCAGAAGATTTCGTGGTATTTATAGAATAGGTAGCGATTTAACCAATTTAGAGATATCTTAACTAAATATTTTGACCAATATAATACATTAGAAAATATATTGTAAAATTTCGTTAATATTTCCATAGATGTTGTTTTTAAACTATTTATTCAACATGTGCAAATGTGTGCACTTGCTGAATGTTTGATTCGGAAAATTAAAAAAAAACATTCCTGTATGATAAGTTAATGAATCCGATATTCAATAATTTATAGCTATTTTAATTGAAAATAATATAAATTACATTTAAAAATACAGTTATTTATGAAGTATACAAAATAACTTGTGATTGAATTAATATCTGCTAATGCGTACTTCGAAAATATTAATTTCAAATTTTTTAATCAATTATTATATGTGGTTTCTCATATCTCCCACGGAAATCTGACACTTCTCTTTCATTTTAATCAGTGACATTGATAAAAATTACAAAATTACCTCAGTTTTCTTTAGTCGTTAAAATTAAGTAAATTTAATTCTATACAGAGACATTCATAAAAATATATTTCATAGTTAAGCGAGCATTTCTCAACGAAATTTCTTATGTTTCTTCAACTATGATAGAGTAAAACTTAAATGTTGTGTAGAGTTTCAATACATAATGCAAAATTTAATGTATGAAGCTTAAAAATTTATCAAACTTCGGGATATATATATTTAAATATAAAAGAAAAATAAAATTTCATTAAACGTATTTGTGATGAGTTCTAAGGAAGGTTGTGTGGTTAAATTCGATTCATTAACCTCCTGAATAGAACTCTTACTTCTAAAAGAGTAAAAGTTATAATCCACCAGACGAAGATATGAAACTACACCAAATTATAAAAACTTTAGCAAGGGGGAAATATTCACCTCCTAATGTTGATGTTTAATATCTAGATGGAGATGTCCAAGTGAAGTAAATGTCCGTTTGTATTAACTAACTGGCGAATTTAAATTGTAATTAATAGTTTTCTCATGAGAATCGCATTGCAATTCAACTGAAAGAGAACATCACTTAAAACAACTTTGAATCCAAACCAAAAGAAAATCATCACAATTTATACAAACTAAATTAAAATTATCAACTCCCGAATTTACGGTAAAAATCTCGAATTCCACTTCGTATCCTAATTTAGACAAAAAACAACATTCGAACCATGTAGAGATTAAAAAAAATTTCCTCAAACATATTTCGAAAATTGAGCGTGATGTATTTAAATTAGATTTATTGCAGATTACTCTAAACATTTTTGCATTAACTCTTCAAAGGTTATCAGTTTGTTATGCGAATAAATGAATTTAATATATCATTTGAGATAAATCTAAGGTAGATAAAAATAAAATAAAAATTATATATACAGGATCTGGTGCTGGATACGGGGCAGGTTACGGATCTGGAGCAGGTGCTGGAGCTGGTTCTGGAGCAGGTTCAGGATCTGGAGCTGGTGCAGGTTCAGGATCTGGAGCTGGTGCAGGTTCGGGATCAGGTGCTGGAGCAGGTTCGGGATCAGGTGCTGGATCAGGTTCCGGTTCAGGTGCTGGAGCAGGTTCGGGATCAGGTGCTGGAGCAGGTTCGGGATCAGGTGCTGGAGCAGGTTCCGGATCAGGTGCCGGAGCAGGTAGTGGTTCAGGTGCAGGTGCTGGATCTGGAGCGGGAGTAGGATACGGTGCTGGTGCTGGTGCTGGTGCAGGCGCAGGAAATGGTTATGGATTTGGAGGAGCAGTAGGATTTGGCTATGCAGGAGGCTACGGCCCTGGATCAGGTTATGGTGCAGGTGCTGGAGCTGGAGCTGGAGCAGGTAATTTTTAGTAGTAATACTGAAATTTGTCCTGTATTTTTTTATTATTGTACTTGCCTATTCATTTTATAAATAAAGTAAATGAAGGACATTTTATTGCTTTTACAATGCTTCCTTAGCAGAATCTTCCTGTAATAAATAAATGTATATTTAAATTTTTTAATAGGGTTTTTTATTTAAGAAACATTTTATATTTGGACAAACCTCTATTATATATATTAGACAAATATTTTAATTTCTTTTTAAAAATTTTGCGATAATAATAGACTTTCCAATATCTTAATATTTATAAAACATTAAATTGTAAAATACGATATTAATTCTTAAAACCTTCCGCACATTACATAAGCATGTGTAAAAGTCTATAGTGTAGCTAAATATTGTTTTTTCAGTAAGCGAAAAAAGAGTTAGAAGTGAATTTTCCTAATATTTATTTTCATGTTTTATGCGACAAGTAGAAATTTTAATGAGAATACAGCATAAGGAATTTGTTTGGATCTGTTGATTTAAATAAAGTTAATTTTCAGGGAGAATCATTCGCAAAATTTAACTCTATTTCAAATTTTATTTCTTTTCGGATCTCTTAGCAGGCTGTATGCAATTTGTCGTTTTTACATCGAAAACGAAATTCGTTAAAATTCTTCTTCATTTTCATGCAAAAAATTTTGGATCGATGCCTTGATAATTTGTGGTGTTTTTACAAAATTTTAAATGTAGCTGACAAATTTAATACGGAAATTTACAAAATAATACATAAGTAAAAACCATTTGTCCTTTTATTTGATTTACATACAGCGACAATAAAAATAATGCACTTAAAGCAGTAACATAATTTGAAATTTGATTAAAATAAATTTTTAAATTCAACTGAATATTCAAACCTAACCATTTATAAAAAATATATATAAAAATATATAGTGCAAATTTATAAAACTGAAAAGCTCTATTGTGTTTATGAAATATTTTATGAAGTATAGAAATAGCCTATTTGAACTCAGAAGATTTCGTGGTATTTATAGAATAGGTAGCGATTTAACCAATTTAGAGATATCTTAACTAAATATTTTGACCAATATAATACATTAGAAAATATATTGTAAAATTTCGTTAATATTTCCATAGATGTTGTTTTTAAACTATTTATTCAACATGTGCAAATGTGTGCACTTGCTGAATGTTTGATTCGGAAAATTAAAAAAAAACATTCTTGTATGATAAGTTAATGAATCCGATATTCAATAATTTATAGCTATTTTAATTGAAAATAATATAAATTACATTTAAAAATACAGTTATTTATGAAGTATACAAAATAACTTGTGATTGAATTAATATCTGCTAATGCGTACTTCGAAAATATTAATTTCAAAATTTTTAATCAATTATTATATGTGGTTTCTCATATCTCCCACGGAAATCTGACACTTCTCTTTCATTTTAATCAGTGACATTGATAAATATTACAAAATTACCTCAGTTTTCTTTAGTCGTTAAAATTAAGTAAATTTAATTCTATACAGAGACATTCATAAAAATATATTTCATAGTTAAGCGAGCATTTCTCAACGAAATTTCTTATGTTTCTTCAACTATGATAGAGTAAAACTTAAATGTTGTGTAGAGTTTCAATACATAATGCAAAATTTAATGTATGAAGCTTAAAAATTTATCAAACTTCGGGATATATATATTTAAATATAAAAGAAAAATAAAATTTCATTAAACGCATTTGTGATGAGTTCTAAGGAAGGTTGTGTGGTTAAATTCGATTCATTAACCTCCTGAATAGAACTCTTACTTCTAAAAGAGTAAAAGTTATAATCCACCAGACGAAGATATGAAACTACACCAAATTATAAAAACTTTAGCAAGGGGGAAATATTCACCTCCTAATGTTGATGTTTAATATCTAGATGGAGATGTCCAAGTGAAGTAAATGTCCGTTTGTATTAACTAACTGGCGAATTTAAATTGT
Organism: Salticus scenicus; assembly: GCA_963930645.1. NCBI lineage: Eukaryota > Metazoa > Arthropoda > Arachnida > Araneae > Salticidae > Salticus > Salticus scenicus. Next base: position 147,109,568 of record OZ005657.1, on the reverse strand, counting down.
AATTAATAGTTTTCTCATGAGAATCGCATTGCAATTCAACTGAAAGAGAACATCACCTAAAACAACTTTGAATCCAAACCAAAAGAAAATCATCACAATTTATACAAAACTAAATTAAAATTATCAACTCCCGAATTTACGGTAAAAATCTCGAATTCCACTTCGTATCCTAATTTAGACAAAAAACAACATTCGAACCATGTAGAGATTAAAAAAAATTTCCTCAAACATATTTCGAAAATTGAGCGTGATGTATTAAAATTAGATTTATTGCAGATTACTCTAAACATTTTTGCATTAACTCTTCAAAGGTTATCAGTTTGTTATGCGAATAAATGAATTTAATGTATCATTTGAGATAAATCTAAGGTAGATAAAAATAAAATAAAAATTATATATACAGGATCTGGTGCTGGATACGGGGCAGGTTACGGATCTGGAGCAGGTGCTGGAGCTGGTCCTGGAGCAGGTTCAGGATCTGGAGCTGGTGCAGGTTCAGGATCTGGAGCTGGTGCAGGTTCGGGATCAGGTGCTGGAGCAGGTTCGGGATCAGGTGCTGGATCAGGTTCCGGTTCAGGTGCTGGAGCAGGTTCGGGATCAGGTGCTGGAGCAGGTTCGGGATCAGGTGCTGGAGCAGGTTCCGGATCAGGTGCCGGAGCAGGTAGTGGTTCAGGTGCAGGTGCTGGATCTGGAGCGGGAGTAGGATACGGTGCTGGTGCTGGTGCTGGTGCAGGCGCAGGAAATGGTTATGGATTTGGAGGAGCAGTAGGATTTGGCTATGCAGGAGGCTACGGCCCTGGATCAGGTTATGGTGCAGGTGCTGGAGCTGGAGCTGGAGCAGGTAATTTTTAGTAGTAATACTGAAATTTGTCCTGTATTTTTTTATTATTGTACTTGCCTATTCATTTTATAAATAAAGTAAATGAAGGACATTTTATTGCTTTTACAATGCTTCCTTAGCAGAATCTTCCTGTAATAAATAAATGTATATTTAAATTTTTTAATAGGGTTTTTTATTTAAGAAACATTTTATATTTGGACAAACCTCTATTATATATATTAGACAAATATTTTAATTTCTTTTTAAAAATTTTGCGATAATAATAGACTTTCCAATATCTTAATATTTATAAAACATTAAATTGTAAAATACGATATTAATTCTTAAAACCTTCCGCACATTACATAAGCATGTGTAAAAGTCTATAGTGTAGCTAAATATTGTTTTTTCAGTAAGCGAAAAAAGAGTTAGAAGTGAATTTTCCTAATATTTATTTTCATGTTTTATGCGACAAGTAGAAATTTTAATGAGAATACAGCATAAGGAATTTGTTTGGATCTGTTGATTTAAATAAAGTTAATTTTCAGGGAGAATCATTCGCAAAATTTAACTCTATTTCAAATTTTATTTCTTTTCGGATCTCTTAGCAGGCTGTATGCAATTTGTCGTTTTTACATCGAAAACGAAATTCGTTAAAATTCTTCTTCATTTTCATGCAAAAAATTTTGGATCGATGCCTTGATAATTTATGGTGTTTTTACAAAATTTTAAATGTAGCTGACAAATTTAATACGGAAATTTACAAAATAATACATAAGTAAAAACCATTTGTCCTTTTATTTGATTTACATACAGCGACAATAAAAATAATGCACTTAAAGCAGTAACATAATTTGAAATTTGATTAAAATAAATTTTTAAAATCAACTGAATATTCAAACCTAACCATTTATAAAAAATATATATAAAAATATATAGTGCAAATTTATAAAACTGAAAAGCTCTATTGTGTTTATGAAATATTTTATGAAGTATAGAAATAGCCTATTTGAACTCAGAAGATTTCGTGGTATTTATAGAATAGGTAGCGATTTAACCAATTTAGAGATATCTTAACTAAATATTTTGACCAATATAATACATTAGAAAATATATTGTAAAATTTCGTTAATATTTCCATAGATGTTGTTTTTAAACTATTTATTCAACATGTGCAAATGTGTGCACTTGCTGAATGTTTGATTCGGAAAATTAAAAAAAAAACATTCTTGTATGATAAGTTAATGAATCCGATATTCAATAATTTATAGCTATTTTAATTGAAAATAATATAAATTACATTTAAAAATACATTTATTTATGAAGTATACAAAATAACTTGTGATTGAATTAATATCTGCTAATGCGTACTTCGAAAATATTAATTTCAAAATTTTTAATCAATTATTATATGTGGTTTCTCATATCTCCCACGGAAATCTGACACTTCTCTTTCATTTTAATCAGTGACATTGATAAATATTACAAAATTACCTCAGTTTTCTTTAGTCGTTAAAATTAAGTAAATTTAATTCTATACAGAGACATTCATAAAAATATATTTCATAGTTAAGCGAGCATTTCTCAACGAAATTTCTTATGTTTCTTCAACTATGATAGAGTAAAACTTAAATGTTGTGTAGAGTTTCAATACATAATGCAAAATTTAATGTATGAAGCTTAAAAATTTATCAAACTTCGGGATATATATATTTAAATATAAAAGAAAAATAAAATTTCATTAAACGCATTTGTGATGAGTTCTAAGGAAGGTTGTGTGGTTAAATTCGATTCATTAACCTCCTGAATAGAACTCTTACTTCTAAAAGAGTAAAAGTTATAATCCACCAGACGAAGATATGAAACTACACCAAATTATAAAAACTTTAGCAAGGGGGAAATATTCACCTCCTAATGTTGATGTTTAATATCTAGATGGAGATGTCCAAGTGAAGTAAATGTCCGTTTGTATTAACTAACTGGCGAATTTAAATTGTAATTAATAGTTTTCTCATGAGAATCGCATTGCAATTCAACTGAAAGAGAACATCACCTAAAACAACTTTGAATCCAAACCAAAAGAAAATCATCACAATTTATACAAAACTAAATTAAAATTATCAACTCCCGAATTTACGGTAAAAATCTCGAATTCCACTTCGTATCCTAATTTAGACAAAAAACAACATTCGAACCATGTAGAGATTAAAAAAAATTTCCTCAAACATATTTCGAAAATTGAGCGTGATGTATTAAAATTAGATTTATTGCAGATTACTCTAAACATTTTTGCATTAACTCTTCAAAGGTTATCAGTTTGTTATGCGAATAAATGAATTTAATGTATCATTTGAGATAAATCTAAGGTAGATAAAAATAAAATAAAAATTATATATACAGGATCTGGTGCTGGATACGGGGCAGGTTACGGATCTGGAGCAGGTGCTGGAGCTGGTTCTGGAGCAGGTTCAGGATCTGGAGCTGGTGCAGGTTCAGGATCTGGAGCTGGTGCAGGTTCGGGATCAGGTGCTGGAGCAGGTTCGGGATCAGGTGCTGGATCAGGATCCGGTTCAGGTGCTGGAGCAGGTTCGGGATCAGGTGCTGGAGCAGGTTCGGGATCAGGTGCTGGAGCAGGTTCCGGATCAGGTGCCGGAGCAGGTAGTGGTTCAGGTGCAGGTGCTGGATCTGGAGCGGGAGTAGGATACGGTGCTGGTGCTGGTGCTGGTGCAGGCGCAGGAAATGGTTATGGATTTGGAGGAGCAGTAGGATTTGGCTATGCAGGAGGCTACGGCCCTGGATCAGGTTATGGTGCAGGTGCTGGAGCTGGAGCTGGAGCAGGTAATTTTTAGTAGTAATACTGAAATTTGTCCTGTATTTTTTTATTATTGTACTTGCCTATTCATTTTATAAATAAAGTAAATGAAGGACATTTTATTGCTTTTACAATGCTTCCTTAGCAGAATCTTCCTGTAATAAATAAATGTATATTTAAATTTTTTAATAGGGTTTTTTATTTAAGAAACATTTTATATTTGGACAAACCTCTATTATATATATTAGACAAATATTTTAATTTCTTTTTAAAAATTTTGCGATAATAATAGACTTTCCAATATCTTAATATTTATAAAACATTAAATTGTAAAATACGATATTAATTCTTAAAACCTTCCGCACATTACATAAGCATGTGTAAAAGTCTATAGTGTAGCTAAATATTGTTTTTTCAGTAAGCGAAAAAAGAGTTAGAAGTGAATTTTCCTAATATTTATTTTCATGTTTTATGAGACAAGTAGAAATTTTAATGAGAATACAGCATAAGGAATTTGTTTGGATCTGTTGATTTAAATAAAGTTAATTTTCAGGGAGAATCATTCGCAAAATTTAACTCTATTTCAAATTTTATTTCTTTTCGGATCTCTTAGCAGGCTGTATGCAATTTGTCGTTTTTACATCGAAAACGAAATTCGTTAAAATTCTTCTTCATTTTCATGCAAAAAATTTTGGATCGATGCCTTGATAATTTGTGGTGTTTTTACAAAATTTTAATTGTAGCTGACAAATTTAATACGGAAATTTACAAAATAATACATAAGTAAAAACCATTTGCCCTTTTATTTGATTTACATACAGCGACAATAAAAATAATGCACTTAAAGCAGTAACATAATTTGAAATTTGAGTAAAATAAATTTTTAAAATCAACTGAATAGTCAAACCTAACCATTTATAAAAAATATATATAAAAATATATAGTGCAAATTTATAAAACTGAAAAGCTCTATTGTGTTTATGAAATATTTTTTGAAGTATAGAAATAGCCTATTTGAACTCAGAAGATTTCGTGGTATTTATAGAATAGGTAGCGATTTAACCAATTTAGAGATATCTTAACTAAATATTTTGACCAATATAATACATTAGAAAATATATTGTAAAATTTCGTTAATATTTCCATAGATGTTGTTTTTAAACTATTTATTCAACATGTGCAAATGTGTGCACTTGCTGAATGTTTGATTCGGAAAATTAAAAAAAAAACATTCTTGTATGATAAGTTAATGAATCCGATATTCAATAATTTATAGCTATTTTAATTGAAAATAATATAAATTACATTTAAAAATACAGTTATTTATGAAGTATACAAAATAACTTGTGATTGAATTAATATCTGCTAATGCGTACTTCGAAAATATTAATTTCAAAATTTTTAATCAATTATTATATGTGGTTTCTCATATCTCCCACGGAAATCTGACAATTCTCTTTCATTTTAATCAGTGACATTGATAAATATTACAAAATTACCTCAGTTTTCTTTAGTCGTTAAAATTAAGTAAATTTAATTCTATACAGAGACATTCATAAAAATATATTTCATAGTTAAGCGAGCATTTCTCAACGAAATTTCTTATGTTTCTTCAACTATGATAGAGTAAAACTTAAATGTTGTGTAGAGTTTCAATACATAATGCAAAATTTAATGTATGAAGCTTAAAAATTTATCAAACTTCGGGATATATATATTTAAATATAAAAGAAAAATAAAATTTCATTAAACGCATTTGTGATGAGTTCTAAGGAAGGTTGTGTGGTTAAATTCGATTCATTAACCTCCTGAATAGAACTCTTACTTCTAAAAGAGTAAAAGTTATAATCCACCAGACGAAGATATGAAACTACACCAAATTATAAAAACTTTAGCAAGGGGGAAATATTCACCTCCTAATGTTGATGTTTAATATCTAGATGGAGATGTCCAAGTGAAGTAAATGTCCGTTTGTATTAACTAACTGGCGAATTTAAATTGTAATTAATAGTTTTCTCATGAGAATCGCATTGCAATTCAACTGAAAGAGAACATCACCTAAAACAACTTTGAATCCAAACCAAAAGAAAATCATCACAATTTATACAAAACTAAATTAAAATTATCAACTCCCGAATTTACGGTAAAAATCTCGAATTCCACTTCGTATCCTAATTTAGACAAAAAACAACATTCGAACCATGTAGAGATTAAAAAAAATTTCCTCAAACATATTTCGAAAATTGAGCGTGATGTATTAAAATTAGATTTATTGCAGATTACTCTAAACATTTTTGCATTAACTCTTCAAAGGTTATCAGTTTGTTATGCGAATAAATGAATTTAATGTATCATTTGAGATAAATCTAAGGTAGATAAAAATAAAATAAAAATTATATATACAGGATCTGGTGCTGGATACGGGGCAGGTTACGGATCTGGAGCAGGTGCTGGAGCTGGTCCTGGAGCAGGTTCAGGATCTGGAGCTGGTGCAGGTTCAGGATCTGGAGCTGGTGCAGGTTCGGGATCAGGTGCTGGAGCAGGTTCGGGATCAGGTGCTGGATCAGGTTCCGGTTCAGGTGCTGGAGCAGGTTCGGGATCAGGTGCTGGAGCAGGTTCGGGATCAGGTGCTGGAGCAGGTTCCGGATCAGGTGCCGGAGCAGGTAGTGGTTCAGGTGCAGGTGCTGGATCTGGAGCGGGAGTAGGATACGGTGCTGGTGCTGGTGCTGGTGCAGGCGCAGGAAATGGTTATGGATTTGGAGGAGCAGTAGGATTTGGCTATGCAGGAGGCTACGGCCCTGGATCAGGTTATGGTGCAGGTGCTGGAGCTGGAGCTGGAGCAGGTAATTTTTAGTAGTAATACTGAAATTTGTCCTGTATTTTTTTATTATTGTACTTGCCTATTCATTTTATAAATAAAGTAAATGAAGGACATTTTATTGCTTTTACAATGCTTCCTTAGCAGAATCTTCCTGTAATAAATAAATGTATATTTAAATTTTTTAATAGGGTTTTTTATTTAAGAAACATTTTATATTTGGACAAACCTCTATTATATATATTAGACAAATATTTTAATTTCTTTTTAAAAATTTTGCGATAATAATAGACTTTCCAATATCTTAATATTTATAAAACATTAAATTGTAAAATACGATATTAATTCTTAAAACCTTCCGCACATTACATAAGCATGTGTAAAAGTCTATAGTGTAGCTAAATATTGTTTTTTCAGTAAGCGAAAAAAGAGTTAGAAGTGAATTTTCCTAATATTTATTTTCATGTTTTATGAGACAAGTAGAAATTTTAATGCGAATACAGCATAAGGAATTTGTTTGGATCTGTTGATTTAAATAAAGTTAATTTTCAGGGAGAATCATTCGCAAAATTTAACTCTATTTCAAATTTTATTTCTTTTCGGATCTCTTAGCAGGCTGTATGCAATTTGTCGTTTTTACATCGAAAACGAAATTCGTTAAAATTCTTCTTCATTTTCATGCAAAAAATTTTGGATCGATGCCTTGATAATTTGTGGTGTTTTTACAAAATTTTAATTGTAGCTGACAAATTTAATACGGAAATTTACAAAATAATACATAAGTAAAAACCATTTGCCCTTTTATTTGATTTACATACAGCGACAATAAAAATAATGCACTTAAAGCAGTAACATAATTTGAAATTTGAGTAAAATAAATTTTTAAAATCAACTGAATAGTCAAACCTAACCATTTATAAAAAATATATATAAAAATATATAGTGCAAATTTATAAAACTGAAAAGCTCTATTGTGTTTATGAAATATTTTTTGAAGTATAGAAATAGCCTATTTGAACTCAGAAGATTTCGTGGTATTTATAGAATAGGTAGCGATTTAACCAATTTAGAGATATCTTAACTAAATATTTTGACCAATATAATACATTAGAAAATATATTGTAAAATTTCGTTAATATTTCCATAGATGTTGTTTTTAAACTATTTATTCAACGTGTGCAAATGTGTGCACTTGCTGAATGTTTGATTCGGAAAATTAAAAAAAAACATTCCTGTATGATAAGTTAATGAATCCGATATTCAATAATTTATAGCTATTTTAATTGAAAATAATATAAATTACATTTAAAAATACAGTTATTTATGAAGTATACAAAATAACTTGTGATTGAATTAATATCTGCTAATGCGTACTTCGAAAATATTAATTTCAAATTTTTTAATCAATTATTATATGTGGTTTCTCATATCTCCCACGGAAATCTGACACTTCTCTTTCATTTTAATCAGTGACATTGATAAAAATTACAAAATTACCTCAGTTTTCTTTAGTCGTTAAAATTAAGTAAATTTAATTCTATACAGAGACATTCATAAAAATATATTTCATAGTTAAGCGAGCATTTCTCAACGAAATTTCTTATGTCTCTTCAACTATGATAGAGTAAAACTTAAATGTTGTGTAGAGTTTCAATACATAATGCAAAATTTAATGTATGAAGCTTAAAAATTTATCAAACTTCGGGATATATATATTTAAATATAAAAGAAAAATAAAATTTCATTAAACGTATTTGTGATGAGTTCTAAGGAAGGTTGTGTGGTTAAATTCGATTCATTAACCTCCTGAATAGAACTCTTACTTCTAAAAGAGTAAAAGTTATAATCCACCAGACGAAGATATGAAACTACACCAAATTATAAAAACTTTAGCAAGGGGGAAATATTCACCTCCTAATGTTGATGTTTAATATCTAGATGGAGATGTCCAAGTGAAGTAAATGTCCGATTGTATTAACTAACTGGCGAATTTAAATTGTAATTAATAGTTTTCTCATGAGAATCGCATTGCAATTCAACTGAAAGAGAACATCACCTAAAACAACTTTGAATCCAAACCAAAAGAAAATCATCACAATTTATACAAACTAAATTAAAATTATCAACTCCCGAATTTACGGTAAAAATCTCGAATTCCACTTCGTATCCTAATTTAGACAAAAAACAACATTCGAACCATGTAGAGATTAAAAAAAATTTCCTCAAACATATTTCGAAAATTGAGCGTGATGTATTAAAATTAGATTTATTGCAGATTACTCTAAACATTTTTGCATTAACTCTTCAAAGGTTATCAGTTTGTTATGCGAATAAATGAATTTAATTTATCATTTGAGATAAATCTAAGGTAGATAAAAATAAAATAAAAATTATATATACAGGATCTGGTGCTGGATACGGGGCAGGTTACGGATCTGGAGCAGGTGCTGGAGCTGGTTCTGGAGCAGGTTCAGGATCTGGAGCTGGTGCAGGTTCAGGATCTGGAGCTGGTGCAGGTTCGGGATCAGGTGCTGGAGCAGGTTCGGGATCAGGTGCTGGATCAGGTTCCGGTTCAGGTGCTGGAGCAGGTTCGGGATCAGGTGCTGGAGCAGGTTCGGGATCAGGTGCTGGAGCAGGTTCCGGATCAGGTGCCGGAGCAGGTAGTGGTTCAGGTGCAGGTGCTGGATCTGGAGCGGGAGTAGGATACGGTGCTGGTGCTGGTGCTGGTGCAGGCGCAGGAAATGGTTATGGATTTGGAGGAGCAGTAGGATTTGGCTATGCAGGAGGCTACGGCCCTGGATCAGGTTATGGTGCAGGTGCTGGAGCTGGAGCTGGAGCAGGTAATTTTTAGTAGTAATACTGAAATTTGTCCTGTATTTTTTTATTATTGTACTTGCCTATTCATTTTATAAATAAAGTAAATGAAGGACATTTTATTGCTTTTACAATGCTTCCTTAGCAGAATCTTCCTGTAATAAATAAATGTATATTTAAATTTTTTAATAGGGTTTTTTATTTAAGAAACATTTTATATTTGGACAAACCTCTATTATATATATTAGACAAATATTTTAATTTCTTTTTAAAAATTTTGCGATAATAATAGACTTTCCAATATCTTAATATTTATAAAACATTAAATTGTAAAATACGATATTAATTCTTAAAACCTTCCGCACATTACATAAGCATGTGTAAAAGTCTATAGTGTAGCTAAATATTGTTTTTTCAGTAAGCGAAAAAAGAGTTAGAAGTGAATTTTCCTAATATTTATTTTCATGTTTTATGCGACAAGTAGAAATTTTAATGAGAATACAGCATAAGGAATTTGTTTGGATCTGTTGATTTAAATAAAGTTAATTTTCAGGGAGAATCATTCGCAAAATTTAACTCTATTTCAAATTTTATTTCTTTTCGGATCTCTTAGCAGGCTGTATGCAATTTGTCGTTTTTACATCGAAAACGAAATTCGTTAAAATTCTTCTTCATTTTCATGCAAAAAATTTTGGATCGATGCCTTGATAATTTGTGGTGTTTTTACAAAATTTTAAATGTAGCTGACAAATTTAATACGGAAATTTACAAAATAATACATAAGTAAAAACCATTTGTCCTTTTATTTGATTTACATACAGCGACAATAAAAATAATGCACTTAAAGCAGTAACATAATTTGAAATTTGATTAAAATAAATTTTTAAAATCAACTGAATATTCAAACCTAACCATTTATAAAAAATATATATAAAAATATATAGTGCAAATTTATAAAACTGAAAAGCTCTATTGTGTTTATGAAATATTTTATGAAGTATAGAAATAGCCTATTTGAACTCAGAAGATTTCGTGGTATTTATAGAATAGGTAGCGATTTAACCAATTTAGAGATATCTTAACTAAATATTTTGACCAATATAATACATTAGAAAATATATTGTAAAATTTCGTTAATATTTCCATAGATGTTGTTTTTAAACTATTTATTCAACATGTGCAAATGTGTGCACTTGCTGAATGTTTGATTCGGAAAATTAAAAAAAAACATTCCTGTATGATAAGTTAATGAATCCGATATTCAATAATTTATAGCTATTTTAATTGAAAATAATATAAATTACATTTAAAAATACAGTTATTTATGAAGTATACAAAATAACTTGTGATTGAATTAATATCTGCTAATGCGTACTTCGAAAATATTAATTTCAAATTTTTTAATCAATTATTATATGTGGTTTCTCATATCTCCCACGGAAATCTGACACTTCTCTTTCATTTTAATCAGTGACATTGATAAAAATTACAAAATTACCTCAGTTTTCTTTAGTCGTTAAAATTAAGTAAATTTAATTCTATACAGAGACATTCATAAAAATATATTTCATAGTTAAGCGAGCATTTCTCAACGAAATTTCTTATGTTTCTTCAACTATGATAGAGTAAAACTTAAATGTTGTGTAGAGTTTCAATACATAATGCAAAATTTAATGTATGAAGCTTAAAAATTTATCAAACTTCGGGATATATATATTTAAATATAAAAGAAAAATAAAATTTCATTAAACGTATTTGTGATGAGTTCTAAGGAAGGTTGTGTGGTTAAATTCGATTCATTAACCTCCTGAATAGAACTCTTACTTCTAAAAGAGTAAAAGTTATAATCCACCAGACGAAGATATGAAACTACACCAAATTATAAAAACTTTAGCAAGGGGGAAATATTCACCTCCTAATGTTGATGTTTAATATCTAGATGGAGATGTCCAAGTGAAGTAAATGTCCGTTTGTATTAACTAACTGGCGAATTTAAATTGTAATTAATAGTTTTCTCATGAGAATCGCATTGCAATTCAACTGAAAGAGAACATCACCTAAAACAACTTTGAATCCAAACCAAAAGAAAATCATCACAATTTATACAAACTAAATTAAAATTATCAACTCCCGAATTTACGGTAAAAATCTCGAATTCCACTTCGTATCCTAATTTAGACAAAAAACAACATTCGAACCATGTAGAGATTAAAAAAAATTTCCTCAAACATATTTCGAAAATTGAGCGTGATGTATTAAAATTAGATTTATTGCAGATTACTCTAAACATTTTTGCATTAACTCTTCAAAGGTTATCAGTTTGTTATGCGAATAAATGAATTTAATATATCATTTGAGATAAATCTAAGGTAGATAAAAATAAAATAAAAATTATATATACAGGATCTGGTGCTGGATACGGGGCAGGTTACGGATCTGGAGCAGGTGCTGGAGCTGGTTCTGGAGCAGGTTCAGGATCTGGAGCTGGTGCAGGTTCAGGATCTGGAGCTGGTGCAGGTTCGGGATCAGGTGCTGGAGCAGGTTCGGGATCAGGTGCTGGATCAGGTTCCGGTTCAGGTGCTGGAGCAGGTTCGGGATCAGGTGCTGGAGCAGGTTCGGGATCAGGTGCTGGAGCAGGTTCCGGATCAGGTGCCGGAGCAGGTAGTGGTTCAGGTGCAGGTGCTGGATCTGGAGCGGGAGTAGGATACGGTGCTGGTGCTGGTGCTGGTGCAGGCGCAGGAAATGGTTATGGATTTGGAGGAGCAGTAGGATTTGGCTATGCAGGAGGCTACGGCCCTGGATCAGGTTATGGTGCAGGTGCTGGAGCTGGAGCTGGAGCAGGTAATTTTTAGTAGTAATACTGAAATTTGTCCTGTATTTTTTTATTATTGTACTTGCCTATTCATTTTATAAATAAAGTAAATGAAGGACATTTTATTGCTTTTACAATGCTTCCTTAGCAGAATCTTCCTGTAATAAATAAATGTATATTTAAATTTTTTAATAGGGTTTTTTATTTAAGAAACATTTTATATTTGGACAAACCTCTATTATATATATTAGACAAATATTTTAATTTCTTTTTAAAAATTTTGCGATAATAATAGACTTTCGAATATCTTAATATTTATAAAACATTAAATTGTAAAATACGATATTAATTCTTAAAACCTTCCGCACATTACATAAGCATGTGTAAAAGTCTATAGTGTAGCTAAATATTGTTTTTTCAGTAAGCGAAAAAAGAGTTAGAAGTGAATTTTCCTAATATTTATTTTCATGTTTTATGCGACAAGTAGAAATTTTAATGAGAATACAGCATAAGGAATTTGTTTGGATCTGTTGATTTAAATAAAGTTAATTTTCAGGGAGAATCATTCGCAAAATTTAACTCTATTTCAAATTTTATTTCTTTTCGGATCTCTTAGCAGGCTGTATGCAATTTGTCGTTTTTACATCGAAAACGAAATTCGTTAAAATTCTTCTTCATTTTCATGCAAAAAATTTTGGATCGATGCCTTGATAATTTGTGGTGTTTTTACAAAATTTTAAATGTAGCTGACAAATTTAATACGGAAATTTACAAAATAATACATAAGTAAAAACCATTTGTCCTTTTATTTGATTTACATACAGCGACAATAAAAATAATGCACTTAAAGCAGTAACATAATTTGAAATTTGATTAAAATAAATTTTTAAATTCAACTGAATATTCAAACCTAACCATTTATAAAAAATATATATAAAAATATATAGTGCAAATTTATAAAACTGAAAAGCTCTATTGTGTTTATGAAATATTTTATGAAGTATAGAAATAGCCTATTTGAACTCAGAAGATTTCGTGGTATTTATAGAATAGGTAGCGATTTAACCAATTTAGAGATATCTTAACTAAATATTTTGACCAATATAATACATTAGAAAATATATTGTAAAATTTCGTTAATATTTCCATAGATGTTGTTTTTAAACTATTTATTCAACATGTGCAAATGTGTGCACTTGCTGAATGTTTGATTCGGAAAATTAAAAAAAAACATTCTTGTATGATAAGTTAATGAATCCGATATTCAATAATTTATAGCTATTTTAATTGAAAATAATATAAATTACATTTAAAAATACAGTTATTTATGAAGTATACAAAATAACTTGTGATTGAATTAATATCTGCTAATGCGTACTTCGAAAATATTAATTTCAAAATTTTTAATCAATTATTATATGTGGTTTCTCATATCTCCCACGGAAATCTGACACTTCTCTTTCATTTTAATCAGTGACATTGATAAATATTACAAAATTACCTCAGTTTTCTTTAGTCGTTAAAATTAAGTAAATTTAATTCTATACAGAGACATTCATAAAAATATATTTCATAGTTAAGCGAGCATTTCTCAACGAAATTTCTTATGTTTCTTCAACTATGATAGAGTAAAACTTAAATGTTGTGTAGAGTTTCAATACATAATGCAAAATTTAATGTATGAAGCTTAAAAATTTATCAAACTTCGGGATATATATATTTAAATATAAAAGAAAAATAAAATTTCATTAAACGCATTTGTGATGAGTTCTAAGGAAGGTTGTGTGGTTAAATTCGATTCATTAACCTCCTGAATAGAACTCTTACTTCTAAAAGAGTAAAAGTTATAATCCACCAGACGAAGATATGAAACTACACCAAATTATAAAAACTTTAGCAAGGGGGAAATATTCACCTCCTAATGTTGATGTTTAATATCTAGATGGAGATGTCCAAGTGAAGTAAATGTCCGTTTGTATTAACTAACTGGCGAATTTAAATTGTAATTAATAGTTTTCTCATGAGAATCGCATTGCAATTCAACTGAAAGAGAACATCACCTAAAACAACTTTGAATCCAAACCAAAAGAAAATCATCACAATTTATACAAAACTAAATTAAAATTATCAACTCCCGAATTTACGGTAAAAATCTCGAATTCCACTTCGTATCCTAATTTAGACAAAAAACAACATTCGAACCATGTAGAGATTAAAAAAAATTTCCTCAAACATATTTCGAAAATTGAGCGTGATGTATTAAAATTAGATTTATTGCAGATTACTCTAAACATTTTTGCATTAACTCTTCAAAGGTTATCAGTTTGTTATGCGAATAAATGAATTTAATGTATCATTTGAGATAAATCTAAGGTAGATAAAAATAAAATAAAAATTATATATACAGGATCTGGTGCTGGATACGGGGCAGGTTACGGATCTGGAGCAGGTGCTGGAGCTGGTTCTGGAGCAGGTTCAGGATCTGGAGCTGGTGCAGGTTCAGGATCTGGAGCTGGTGCAGGTTCGGGATCAGGTGCTGGAGCAGGTTCGGGATCAGGTGCTGGATCAGGTTCCGGTTCAGGTGCTGGAGCAGGTTCGGGATCAGGTGCTGGAGCAGGTTCGGGATCAGGTGCTGGAGCAGGTTCGGGATCAGGTGCTGGAGCAGGTTCCGGATCAGGTGCCGGAGCAGGTAGTGGTTCAGGTGCAGGTGCTGGATCTGGAGCGGGAGTAGGATACGGTGCTGGTGCTGGTGCTGGTGCAGGCGCAGGAAATGGTTATGGATTTGGAGGAGCAGTAGGATTTGGCTATGCAGGAGGCTACGGCCCTGGATCAGGTTATGGTGCAGGTGCTGGAGCTGGAGCTGGAGCAGGTAATTTTTAGTAGTAATACTGAAATTTGTCCTGTATTTTTTTATTATTGTACTTGCCTATTCATTTTATAAATAAAGTAAATGAAGGACATTTTATTGCTTTTACAATGCTTCCTTAGCAGAATCTTCCTGTAATAAATAAATGTATATTTAAATTTTTTAATAGGGTTTTTTATTTAAGAAACATTTTATATTTGGACAAACCTCTATTATATATATTAGACAAATATTTTAATTTCTTTTTAAAAATTTTGCGATAATAATAGACTTTCCAATATCTTAATATTTATAAAACATTAAATTGTAAAATACGATATTAATTCTTAAAACCTTCCGCACATTACATAAGCATGTGTAAAAGTCTATAGTGTAGCTAAATATTGTTTTTTCAGTAAGCGAAAAAAGAGTTAGAAGTGAATTTTCCTAATATTTATTTTCATGTTTTATGCGACAAGTAGAAATTTTAATGAGAATACAGCATAAGGAATTTGTTTGGATCTGTTGATTTAAATAAAGTTAATTTTCAGGGAGAATCATTCGCAAAATTTAACTCTATTTCAAATTTTATTTCTTTTCGGATCTCTTAGCAGGCTGTATGCAATTTGTCGTTTTTACATCGAAAACGAAATTCGTTAAAATTCTTCTTCATTTTCATGCAAAAAATTTTGGATCGATGCCTTGATAATTTGTGGTGTTTTTACAAAATTTTAAATGTAGCTGACAAATTTAATACGGAAATTTACAAAATAATACATAAGTAAAAACCATTTGTCCTTTTATTTGATTTACATACAGCGACAATAAAAATAATGCACTTAAAGCAGTAACATAATTTGAAATTTGATTAAAATAAATTTTTAAAATCAACTGAATATTCAAACCTAACCATTTATAAAAAATATATATAAAAATATATAGTGCAAATTTATAAAACTGAAAAGCTCTATTGTGTTTATGAAATATTTTATGAAGTATAGAAATAGCCTATTTGAACTCAGAAGATTTCGTGGTATTTATAGAATAGGTAGCGATTTAACCAATTTAGAGATATCTTAACTAAATATTTTGACCAATATAATACATTAGAAAATATATTGTAAAATTTCGTTAATATTTCCATAGATGTTTTTAAACTATTTATTCAACGTGTGCAAATGTGTGCACTTGCTGAATGTTTGATTCGGAAAATTAAAAAAAAAACATTCTTGTATGATAAGTTAATGAATCCGATATTCAATAATTTATAGCTATTTTAATTGAAAATACTATAAATTACATTTAAAAATACAGTTATTTATGAAGTATACAAAATAACTTGTGATTGAATTAATATCTGCTAATGCGTACTTCGAAAATATTAATTTCAAATTTTTTAATCAATTATTATATGTGGTTTCTCATATCTCCCACGGAAATCTGACACTTCTCTTTCATTTTAATCAGTGACATTGATAAAAATTACAAAATTACCTCAGTTTTCTTTAGTCGTTAAAATTAAGTAAATTTAATTCTATACAGAGACATTCATAAAAATATATTTCATAGTTAAGCTAGCATTTCTCAACGAAATTTCTTATGTTTCTTCAACTATGATAGAGTAAAACTTAAATGTTGTGTAGAGTTTCAATACATAATGCAAAATTTAATGTATGAAGCTTAAAAATTTATCAAACTTCGGGATATATATATTTAAATATAAAAGAAAAATAAAATTTCATTAAACGTATTTGTGATGAGTTCTAAGGAAGGTTGTGTGGTTAAATTCGATTCATTAACCTCCTGAATAGAACTCTTACTTCTAAAAGAGTAAAAGTTATAATCCACCAGACGAAGATATAAAACTACACCAAATTATAAAAACTTTAGCAAGGGGGAAATATTCACCTCCTAATGTTGATGTTTAATATCTAGATGGAGATGTCCAAGTGAAGTAAATGTCCGTTTGTATTAACTAACTGGCGAATTTAAATTGTAATTAATAGTTTTCTCATGAGAATCGCATTGCAATTCAACTGAAAGAGAACATCACCTAAAACAACTTTGAATCCAAACCAAAAGAAAATCATCACAATTTATACAAAACTAAATTAAAATTATCAACTCCCGAATTTACGGTAAAAATCTCGAATTCCACTTCGTATCCTAATTTAGACAAAAAACAACATTCGAACCATGTAGAGATTAAAAAAAATTTCCTCAAACATATTTCGAAAATTGAGCGTGATGTATTAAAATTAGATTTATTGCAGATTACTCTAAACATTTTTGCATTAACTCTTCAAAGGTTATCAGTTTGTTATGCGAATAAATGAATTTAATGTATCATTTGAGATAAATCTAAGGTAGATAAAAAACAAATAAAAATTATATATACAGGATCTGGTGCTGGATACGGGGCAGGTTACGGATCTGGAGCAGGTGCTGGAGCTGGTTCTGGAGCAGGTTCAGGATCTGGAGCTGGTGCAGGTTCGGGATCAGGTGCTGGAGCAGGTTCGGGATCAGGTGCTGGATCAGGTTCCGGTTCAGGTGCTGGAGCAGGTTCGGGATCAGGTGCTGGAGCAGGTTCGGGATCAGGTGCTGGAGCAGGTTCCGGATCAGGTGCCGGAGCAGGTAGTGGTTCAGGTGCAGGTGCTGGATCTGGAGCGGGAGTAGGATACGGTGCTGGTGCTGGTGCTGGTGCAGGCGCAGGAAATGGTTATGGATTTGGAGGAGCAGTAGGATTTGGCTATGCAGGAGGCTACGGCCCTGGATCAGGTTATGGTGCAGGTGCTGGAGCTGGAGCTGGAGCAGGTAATTTTTAGTAGTAATACTGAAATTTGTCCTGTATTTTTTTATTATTGTACTTGCCTATTCATTTTATAAATAAAGTAAATGAAGGACATTTTATTGCTTTTACAATGCTTCCTTAGCAGAATCTTCCTGTAATAAATAAATGTATATTTAAAATTTTTAATAGGGTTTTTTATTTAAGAAACATTTTATATTTGGACAAACCTCTATTATATATATTAGACAAATATTTTAATTTCTTTTTAAAAATTTTGCGATAATAATAGACTTTCCAATATCTTAATATTTATAGAACATTAAATTGTAAAATACGATATTAATTCTTAAAACCTTCCGCACATTACATAAGCTTGTGTAAAAGTCTATAGTGTAGCTAAATATTGTTTTTTCAGTAAGCGAAAAAAGAGTTAGAAGTGAATTTTCCTAATATTTATTTTCATGTTTTATGAGACAAGTAGAAATTTTAATGCGAATACAGCATAAGGAATTTGTTTGGATCTGTTGATTTAAATAAAGTTAATTTTCATGGAGAATCATTCGCAAAATTTAACTCTATTTCAAATTTTATTTTTTTTTCGGATCTCTTAGCAGGCTGTATGCAATTTGTCGTTTTTACATCGAAAACGAAATTCGTTAAAATTCTTCTTCATTTTCATGCAAAAAATTTTGGATCGATGCCTTGATAATTTGTGGTGTTTTTACAAAATTTTAAATGTAGCTGCAAATTTAATACGGAAATTTACAAAATAATACATAAGTAAAAACCATTTGTCCTTTTATTTGATTTACATACAGCGACAATAAAAATAATGCACTTAAAGCAGTAACATAATTTGAAATTTGATTAAAATAAATTTTTAAAATCAACTGAATATTCAAACCTAACCATTTATAAAAAATATATATAAAAATATATAGTGCAAATTTATAAAACTGAAAAGCTCTATTGTGTTTATGAAATATTTTATGAAGTATAGAAATAGCCTATTTGAACTCAGAAGATTTCGTGGTATTTATAGAATAGGTAGCGATTTAACCAATTTAGAGATATCTTAACTAAATATTTTGACCAATATAATACATTAGAAAATATATTGTAAAATTTCGTTAATATTTCCATAGATGTTGTTTTTAAACTATTTATTCAACGTGTGCAAATGTGTGCACTTGCTGAATGTTTGATTCGGAAAATTAAAAAAAAAAAACATTCCTGTATGATAAGTTAATGAATCCGATATTTAATAATTTATAGCTATTTTAATTGAAAATAATATAAATTACATTTAAAAATACAGTTATTTATGAAGTATACAAAATAACTTGTGATTGAATTAATATCTGCTAATGCGTACTTCGAAAATATTAATTTCAAATTTTTTAATCAATTATTATATGTGGTTTCTCATATCTCCCACGGAAATCTGACACTTCTCTTTCATTTTAATCAGTGACATTGATAAAAATTACAAAATTACCACAGTTTTCTTTAGTCGTTAAAATTAAGTAAATTTAATTCTATACAGAGACATTCATAAAAATATATTTCATAGTTAAGCGAGCATTTCTCAACGAAATTTCTTATGTTTCTTCAACTATGATAGAGTAAAACTTAAATGTTGTGTAGAGTTTCAATACATAATGCAAAATTTAATGTATGAAGCTTGAAAATTTATCAAACTTCGGGATATATATATTTAAATATAAAAGAAAAATAAAATTTCATTAAACGTATTTGTGATGAGTTCTAAGGAAGTTTGTGTGGTTAAATTCGATTCATTAACCTCCTGAATAGAACTCTTACTTCTAAAAGAGTAAAAGTTATAATCCACCAGACGAAGATATGAAACTACACCAAATTATAAAAACTTTAGCAAGGGGGAAATATTCACCTCCTAATGTTGATGTTTAATATCTAGATGGAGATGTCCAAGTGAAGTAAATGTCCGTTTGTATTAACTAACTGGCGAATTTAAATTGTAATTAATAGTTTTCTCATGAGAATCGCATTGCAATTCAACTGAAAGAGAACATCACCTAAAACAACTTTGAATCCAAACCAAAAGAAAATCATCACAATTTATACAAAACTAAATTAAAATTATCAGCTCCCGAATTTACGGTAAAAATCTCGAATTCCACTTCGTATCCTAATTTAGACAAAAAACAACATTCGAACCATGTAGAGATTAAAAAAAAATTCCTCAAACATATTTCGAAAATTGAGCGTGATGTATTAAAATTAGATTTATTGCAGATTACTCTAAACATTTTTGCATTAACTCTTCAAAGGTTATCAGTTTGTTATGCGAATAAATGAATTTAATGTATCATTTGAGATAAATCTAAGGTAGATAAAAATAAAATAAAATTTATATATACAGGATCTGGTGCTGGATACGGGGCAGGTTACGGATCTGGAGCAGGTGCTGGAGCTGGTTCTGGAGCAGGTTCAGGATCTGGAGCTGGTGCAGGTTCAGGATCTGGAGCTGGTGCAGGTTCGGGATCAGGTGCTGGAGCAGGTTCGGGATCAGGTGCTGGATCAGGTTCCGGTTCAGGTGCTGGAGCAGGTTCGGGATCAGGTGCTGGAGCAGGTTCGGGATCAGGTGCTGGAGCAGGTTCCGGATCAGGTGCCGGAGCAGGTAGTGGTTCAGGTGCAGGTGCTGGATCTGGAGCGGGAGTAGGATACGGTGCTCTTGCTGGTGCTGGTGCAGGCGCAGGAAATGGTTATGGATTTGGAGGAGCAGTAGGATTTGGCTATGCAGGAGGCTACGGCCCTGGATCAGGTTATGGTGCAGGTGCTGGAGCTGGAGCTGGAGCAGGTAATTTTTAGTAGTAATACTGAAATTTGTCCTGTATTTTTTTATTATTGTACTTGCCTATTCATTTTATAAATAAAGTAAATGAAGGACATTTTATTGCTTTTACAATGCTTCCTTAGCAGAATCTTCCTGTAATAAATAAATGTATATTTACATTTTTTAATAGGGTTTTTTATTTAAGAAACATTTTATATTTGGACAAACCTCTATTATATATATTAGACAAATATTTTAATTTCTTTTTAAAAATTTTGCGATAATAATAGACTTTCCAATATCTTAATATTTATAAAACATTAAATTGTAAAATACGATATTAATTCTTAAAACCTTCCGCACATTACATAAGCATGTGTAAAAGTCTATAGTGTAGCTAAATATTGTTTTTTCAGTAAGCGAAAAAAGAGTTAGAAGTGAATTTTCCTAATATTTATTTTCATGTTTTATGAGACAAGTAGAAATTTTAATGCGAATACAGCATAAGGAATTTGTTTGGATCTGTTGATTTAAATAAAGTTAATTTTCAGGGAGAATCATTCGCAAAATTTAACTCTATTTCAAATTTTATTTCTTTTCGGATCTCTTAGCAGGCTGTATGCAATTTGTCGTTTTTACATCGAAAACGAAATTCGTTAAAATTCTTCTTCATTTTCATGCAAAAAATTTTGGATCGATGCCTTGATAATTTGTGGTGTTTTTACAAAATTTTAAATGTAGCTGACAAATTTAATACGGAAATTTACAAAATAATACATAAGTAAAAACCATTTGTCCTTTTATTTGATTTACATACAGCGACAATAAAAATAATGCACTTAAAGCAGTAACATAATTTGAAATTTGATTAAAATAAATTTTTAAAATCAACTGAATATTCAAACCTAACCATTTATAAAAAATATATATAAAAATATATAGTGCAAATTTATAAAACTGAAAAGCTCTATTGTGTTTATGAAATATTTTATGAAGTATAGAAATAGCCTATTTGAACTCAGAAGATTTCGTGGTATTTATAGAATAGGTAGCGATTTAACCAATTTAGAGATATCTTAACTAAATATTTTGACCAATATAATACATTAGAAAATATATTGTAAAATTTCGTTAATATTTCCATAGATGTTGTTTTTAAACTATTTATTCAACATGTGCAAATGTGTGCACTTGCTGAATGTTTGATTCGGAAAATTAAAAAAAAACATTCCTGTATGATAAGTTAATGAATCCGATATTCAATAATTTATAGCTATTTTAATTGAAAATAATATAAATTACATTTAAAAATACAGTTATTTATGAAGTATACAAAATAACTTGTGATTGAATTAATATCTGCTAATGCGTACTTCGAAAATATTAATTTCAAATTTTTTAATCAATTATTATATGTGGTTTCTCATATCTCCCACGGAAATCTGACACTTCTCTTTCATTTTAATCAGTGACATTGATAAAAATTACAAAATTACCTCAGTTTTCTTTAGTCGTTAAAATTAAGTAAATTTAATTCTATACAGAGACATTCATAAAAATATATTTCATAGTTAAGCGAGCATTTCTCAACGAAATTTCTTATGTTTCTTCAACTATGATAGAGTAAAACTTAAATGTTGTGTAGAGTTTCAATACATAATGCAAAATTTAATGTAT
The DNA here is from genome assembly GCA_963930645.1 of Salticus scenicus. NCBI lineage: Eukaryota > Metazoa > Arthropoda > Arachnida > Araneae > Salticidae > Salticus > Salticus scenicus. The sequence continues at coordinate 147,087,361 of OZ005657.1, read as the reverse complement.
GAAGCTTAAAAATTTATCAAACTTCGGGATATATATATTTAAATATAAAAGAAAAATAAAATTTCATTAAACGTATTTGTGATGAGTTCTAAGGAAGGTTGTGTGGTTAAATTCGATTCATTAACCTCCTGAATAGAACTCTTACTTCTAAAAGAGTAAAAGTTATAATCCACCAGACGAAGATATGAAACTACACCAAATTATAAAAACTTTAGCAAGGGGGAAATATTCACCTCCTAATGTTGATGTTTAATATCTAGATGGAGATGTCCAAGTGAAGTAAATGTCCGTTTGTATTAACTAACTGGCGAATTTAAATTGTAATTAATAGTTTTCTCATGAGAATCGCATTGCAATTCAACTGAAAGAGAACATCACTTAAAACAACTTTGAATCCAAACCAAAAGAAAATCATCACAATTTATACAAACTAAATTAAAATTATCAACTCCCGAATTTACGGTAAAAATCTCGAATTCCACTTCGTATCCTAATTTAGACAAAAAACAACATTCGAACCATGTAGAGATTAAAAAAAATTTCCTCAAACATATTTCGAAAATTGAGCGTGATGTATTAAAATTAGATTTATTGCAGATTACTCTAAACATTTTTGCATTAACTCTTCAAAGGTTATCAGTTTGTTATGCGAATAAATGAATTTAATATATCATTTGAGATAAATCTAAGGTAGATAAAAATAAAATAAAAATTATATATACAGGATCTGGTGCTGGATACGGGGCAGGTTACGGATCTGGAGCAGGTGCTGGAGCTGGTTCTGGAGCAGGTTCAGGATCTGGAGCTGGTGCAGGTTCAGGATCTGGAGCTGGTGCAGGTTCGGGATCAGGTGCTGGAGCAGGTTCGGGATCAGGTGCTGGATCAGGTTCCGGTTCAGGTGCTGGAGCAGGTTCGGGATCAGGTGCTGGAGCAGGTTCGGGATCAGGTGCTGGAGCAGGTTCCGGATCAGGTGCCGGAGCAGGTAGTGGTTCAGGTGCAGGTGCTGGATCTGGAGCGGGAGTAGGATACGGTGCTGGTGCTGGTGCTGGTGCAGGCGCAGGAAATGGTTATGGATTTGGAGGAGCAGTAGGATTTGGCTATGCAGGAGGCTACGGCCCTGGATCAGGTTATGGTGCAGGTGCTGGAGCTGGAGCTGGAGCAGGTAATTTTTAGTAGTAATACTGAAATTTGTCCTGTATTTTTTTATTATTGTACTTGCCTATTCATTTTATAAATAAAGTAAATGAAGGACATTTTATTGCTTTTACAATGCTTCCTTAGCAGAATCTTCCTGTAATAAATAAATGTATATTTAAATTTTTTAATAGGGTTTTTTATTTAAGAAACATTTTATATTTGGACAAACCTCTATTATATATATTAGACAAATATTTTAATTTCTTTTTAAAAATTTTGCGATAATAATAGACTTTCCAATATCTTAATATTTATAAAACATTAAATTGTAAAATACGATATTAATTCTTAAAACCTTCCGCACATTACATAAGCATGTGTAAAAGTCTATAGTGTAGCTAAATATTGTTTTTTCAGTAAGCGAAAAAAGAGTTAGAAGTGAATTTTCCTAATATTTATTTTCATGTTTTATGCGACAAGTAGAAATTTTAATGAGAATACAGCATAAGGAATTTGTTTGGATCTGTTGATTTAAATAAAGTTAATTTTCAGGGAGAATCATTCGCAAAATTTAACTCTATTTCAAATTTTATTTCTTTTCGGATCTCTTAGCAGGCTGTATGCAATTTGTCGTTTTTACATCGAAAACGAAATTCGTTAAAATTCTTCTTCATTTTCATGCAAAAAATTTTGGATCGATGCCTTGATAATTTGTGGTGTTTTTACAAAATTTTAAATGTAGCTGACAAATTTAATACGGAAATTTACAAAATAATACATAAGTAAAAACCATTTGTCCTTTTATTTGATTTACATACAGCGACAATAAAAATAATGCACTTAAAGCAGTAACATAATTTGAAATTTGATTAAAATAAATTTTTAAATTCAACTGAATATTCAAACCTAACCATTTATAAAAAATATATATAAAAATATATAGTGCAAATTTATAAAACTGAAAAGCTCTATTGTGTTTATGAAATATTTTATGAAGTATAGAAATAGCCTATTTGAACTCAGAAGATTTCGTGGTATTTATAGAATAGGTAGCGATTTAACCAATTTAGAGATATCTTAACTAAATATTTTGACCAATATAATACATTAGAAAATATATTGTAAAATTTCGTTAATATTTCCATAGATGTTGTTTTTAAACTATTTATTCAACATGTGCAAATGTGTGCACTTGCTGAATGTTTGATTCGGAAAATTAAAAAAAAACATTCTTGTATGATAAGTTAATGAATCCGATATTCAATAATTTATAGCTATTTTAATTGAAAATAATATAAATTACATTTAAAAATACAGTTATTTATGAAGTATACAAAATAACTTGTGATTGAATTAATATCTGCTAATGCGTACTTCGAAAATATTAATTTCAAAATTTTTAATCAATTATTATATGTGGTTTCTCATATCTCCCACGGAAATCTGACACTTCTCTTTCATTTTAATCAGTGACATTGATAAATATTACAAAATTACCTCAGTTTTCTTTAGTCGTTAAAATTAAGTAAATTTAATTCTATACAGAGACATTCATAAAAATATATTTCATAGTTAAGCGAGCATTTCTCAACGAAATTTCTTATGTTTCTTCAACTATGATAGAGTAAAACTTAAATGTTGTGTAGAGTTTCAATACATAATGCAAAATTTAATGTATGAAGCTTAAAAATTTATCAAACTTCGGGATATATATATTTAAATATAAAAGAAAAATAAAATTTCATTAAACGCATTTGTGATGAGTTCTAAGGAAGGTTGTGTGGTTAAATTCGATTCATTAACCTCCTGAATAGAACTCTTACTTCTAAAAGAGTAAAAGTTATAATCCACCAGACGAAGATATGAAACTACACCAAATTATAAAAACTTTAGCAAGGGGGAAATATTCACCTCCTAATGTTGATGTTTAATATCTAGATGGAGATGTCCAAGTGAAGTAAATGTCCGTTTGTATTAACTAACTGGCGAATTTAAATTGTAATTAATAGTTTTCTCATGAGAATCGCATTGCAATTCAACTGAAAGAGAACATCACCTAAAACAACTTTGAATCCAAACCAAAAGAAAATCATCACAATTTATACAAAACTAAATTAAAATTATCAACTCCCGAATTTACGGTAAAAATCTCGAATTCCACTTCGTATCCTAATTTAGACAAAAAACAACATTCGAACCATGTAGAGATTAAAAAAAATTTCCTCAAACATATTTCGAAAATTGAGCGTGATGTATTAAAATTAGATTTATTGCAGATTACTCTAAACATTTTTGCATTAACTCTTCAAAGGTTATCAGTTTGTTATGCGAATAAATGAATTTAATGTATCATTTGAGATAAATCTAAGGTAGATAAAAATAAAATAAAAATTATATATACAGGATCTGGTGCTGGATACGGGGCAGGTTACGGATCTGGAGCAGGTGCTGGAGCTGGTTCTGGAGCAGGTTCAGGATCTGGAGCTGGTGCAGGTTCAGGATCTGGAGCTGGTGCAGGTTCGGGATCAGGTGCTGGAGCAGGTTCGGGATCAGGTGCTGGATCAGGTTCCGGTTCAGGTGCTGGAGCAGGTTCGGGATCAGGTGCTGGAGCAGGTTCGGGATCAGGTGCTGGAGCAGGTTCCGGATCAGGTGCCGGAGCAGGTAGTGGTTCAGGTGCAGGTGCTGGATCTGGAGCGGGAGTAGGATACGGTGCTGGTGCTGGTGCTGGTGCAGGCGCAGGAAATGGTTATGGATTTGGAGGAGCAGTAGGATTTGGCTATGCAGGAGGCTACGGCCCTGGATCAGGTTATGGTGCAGGTGCTGGAGCTGGAGCTGGAGCAGGTAATTTTTAGTAGTAATACTGAAATTTGTCCTGTATTTTTTTATTATTGTACTTGCCTATTCATTTTATAAATAAAGTAAATGAAGGACATTTTATTGCTTTTACAATGCTTCCTTAGCAGAATCTTCCTGTAATAAATAAATGTATATTTAAATTTTTTAATAGGGTTTTTTATTTAAGAAACATTTTATATTTGGACAAACCTCTATTATATATATTAGACAAATATTTTAATTTCTTTTTAAAAATTTTGCGATAATAATAGACTTTCCAATATCTTAATATTTATAAAACATTAAATTGTAAAATACGATATTAATTCTTAAAACCTTCCGCACATTACATAAGCATGTGTAAAAGTCTATAGTGTAGCTAAATATTGTTTTTTCAGTAAGCGAAAAAAGAGTTAGAAGTGAATTTTCCTAATATTTATTTTCATGTTTTATGCGACAAGTAGAAATTTTAATGAGAATACAGCATAAGGAATTTGTTTGGATCTGTTGATTTAAATAAAGTTAATTTTCAGGGAGAATCATTCGCAAAATTTAACTCTATTTCAAATTTTATTTCTTTTCGGATCTCTTAGCAGGCTGTATGCAATTTGTCGTTTTTACATCGAAAACGAAATTCGTTAAAATTCTTCTTCATTTTCATGCAAAAAATTTTGGATCGATGCCTTGATAATTTATGGTGTTTTTACAAAATTTTAAATGTAGCTGACAAATTTAATACGGAAATTTACAAAATAATACATAAGTAAAAACCATTTGTCCTTTTATTTGATTTACATACAGCGACAATAAAAATAATGCACTTAAAGCAGTAACATAATTTGAAATTTGATTAAAATAAATTTTTAAAATCAACTGAATATTCAAACCTAACCATTTATAAAAAATATATATAAAAATATATAGTGCAAATTTATAAAACTGAAAAGCTCTATTGTGTTTATGAAATATTTTATGAAGTATAGAAATAGCCTATTTGAACTCAGAAGATTTCGTGGTATTTATAGAATAGGTAGCGATTTAACCAATTTAGAGATATCTTAACTAAATATTTTGACCAATATAATACATTAGAAAATATATTGTAAAATTTCGTTAATATTTCCATAGATGTTGTTTTTAAACTATTTATTCAACATGTGCAAATGTGTGCACTTGCTGAATGTTTGATTCGGAAAATTAAAAAAAAAACATTCTTGTATGATAAGTTAATGAATCCGATATTCAATAATTTATAGCTATTTTAATTGAAAATAATATAAATTACATTTAAAAATACAGTTATTTATGAAGTATACAAAATAACTTGTGATTGAATTAATATCTGCTAATGCGTATTTCGAAAATATTAATTTCAAAATTTTTAATCAATTATTATATGTGGTTTCTCATATCTCCCACGGAAATCTGACACTTCTCTTTCATTTTAATCAGTGACATTGATAAATATTACAAAATTACCTCAGTTTTCTTTAGTCGTTAAAATTAAGTAAATTTAATTCTATACAGAGACATTCATAAAAATATATTTCATAGTTAAGCGAGCATTTCTCAACGAAATTTCTTATGTTTCTTCAACTATGATAGAGTAAAACTTAAATGTTGTGTAGAGTTTCAATACATAATGCAAAATTTAATGTATGAAGCTTAAAAATTTATCAAACTTCGGGATATATATATTTAAATATAAAAGAAAAATAAAATTTCATTAAACGCATTTGTGATGAGTTCTAAGGAAGGTTGTGTGGTTAAATTCGATTCATTAACCTCCTGAATAGAACTCTTACTTCTAAAAGAGTAAAAGTTATAATCCACCAGACGAAGATATGAAACTACACCAAATTATAAAAACTTTAGCAAGGGGGAAATATTCACCTCCTAATGTTGATGTTTAATATCTAGATGGAGATGTCCAAGTGAAGTAAATGTCCGTTTGTATTAACTAACTGGCGAATTTAAATTGTAATTAATAGTTTTCTCATGAGAATCGCATTGCAATTCAACTGAAAGAGAACATCACCTAAAACAACTTTGAATCCAAACCAAAAGAAAATCATCACAATTTATACAAAACTAAATTAAAATTATCAACTCCCGAATTTACGGTAAAAATCTCGAATTCCACTTCGTATCCTAATTTAGACAAAAAACAACATTCGAACCATGTAGAGATTAAAAAAAATTTCCTCAAACATATTTCGAAAATTGAGCGTGATGTATTAAAATTAGATTTATTGCAGATTACTCTAAACATTTTTGCATTAACTCTTCAAAGGTTATCAGTTTGTTATGCGAATAAATGAATTTAATGTATCATTTGAGATAAATCTAAGGTAGATAAAAATAAAATAAAAATTATATATACAGGATCTGGTGCTGGATACGGGGCAGGTTACGGATCTGGAGCAGGTGCTGGAGCTGGTTCTGGAGCAGGTTCAGGATCTGGAGCTGGTGCAGGTTCAGGATCTGGAGCTGGTGCAGGTTCGGGATCAGGTGCTGGAGCAGGTTCGGGATCAGGTGCTGGATCAGGTTCCGGTTCAGGTGCTGGAGCAGGTTCGGGATCAGGTGCTGGAGCAGGTTCGGGATCAGGTGCTGGAGCAGGTTCCGGATCAGGTGCCGGAGCAGGTAGTGGTTCAGGTGCAGGTGCTGGATCTGGAGCGGGAGTAGGATACGGTGCTGGTGCTGGTGCTGGTGCAGGCGCAGGAAATGGTTATGGATTTGGAGGAGCAGTAGGATTTGGCTATGCAGGAGGCTACGGCCCTGGATCAGGTTATGGTGCAGGTGCTGGAGCTGGAGCTGGAGCAGGTAATTTTTAGTAGTAATACTGAAATTTGTCCTGTATTTTTTTATTATTGTACTTGCCTATTCATTTTATAAATAAAGTAAATGAAGGACATTTTATTGCTTTTACAATGCTTCCTTAGCAGAATCTTCCTGTAATAAATAAATGTATATTTAAATTTTTTAATAGGGTTTTTTATTTAAGAAACATTTTATATTTGGACAAACCTCTATTATATATATTAGACAAATATTTTAATTTCTTTTTAAAAATTTTGCGATAATAATAGACTTTCCAATATCTTAATATTTATAAAACATTAAATTGTAAAATACGATATTAATTCTTAAAACCTTCCGCACATTACATAAGCATGTGTAAAAGTCTATAGTGTAGCTAAATATTGTTTTTTCAGTAAGCGAAAAAAGAGTTAGAAGTGAATTTTCCTAATATTTATTTTCATGTTTTATGAGACAAGTAGAAATTTTAATGCGAATACAGCATAAGGAATTTGTTTGGATCTGTTGATTTAAATAAAGTTAATTTTCAGGGAGAATCATTCGCAAAATTTAACTCTATTTCAAATTTTATTTCTTTTCGGATCTCTTAGCAGGCTGTATGCAATTTGTCGTTTTTACATCGAAAACGAAATTCGTTAAAATTCTTCTTCATTTTCATGCAAAAAATTTTGGATCGATGCCTTGATAATTTGTGGTGTTTTTACAAAATTTTAATTGTAGCTAACAAATTTAATACGGAAATTTACAAAATAATACATAAGTAAAAACCATTTGCCCTTTTATTTGATTTACATACAGCGACAATAAAAATAATGCACTTAAAGCAGTAACATAATTTGAAATTTGAGTAAAATAAATTTTTAAAATCAACTGAATAGTCAAACCTAACCATTTATAAAAAATATATATAAAAATATATAGTGCAAATTTATAAAACTGAAAAGCTCTATTGTGTTTATGAAATATTTTTTGAAGTATAGAAATAGCCTATTTGAACTCAGAAGATTTCGTGGTATTTATAGAATAGGTAGCGATTTAACCAATTTAGAGATATCTTAACTAAATATTTTGACCAATATAATACATTAGAAAATATATTGTAAAATTTCGTTAATATTTCCATAGATGTTGTTTTTAAACTATTTATTCAACGTGTGCAAATGTGTGCACTTGCTGAATGTTTGATTCGGAAAATTAAAAAAAAACATTCCTGTATGATAAGTTAATGAATCCGATATTCAATAATTTATAGCTATTTTAATTGAAAATAATATAAATTACATTTAAAAATACAGTTATTTATGAAGTATACAAAATAACTTGTGATTGAATTAATATCTGCTAATGCGTACTTCGAAAATATTAATTTCAAATTTTTTAATCAATTATTATATGTGGTTTCTCATATCTCCCACGGAAATCTGACACTTCTCTTTCATTTTAATCAGTGACATTGATAAAAATTACAAAATTACCTCAGTTTTCTTTAGTCGTTAAAATTAAGTAAATTTAATTCTATACAGAGACATTCATAAAAATATATTTCATAGTTAAGCGAGCATTTCTCAACGAAATTTCTTATGTCTCTTCAACTATGATAGAGTAAAACTTAAATGTTGTGTAGAGTTTCAATACATAATGCAAAATTTAATGTATGAAGCTTAAAAATTTATCAAACTTCGGGATATATATATTTAAATATAAAAGAAAAATAAAATTTCATTAAACGTATTTGTGATGAGTTCTAAGGAAGGTTGTGTGGTTAAATTCGATTCATTAACCTCCTGAATAGAACTCTTACTTCTAAAAGAGTAAAAGTTATAATCCACCAGACGAAGATATGAAACTACACCAAATTATAAAAACTTTAGCAAGGGGGAAATATTCACCTCCTAATGTTGATGTTTAATATCTAGATGGAGATGTCCAAGTGAAGTAAATGTCCGATTGTATTAACTAACTGGCGAATTTAAATTGTAATTAATAGTTTTCTCATGAGAATCGCATTGCAATTCAACTGAAAGAGAACATCACCTAAAACAACTTTGAATCCAAACCAAAAGAAAATCATCACAATTTATACAAACTAAATTAAAATTATCAACTCCCGAATTTACGGTAAAAATCTCGAATTCCACTTCGTATCCTAATTTAGACAAAAAACAACATTCGAACCATGTAGAGATTAAAAAAAATTTCCTCAAACATATTTCGAAAATTGAGCGTGATGTATTAAAATTAGATTTATTGCAGATTACTCTAAACATTTTTGCATTAACTCTTCAAAGGTTATCAGTTTGTTATGCGAATAAATGAATTTAATTTATCATTTGAGATAAATCTAAGGTAGATAAAAATAAAATAAAAATTATATATACAGGATCTGGTGCTGGATACGGGGCAGGTTACGGATCTGGAGCAGGTGCTGGAGCTGGTTCTGGAGCAGGTTCAGGATCTGGAGCTGGTGCAGGTTCAGGATCTGGAGCTGGTGCAGGTTCGGGATCAGGTGCTGGAGCAGGTTCGGGATCAGGTGCTGGATCAGGTTCCGGTTCAGGTGCTGGAGCAGGTTCGGGATCAGGTGCTGGAGCAGGTTCGGGATCAGGTGCTGGAGCAGGTTCCGGATCAGGTGCCGGAGCAGGTAGTGGTTCAGGTGCAGGTGCTGGATCTGGAGCGGGAGTAGGATACGGTGCTGGTGCTGGTGCTGGTGCAGGCGCAGGAAATGGTTATGGATTTGGAGGAGCAGTAGGATTTGGCTATGCAGGAGGCTACGGCCCTGGATCAGGTTATGGTGCAGGTGCTGGAGCTGGAGCTGGAGCAGGTAATTTTTAGTAGTAATACTGAAATTTGTCCTGTATTTTTTTATTATTGTACTTGCCTATTCATTTTATAAATAAAGTAAATGAAGGACATTTTATTGCTTTTACAATGCTTCCTTAGCAGAATCTTCCTGTAATAAATAAATGTATATTTAAATTTTTTAATAGGGTTTTTTATTTAAGAAACATTTTATATTTGGACAAACCTCTATTATATATATTAGACAAATATTTTAATTTCTTTTTAAAAATTTTGCGATAATAATAGACTTTCCAATATCTTAATATTTATAAAACATTAAATTGTAAAATACGATATTAATTCTTAAAACCTTCCGCACATTACATAAGCATGTGTAAAAGTCTATAGTGTAGCTAAATATTGTTTTTTCAGTAAGCGAAAAAAGAGTTAGAAGTGAATTTTCCTAATATTTATTTTCCTGTTTTATGCGACAAGTAGAAATTTTAATGAGAATACAGCATAAGGAATTTGTTTGGATCTGTTGATTTAAATAAAGTTAATTTTCAGGGAGAATCATTCGCAAAATTTAACTCTATTTCAAATTTTATTTCTTTTCGGATCTCTTAGCAGGCTGTATGCAATTTGTCGTTTTTACATCGAAAACGAAATTCGTTAAAATTCTTCATTTTCATGCAAAAAATTTTGGATCGATGCCTTGATAATTTGTGGTGTTTTTACAAAATTTTAAATGTAGCTGACAAATTTAATACGGAAATTTACAAAATAATACATAAGTAAAAACCATTTGTCCTTTTATTTGATTTACATACAGCGACAATAAAAATAATGCACTTAAAGCAGTAACATAATTTGAAATTTGATTAAAATAAATTTTTAAAATCAACTGAATATTCAAACCTAACCATTTATAAAAAATATATATAAAAATATATAGTGCAAATTTATAAAACTGAAAAGCTCTATTGTGTTTATGAAATATTTTATGAAGTATAGAAATAGCCTATTTGAACTCAGAAGATTTCGTGGTATTTATAGAATAGGTAGCGATTTAACCAATTTAGAGATATCTTAACTAAATATTTTGACCAATATAATACATTAGAAAATATATTGTAAAATTTCGTTAATATTTCCATAGATGTTGTTTTTAAACTATTTATTCAACATGTGCAAATGTGTGCACTTGCTGAATGTTTGATTCGGAAAATTAAAAAAAAACATTCCTGTATGATAAGTTAATGAATCCGATATTCAATAATTTATAGCTATTTTAATTGAAAATAATATAAATTACATTTAAAAATACAGTTATTTATGAAGTATACAAAATAACTTGTGATTGAATTAATATCTGCTAATGCGTACTTCGAAAATATTAATTTCAAATTTTTTAATCAATTATTATATGTGGTTTCTCATATCTCCCACGGAAATCTGACACTTCTCTTTCATTTTAATCAGTGACATTGATAAAAATTACAAAATTACCTCAGTTTTCTTTAGTCGTTAAAATTAAGTAAATTTAATTCTATACAGAGACATTCATAAAAATATATTTCATAGTTAAGCGAGCATTTCTCAACGAAATTTCTTATGTTTCTTCAACTATGATAGAGTAAAACTTAAATGTTGTGTAGAGTTTCAATACATAATGCAAAATTTAATGTATGAAGCTTAAAAATTTATCAAACTTCGGGATATATATATTTAAATATAAAAGAAAAATAAAATTTCATTAAACGTATTTGTGATGAGTTCTAAGGAAGGTTGTGTGGTTAAATTCGATTCATTAACCTCCTGAATAGAACTCTTACTTCTAAAAGAGTAAAAGTTATAATCCACCAGACGAAGATATGAAACTACACCAAATTATAAAAACTTTAGCAAGGGGGAAATATTCACCTCCTAATGTTGATGTTTAATATCTAGATGGAGATGTCCAAGTGAAGTAAATGTCCGTTTGTATTAACTAACTGGCGAATTTAAATTGTAATTAATAGTTTTCTCATGAGAATCGCATTGCAATTCAACTGAAAGAGAACATCACCTAAAACAACTTTGAATCCAAACCAAAAGAAAATCATCACAATTTATACAAACTAAATTAAAATTATCAACTCCCGAATTTACGGTAAAAATCTCGAATTCCACTTCGTATCCTAATTTAGACAAAAAACAACATTCGAACCATGTAGAGATTAAAAAAAATTTCCTCAAACATATTTCGAAAATTGAGCGTGATGTATTAAAATTAGATTTATTGCAGATTACTCTAAACATTTTTGCATTAACTCTTCAAAGGTTATCAGTTTGTTATGCGAATAAATGAATTTAATATATCATTTGAGATAAATCTAAGGTAGATAAAAATAAAATAAAAATTATATATACAGGATCTGGTGCTGGATACGGGGCAGGTTACGGATCTGGAGCAGGTGCTGGAGCTGGTTCTGGAGCAGGTTCAGGATCTGGAGCTGGTGCAGGTTCAGGATCTGGAGCTGGTGCAGGTTCGGGATCAGGTGCTGGAGCAGGTTCGGGATCAGGTGCTGGATCAGGTTCCGGTTCAGGTGCTGGAGCAGGTTCGGGATCAGGTGCTGGAGCAGGTTCGGGATCAGGTGCTGGAGCAGGTTCCGGATCAGGTGCCGGAGCAGGTAGTGGTTCAGGTGCAGGTGCTGGATCTGGAGCGGGAGTAGGATACGGTGCTGGTGCTGGTGCTGGTGCAGGCGCAGGAAATGGTTATGGATTTGGAGGAGCAGTAGGATTTGGCTATGCAGGAGGCTACGGCCCTGGATCAGGTTATGGTGCAGGTGCTGGAGCTGGAGCTGGAGCAGGTAATTTTTAGTAGTAATACTGAAATTTGTCCTGTATTTTTTTATTATTGTACTTGCCTATTCATTTTATAAATAAAGTAAATGAAGGACATTTTATTGCTTTTACAATGCTTCCTTAGCAGAATCTTCCTGTAATAAATAAATGTATATTTAAATTTTTTAATAGGGTTTTTTATTTAAGAAACATTTTATATTTGGACAAACCTCTATTATATATATTAGACAAATATTTTAATTTCTTTTTAAAAATTTTGCGATAATAATAGACTTTCGAATATCTTAATATTTATAAAACATTAAATTGTAAAATACGATATTAATTCTTAAAACCTTCCGCACATTACATAAGCATGTGTAAAAGTCTATAGTGTAGCTAAATATTGTTTTTTCAGTAAGCGAAAAAAGAGTTAGAAGTGAATTTTCCTAATATTTATTTTCATGTTTTATGCGACAAGTAGAAATTTTAATGAGAATACAGCATAAGGAATTTGTTTGGATCTGTTGATTTAAATAAAGTTAATTTTCAGGGAGAATCATTCGCAAAATTTAACTCTATTTCAAATTTTATTTCTTTTCGGATCTCTTAGCAGGCTGTATGCAATTTGTCGTTTTTACATCGAAAACGAAATTCGTTAAAATTCTTCTTCATTTTCATGCAAAAAATTTTGGATCGATGCCTTGATAATTTGTGGTGTTTTTACAAAATTTTAAATGTAGCTGACAAATTTAATACGGAAATTTACAAAATAATACATAAGTAAAAACCATTTGTCCTTTTATTTGATTTACATACAGCGACAATAAAAATAATGCACTTAAAGCAGTAACATAATTTGAAATTTGATTAAAATAAATTTTTAAATTCAACTGAATATTCAAACCTAACCATTTATAAAAAATATATATAAAAATATATAGTGCAAATTTATAAAACTGAAAAGCTCTATTGTGTTTATGAAATATTTTATGAAGTATAGAAATAGCCTATTTGAACTCAGAAGATTTCGTGGTATTTATAGAATAGGTAGCGATTTAACCAATTTAGAGATATCTTAACTAAATATTTTGACCAATATAATACATTAGAAAATATATTGTAAAATTTCGTTAATATTTCCATAGATGTTGTTTTTAAACTATTTATTCAACATGTGCAAATGTGTGCACTTGCTGAATGTTTGATTCGGAAAATTAAAAAAAAACATTCTTGTATGATAAGTTAATGAATCCGATATTCAATAATTTATAGCTATTTTAATTGAAAATAATATAAATTACATTTAAAAATACAGTTATTTATGAAGTATACAAAATAACTTGTGATTGAATTAATATCTGCTAATGCGTACTTCGAAAATATTAATTTCAAAATTTTTAATCAATTATTATATGTGGTTTCTCATATCTCCCACGGAAATCTGACACTTCTCTTTCATTTTAATCAGTGACATTGATAAATATTACAAAATTACCTCAGTTTTCTTTAGTCGTTAAAATTAAGTAAATTTAATTCTATACAGAGACATTCATAAAAATATATTTCATAGTTAAGCGAGCATTTCTCAACGAAATTTCTTATGTTTCTTCAACTATGATAGAGTAAAACTTAAATGTTGTGTAGAGTTTCAATACATAATGCAAAATTTAATGTATGAAGCTTAAAAATTTATCAAACTTCGGGATATATATATTTAAATATAAAAGAAAAATAAAATTTCATTAAACGCATTTGTGATGAGTTCTAAGGAAGGTTGTGTGGTTAAATTCGATTCATTAACCTCCTGAATAGAACTCTTACTTCTAAAAGAGTAAAAGTTATAATCCACCAGACGAAGATATGAAACTACACCAAATTATAAAAACTTTAGCAAGGGGGAAATATTCACCTCCTAATGTTGATGTTTAATATCTAGATGGAGATGTCCAAGTGAAGTAAATGTCCGTTTGTATTAACTAACTGGCGAATTTAAATTGTAATTAATAGTTTTCTCATGAGAATCGCATTGCAATTCAACTGAAAGAGAACATCACCTAAAACAACCTTGAATTCAAACCAAAAGAAAATCATCACAATTTATACAAAACTAAATTAAAATTATCAACTCCCGAATTTACGGTAAAAATCTCGAATTCCACTTCGTATCCTAATTTAGACAAAAAACAACATTCGAACCATGTAGAGATTAAAAAAAATTTCCTCAAACATATTTCGAAAATTGAGCGTGATGTATTAAAATTAGATTTATTGCAGATTACTCTAAACATTTTTGCATTAACTCTTCAAAGGTTATCAGTTTGTTATGCGAATAAATGAATTTAATGTATCATTTGAGATAAATCTAAGGTAGATAAAAATAAAATAAAAATTATATATACAGGATCTGGTGCTGGATACGGGGCAGGTTACGGATCTGGAGCAGGTGCTGGAGCTGGTTCTGGAGCAGGTTCAGGATCTGGAGCTGGTGCAGGTTCAGGATCTGGAGCTGGTGCAGGTTCGGGATCAGGTGCTGGAGCAGGTTCGGGATCAGGTGCTGGATCAGGTTCCGGTTCAGGTGCTGGAGCAGGTTCGGGATCAGGTGCTGGAGCAGGTTCGGGATCAGGTGCTGGAGCAGGTTCCGGATCAGGTGCCGGAGCAGGTAGTGGTTCAGGTGCAGGTGCTGGATCTGGAGCGGGAGTAGGATACGGTGCTGGTGCTGGTGCTGGTGCTGGTGCTGGTGCAGGCGCAGGAAATGGTTATGGATTTGGAGGAGCAGTAGGATTTGGCTATGCAGGAGGCTACGGCCCTGGATCAGGTTATGGTGCAGGTGCTGGAGCTGGAGCTGGAGCAGGTAATTTTTAGTAGTAATACTGAAATTTGTCCTGTATTTTTTTATTATTGTACTTGCCTATTCATTTTATAAATAAAGTAAATGAAGGACATTTTATTGCTTTTACAATGCTTCCTTAGCAGAATCTTCCTGTAATAAATAAATGTATATTTAAATTTTTTAATAGGGTTTTTTATTTAAGAAACATTTTATATTTGGACAAACCTCTATTATATATATTAGACAAATATTTTAATTTCTTTTTAAAAATTTTGCGATAATAATAGACTTTCGAATATCTTAATATTTATAAAACATTAAATTGTAAAATACGATATTAATTCTTAAAACCTTCCGCACATTACATAAGCATGTGTAAAAGTCTATAGTGTAGCTAAATATTGTTTTTTCAGTAAGCGAAAAAAGAGTTAGAAGTGAATTTTCCTAATATTTATTTTCATGTTTTATGCGACAAGTAGAAATTTTAATGAGAATACAGCATAAGGAATTTGTTTGGATCTGTTGATTTAAATAAAGTTAATTTTCAGGGAGAATCATTCGCAAAATTTAACTCTATTTCAAATTTTATTTCTTTTCGGATCTCTTAGCAGGCTGTATGCAATTTGTCGTTTTTACATCGAAAACGAAATTCGTTAAAATTCTTCTTCATTTTCATGCAAAAAATTTTGGATCGATGCCTTGATAATTTGTGGTGTTTTTACAAAATTTTAAATGTAGCTGACAAATTTAATACGGAAATTTACAAAATAATACATAAGTAAAAACCATTTGTCCTTTTATTTGATTTACATACAGCGACAATAAAAATAATGCACTTAAAGCAGTAACATAATTTGAAATTTGATTAAAATAAATTTTTAAATTCAACTGAATATTCAAACCTAACCATTTATAAAAAATATATATAAAAATATATAGTGCAAATTTATAAAACTGAAAAGCTCTATTGTGTTTATGAAATATTTTATGAAGTATAGAAATAGCCTATTTGAACTCAGAAGATTTCGTGGTATTTATAGAATAGGTAGCGATTTAACCAATTTAGAGATATCTTAACTAAATATTTTGACCAATATAATACATTAGAAAATATATTGTAAAATTTCGTTAATATTTCCATAGATGTTGTTTTTAAACTATTTATTCAACATGTGCAAATGTGTGCACTTGCTGAATGTTTGATTCGGAAAATTAAAAAAAAACATTCTTGTATGATAAGTTAATGAATCCGATATTCAATAATTTATAGCTATTTTAATTGAAAATAATATAAATTACATTTAAAAATACAGTTATTTATGAAGTATACAAAATAACTTGTGATTGAATTAATATCTGCTAATGCGTACTTCGAAAATATTAATTTCAAAATTTTTAATCAATTATTATATGTGGTTTCTCATATCTCCCACGGAAATCTGACACTTCTCTTTCATTTTAATCAGTGACATTGATAAAAATTACAAAATTACCTCAGTTTTCTTTAGTCGTTAAAATTAAGTAAATTTAATTCTATACAGAGACATTCATAAAAATATATTTCATAGTTAAGCGAGCATTTCTCAACGAAATTTCTTATGTCTCTTCAACTATGATAGAGTAAAACTTAAATGTTGTGTAGAGTTTCAATACATAATGCAAAATTTAATGTATGAAGCTTAAAAATTTATCAAACTTCGGGATATATATATTTAAATATAAAAGAAAAATAAAATTTCATTAAACGCATTTGTGATGAGTTCTAAGGAAGGTTGTGTGGTTAAATTCGATTCATTAACCTCCTGAATAGAACTCTTACTTCTAAAAGAGTAAAAGTTATAATCCACCAGACGAAGATATGAAACTACACCAAATTATAAAAACTTTAGCAAGGGGGAAATATTCACCTCCTAATGTTGATGTTTAATATCTAGATGGAGATGTCCAAGTGAAGTAAATGTCCGTTTGTATTAACTAACTGGCGAATTTAAATTGTAATTAATAGTTTTCTCATGAGAATCGCATTGCAATTCAACTGAAAGAGAACATCACCTAAAACAACCTTGAATTCAAACCAAAAGAAAATCATCACAATTTATACAAAACTAAATTAAAATTATCAACTCCCGAATTTACGGTAAAAATCTCGAATTCCACTTCGTATCCTAATTTAGACAAAAAACAACATTCGAACCATGTAGAGATTAAAAAAAATTTCCTCAAACATATTTCGAAAATTGAGCGTGATGTATTAAAATTAGATTTATTGCAGATTACTCTAAACATTTTTGCATTAACTCTTCAAAGGTTATCAGTTTGTTATGCGAATAAATGAATTTAATGTATCATTTGAGATAAATCTAAGGTAGATAAAAATAAAATAAAAATTATATATACAGGATCTGGTGCTGGATACGGGGCAGGTTACGGATCTGGAGCAGGTGCTGGAGCTGGTTCTGGAGCAGGTTCAGGATCTGGAGCTGGTGCAGGTTCAGGATCTGGAGCTGGTGCAGGTTCGGGATCAGGTGCTGGAGCAGGTTCGGGATCAGGTGCTGGATCAGGTTCCGGTTCAGGTGCTGGAGCAGGTTCGGGATCAGGTGCTGGAGCAGGTTCGGGATCAGGTGCTGGAGCAGGTTCCGGATCAGGTGCCGGAGCAGGTAGTGGTTCAGGTGCAGGTGCTGGATCTGGAGCGGGAGTAGGATACGGTGCTGGTGCTGGTGCTGGTGCTGGTGCTGGTGCAGGCGCAGGAAATGGTTATGGATTTGGAGGAGCAGTAGGATTTGGCTATGCAGGAGGCTACGGCCCTGGATCAGGTTATGGTGCAGGTGCTGGAGCTGGAGCTGGAGCAGGTAATTTTTAGTAGTAATACTGAAATTTGTCCTGTATTTTTTTATTATTGTACTTGCCTATTCATTTTATAAATAAAGTAAATGAAGGACATTTTATTGCTTTTACAATGCTTCCTTAGCAGAATCTTCCTGTAATAAATAAATGTATATTTAAATTTTTTAATAGGGTTTTTTATTTAAGAAACATTTTATATTTGGACAAACCTCTATTATATATATTAGACAAATATTTTAATTTCTTTTTAAAAATTTTGCGATAATAATAGACTTTCCAATATCTTAATATTTATAAAATATTAAATTGTAAAATACGATATTAATTCTTAAAACCTTCCGCACATTACATAAGCATGTGTAAAAGTCTATAGTGTAGCTAAATATTGTTTTTTCAGTAAGCGAAAAAAGAGTTAGAAGTGAATTTTCCTAATATTTATTTTCATGTTTTATGCGACAAGTAGAAATTTTAATGAGAATACAGCATAAGGAATTTGTTTGGATCTGTTGATTTAAATAAAGTTAATTTTCAGGGAGAATCATTCGCAAAATTTAACTCTATTTCAAATTTTATTTCTTTTCGGATCTCTTAGCAGGCTGTATGCAATTTGTCGTTTTTACATCGAAAACGAAATTCGTTAAAATTCTTCTTCATTTTCATGCAAAAAATTTTGGATCGATGCCTTGATAATTTGTGGTGTTTTTACAAAATTTTAAATGTAGCTGACAAATTTAATACGGAAATTTACAAAATAATACATAAGTAAAAACCATTTGTCCTTTTATTTGATTTACATACAGCGACAATAAAAATAATGCACTTAAAGCAGTAACATAATTTGAAATTTGATTAAAATAAATTTTTAAAATCAACTGAATATTCAAACCTAACCATTTATAAAAAATATATATAAAAATATATAGTGCAAATTTATAAAACTGAAAAGCTCTATTGTGTTTATGAAATATTTTATGAAGTATAGAAATAGCCTATTTGAACTCAGAAGATTTCGTGGTATTTATAGAATAGGTAGCGATTTAACCAATTTAGAGATATCTTAACTAAATATTTTGACCAATATAATACATTAGAAAATATATTGTAAAATTTCGTTAATATTTCCATAGATGTTTTTAAACTATTTATTCAACGTGTGCAAATGTGTGCACTTGCTGAATGTTTGAATCGGAAAATTAAAAAAAAAACATTCTTGTATGATAAGTTAATGAATCCGATATTCAATAATTTATAGCTATTTTAATTGAAAATACTATAAATTACATTTAAAAATACAGTTATTTATGAAGTATACAAAATAACTTGTGATTGAATTAATATCTGCTAATGCGTACTTCGAAAATATTAATTTCAAATTTTTTAATCAATTATTATATGTGGTTTCTCATATCTCCCACGGAAATCTGACACTTCTCTTTCATTTTAATCAGTGACATTGATAAAAATTACAAAATTACCTCAGTTTTCTTTAGTCGTTAAAATTAAGTAAATTTAATTCTATACAGAGACATTCATAAAAATATATTTCATAGTTAAGCTAGCATTTCTCAACGAAATTTCTTATGTTTCTTCAACTATGATAGAGTAAAACTTAAATGTTGTGTAGAGTTTCAATACATAATGCAAAATTTAATGTATGAAGCTTAAAAATTTATCAAACTTCGGGATATATATATTTAAATATAAAAGAAAAATAAAATTTCATTAAACGTATTTGTGATGAGTTCTAAGGAAGGTTGTGTGGTTAAATTCGATTCATTAACCTCCTGAATAGAACTCTTACTTCTAAAAGAGTAAAAGTTATAATCCACCAGACGAAGATATAAAACTACACCAAATTATAAAAACTTTAGCAAGGGGGAAATATTCACCTCCTAATGTTGATGTTTAATATCTAGATGGAGATGTCCAAGTGAAGTAAATGTCCGTTTGTATTAACTAACTGGCGAATTTAAATTGTAATTAATAGTTTTCTCATGAGAATCGCATTGCAATTCAACTGAAAGAGAACATCACCTAAAACAACTTTGAATCCAAACCAAAAGAAAATCATCACAATTTATACAAAACTAAATTAAAATTATCAACTCCCGAATTTACGGTAAAAATCTCGAATTCCACTTCGTATCCTAATTTAGACAAAAAACAACATTCGAACCATGTAGAGATTAAAAAAAATTTCCTCAAACATATTTCGAAAATTGAGCGTGATGTATTAAAATTAGATTTATTGCAGATTACTCTAAACATTTTTGCATTAACTCTTCAAAGGTTATCAGTTTGTTATGCGAATAAATGAATTTAATGTATCATTTGAGATAAATCTAAGGTAGATAAAAAACAAATAAAAATTATATATACAGGATCTGGTGCTGGATACGGGGCAGGTTACGGATCTGGAGCAGGTGCTGGAGCTGGTTCTGGAGCAGGTTCAGGATCTGGAGCTGGTGCAGGTTCGGGATCAGGTGCTGGAGCAGGTTCGGGATCAGGTGCTGGATCAGGTTCCGGTTCAGGTGCTGGAGCAGGTTCGGGATCAGGTGCTGGAGCAGGTTCGGGATCAGGTGCTGGAGCAGGTTCCGGATCAGGTGCCGGAGCAGGTAGTGGTTCAGGTGCAGGTGCTGGATCTGGAGCGGGAGTAGGATACGGTGCTGGTGCTGGTGCTGGTGCAGGCGCAGGAAATGGTTATGGATTTGGAGGAGCAGTAGGATTTGGCTATGCAGGAGGCTACGGCCCTGGATCAGGTTATGGTGCAGGTGCTGGAGCTGGAGCTGGAGCAGGTAATTTTTAGTAGTAATACTGAAATTTGTCCTGTATTTTTTTATTATTGTACTTGCCTATTCATTTTATAAATAAAGTAAATGAAGGACATTTTATTGCTTTTACAATGCTTCCTTAGCAGAATCTTCCTGTAATAAATAAATGTATATTTAAAATTTTTAATAGGGTTTTTTATTTAAGAAACATTTTATATTTGGACAAACCTCTATTATATATATTAGACAAATATTTTAATTTCTTTTTAAAAATTTTGCGATAATAATAGACTTTCCAATATCTTAATATTTATAGAACATTAAATTGTAAAATACGATATTAATTCTTAAAACCTTCCGCACATTACATAAGCTTGTGTAAAAGTCTATAGTGTAGCTAAATATTGTTTTTTCAGTAAGCGAAAAAAGAGTTAGAAGTGAATTTTCCTAATATTTATTTTCATGTTTTATGAGACAAGTAGAAATTTTAATGCGAATACAGCATAAGGAATTTGTTTGGATCTGTTGATTTAAATAAAGTTAATTTTCAGGGAGAATCATTCGCAAAATTTAACTCTATTTCAAATTTTATTTTTTTTTCGGATCTCTTAGCAGGCTGTATGCAATTTGTCGTTTTTACATCGAAAACGAAATTCGTTAAAATTCTTCTTCATTTTCATGCAAAAAATTTTGGATCGATGCCTTGATAATTTGTGGTGTTTTTACAAAATTTTAAATGTAGCTGCAAATTTAATACGGAAATTTACAAAATAATACATAAGTAAAAACCATTTGTCCTTTTATTTGATTTACATACAGCGACAATAAAAATAATGCACTTAAAGCAGTAACATAATTTGAAATTTGATTAAAATAAATTTTTAAAATCAACTGAATATTCAAACCTAACCATTTATAAAAAATATATATAAAAATATATAGTGCAAATTTATAAAACTGAAAAGCTCTATTGTGTTTATGAAATATTGTATGAAGTATAGAAATAGCCTATTTGAACTCAGAAGATTTCGTGGTATTTATAGAATAGGTAGCGATTTAACCAATTTAGAGATATCTTAACTAAATATTTTGACCAATATAATACATTAGAAAATATATTGTAAAATTTCGTTAATATTTCCATAGATGTTGTTTTTAAACTATTTATTCAACGTGTGCAAATGTGTGCACTTGCTGAATGTTTGATTCGGAAAATTAAAAAAAAAAACATTCCTGTATGATAAGTTAATGAATCCGATATTTAATAATTTATAGCTATTTTAATTGAAAATAATATAAATTACATTTAAAAATACAGTTATTTATGAAGTATACAAAATAACTTGTGATTGAATTAATATCTGCTAATGCGTACTTCGAAAATATTAATTTCAAATTTTTTAATCAATTATTATATGTGGTTTCTCATATCTCCCACGGAAATCTGACACTTCTCTTTCATTTTAATCAGTGACATTGATAAAAATTACAAAATTACCACAGTTTTCTTTAGTCGTTAAAATTAAGTAAATTTAATTCTATACAGAGACATTCATAAAAATATATTTCATAGTTAAGCGAGCATTTCTCAACGAAATTTCTTATGTTTCTTCAACTATGATAGAGTAAAACTTAAATGTTGTGTAGAGTTTCAATACATAATGCAAAATTTAATGTATGAAGCTTAAAAATTTATCAAACTTCGGGATATATATATTTAAATATAAAAGAAAAATAAAATTTCATTAAACGTATTTGTGATGAGTTCTAAGGAAGTTTGTGTGGTTAAATTCGATTCATTAACCTCCTGAATAGAACTCTTACTTCTAAAAGAGTAAAAGTTATAATCCACCAGACGAAGATATGAAACTACACCAAATTATAAAAACTTTAGCAAGGGGGAAATATTCACCTCCTAATGTTGATGTTTAATATCTAGATGGAGATGTCCAAGTGAAGTAAATGTCCGTTTGTATTAACTAACTGGCGAATTTAAATTGTAATTAATAGTTTTCTCATGAGAATCGCATTGCAATTCAACTGAAAGAGAACATCACCTAAAACAACTTTGAATCCAAACCAAAAGAAAATCATCACAATTTATACAAAACTAAATTAAAATTATCAGCTCCCGAATTTACGGTAAAAATCTCGAATTCCACTTCGTATCCTAATTTAGACAAAAAACAACATTCGAACCATGTAGAGATTAAAAAAAATTTCCTCAAACATATTTCGAAAATTGAGCGTGATGTATTAAAATTAGATTTATTGCAGATTACTCTAAACATTTTTGCATTAACTCTTCAAAGGTTATCAGTTTGTTATGCGAATAAATGAATTTAATGTATCATTTGAGATAAATCTAAGGTAGATAAAAATAAAATAAAATTTATATATACAGGATCTGGTGCTGGATACGGGGCAGGTTACGGATCTGGAGCAGGTGCTGGAGCTGGTTCTGGAGCAGGTTCAGGATCTGGAGCTGGTGCAGGTTCAGGATCTGGAGCTGGTGCAGGTTCGGGATCAGGTGCTGGAGCAGGTTCGGGATCAGGTGCTGGATCAGGTTCCGGTTCAGGTGCTGGAGCAGGTTCGGGATCAGGTGCTGGAGCAGGTTCGGGATCAGGTGCTGGAGCAGGTTCCGGATCAGGTGCCGGAGCAGGTAGTGGTTCAGGTGCAGGTGCTGGATCTGGAGCGGGAGTAGGATACGGTGCTGGTGCTGGTGCTGGTGCAGGCGCAGGAAATGGTTATGGATTTGGAGGAGCAGTAGGATTTGGCTATGCAGGAGGCTACGGCCCTGGATCAGGTTATGGTGCAGGTGCTGGAGCTGGAGCTGGAGCAGGTAATTTTTAGTAGTAATACTGAAATTTGTCCTGTATTTTTTTATTATTGTACTTGCCTATTCATTTTATAAATAAAGTAAATGAAGGACATTTTATTGCTTTTACAATGCTTCCTTAGCAGAATCTTCCTGTAATAAATAAATGTATATTTACATTTTTTAATAGGGTTTTTTATTTAAGAAACATTTTATATTTGGACAAACCTCTATTATATATATTAGACAAATATTTTAATTTCTTTTTAAAAATTTTGCGATAATAATAGACTTTCCAATATCTTAATATTTATAAAACATTAAATTGTAAAATACGATATTAATTCTTAAAACCTTCCGCACATTACATAAGCATGTGTAAAAGTCTATAGTGTAGCTAAATATTGTTTTTTCAGTAAGCGAAAAAAGAGTTAGAAGTGAATTTTCCTAATATTTATTTTCATGTTTTATGAGACAAGTAGAAATTTTAATGCGAATACAGCATAAGGAATTTGTTTGGATCTGTTGATTTAAATAAAGTTAATTTTCAGGGAGAATCATTCGCAAAATTTAACTCTATTTCAAATTTTATTTCTTTTCGGATCTCTTAGCAGGCTGTATGCAATTTGTCGTTTTTACATCGAAAACGAAATTCGTTAAAATTCTTCTTCATTTTCATGCAAAAAATTTTGGATCGATGCCTTGATAATTTGTGGTGTTTTTACAAAATTTTAAATGTAGCTGACAAATTTAATACGGAAATTTACAAAATAATACATAAGTAAAAACCATTTGTCCTTTTATTTGATTTACATACAGCGACAATAAAAATAATGCACTTAAAGCAGTAACATAATTTGAAATTTGATCAAAATAAATTTTTTAAATCAACTGAATATTCAAACCTAACCATTTAAAAAATATATATATAAAAATATATAGTGCAAATTTATAAAACTGAAAAGCTCTATTGTGTTTATGAAATATTTTATGAAGTATAGAAATAGCCTATTTGAACTCAGAAGATTTCGTGGTATTTATAGAATAGGTAGCGATTTAACCAATTTAGAGATATCTTAACTAAATATTTTGACCAATATAATACATTAGAAAATATATTGTAAAATTTCGTTAATATTTCCATAGATGTTGTTTTTAAACTATTTATTCAACGTGTGCAAATGTGTGCACTTGCTGAATGTTTGATTCGGAAAATTAAAAAAAAACATTCCTGTATGATAAGTTAATGAATCCGATATTCAATAATTTATAGCTATTTTAATTGAAAATAATATAAATTACATTTAAAAATACAGTTATTTATGAAGTATACAAAATAACTTGTGATTGAATTAATATCTGCTAATGCGTACTTCGAAAATATTAATTTCAAATTTTTTAATCAATTATTATATGTGGTTTCTCATATCTCCCACGGAAATCTGACACTTCTCTTTCATTTTAATCAGTGACATTGATAAAAATTACAAAATTACCTCAGTTTTCTTTAGTCGTTAAAATTAAGTAAATTTAATTCTATACAGAGACATTCATAAAAATATATTTCATAGTTAAGCGAGCATTTCTGAACGAAATTTCTTATGTTTCTTCAACTATGATAGAGTAAAACTTAAATGTTGTGTAGAGTTTCAATACATAATGCAAAATTTAATGTATGAAGCTTAAAAATTTATCAAACTTCGGGATATATATATTTAAATATAAAAGAAAAATAAAATTTCATTAAACGTATTTGTGATGAGTTCTAAGGAAGGTTGTGTGGTTAAATTCGATTCATTAACCTCCTGAATAGAACTCTTACTTCTAAAAGAGTAAAAGTTATAATCCACCAGACGAAGATATGAAACTACACCAAATTATAAAAACTTTAGCAAGGGGGAAATATTCACCTCCTAATGTTGATGTTTAATATCTAGATGGAGATGTCCAAGTGAAGTAAATGTCCGTTTGTATTAACTAACTGGCGAATTTAAATTGTAATTAATAGTTTTCTCATGAGAATCGCATTGCAATTCAACTGAAAGAGAACATCACCTAAAACAACTTTGAATCCAAACCAAAAGAAAATCATCACAATTTATACAAAACTAAATTAAAATTATCAGCTCCCGAATTTACGGTAAAAATCTCGAATTCCACTTCGTATCCTAATTTAGACAAAAAACAACATTCGAACCATGTAGAGATTAAAAAAAATTTCCTCAAACATATTTCGAAAATTGAGCGTGATGTATTAAAATTAGATTTATTGCAGATTACTCTAAACATTTTTGCATTAACTCTTCAAAGGTTATCAGTTTGTTATGCGAATAAATGAATTTAATGTATCATTTGAGATAAATCTAAGGTAGATAAAAATAAAATAAAATTTATATATACAGGATCTGGTGCTGGATACGGGGCAGGTTACGGATCTGGAGCAGGTGCTGGAGCTGGTTCTGGAGCAGGTTCAGGATCTGGAGCTGGTGCAGGTTCAGGATCTGGAGCTGGTGCAGGTTCGGGATCAGGTGCTGGAGCAGGTTCGGGATCAGGTGCTGGATCAGGTTCCGGTTCAGGTGCTGGAGCAGGTTCGGGATCAGGTGCTGGAGCAGGTTCGGGATCAGGTGCTGGAGCAGGTTCCGGATCAGGTGCCGGAGCAGGTAGTGGTTCAGGTGCAGGTGCTGGATCTGGAGCGGGAGTAGGATACGGTGCTGGTGCTGGTGCTGGTGCAGGCGCAGGAAATGGTTATGGATTTGGAGGAGCAGTAGGATTTGGCTATGCAGGAGGCTACGGCCCTGGATCAGGTTATGGTGCAGGTGCTGGAGCTGGAGCTGGAGCAGGTAATTTTTAGTAGTAATACTGAAATTTGTCCTGTATTTTTTTATTATTGTACTTGCCTATTCATTTTATAAATAAAGTAAATGAAGGACATTTTATTGCTTTTACAATGCTTCCTTAGCAGAATCTTCCTGTAATAAATAAATGTATATTTACATTTTTTAATAGGGTTTTTTATTTAAGAAACATTTTATATTTGGACAAACCTCTATTATATATATTAGACAAATATTTTAATTTCTTTTTAAAAATTTTGCGATAATAATAGACTTTCCAATATCTTAATATTTATAAAACATTAAATTGTAAAATACGATATTAATTCTTAAAACCTTCCGCACATTACATAAGCATGTGTAAAAGTCTATAGTGTAGCTAAATATTGTTTTTTCAGTAAGCGAAAAAAGAGTTAGAAGTGAATTTTCCTAATATTTATTTTCATGTTTTATGAGACAAGTAGAAATTTTAATGCGAATACAGCATAAGGAATTTGTTTGGATCTGTTGATTTAAATAAAGTTAATTTTCAGGGAGAATCATTCGCAAAATTTAACTCTATTTCAAATTTTATTTCTTTTCGGATCTCTTAGCAGGCTGTATGCAATTTGTCGTTTTTACATCGAAAACGAAATTCGTTAAAATTCTTCTTCATTTTCATGCAAAAAATTTTGGATCGATGCCTTGATAATTTGTGGTGTTTTTACAAAATTTTAAATGTAGCTGACAAATTTAATACGGAAATTTACAAAATAATACATAAGTAAAAACCATTTGTCCTTTTATTTGATTTACATACAGCGACAATAAAAATAATGCACTTAAAGCAGTAACATAATTTGAAATTTGATTAAAATAAATTTTTAAAATCAACTGAATATTCAAACCTAACCATTTATAAAAAATATATATAAAAGTATATAGTGCAAATTTATAAAACTGAAAAGCTCTATTGTGTTTATGAAATATTTTATGAAGTATAGAAATAGCCTATTTGAACTCAGAAGATTTCGTGGTATTTATAGAATAGGTAGCGATTTAACCAATTTAGAGATATCTTAACTAAATATTTTGACCAATATAATACATTAGAAAATATATTGTAAAATTTCGTTAATATTTCCATAGATGTTGTTTTTAAACTATTTATTCAACGTGTGCAAATGTGTGCACTTGCTGAATGTTTGATTCGGAAAATTAAAAAAAAACATTCCTGTATGATAAGTTAATGAATCCGATATTCAATAATTTATAGCTATTTTAATTGAAAATAATATAAATTACATTTAAAAATACAGTTATTTATGAAGTATACAAAATAACTTGTGATTGAATTAATATCTGCTAATGCGTACTTCGAAAATATTAATTTCAAATTTTTTAATCAATTATTATATGTGGTTTCTCATATCTCCCACGGAAATCTGACACTTCTCTTTCATTTTAATCAGTGACATTGATAAAAATTACAAAATTACCTCAGTTTTCTTTAGTCGTTAAAATTAAGTAAATTTAATTCTATACAGAGACATTCATAAAAATATATTTCATAGTTAAGCGAGCATTTCTCAACGAAATTTCTTATGTTTCTTCAACTATGATAGGGTAAAACTTAAATGTTGTGTAGAGTTTCAATACATAATGCAAAATTTAATGTATGAAGCTTAAAAATTTATCAAACTTCGGGATATATATATTTAAATATAAAAGAAAAATAAAATTTCATTAAACGTATTTGTGATGAGTTCTAAGGAAGGTTGTGTGGTTAAATTCGATTCATTAACCTCCTGAATAGAACTCTTACTTCTAAAAGAGTAAAAGTTATAATCCACCAGACGAAGATATGAAACTACACCAAATTATAAAAACTTTAGCAAGGGGGAAATATTCACCTCCTAATGTTGATGTTTAATATCTAGATGGAGATGTCCAAGTGAAGTAAATGTCCGTTTGTATTAACTAACTGGCGAATTTAAATTGTAATTAATAGTTTTCTCATGAGAATCGCATTGCAATTCAACTGAAAGAGAACATCACCTAAAACAAATTTGAATCCAAACCAAAAGAAAATCATCACAATTTATACAAAACTAAATTAAAATTATCAGCTCCCGAATTTACGGTAAAAATCTCGAATTCCACTTCGTATCCTAATTTAGACAAAAAACAACATTCGAACCATGTAGAGATTAAAAAAAATTTCCTCAAACATATTTCGAAAATTGAGCGTGATGTATTAAAATTAGATTTATTGCAGATTACTCTAAACATTTTTGCATTAACTCTTCAAAGGTTATCAGTTTGTTATGCGAATAAATGAATTTAATGTATCATTTGAGATAAATCTAAGGTAGATAAAAATAAAATAAAAATTATATATACAGGATCTGGTGCTGGATACGGGGCAGGTTACGGATCTGGAGCAGGTGCTGGAGCTGGTTCTGGAGCAGGTTCAGGATCTGGTTCTGGAGCAGGTTCAGGATCTGGAGCTGGTGCAGGTTCAGAATCAGGTGCTGGAGCAGGTTCGGGATCAGGTGCTGGAGCAGGTTCGGGATCAGGTGCTGGAGCAGGTTCCGGATCAGGTGCCGGAGCAGGTAGCGGTTCAGGTGCAGGTGCTGGATCTGGAGCGGGAGTAGGATACGGTGCTGGTGCTGGTGCTGGTGCAGGCGCAGGAAATGGTTATGGATTTGGAGGAGCAGTAGGATTTGGCTATGCAGGAGGCTACGGCCCTGGATCAGGTTATGGTGCAGGTGCTGGAGCTGGAGCTGGAGCAGGTAATTTTTAGTAGTAATACTGAAATTTGTCCTGTATTTTATTATTATTGTACTTGCCTATTCATTTTATAAATAAAGTAAATGAAAGACATTTTATTGCTTTTACAATGCTTCCTTAGCAGAATCTTCCTGTAATAAATAAATGTATATTTAAAATTTTTAATAGGGTTTTTTATTTAAGAAACATTTTATATTTGGACAAACCTCTATTATATATATTAGACAAATATTTTAATTTCTTTTTAAAAATTTTGCGATAATAATAGACTTTCCAATATCTTAATATTTATAGAACATTAAATTGTAAAATACGATATTAATTCTTAAAACCTTCCGCACATTACATAAGCTTGTGTAAAAGTCTATAGTGTAGCTAAATATTGTTTTTTCAGTAAGCGAAAAAAGAGTTAGAAGTGAATTTTCCTAATATTTATTTTCATGTTTTATGAGACAAGTAGAAATTTTAATGCGAATACAGCATAAGGAATTTGTTTGGATCTGTTGATTTAAATAAAGTTAATTTTCAGGGAGAATCACTCGCAAAATTTAACTCTATTTCAAATTTTATTTTTTTTTCGGATCTCTTAGCAGGCTGTATGCAATTTGTCGTTTTTACATCGAAAACGAAATTCGTTAAAATTCTTCTTCATTTTCATGCAAAAAATTTTGGATCGATGCCTTGATAATTTGTGGTGTTTTTACAAAATTTTAAATGTAGCTGACAAATTTAATACGGAAATTTACAAAATAATACATAAGTAAAAACCATTTGTCCTTTTATTTGATTTACATACAGCGACAATAAAAATAATGCACTTAAAGCAGTAACATAATTTGAAATTTGATTAAAATAAATTTTTAAAATCAACTGAATATTCAAACCTAACCATTTATAAAAAATATATATAAAAATATATAGTGCAAATTTATAAAACTGAAAAGCTCTATTGTGTTTATGAAATATTTTATGAAGTATAGAAATAGCCTATTTGAACTCAGAAGATTTCGTGGTATTTATAGAATAGGTAGCGATTTAACCAATTTAGAGATATCTTAACTAAATATTTTGACCAATATAATACATTAGAAAATATATTGTAAAATTTCGTTAATATTTCCATAGATGTTGTTTTTAAACTATTTATTCAACGTGTGCAAATGTGTGCACTTGCTGAATGTTTGATTCGGAAAATTAAAAAAAAAACATTCCTGTATGATAAGTTAATGAATCCGATATTTAATAATTTATAGCTATTTTAATTGAAAATAATATAAATTACATTTAAAAATACAGTTATTTATGAAGTATACAAAATAACTTGTGATTGAATTAATATCTGCTAATGCGTACTTCGAAAATATTTATTTCAAATTTTTTAATCAATTATTATATGTGGTTTCTCATATCTCCCACGGAAATCTGACACTTCTCTTTCATTTTAATCAGTGACATTGATAAAAATTACAAAATTACCACAGTTTTCTTTAGTCGTTAAAATTAAGTAAATTTAATTCTATACAGAGACATTCATAAAAATATATTTCATAGTTAAGCGAGCATTTCTCAACGAAATTTCTTATGTTTCTTCAACTATGATAGAGTAAAACTTAAATGTTGTGTAGAGTTTCAATACATAATGCAAAATTTAATGTATGAAGCTTAAAAATTTATCAAACTTCGGGATATATATATTTAAATATAAAAGAAAAATAAAATTTCATTAAACGTATTTGTGATGAGTTCTAAGGAAGGTTGTGTGGTTAAATTCGATTCATTAACCTCCTGAATAGAACTCTTACTTCTAAAAGAGTAAAAGTTATAATCCACCAGACGAAGATATGAAACTACACCAAATTATAAAAACTTTAGCAAGGGGGAAATATTCACCTCCTAATGTTGATGTTTAATATCTAGATGGAGATGTCCAAGTGAAGTAAATGTCCGTTTGTATTAACTAACTGGCGAATTTAAATTGTAATTAATAGTTTTCTCATGAGAATCGCATTGCAATTCAACTGAAAGAGAACATCACCTAAAACAACTTTGAATCCAAACCAAAAGAAAATCATCACAATTTATACAAAACTAAATTAAAATTATCAGCTCCCGAATTTACGGTAAAAATCTCGAATTCCACTTCGTATCCTAATTTAGACAAAAAACAACATTCGAACCATGTAGAGATTAAAAAAAATTTCCTCAAACATATTTCGAAAATTGAGCGTGATGTATTAAAATTAGATTTATTGCAGATTACTCTAAACATTTTTGCATTAACTCTTCAAAGGTTATCAGTTTGTTATGCGAATAAATGAATTTAATGTATCATTTGAGATAAATCTAAGGTAGATAAAAATAAAATAAAAATTATATATACAGGATCTGGTGCTGGATACGGGGCAGGTTACGGATCTGGAGCAGGTGCTGGAGCTGGTTCTGGAGCAGGTTCAGGATCTGGAGCTGGTGCAGGTTCGGGATCAGGTGCTGGAGCAGGTTCGGGATCAGGTGCTGGAGCAGGTTCCGGTTCAGGTGCTGGAGCAGGTTCGGGATCAGGTGCTGGAGCAGGTTCGGGATCAGGTGCTGGAGCAGGTTCCGGATCAGGTGCCGGAGCAGGTAGTGGTTCAGGTGCAGGTGCTGGATCTGGAGCGGGAGTAGGATACGGTGCTGGTGCTGGTGCTGGTGCAGGCGCAGGAAATGGTTATGGATTTGGAGGAGCAGTAGGATTTGGCTATGCAGGAGGCTACGGCCCTGGATCAGGTTATGGTGCAGGTGCTGGAGCTGGAGCTGGAGCAGGTAATTTTTAGTAGTAATACTGAAATTTGTCCTGTATTTTTTTATTATTGTACTTGCCTATTCATTTTATAAATAAAGTAAATGAAGGACATTTTATTGCTTTTACAATGCTTCCTTAGCAGAATCTTCCTGTAATAAATAAATGTATATTTACATTTTTAATAGGGTTTTTTATTTAAGAAACATTTTATATTTGGACAAACCTCTATTATATATATTAGACAAATATTTTAATTTCTTTTTAAAAATTTTGCGATAATAATAGACTTTCCAATATCTTAATATTTATAAAACATTAAATTGTAAAATACGATATTAATTCTTAAAACCTTCCGCACATTACATAAGCATGTGTAAAAGTCTATAGTGTAGCTAAATATTGTTTTTTCAGTAAGCGAAAAAAGAGTTAGAAGTGAATTTTCCTAATATTTATTTTCATGTTTTATGAGACAAGTAGAAATTTTAATGCGAATACAGCATAAGGAATTTGTTTGGATCTGTTGATTTAAATAAAGTTAATTTTCAGGGAGAATCATTCGCAAAATTTAACTCTATTTCAAATTTTATTTCTTTTCGGATCTCTTAGCAGGCTGTATGCAATTTGTCGTTTTTACATCGAAAACGAAATTCGTTAAAATTCTTCTTCATTTTCATGCAAAAAATTTTGGATCGATGCCTTGATAATTTGTGGTGTTTTTACAAAATTTTAAATGTAGCTGACAAATTTAATACGGAAATTTACAAAATAATACATAAGTAAAAACCATTTGTCCTTTTATTTGATTTACATACAGCGACAATAAAAATAATGCACTTAAAGCAGTAACATAATTTGAAATTTGATTAAAATAAATTTTTAAAATCAACTGAATATTCAAACCTAACCATTTATAAAAAATATATATAAAAATATATAGTGCAAATTTATAAAACTGAAAAGCTCTATTGTGTTTATGAAATATTTTATGAAGTATAGAAATAGCCTATTTGAACTCAGAAGATTTCGTGGTATTTATAGAATAGGTAGCGATTTAACCAATTTAGAGATATCTTAACTAAATATTTTGACCAATATAATACATTAGAAAATATATTGTAAAATTTCGTTAATATTTCCATAGATGTTGTTTTTAAACTATTTATTCAACGTGTGCAAATGTGTGCACTTGCTGAATGTTTGATTCGGAAAATTAAAAAAAAACATTCCTGTATGATAAGTTAATGAATCCGATATTTAATAATTTATAGCTATTTTAATTGAAAATAATATAAATTACATTTAAAAATACAGTTATTTATGAAGTATACAAAATAACTTGTGATTGAATTAATATCTGCTAATGCGTACTTCGAAAATATTAATTTCAAATTTTTTAATCAATTATTATATGTGGTTTCTCATATCTCCCACGGAAATCTGACACTTCTCTTTCATTTTAATCAGTGACATTGATAAAAATTACAAAATTACCACAGTTTTCTTTAGTCGTTAAAATTAAGTAAATTTAATTCTATACAGAGACATTCATAAAAATATATTTCATAGTTAAGCGAGCATTTCTCAACGAAATTTCTTATGTTTCTTCAACTATGATAGAGTAAAACTTAAATGTTGTGTAGAGTTTCAATACATAATGCAAAATTTAATGTATGAAGCTTAAAAATTTATCAAACTTCGGGATATATATATTTAAATATAAAAGAAAAATAAAATTTCATTAAACGTATTTGTGATGAGTTCTAAGGAAGGTTGTGTGGTTAAATTCGATTCATTAACCTCCTGAATAGAACTCTTACTTCTAAAAGAGTAAAAGTTATAATCCACCAGACGAAGATATGAAACTACACCAAATTATAAAAACTTTAGCAAGGGGGAAATATTCACCTCCTAATGTTGATGTTTAATATCTAGATGGAGATGTCCAAGTGAAGTAAATGTCCGTTTGTATTAACTAACTGGCGAATTTAAATTGTAATTAATAGTTTTCTCATGAGAATCGCATTGCAATTCAACTGAAAGAGAACATCACCTAAAACAAATTTGAATCCAAACCAAAAGAAAATCATCACAATTTATACAAAACTAAATTAAAATTATCAGCTCCCGAATTTACGGTAAAAATCTCGAATTCCACTTCGTATCCTAATTTAGACAAAAAACAACATTCGAACCATGTAGAGATTAAAAAAAATTTCCTCAAACATATTTCGAAAATTGAGCGTGATGTATTAAAATTAGATTTATTGCAGATTACTCTAAACATTTTTGCATTAACTCTTCAAAGGTTATCAGTTTGTTATGCGAATAAATGAATTTAATGTATCATTTGAGATAAATCTAAGGTAGATAAAAATAAAATAAAAATTATATATACAGGATCTGGTGCTGGATACGGGGCAGGTTACGGATCTGGAGCAGGTGCTGGAGCTGGTTCTGGAGCAGGTTCAGGATCTGGAGCTGGTGCAGGTTCAGGATCTGGAGCTGGTGCAGGTTCGGGATCAGGTGCTGGAGCAGGTTCGGGATCAGGTGCTGGAGCAGGTTCCGGTTCAGGTGCTGGAGCAGGTTCGGGATCAGGTGCTGGAGCAGGTTCGGGATCAGGTGCTGGAGCAGGTTCCGGATCAGGTGCCGGAGCAGGTAGTGGTTCAGGTGCAGGTGCTGGATCTGGAGCGGGAGTAGGATACGGTGCTGGTGCTGGTGCTGGTTCAGGCGCAGGAAATGGTTATGGATTTGGAGGAGCAGTAGGATTTGGCTATGCAGGAGGCTACGGCCCTGGATCAGGTTATGGTGCAGGTGCTGGAGCTGGAGCTGGAGCAGGTAATTTTTAGTAGTAATACTGAAATTTGTCCTGTATTTTTTTATTATTGTACTTGCCTATTCATTTTATAAATAAAGTAAATGAAGGACATTTTATTGCTTTTACAATGCTTCCTTAGCAGAATCTTCCTGTAATAAATAAATGTATATTTACATTTTTTAATAGGGTTTTTTATTTAAGAAACATTTTATATTTGGACAAACCTCTATTATATATATTAGACAAATATTTTAATTTCTTTTTAAAAATTTTGCGATAATAATACTTTCCAATATCTTAATATTTATAAAACATTAAATTGTAAAATACGATATTAATTCTTAAAACATTCCGCACATTACATAAGCATGTGTAAAAGTCTATAGTGTAGCTAAATATTGTTTTTTCAGTAAGCGAAAAAAGAGTTAGAAGTGAATTTTCCTAATATTTATTTTCATGTTTTATGAGACAAGTAGAAATTTTAATGCGAATACAGCATAAGGAATTTGTTTGGATCTGTTGATTTAAATAAAGTTAATTTTCAGGGAGAATCATTCGCAAAATTTAACTCTATTTCAAATTTTATTTCTTTTCGGATCTCTTAGCAGGCTGTATGCAATTTGTCGTTTTTACATCGAAAACGAAATTCGTTAAAATTCTTCTTCATTTTCATGCAAAAAATTTTGGATCGATGCCTTGATAATTTGTGGTGTTTTTACAAAATTTTAAATGTAGCTGACAAATTTAATACGGAAATTTACAAAATAATACATAAGTAAAAACCATTTGTCCTTTTATTTGATTTACATACAGCGACAATAAAAATAATGCACTTAAAGCAGTAACATAATTTGAAATTTGATTAAAATAAATTTTTAAAATCAACTGAATATTCAAACCTAACCATTTATAAAAAATATATATAAAAATATATAGTGCAAATTTATAAAACTGAAAAGCTCTATTGTGTTTATGAAATATTTTATGAAGTATAGAAATAGCCTATTTGAACTCAGAAGATTTCGTGGTATTTATAGAATAGGTAGCGATTTAACCAATTTAGAGATATCTTAACTAAATATTTTGACCAATATAATACATTAGAAAATATATTGTAAAATTTCGTTAATATTTCCATAGATGTTGTTTTTAAACTATTTATTCAACATGTGCAAATGTGTGCACTTGCTGAATGTTTGATTCGGAAAATTAAAAAAAAACATTCTTGTATGATAAGTTAATGAATCCGATATTCAATAATTTATAGCTATTTTAATTGAAAATAATATAAATTACATTTAAAAATACAGTTATTTATGAAGTATACAAAATAACTTGTGATTGAATTAATATCTGCTAATGCGTACTTCGAAAATATTAATTTCAAATTTTTTAATCAATTATTATATGTGGTTTCTCATATCTCCCACGGAAATCTGACACTTCTCTTTCATTTTAATCAGTGACATTGATAAAAATTACAAAATTACCTCAGTTTTCTTTAGTCGTTAAAATTAAGTAAATTTAATTCTATACAGAGACATTCATAAAAATATATTTCATAGTTAAGCGAGCATTTCTCAACGAAATTTCTTATGTTTCTTCAACTATGATAGAGTAAAACTTAAATGTTGTGTAGAGTTTCAATACATAATGCAAAATTTAATGTATGAAGCTTAAAAATTTATCAAACTTCGGGATATATATATTTAAATATAAAAGAAAAATAAAATTTTATTAAACGTATTTGTGATGAGTTCTAAGGAAGGTTGTGTGGTTAAATTCGATTCATTAACCTCCTGAATAGAACTCTTACTTCTAAAAGAGTAAAAGTTATAATCCACCAGACGAAGATATGAAACTACACCAAATTATAAAAACTTTAGCAAGGGGGAAATATTCACCTCCTAATGTTGATGTTTAATATCTAGATGGAGATGTCCAAGTGAAGTAAATGTCCGTTTGTATTAACTAACTGGCGAATTTAAATTGTAATTAATAGTTTTCTCATGAGAATCGCATTGCAATTCAACTGAAAGAGAACATCACCTAAAACAACTTTGAATCCAAACCAAAAGAAAATCATCACAATTTATACAAAACTAAATTAAAATTATCAGCTCCCGAATTTACGGTAAAAATCTCGAATTCCACTTCGTATCCTAATTTAGACAAAAAACAACATTCGAACCATGTAGAGATTAAAAAAAATTTCCTCAAACATATTTCGAAAATTGAGCGTGATGTATTAAAATTAGATTTATTGCAGATTACTCTAAACATTTTTGCATTAACTCTTCAAAGGTTATCAGTTTTTTATGCGAATAAATGAATTTAATGTATCATTTGAGATAAATCTAAGGTAGATAAAAATAAAATAAAAATTATATATACAGGATCTGGTGCTGGATACGGGGCAGGTTACGGATCTGGAGCAGGTGCTGGAGCTGGTTCTGGAGCAGGTTCAGGATCTGGTTCTGGAGCAGGTTCAGGATCTGGAGCTGGTGCAGGTTCAGGATATGGTGCTGGAGCAGGTTCGGGATCAGGTGCTGGAGCAGGTTCGGGATCAGGTGCTGGAGCAGGTTCCGGATCAGGTGCCGGAGCAGGTAGTGGTTCAGGTGCAGGTGCTGGATCTGGAGCGGGAGTAGGATACGGTGCTGGTGCTGGTGCTGGTGCAGGCGCAGGAAATGGTTATGGATTTGGAGGAGCAGTAGGATTTGGCTATGCAGGAGGCTACGGCCCTGGATCAGGTTATGGTGCAGGTGCTGGAGCTGGAGCTGGAGCAGGTAATTTTTAGTAGTAATACTGAAATTTGTCCTGTATTTTTTTATTATTGTACTTGCCTATTCATTTTATAAATAAAGTAAATGAAGGACATTTTATTGCTTTTACAATGCTTCCTTAGCAGAATCTTCCTGTAATAAATAAATGTATATTTAAAATTTTTAATAGGGTTTTTTATTTAAGAAACATTTTATATTTGGACAAACCTCTATTATATATATTAGACAAATATTTTAATTTCTTTTTAAAAATTTTGCGATAATAATAGACTTTCCAATATCTTAATATTTATAGAACATTAAATTGTAAAATACGATATTAATTCTTAAAACCTTCCGCACATTACATAAGCTTGTTAAAAGTCTATAGTGTAGCTAAATATTGTTTTTTCAGTAAGCGAAAAAAGAGTTAGAAGTGAATTTTCTTAATATTTATTTTCATGTTTTATGAGACAAGTAGAAATTTTAATGCGAATACAGCATAAGGAATTTGTTTGGATCTGTTGATTTAAATAAAGTTAATTTTCAGGGAGAATCACTCGCAAAATTTAACTCTATTTCAAATTTTATTTTTTTTTCGGATCTCTTAGCAGGCTGTATGCAATTTGTCGTTTTTACATCGAAAACGAAATTCGTTAAAATTCTTCTTCATTTTCATGCAAAAAATGTTGGATCGATGCCTTGATAATTTGTGGTGTTTTTACAAAATTTTAAATGTAGCTGACAAATTTAATACGGAAATTTACAAAATAATACATAAGTAAAAACCATTTGTCCTTTTATTTGATTTACATACAGCGACAATAAAAATAATGCACTTAAAGCAGTAACATAATTTGAAATTTGATTAAAATAAATTTTTAAAATCAACTGAATATTCAAACCTAACCATTTATAAAAAATATATATAAAAATATATAGTGCAAATTTATAAAACTGAAAAGCTCTATTGTGTTTATGAAATATTTTATGAAGTATAGAAATAGCCTATTTGAACTCAGAAGATTTCGTGGTATTTATAGAATAGGTAGCGATTTATCCAATTTAGAGATATCTTAACTAAATATTTTGACCAATATAATACATTAGAAAATATATTGTAAAATTTCGTTAATATTTCCATAGATGTTGTATTTAAACTATTTATTCAACGTGTGCAAATGTGAGCACTTGCTGAATGTTTGATTCGGAAAATTAAAAAAAAACATTCCTGTATGATAAGTTACGGAATCCGATATTCAATAATTTATAGCTATTTTAATTGAAAATAATATAAATTACATTTAAAAATACAGTTATTTATGAAGTATACAAAAACACTTGTGATTGAATTAATATCTGCTAATGCGTACTTCGAAAATATTAATTTCAAATTTTTTAATCAATTATTATATGTGGTTTCTCATATCTCCCACGGAAATCTGACACTTCTCTTTCATTTTAATCAGTGACATTGATAAAAATTACAAAATTACCTCAGTTTTCTTTAGTCGTTAAAATTAAGTAAATTTAATTCTATACAGAGACATTCATAAAAATATATTTCATAGTTAAGCGAGCATTTCTCAACGAAATTTCTTATGTTTCTTAAACTATGATAGAGTAAAACTTAAATGTTGTGTAGAGTTTCAATACATAATGCAAAATTTAATGTATGAAGCTTAAAAATTTATCAAACTTCGGGATATATATATTTAAATATAAAAGAAAAATAAAATTTCATTAAACGTATTTGTGATGAGTTCTAAGGAAGGTTGTGTGGTTAAAATCGATTCATTAACCTCCTGAATAGAACTCTTATTTCTAAAAGAGTAAAAGTTATAATCCACCAGACGAAGATATGAAACTACACCAAATTATAAAAACTTTAGCAAGGGGGAAATATTCACCTCCTAATGTTGATGTTTAATATCTAGATGGAGATGTCCAAGTGAAGTAAATGTCCGTTTGTATTAACTAACTGGCGAATTTAAATTGTAATTAATAGTTTTCTCATGAGAATCGCATTGCAATTCAACTGAAAGAGAACATCACCTAAAACAACTTTAAATCCAAACCAAAAGAAAATCATCACAATTTATACAAACTAAATTAAAATTATCAACTCCCGAATTTACGGTAAAAATCTCGAATTCCACTTCGTATCCTAATTTAGACAAAAAACAACATTCGAACCATGTAGAGATTAAAAAAAATTTCCTCAAACATATTTCGAAAATTGAGCGTGATGTATTAAAATTAGATTTATTGCAGATTACTCTAAACATTTTTGCATTAACTCTTCAAAGGTTATCAGTTTGTTATGCGAATAAATGAATTTAATGTATCATTTGAGATAAATCTAAGGTAGATAAAAATAAAATAAAAATTATATATACAGGATCTGGTGCTGGATACGGGGCAGGTTACGGATCTGGAGCAGGTGTTGGAGCTGGTTCTGGAGCAGGTTCAGGATCTGGAGCTGGTGCAGGTTCAGGATCTGGAGCTGGTGCAGGTTCGGGATCAGGTGCTGGAGCAGGTTCGGGATCAGGTGCTGGATCAGGTTCCGGTTCAGGTGCTGGAGCAGGTTCGGGATCAGGTGCTGGAGCAGGTTCCGGATCAGGTGCCGGAGCAGGTAGTGGTTCAGGTGCAGGTGCTGGATCTGGAGCGGGAGTAGGATACGGTGCTGGTGCTGGTGCTGGTGCAGGCGCAGGAAATGGTTATGGATTTGGAGGAGCAGTAGGATTTGGCTATGCAGGAGGCTACGGCCCTGGATCAGGTTATGGTGCAGGTGCTGGAGCTGGAGCTGGAGCAGGTAATTTTTAGTAGTAATACTGAAATTTGTCCTGTATTTTTTTATTATTGTACTTGCCTATTCATTTTATAAATAAAGTAAATGAAGGACATTTTATTGCTTTTACAATGCTTCCTTAGCAGAATCTTCCTGTAATAAATAAATGTATATTTAAATGTTTTAATAGGGTTTTTCATTTAAGAAACATTTTATATTTGGACAAACCTCTATTATATATATTAGACAAATATTTTAATTTCTTTTTAAAAATTTTGCGATAATAATAGACTTTCCAATATCTTAATATTTATAAAACATTAAATTGTAAAATACGATATTAATTCTTAAAACCTTCCGCACATTACATAAGCATGTGTAAAAGTCTATAGTGTAGCTAAATATTGTTTTTT
The DNA here is from genome assembly GCA_963930645.1 of Salticus scenicus. Taxonomy (NCBI): domain Eukaryota; kingdom Metazoa; phylum Arthropoda; class Arachnida; order Araneae; family Salticidae; genus Salticus; species Salticus scenicus. The sequence continues at coordinate 147,046,536 of OZ005657.1, read as the reverse complement.
CAGTAAGCGAAAAAAGAGTTAGAAGTGAATTTTCCTAATATTTATTTTCATGTTTTATGCGACAAGTAGAAATTTTAATGCGAATACAGCATAAGGAATTTGTTTGGATCTGTTGATTTAAATAAAGTTAATTTTCAGGGAGAATCATTCGCAAAATTTAACTCTATTTCAAATTTTATTTGTTTTCGGATTTCTTAGCAGGCTGTATGCAATTTGTCGTTTTTACATCGAAAACGAAATTCGTTAAAATTCTTCTTCATTTTCATGCAAAAAATTTTGGATCGATGCCTTGATAATTTGTGGTGTTTTTACAAAATTTTAAATGTAGCTGACAAATTTAATACGGAAATTTACAAAATAATACATAAGTAAAAACCATTTGTCCTTTTATTTGATTTACATACAGCGACAATAAAAATAATGCACTTAAAGCAGTAACATAATTTGAAATTTGATTAAAATAAATTTTTAAAATCAACTGAATATTCAAACCTAACCATTTATAAAAAATATATATAAAAATATATAGTGCAAATTTATAAAACTGAAAAGCTCTATTGTGTTTATGAAATATTTTATGAAGTATAGAAATAGCCTATTTGAACTCAGAAGATTTCGTGGTATTTATAGAATAGGTAGCGATTTAACCAATTTAGAGATATCTTAACTAAATATTTTGACCAATATAATACATTAGAAAATATATTGTAAAATTTCGTTAATATTTCCATAGATGTTGTTTTTAAACTATTTATTCAACGTGTGCAAATGTGTGCACTTGCTGAATGTTTGATTCGGAAAATTAAAAAAAAACATTCCTGTATGATAAGTTAATGAATCCGATATTTAATAATTTATAGCTATTTTAATTGAAAATAATATAAGTTACATTTAAAAATACAGTTATTTATGAAGTATACAAAATAACTTGTGATTGAATTAATATCTGCTAATGCGTACTTCGAAAATATTAATTTCAAATTTTTTAATCAATTATTATATGTGGTTTCTCATATCTCCCACGGAAATCTGACACTTCTCTTTCATTTTAATCAGTGACATTGATAAAAATTACAAAATTACCACAGTTTTCTTTAGTCGTTAAAATTAAGTAAATTTAATTCTATACAGAGACATTCATAAAAATATATTTCATAGTTAAGCGAGCATTTCTCAACGAAATTTCTTATGTTTCTTCAACTATGATAGAGTAAAACTTAAATGTTGTGTAGAGTTTCAATACATAATGCAAAATTTAATGTACGAAGCTTAAAAATTTATCAAACTTCGGGATATATATATTTAAATATAAAATAAAAATAAAATTTCATTAAACGTATTTGTGATGAGTTCTAAGGAAGGTTGTGTGGTTAAATTCGATTCATTTACCTCCTGAATAGAACTCTTACTTCTAAAAGAGTAAAAGTTATAATCCACCAGACGAAGCTATGAAACTACACCAAATTATAAAAACTTTAGCAAGGGGGAAATATTCACCTCCTAATGTTGATGTTTAATATCTAGATGGAGATGTCCAAGTGAAGTAAATGTCCGTTTGTATTAACTAACTGGCGAATTTAAATTGTAATTAATAGTTTTCTCATGAGAATCGCATTGCAATTCAACTGAAAGAGAACATCACCTAAAACAACTTTGAATCCAAACCAAAAGAAAATCATCACAATTTATACAAAACTAAATTAAAATTATCAACTCCCGAATTTACGGTAAAAATCTCGAATTCCACTTCGTATCCTAATTTAGACAAAAAACAACATTCGAACCATGTAGACATTAAAAAAAATTTCCTCAAACATATTTCGAAAATTGAGCGTGATGTATTAAAATTAGATTTATTGCAGATTACTCTAAACATTTTTGCATTAACTCTTCAAAGGTTATCAGCTTGTTATGCGAATAAATGAATTTAATGTATCATTTGAGATAAATCTAAGGTAGATAAAAATAAAATAAAAATTATATATACAGGATCTGGTGCTGGATACGGGGCAGGTTACGGATCTGGAGCAGGTGCTGGAGCTGGTTCTGGAGCAGGTTCAGGATCTGGAGCTGGTGCAGGTTCAGGATCTGGAGCTGGTGCAGGTTCGGGATCAGGTGCTGGAGCAGGTTCGGGATCAGGTGCTGGAGCAGGTTCGGGATCAGGTGCTGGAGCAGGTTCCGGATCAGGTGCCGGAGCAGGTAGTGGTTCAGGTGCAGGTGCTGGATCTGGAGCGGGAGTAGGATACGGTGCTGGTGCAGGCGCAGGAAATGGTTATGGATTTGGAGGAGCAGTAGGATTTGGCTATGCAGGAGGCTACGGCCCTGGATCAGGTTATGGTGCAGGTGCTGGAGCTGGAGCTGGAGCAGGTAATTTTAGTAGTAATACTGAAATTTGTCCTGTAATTTTTTATTATTGTACTTGCCTATTAATTTTATAAATAAAGTAAATGAAGGACATTTTATTGCTTTTACAATGCTTCCTTAGCAGAATCTTCGTGTAATAAATAAATGTATATTTAAATTTTTTAATTGGGTTTTTTATTTAAGAAACATTTTATATTTGGACAAACCTCTATTATATATATTAGACAAATATTTTAATTTCTTTTAAAAATTTTGCAATAATAACAGACTTTCGAATATCGTAATATTTATAAAACATTAAATTGTAAAATACGATATTAATTCTTAAAACCTTTCGCACATTACATAAGCATGTGTAAAATTCTTTAGTGTAGCTAAATATTGTTTTTTCAGTAAGCGAAAAAAGGGTTAGAAGTGAATTTTCCTGATATTTCTTTTCATGTTTTATGCGACAAGTAGAAATTTTAATGCGAATGCAGCATAAGGAATTTGTTTGGATCTGTTGTTTTAAATAAAGTTAATTTTCAGGGAGAATCATTCGCAAAATTTAACTCTATTTCAAATTTTATTTCTTTTCGGATCTCTTAGCAGGCTGTATGCAATTTGTCGTTTTTACATCGAAAACGAAATTCGTTAAAATTCTTCTTCATATTCATGCAAAAAATTTTGGGTCGATGCCTTGATAATTTGTGGTGTTTTTACGAAATTTTAAATGTAGCTGACAAATTTAATACGGAAATTTACAAAATAATACATAAGTAAAAACCATTTGTCCTTTTATTTGTTTTACATACAGCGACAATAAAAATAATGCACTTAAAGCAGTAACATAATTTGAAATTTGATTAAAATAAATTTTTAAAATCAACTGAATATTCAAACCTAACCATTTATAAAAAAAATAGATGAAAATATATAGTGCAAATTTATAAAATTGAAAAGCTCTATTCTGTTTATGAAGTATTTTAGGATGTATAGAAAAAGCCTATTTGAACTCAGAAGATTTCGTGGTATTTATAGAAAAGGTAGCGATTTAACCAATTTAGAGATATCTTAACTAGATTTTTAATACATTAGAAAATATATTGTAAAATTTCGTTAATATTTCGATAGATGTTTTTTTAAAACTATTTATTCAACGTGTGCAAATGTGTGCAATTGCTGAATGTTTGATTCGGAAAATTAAAAAAAAAACATTCCTGCATGATAAGTTAATGAATCCGATATTCAATAATTTATAGCTATTTTAATTGAAAATAATATAAATTACATTTAAAAATACAGTTATTTATAAAGTATACAAAATAACTTGTGTCTGAATTAATATCTGCAAGTGCATACTTCGAAAATATTAATTCCAAATTTTTTAATCAATTATTATATGTGGTTTCTCATTTCTCCCACGGAAATCTGACACTTCTCTTTCATTTCAATCTGTGACATTGATAAAAATTACAAAATTACCACAGTTTTCTTTAGTCGTAAAAATTAAGTAAATTTAATTCTATATAGAGACATTCATAAAAATATATTTCATAGTTAAGCGGTGATTTCTCAACGAAATTTCTTATGTTTCTTCAACTATGATAGAGTAAAACTTAGATGTTATGTAGAGTTTCAATACATAATGCAAAATTTAATGTATGAAGTTTAAAAATTTATCAAACTTCGGGATATATATATTTAAACATTAAAGAAAAATAAAATTTCATTAAACGTATTTGTGATGAGTTCTAAGGAAGGTTGTGGGGTTAAATTCGATTCATTAACGTCCTGAATAGAACACTTACTTCTAAAAGTGTGAAAGATATAATCCACCAGACGAAGATATGAAACTACACCAAATTATAAAAACATTAGCAAGGGGGAAATGTTGATGTTTAATATCTACATGGAGATGTCCAAGTGAAGTAAATGTCCGTTTGTTTTAACTAACTGGCGAATTGAAATTGTAATTAATAGTTTTTTCATGAGAATCACGTTGCAAGTCAACTGAAAGAGAACATCACCTAAAATAACTTTGAATCCAAACCAAAAGGAAATCATCACAACTTATACAAAACTAAATTAAAATTATCAACTCCCGAATTTACGGTAAAAATCTCGAATTCCACTTCGTATCCTAATTTAGACAAAAAACAACATTCGAACCATGTAGAGATAAAAAAAAATTTCCTCAAACATATTTCGAAAATTGAGCGTGATATATTAAAATTAGTTTTATTGCAGATTTCTCTAAGCTTATTTGCATTTACTCTTGAAAGGTTATAAGTTTGTTATGCGAATAAATGAATTTAATGTATCATTTGAGATAAATCTAAGGTAGATTAAAATAAAAAAAATTATATATACAGGATCTGGTGCTGGATACGGGGCAGGTTACGGAACTGGAGCAGGTGCTGGAGCTGGTTCTGGAGCAGGTTCAGGATCTGGAGCTGGTGCAGGTTCGGGATCAGGTGCTGGAGCAGGTTCGGGATCAGGTGCTGGAGCAGGTACCGGTTCAGGTGCTGGAGCAGGTTCGGGATCAGGTGCTGGAGCAGGTTCTGGATCAGGTGCTGGAGCAGGTTCCGGATCAGGTGCCGGAGCAGGCAGTGGTTCAGGTGCAGGTGCTGGATCTGGAGCTGGAGTAGGATACGGTGCTGGTGCTGGTGCTGGTGCAGGCGCAGGAACTGGTTATGGATTTGGAGGAGCAGTAGGATTTGGCTATGCAGGAGGCTACGGCCCTGGATCAGGTTATGGTGCAGGTGCTGGAGCTGGAGCTGGAGCAGGTAATTTTTAGTAGTAACACCGAAATTTGTCCTGTAATTTTTTATTATTGTACTTGCCGATTTATTTTATAAATACAGTAAATGAAGGACATTTTAATGCTTTTACAATGCTTCCTTAGCAGAATCTTCGTGTAATAAATAAATGTATATTTAAATTATTTAATAGGGTTTTTTTATTTAAGAAACATTTTATATTTGGACAAAACTCTATTATATATATTAGACAAATATTTTAATTTCTTTTTAAAAATTTTGCAATAATAATAGACTTTGCAATATCTTAATATTTATAAAACATTAAATTGTAAAATACGATATTAATTCTTAAAACCTTCCGCACATTACATAAGCATGTGTAAAAGTGTATAGTGTAGCTAAATATTGTTTTTTCAGTAAGCGAAAAAAGAGTTAGAAGTGAATTTTCCTAATATTTATTTTCATGTTTTATGCGACAAGTAGAAATCTTAATGCGAATACAGCATAAGGAATTTGTTTGGATCTGTTGTTTTAAATAAAGTTAATTTTCAGGGAGAATCATTCGCAAAATTTAACTCTATTTCAAATTTTATTTCTTTTCGGATCTCTTAGCAGGCTGTATGCAATTTGTCGTTTTTACATCGAAAACGAGATTCGTTAAAATTCTTCTTCATATTCATGCAAAAAATTTTGGGTCGATGCCTTGATAATTTCTGGTGTTTTTACAAAATTTTAAATGTATCTGACAAATTTAATACGGAAATTTACAAAATGATACATAAGTAAAAACCATTTGTCCTTTTATATGTTTTACATACAGCGACAATAAAAATAATGCACTTAAAGCAGGAACATAATTTGAAATTTGATTAAAATAAATTTTTAAAATCAACTGAATTTTCAAGCCTAACCATTTATAAAAAATAGATGAAAATATATAGTGCAAATTTATAAAATTGTAAAGCTCTATTGTGTTTATGAAATATTTTATGAAGTATAGAAAAAGCTTATTTAAACTCAGAAGATTTCGTGGTATTTATAGAAAAGGTAGCGATTTAACCAATTTAGAGATATCTTAACTAAATGTTTTGACCAATATAATACATTAGAAAATATATTGTAAAATTTCGTTAATATTTCGATAGATGTTGTTTTTAAACTATTTATTCAACGTGTGCGAATGTGTGTACTTGCTGAATGTTTGATTCGGAAAATTAAAAAAACATTCCTGCATGATAAGTTAATGAATCCGATATTCAATAATGTCTAGCTATTTTAATTGAAAATAATATAAATTACAATTAAAAATACAGTTATTTATGAAGTATACAATATAACTTGTAATTGAATTAATATCTGCTGGTGCATACTTCGAAAATATTAATTTCAAATTTTTTAATCAATTACTATATGTGGTTTCTCATTTCTCCCACGGAAATCTGACACTTCTCTTTCATTTCAATCTGTGACATTGATAAAAATTACAAACTTACCACAGTTTTCATTAGTCGTTAAAATTAAGTAAATTTAATTCTATATAGAGACATTCATAAAAATATATTTCATGGTTAAGCGAGCATTTCTCAACGAAATTTCTTATGTTTCTTCAACTATGATAGAGTAAAACTTAAATGTTGTGTAGAGTTTCAATACATAATGAAAAATTTAATGTATGAAGCTTAAAAATTCATCAAACTTCGGGATATATATATTTAAACGTTAAGGAAAAATAAAGTTTCATTAAACGTATTTCTGATGAGTTCTAAGGTAGGTTGTGTGGTTAAATACGATTCATTAACCTCCTGAATAGAACTCTTCTAAAAGTGTGAAAGATATAATCCACCAGACGAAGTTATGAAACTACACCAAATTATAAAAATATTACCAAGGGGGAAATATTCACCTCCTAATGTTGATGTTTAATATCTACATGGAGATGTCCAAGTGAAGTAAATGTCCGTTTGTTTTAACTAACTGGCGAATTGAAATTGTAATTAATAGTTTTCTCATGAAAATCACATTGCAAGTCAACTGAGAGAGAACATCACCTAAAATAATTTTGAATCCAAACCAAAAGGAAATCCTCACAACTTATACAAAACTAAATTAAAATTATCAACTCCGGAATTTACGGTAAAAATCTCGAATTCCACTTCGTATCCTAATTTAGACAAAAAACAACATTCGAACCATGTAGAGATTAAAAAAATTTTCCTCAAACATATTTCGAAAATTGAGCGTGATATATTAAAATTAGTTTTATTGCAGATTTCTCTAAGCTTATTTGCATTTACTCTTGAAAGGTTATAAGTTTGTTATGCGAATAAATGAATTTAATGTATCATTTGAGATAAATCTAAGGTAGATTAAAATAAAAAAAATTATATATACAGGATTTGGTGCTGGATACGGGGCAGGTTACGGATCTGGAGCAGGTGCTGGAGCTGGTTCTGGAGCAGGTTCAGGATCTGGAGCTGGTGCAGGTTCGGGATCAGGTGCTGGAGCAGGTTCGGGATCAGGTGCTGGATCAGGTTCCGGTTCAGGTGCTGGAGCAGGTTCGGGATCAGGTGCTGGAGCAGGTTCTGGATCAGGTGCTGGAGCAGGTGCCGGATCAGGTGCCGGAGCAGGTAGTGGTTCAGGTGCAGGTGCTGGATCTGGAGCTGGAGTAGGAAACGGTGCTGGTGCTGGTGCTGGTGCAGGCGCAGGAAGTGGTTATGGATTTGGAGGAGCAGTAGGATTTGGCTATGCAGGAGGCTACGGCCCTGGATCAGGTTATGGTGCAGGTGCTGGAGCTGGAGCTGGAGCAGGTAATTTTTAGTAGTAACACTGAAATTTGTCCTGTAATTTTTTATTATTGTACTTGCCGATTTATTTTATAAATAAAGTAAATGAAGGACATTTTAATGCTTTTACAATGCTTCCTTAGCAGGATCTTCGTGTAATAAATAAATGTATATTTAAATTATTTAATAGGGTTTTTTTATTTAAGAAACATTTTATATTTGGACAAATCTCTATTATATATATTAGACAAATATTTTAATTTCTTTTTAAAAATTTTGCAATAATAATAGTTGTTGCAATATCTTAATATTTATAAAACATTAAATTGTAAAATACGATATTAATTCTTAAAACCTTCCGCACATTACATAAGCATGTGTAAAAGTCTTTAGTGTAGCTAAATATTGTTTTTTCAGTAAGCGAAAAAAGTGTTAGAAGTGAATTTTCCTAATATTTATTTTCATGTTTTATGCGACAAGTAGAAATTTTAATGCGAATACAGCATGAGGAATTTGTTTGGATCTGTTGTTTTAAATAAAGTTAATTTACAGGGAGAATCATTCGCAAAATTTAACTCTATTTCAAATTTTATTTCTTTTCGGATCTCTTAGCAGGCTGTATGCAATTTTGTCGTTTTTACATCGAAAACGAAATTCGTTAAAATTCTTCTTCATATTTATGCAAAAAAATTTTGGTTCGATGCCTTGATAATTTCTGGTGTTTTTACAAAATTTTAAATGTATCTGACAAATTTAATACGGAAATTTACAAAATAATACATAAGTAAAAACCATTTGTCCTTTTATTTGTTTTACATACAGCGAGAATAAGAATAATGCATCTAAAGCAGTAACATAATTTGAAATTTGATTAAAATAAATTTTTAAAATCATCTGAATATTCAAACCTAACCATTTAAAAGAAAACAGATGAAAACATTTAGTGCAAATTTATAAAGTTGAGAAGCTCTTAATTGTGGTTTATGAAATATTTTATGAAGTATAGAAAAAGCATATTTGAACTCAGAAGATTTCGTGGTATTTATAGAAAAGGTAGCGATTTAACCAATTTAAAGCTATCTTAACTAAATGTTTCGACCAATATAATACATTATAAAATATATTATAAAATTTCGTTAATATATCGATAGATGTTGTTTTAAAACTATTTATTGAACGTGTGTAAACCCATACAGCACTGAATGTTTCAGTTATGTTGCAAAAATCTTACAATCTTTCAAAAACATAACACGTTTTAGCATGCTCTCTGATACCTTTCTGAAACTTTCGCCCATTTTGATTTTCTATCTGTTAAGTTATTGTAACTTTTCTGTTACGTATCTGATTGTTTGTTACGATCGCGGACATTTCTATGTTTTTGAAACTAATCGGAAAGCAATCTGAACGTTTTTAAACGTTTCGGAAATGTTTATAATGTTTCAATGTTAAATGATTGTTACGTTTCTGGAACATTTTGCGCTGCCAGGGAATGTGCGTACTTGCTGAATGTTTGACTCGGAAAATTAAAAAAAACATTCCTGCATGATAAGTTAATGAATCCGATATTCAATAATTTATAGCTATTTTAATTGAAAATAATTAAAATTACATTTAAAAATACAGTTTTATATGAAGTATAAAAAATAACTTGTGATTGAATTAATATCTGCTAGTGTTGTACGGAATATGTTTCAGCCATAATCTCAATTCCTTAATCTTAATCTTAAAGATTAACTTAATTACTTAATTAGATAATAAGAAGAGCTCGAGACAAAGTTAAATACAAAATAACAAAGTTTATTTAACTTTCAATATCAAGGCGGGTGTTGGGCTCCCTCAGTTTTAACTCTCAAATGACCTCAGGGGATAACTTCAACAAAGCATAAAATACACGTAAATTAAAGCTCATCAATACTGATCTTGTCGACGACTGCTCTGTCGACCACTGAACTATTCTCGCACAAGAATCGTCGGCAGGATTCCCTAGGCGCGACAGATTCTTCTCTCAAACCTAAGTTTATTCTACAACGCTACACATCTCTACCATCACATAACACTCGCATAAGAACAATCATCACCAACATTACTCTCCTACACTGCTCTTCACGCACACCCTTTTACAAAATCGATCTCCATCTTATTCTACTTTCTTCAAATTTCCTTTCTCTTCATTTCAATCAATCTTTTAAAATCGCTTCCCATTCATCTAACTCTCAGAACCTACTTCTTTCGTTGCAGCACCATGCCGACGCAAAACTAATCCGACCAAGACTTTCGCCGAGTCACTGGCGTCGAAGCGATTTAACCGTTCCAACTTTATACTTTGCTGGAACCAGCTTAACTTCAAACCAACTGTGGCGACGTTCTATAGTCTCGACCTCACAGTCTTCCTCCAAGAAAAAAAAATTAGTCGGAAAAATCCCCAACGGGTTTTACCGAGTAATTTTAAACTCCTTAATTCTACATCGAACTATAATCTCATATCTCGTAAGTGAGTGTAGCCGTCACTTAAATTTCTAAAACTAAACTTTAGAATAAGTTAGAAAAAAAAAGGTGAAAGTTTAATTTACTGAGCAAGGAACTGCTTACAGCTTAAAATCCAATGGCGAGTAAAAAAAATTCCTAAGCGAAAAACTGGGGAACTCCAAAAAAAAAAAAATAATAATTTTAAACTTTTAAAGAAATGGAGCCCTTTTACCCCCAGAAACTCCGGAAAAAAACGCCTCAACAAATAGGTTAGCACAACAAATACAGCGGGGATTAACAAACATCTTCTTGTTAATCCAGGAAGTTTAAATCTTGATTTATAGGAGGATTAAGTTACAGGGGGTTGCTTTGACATAAACTAGTAACATGAAGAAAATAATTTTTATTAAGAAACTTGAAATTTCTTTTGAAGAAGACCATCCTTCAAAACTTATCACATGATGAATTTTCTTCAGACATCAAAATACGCCGGCTAGTAGAAGTAACTTCAGATTGTAGATTACGACTTGGGACATCAGAAACAAAACTAGGTTTTCCACCTTCGGTAAAAATCAGACGAAATGGTTGTGACCATCAGTTTAAGAGGTTGCTGACATCAGAAAGAGTTCGTCAAAAATAATTCTAAAATGCAAAAGCTTCTCACAGTATCAAAAATATAAATGAAGTTAAACTACATTTTGTAGGCAATTAATCGAGACAGTGTCTCTAAAGAAATTTAAATAGTACATATACAATAATCATTCCCATCCTGGGCTATAGCATGCAAAAACTAAGTTGTTAGTGTTTTTAGAGTTAAAAGTTAAGCACGATTAATGCATATAGCCAAAAAAAACATTTCCCCACTCAAAGACATATATACAGAGAAACTTTTAGAATATATGCAAAAGTTGGATAATTACAAAAATTCATTTGATATATACAAATACATTAGTTATAGAAATACGAAAAGGGGGGGGGGGAATTTTTTACAAAGGGCGAAGGAAAACATTTTATATTACCTGCTCTGCAGGTGATGGCTAAAAAGTAAAAGAACTTAAAGTACATACATAAAATATATATTAAGAGAGAACAAAAATGTTGACATTGAAGCGTAAACATGAATTTCAATAAGAAAGTTCATGCACTGATTTTAAATTTTGCAGTTTTGAGCTTGAGAAAGTCCTTTGCTTTCATACAACTTTCGAATGTCCGAAAAGCTTCAAGACATGTCGTAAATTTTGGTACAGCTCTGATAAAAAACACTTTTGAAGAAATAAAATAAGGAACGATAGCACCTGACTTAAGGTTTCCGCTGTAACAACAGTAGGATCACACCGCTTAATCCGGCTGGTTTGTGCACTTGTCGGGGAAATATCAGGGCTGGCGGTTTGCAGAATAGAGTCAGGCGTAGTAGAAGCACTTTGTTGGGATGGGTTTGAACCCGGCATCTTGTCTAGAGTTCCAGGAGAAGGTTCAGCTTGCTCTCTACTCATGAATTTTGAGGTCTTGGAGGAATTACAAGCTTGAAAATAGTTCACATTTTTAGTTGAAATCACAACATTTGCTTTTAAATTATCTAGCAGTTTGTGAGAAGCACAGGTAGGAGAATGTAAATTAGGTTGAAAACTTAAATGCAATTTTTCATTACTTTCATTTAAATTAGCTACTCGTTTTTGAGAAGCCCCGTTATTTAAACCTTCCTTTTCTTTCTCTTTTACAACATTTTCCGTAGCAATAGATGAATCTGTCGACTTGACAGTTTAAGAACTTAAATGTAAATTATCATGCGATGCATGTAAACTAACAGATAAATCTGTTGGCTGAACAGAAGCACAACACAAATTTGTTCTATTTGCGAAAGGTTTAGCCGCAACATTTAATGGAATCCGATTCTCCTTTAAATTGGATAACTGAGAGTTTTCATTAGAAAAGCTTCGAGAAGTAAAATTTACTTGAGCGATATTTTCGTCTAGAGGAATAGTTCGCTCGCTTAGCTTAACTTGCACATGAGTACCAGCAAAAACTACAAGGTTTTTAGCAAAATTAATTTGAAGATGATGTTTTTTCATAAAGTCTAGGCCGATTATACACGAATATTGGAGATTTTCCACTACATAAAAAGGCCATAGCACTTCAAATTCGTGTATCTTTACTTTTAAAGAAAGCACGCCGCAATTTACACAAGATTCGCCTTGAGCCGTAATAACATTATACTGAGCAGAAGTTAACGGTTTAAAGGAAAAATATTTTGTATAAGTTTCATAAGATATAAAGCTTCGTTCATCTCCAATATCACAATAAACCGGCGTAACAACATCATGCAGAATAATATTTAAATAAGGTACGCTTACGGAGCAATTAGAAATAGAATTCAAAAATATAGATTTAACTTGTGTATTAGGAGAGTTTATTTGATTTCCTGCAACAGTTTCAGGTTGATTTAAATGACTGTTTCTTGGCTAGGAAAAATTAGTACTACGACTTGGCTGGGGAAAACGAGTAGTATGTTGCAAATGATTGAAATTAACAGTTTGAGGGAGGGGGGGGAAATATTCCCGCTGTTCATTTTGAAGATTGACGGTTTCTTGCCGGCGATTAGAGGTATTCGCAGGTTTACTAGTGTGACGTGCTTGATATTTATCTAACCTTTGAAACAGACTATCAATAGATGCGGCAGGTTGTAAATCTAGATAATCTTTAATCTGAACTGTGAACAGCGGGTTTATAATATCCAACACTTCAAAAAATGATAAACTTAATTCTAGTTGTTTAATTAAATTAAGTTTATGCAGGAAAAAGGTTGACGGTTTATCAAATACAGACATTTTAGTCGTATAAAGTTCTTGCATTAATTTTGCTTTATCAGCACTTGAAGAAAAGGTGCTTATAATCTTTACTTTTAAATCTTCATAGGTGGGGTTTTGACCCCAGGAACGAGAGGCAATAAGTTCATACCACATTTTAGGTTCTCCTTTTAAGGAGTATTTTAGCCAATTAAATCTATCAGAAATATCAATTTTACATACTTCAAAATATTGTTCAAGATCCTCAAAAAAGTTAAGTACATTATTTAAGCCGGTAAAATAGACCCGAGCGGGGGGGGGGGGGGTGTCAAACTCAATTGGGCGCCACTGTGAGGAATATGTGTCAGCCATAATCTCAGTCTTAAAGATTAACTTAAAATTACCACAGTTTTCTTTAGTCGATACAATTAAGTAAGTTTAATTCTATATAGAGACATTCACAAAAATATATTTTGTAGCTAAGCGAGCATTTCTCAACGAAATTTCTCCTGTTTCTTCAACTATGTTAAAGTAAAACTTAAATTTTGTGTAGAGTTTCAATAAATAATGCAAAATTTAATCTATGTAGTTCAAAAATGTATCAAACTTCGGGATATATATATTTAAACATTAAAGAAAAATAAAATTTCATTAAACGTATTTTTGATGAGTTCTAAGAAAAATTGTGTGGATACATTCGATTCATTAACTTCCTGAATAGAACTCTTACTTCTGAAAGTGTGAAAGTTATAATCCATCCAGTCGAAGATATGAAACTACACCAAATTATAAAAACTTTACCAAGGGGGAAATTTTCACCACCTAATCTTGATGTTTAATATCTAGATGGAGATGTCCAAGTGAAGTAAATGTCCGTTTGTTTTAACTAACTGGCGAATTTAAATTGTAACTAAAAGTTTTCTCTGAAGAATCGCAATGCAAGTCAAATGAAAGAGAACATCCCCTAAAATAACTTTGAATCCAAACCAACAGGAAATCATCACAATTTATACGAAACTAAATTAAAATTATCAACTCCCGAATTTACAGTAAAAATCTCGCATTCCACTCCGTATCTTAATTTAGACAAAAAAAAAAAAAAAAAAACATTCGAACCACGTAAAGATTAAAATGTTTTCCTCAAACATATTTCGAAAATTGAGCGTGATATATTAAAATTAGTTTTATTGCAGATTTCTCTGAGCTTTTTTGCATTTACTCTTCAAAGGTTATCAGTCTGGTACGCGAATAAATGTATTTAATGTACCATTTGAGATAAATCTAAGGTAGATTAAAATAAAAAAAATTATATATACAGGATCTGGTGCTGGATACGGGGCAGGTTACGGATCTGGAGCAGGTGCTGGAGCTGGTTCTGGATCAGGTGCTGGAGCAGGTTCTGGATCAGGTGCTGGAGCAGGTTCGGGATCAGGTGCTGGAGCAGGTTCTGGATCAGGTGCTGGAGCAGGTTCCGGATCAGGTGCCGGAGCAGGTAGTGGTTCAGGTGCAGGTGCTGGATCTGGAGCTGGAGTAGGAGCAGGTAATTTTTAGTAGTAATACTGAAATTTGTCTTGTAATTTTTTATTATTGTACTTGCCTATTTATTTTATAAATAAAGTAAATGAAGGACATTTTAATGCTTTTACAATGATTCCTTAGCAGAATCTTCGTGTAATAAATAAATGTATATTTAAATTATTTAATAGGGTTTTTTATTTAAGAAACATTTTATATTTGGACAAAACTCTATTATATATATTAGACAAATATTTTAATTTCTTTTTAAAAATTTTGCAGTAATAATAGACTTTGCAATATCTTAATATTTATAAAACATTAAATTGTAAAATACGATATTAATTCTTAAAACCTTCCGCACATTTCAAAAGCATGTGTAAAAGTCTTTAGTGTAACTAAATATTGTTTTTTCAGTAAGCGAAAAAAGGGTTAGAAGTAAATTTCATTAATTGTTCTAATCATATTTTATGCGAGTAGCAGAAAATTTAACGCCGAATACAGCATCAGGAATTTGTTTGGAACTGTTGTTTTAAATAAAGTTAATTATCAGGGAATATCATTCGCAAAATTTAACTTTAATTCAAATTTTATTTCTTTTCGGACCTCTTACCAGGCTGTGTTCAATTTTTCGTTTTTACAGCTAAAACAAAATTCGGGAAAATTCTTCAATCATATACATACAAAAACTTTTGGGTGGATGACTTGATAATTTTTGGTGTTTTTATAAAATTTTAAATTTATCTGAAAGTTTAAAACGGAAATTTACAAAATAATACATAAGTAAGCATCATTTGTCCTTTTATTTGCTTTACATACAAAGAGAATAAAAATAATGCATTAATGCTGTAACATAATTTGATATTTGTTTAAAATAAATTTTTTAAATCAACTGAATATTCAACCTAACCATTTATAAAATAGAGATAAAAATATTTAGTGCAAATTTATAAACTTGAAAAGCCCTTAGTTATGTTTATGAAGTATTTTATCAAATATAGAAAGAGCATATTTGAACTCCGGAAGTTTTGCGGTACTTATAGGAAAGGTATCGATTTAGCGAATTTAAAGATATATTTTACTAAATGTTTCGTCCAATATAATACATTAGAAAATATAATGTCAAAATTTCGTTAATATTTCGGTAGGTGTGTTTTTTAAACTATTTATTATACATGTGCTAATGTGTCTAGTTACTGAATGTTTACCTCCGGATAATTCAAAAAACTTTCCTGCATGTCAAGTTAATGAGTCCGATATTGAATAATTTATAGATATTTTAATTGGAAATAATTAAAATAACATTTAAAAATACAGTTTTATATGAAGTAAACAAAATAACATGTGACTGAATATATATATATACTAGTGTATATTTCGAAAATATTAATTTTAAATTTCTTAATAACTTCACATGGTCTATCATTTCTGCCACAGAAATCTAACACATCACTTTGATTTCAATGTGTGACATTGATAAAAATTACTAAATCACCACAGTTTTCTTTAGTCGTTAAAATTAAGTAAATTTAATTCTATATAGAGACATTCATAAAAATATATTTCACAGCTAAGCGAGCATTTCGCAACAAAGTTCCTTTTGTTTTTTCAACTATGTTTGAGTAAAACCTCACCAAATTGTAAAAATGTTAGCAAGGGGGAATTGTTCACCAGCTAATCTTGATGCTTAATGTCTAGATGGAGAAGTCCAAGTGAAGTAATTGTCTGTTTGTTTTAATAAACTGGCGTGAATTTAAATTGTAATTAACAGTTTTCTCTGAAGAATCACATTGCGAGTCAAACCAAAGAGAACATTACCTAAAATAACTTTGAATCCAAATCCAACAGGAAATCACCACAATTTATACGAAACTAAATTATAATTATCAATTCCCGAATTTACCGTAAAAATCTCGAATTCCATTTCATTTCTTATTTTAGACAAAAACCAACATTCGAACCATATAAAGATTCAAAACAATTTCCTCAAACACATTTCGAAAATTTGGCGCGTGATGTATTAAAATTAGTTTTGTATCATATTTCTATATGCTTTTTAGCGTTTACTCTTAATTTATAAAACTAGCCGTATAATTAACTTTATTTATTGGGTTTTTTAATAGTTAGTAAATATTTCTTAAATATACAATTTATTTAATATCTGAGAAACATTTAAATTTTTCAATACATATTATATTTTCTATTTGAATGGTTTCAAATAATTTATACATTATACAAATATTACTTACGGAGACTTTCGTTAATATAGTAGTTCGCACATAGCACATAAATTTTTTCCTCACTACTAAGCTTTAAATTGAAATTAATCTGATAGTTCTATAGCAAATTTAATTTGTTATGATTTTACAATATAACACTTTTTTTGTTTTTTTCTGACAGGAATGAGTTTAGAGATAAATTTTCGAAATTTGTGTGTTTTCCATTATACTCTATTTACTTTCTAACCTTTTCAATAATAAAGGATTTTACAATTATTTTTATTATAGCTTTCGAAAATTTATTTACATACGCAAATGTGATGCTTGTTTTTAGCTTATTTCATTTTTGAATCACACCCCATAAAACTATATTTTCTTAATGATCTTATTTTTAAATTTTTCGGTTTTAATTTTTAAGATCAGATCACTAACTTCGATAATCTTATACTTTCCTTATTTCATCTTACACACGTATACTTAAAGAAACACAGGCGTTTTTCTATCTCTCAGTACGTATAATATACCTGCCACTTGAAAATAAGAAACATGAAAGAAATTGTTTTCAATGAGAATTTATAAGAATTTTTAAGTGTTTTTTAGCGTTCTTACTTCAAGCTAATTTTATTTGTTGAAATAGTATAACATTTTTTTTCATAAATTATCATATTTTCTGATTCACATATAAAGTCCGAGATCAAATTGTTCAGTCAGTACATTGAAACTTTTTAGTATGTCCCTTGTACAAAAGCGACACAGATATCTAAAAATTTATCTATATATTAGAAGTTAATATGTATTAAAAATGAACTAAAACTACTATTTGCTGTAAGCTTAATCCAGCTTATACTGTCTCGCTAGTTGAAAAAGATTATATCTAAAAATACCTTTTTAAAAGTATCTCCGATGCCTCGTAACACTAATTAAAGTAATCATTTGTACTGTGATTTAGAGCCTTTATAGGGAAGTGATAAGTATTTGCGGTTAAGTTTATGAGTGAGGAAAAAATTAATTTTACTGATAGTATTTTAGATTGTAATTTTTGGTTTAAAACAATGAAATTTTTTAAGTTTTAGGAATATCAGCTATTTTCTCTAAATTACGTGTATTAGTGACTGACGCAAACAAAATTGATAAATTACGCGATGAGGAACTGTGGGTTTAGCATTATAAGAGGAGACGCATGCTATGCATGAAATATATATGTTTAAACAAGGGAACTTAATACGTTAAGGATAACAAATTTTTAGAGTTCAGAAAAAAATCTCCAGAATTAAACGAGGAATAATTCTTCAGAACTGCATACTACTCAATATCTTTCAACTAGAGTATACGAAATTGAATCATTTTTTCAATTCAATCATCACCTGTGTTAGTGGAAATTTGAAACCTCTGTCATAGGGAAATCATTTAACATTAGACAGAGGATTAATTGGAAATAATAACTGTAATTGATATTTAATTCTGATATTTTCAAAACAAAGGTAATTATTTCATTCAAATGCTTACGTAAATTGTATGATTGGAGAATCGAAATTGTATAAACAAAATACACCAAAAATTTTTGTCGCAAAAGTAATCATTTAGATGGTTTCACATGAACCCCTATTACTTCATTTCTTTCTCATTTAAATTATATTTCAAATGTTATTGTGCCGAAGATGGAAAAAAAGTATGAAAAATGCTTTCTATGTGCGTTTATATAAATAAGTATTTTTAATTATGTGCAGCGAAAAAATGTCTAACTCTGTTTAAATATTTTAATACCTGTCTCAAATTACTTTCATATTTTATACTAAATCTTTAAAATGAGAGTTCCTAGAGAAAATCAATTTCATAGGCATTGAATGAGACATAAATGTTTTATGAACATGGATTAGTAAAATACATATAATTGCTTTTATAGGTGCTGGAGCTGGATATGGTGCTGGAGCAGGTGCTGGTTATGGAGCTGGAGCAGGTGCTGGAGCTGGTGCTGGCTATGGTGCTGGGGCAGGTGCTGGTGCTGGTGCTGGCTATGGTGCTGGAGCAGGTGCAGGAGCTGGTGCTGGCTATGGTGCTGGAGCAGGTGCTGGTGCTGGTGCTGGCTATGGTGCTGGGGCAGGTGCTGGTGCTGGTGCTGGCTATGGTGCTGGAGCAGGTGCTGGCTATGGTGCTGGAGCAGGTGCAGGAGCTGGAGTTGGTGCTGGTTATGGTGCTGGAGCTGGTGCTGGTTCTGGTGCTGGTGCTGGAGCAGGTTCCGGAACAACAACTACAGTATACAATACCGCCTCAAGAATGTCTTCTGCTGCTGCAACTTCTCGTGTTTCTTCTGCTGCTACAAACATCATATCAAGTGGAGGAATCAATGTTGGTTCTTTTTCGAATGTTATATCGAACATTTATTCTTCGGTTCTCCAAGCACACCCTGGACTTTCCCAATGTGAAATACTTGTTCAAACCCTTATGGAAGTAGTTTCTGCCTTAGTTCACATACTAAACTCGTCTAATTCGGGCAATGTTAATGCTTATTCTGCTGAAACAAGTGTTAATACAGTAACTTCAGCAGTTGCTTCTGCCATGAGTTGAATTTTTAAAAATCATACAGAATACTTTATGTATTGTACTCTTCCACAAATGTGCAAACACATTAAAATGTATAAATAAATATTTTGATTTAACTTTGCAAATGACTTTTCGTTATTTCATTTTAACGAGATATATTCCTTTACTTTATTCTTCTTTGGAAACATATACAGCTGAATTGCTAAATATCATTTTCTATAAATCAGAAAATTAGAAAAGGTATTTTTATTTATCTTGTGGCTAATGTAACAAATGGGATTTAACAATTTTTTATGCTATTAAAATAAAACTTGTAAGCGTGTGAAATCATAAACATTGAACAGATACACCTCTAACCAGTGCAACATATACTTTTAAAACACTGAACAATAAATTCTACAGACTTGTAAAATTTGGGTAAAAAAGTTTTGGGACATCTCTAATTTCCTTTCATTTTATGTCAAGTTCCAAGCAATAAATTGAAATTGAATTATCTCTGTGAACTAGTGGCATAGTAGTCTGCTCAGTTCCCTATAATATATTTGTTCTTATATATTTCTGTTTAAAAGACATAGTATATTCTTGTAAAAACAAACAAATTTGACCGACTGCTTGACACTCTGACAGAACGAAATTTTCCATCTGATAGGCTACACACCATTCAGTTTAATACATTTATCTTATTCTAATTTGTTAATAACTCTGCGCTGCAAAAAGAAAAAAAATCGAGCTCCTATACCATTCTTGCTGATTCTTATGTAAAATGGCCTCCTGAATATGTCTCCCACTTTACCCAGTCACCCACCGTTTTCTAAGGACACCACCCCTTTACTCAAATTTTATCACTGTTCTGTAATTTTATGTCCATGAACTTTAATTGGAGAATGAAAAAGAATTAATTTGACACCTAAAAACAAAAAATATATGATGCTTAATAAACAAAATTAATAGCGGATGAAAAAAAAATATAAGAAATATGATACATAATTTGAGTGGCAAATTCCCCTAAATTTTCCCCTTGCCGCAGATGTTCATATTTTAGAATTTTCCAACTCTGTAGCCCCTCAGAAGATATTTAACAGTTAAAATAATCCTTCCCCCTCCTGAAAATCCAGTTTATAATTCAAAGTAAAATATAATTTAGTTGTCATGAAATTTTTCTTTTTTTGAAATTTTCTATTATGAAAAATAACAGACGAATAATTCAGATCTGTTTATGCAATAAAAGATAAATATAAATTGTAAAGTTAATTAAAAATTATCAGTTAATCAAAACGTTTAAAAAGGCGTTAAATAAGTTCTACATTCAAAATTTAACTTATTTTATTTATATATTTTTAGGCTAGATTTAAAAAAGAAAAAAAAAAACTTATAAAATCTGATTTTATTTACACTCATAACAAAAAGGGAAAGAGTTTTTCAAAAACATTAATAGTTATTAGAAAAATTTAGTTATATAACTACATTAACAATGTTTAAAACAACCAAAAAAATAGCCTTGTAACAAAAATAAAATCATAAAGTTTTTGAAAGTAATTAATAAAAAGTATCACAAACAATTGACATTCATCATTCTAAGTGAGTTTTAATCCCTATTTTAATGCTACTATCAGACATTTTCTACAAAATTCAGACTATTTTGTATGTGTGTGTGTGTGTCTGTTTAAAAACTTATGGCAATGCTTTTATTTATTTCGATCTTTATAAAAATAACCTTATTATGCGTAATTGTACATGTATGTGCACAAAAGAAACATGTAATTTACTTAAACAAAACACGCCATGAAAGGGGTTTACTGTATGTTTACACACACAAAAAAAAAAAAAAAAAAACTGCTAATTAGAAAAAAAAACTAATCAAACTTCAATTTATATTTATTTAACAATGCTATTTATTATTTTCTTTAAAATGGAGCAAAAAAAAAGTTTTTAAATGTATAAATTTTTGAATATCAACTCATAACAGTTTTTGGCGTTCGATCGACACCGTACCTCGAAATGTGAAACCTAATTTGTTAAACATTTTTGTAAAAAGCACCATATTTTACTTATTTATATTTCAATGCACAAAAGGAACATTATATTCACCTAACGTAAACACATTTTAAACTTTTTACTGTATATTTGCAAAAAAAGTTACCAATAATTGCTAATTTTTGCGAAGCGCTAAAAGGAAAACTTTTTTCACATTTGTTTCACAAAAAACAAAAAAAATCATACTCAAAATGCAATCTGTAACTACTTTATGTTTTTACCTATTACCTTCTTTAAAATGAAGCAAAAAAAAAAAAGCTTTTAAATATATAAATTTTTGAATATGAAATTATATCAGTTTTCACGTTCGAGCGACATTGTACCGCAAAATCCGAAAACTAATTTCTTAAAAATTTCCATCAAAAGACCCTTATTCTGCATACTTATACTTCAAAGCACAAAAGGAACATTATATTCACCTAAAGTAAACATATTTTAAACTTTTTACTGTATATTTACTATAAAACTTAGCAATAATTGCTAATTTTTGTGAAACGTTAAAAGGAAATTTGTTTTCACATTTGTTTCACAAAAAACAAAAAAAAATCATACTCAAAATGCAATCTGTAACTACGTTATGCTTTTATCTATTACCTTCTTTAAAATGAAGCAAAAAAAAAAGCTTTTAAATATATAAATTTTTGAATATGAGATTATATCAGTTTTTACCGTACCTTGAAATATGAAACCTAATTTGTTACAAATTTTTATAAAAAGCACCATATGTTGCTTATTTAAATTTCAATGAACAAAAGGAACATTATATTCACCTAAAGTAAACACATTTTAAACTTGTTACTGTATATTTACAATAAAACTTACCAATAATTGCTAATTTTTGTGAAACGTTAAAAGGAAATTTGTTTTCACATTTATTTCACAAAAAACAAAAAAATCATACTCAAAATGCAATTTGTATTTACTTTATACTTTTATCCATTATTTTCTTTAAAATGGAGTAAAAGAATGTTTTTAAATGTATAAATTTTTGAATATTGGCTCATAACAGTTTTTGGCGTTCGATCCACACCGTACCTCGAAATGTGAAACCTAATTTTTTTAAAAAATTTATAAAAAGCACCATATTTTGCTTATTTATATTTCAATGCACAAAAGGAACATGGAATTCATCTGAAATTAAAACATTTTCAAAACTTTTACTGTATATTTACAATAAAACTTACTAATAATTGCTAATTTTTGCGAAGCGCTAAAAGGAAAATTTTTGACATTTTTTTCACAAAAAACAAAAAAATCATACTCAAAATGCAATTTATACTTACTTTATACCTTTATCTATTATTTTCTTTAAAATGCAGCAAAAAAAAATTTTTTAAATGTATAAATTTTTGTATATGAGCATAATACCAGTTTTTGCTTTCGATCGACACCGTACCTCGAAATGTGAAACTTAATTTTTAAAATTTTTTTATAAAAAGCACCATATTTTGCTTACTTATATTTCAATGCGCAAAAGGAGCATGAAATTCATCTGAAATGAAAACATTTTTAAACCTTTTACTGTATATTTACAATAAAACTTACTAATAATTGCTAATTTTTGCGAAGCACTAAAAGGAAAATTTTTCACATTTGTTTCACAAAACACAAAAAAATCATACTGAAAATGCAATTTATATTTACTTTATACTTTTATCTATTTTTTCCCTTTAAATGCAGCAAAAAAAAAAAACGTTTTTAAATGTATAATTTTTTTAATATGAGCTTATATGAGTTTTTGCGTTCGATCGACATCGTACCTCGAAATGTGAAAACTAATTTCTTAAAAATTTATTATAAAAAGCACCATATTTTGCTTATTTATATTTCAGTGCACAAAAGGAGCATTATATTCACCTTAAGTAAACACATTTTAAACTTTTTAATGCATATTTACCATAAAACTTACCAATAATTGTTAATTTTTGCGAAGCGCTAAAAGGAAATTTTTTTTTCACATTTGTTTCACAAAAAAAAAAAAAAAAAAAAAAAAAAATTATACTCAAAATGCAATCTGTAACTACTTTATGCTTTTTTATCTATTACCTTCTTTAAAATGAAGCAAAAAAAAAAAATTTAAATATATAAATTTTTGAATGTGAAGTTATAACAGTTTTCACCTTCGGGCGACATTGTACCTCGAAATCCGAAAACTAATTTCTTAAAAGCATTGATTTCCTTTCCTTATTTGTTATAAAAATATTTTTATATGCATTTTTCCTTTTTTATAATTCTAAATATATAAATATTAGTTATAAATGAAAATTGGTATAATTTGCATATTTATGAGCATTAAATATATTTATATATTAAATACTAAATTTTATGAAAACATATGTAATTAATATTTACTTTCCAACATTAAGGAGAAACTTTAGATTTCATTCTAAGTGATATAAATATTTAAAAAAGAAAAAAAGCAAATCGTTAACTTAAAAAAAACCAATTTTGCACATCATTTAAACAGTAACATAATATGTTTAGTATATTTGCCATTTCCGACTTAAGTTTGGTGAAATGCATAAATCTATGCAATTACCGAATTTATCCTAACTACCCAAACTATTACCGAATTACTCATTTTAATTATTCCAAGTAAAACATTCTTGATCAACAAATGTATAACCCTAAATTTTGGTACTTTTTTTTTAGTTGATTTTTGAAAACATTGCTAATATTTATGGTTATTACTTATTATATTCATCATTTATCGTTTAAAATTCTGTAAGAAAATAACACAACACATGAAACACAAGATATTTTTAACAAAATGCAATCGATTAACCACTCTAATCGCCATTATAGCTATCCCTTACGCCAGCACGCCGGTATAGGTGATTAAGAAGGATATTTCTGTATACAGATAAATGAAGACATGAATTAAAATGTGTAAATAAATTTACTTTAAAACAAAAATCTTTTCGTTTATCATATAGATCAGTAGATATTTTACCACCATTAAGTTTAATTTTTAAATCTAAAAGACTAATGCAATTATTGTTAATAAAATTATGTGTTAAAGTAAGGTGAGACGGATATTGAATTTTTAATGAAGATGGAGTAGAATTATTAACAGAAAAAATTATAATGCCTTCAATGTATCTGTAGATAATGACATTATCATAACAGAAACTTTGTTCATAATGGTATAGATATAAGTCAGCTCACAAATTGGAGCTACATCCACCTTGTGGGATACCGACCTTTTGGATATAAATAGTGTTATTATGTAGAATGTAATTATTATGAATAATAAAATTTAAAAGGGTCTTAAAAGAAGCTGCACAAAAGTATTTAGGAAGAGAAAGTTCACTTTTAAACCGCACATAAAGGTTGTAAATGATTTGATGAAGATCGGTTAAATTAATATTATTAAACAAGTCAGCAAAGTCATGTAAAAATATCAGCAACATTGTTCAGAATTTGGACTATATCTTTGAGTTCATAGCTACTTTTAAGACAGTAGAAATTGTTGGATTTACTAATTAAGTTATAAATTTGTTTAAGAATGTCTAGGAGGATTTTATTAGCATTATTGTTGTATGTATTACAACGAATAGTTACAGTTCTAAATTTAATAGACTTTTTATGAAATTTAGGAATAAGAACAATATATGGATAGTTGAAATTATTAAATGGAAACTTTAATAATTTATAAAAGCTATGAATTTTTATATATAATATATTTGTATGCTATTTATATCCAAAGATCTCTGCATCGGTCAAATTTAAATGCCTTAGCTAAGTTCCTAAGTTTATTATAATTGTCATCATTCAGTTGGTCAGTATAAAGAAATTCGGTTGAGAGGACTATTCTATGTCATACACGAATGGGCAATATTCTATAAATTCTTATGCACCCACTATAAACTCCCTTTCTATACACAGAGAACGTACAGTCGGTAACAAAAGTTTCCGAACACTAGCGAAAATTCCTATGTAAAAAAAGTACACTTCATACGGTTTTGGACCGAACACAAAACAGACCGAAATTTGTTGTAGTGATAGTGGTACAGCAGATATGTGGGGAAAATAAATCTGAGTTTGTTTTTCTACACATAACACATGCACAACACTTAGGTATTTGTTAAATAATTATTCCTTTCAGTATTTTTTTTTTTTTTTTAAAGAATAGTTTTTTTTTTTTTTTTTTTAATAGCTTTTAAATATATTCTTGAAATAAGCTTAAAGTACGGTCGGTATCCCATTTTTTACACAAGCTTGAATCCTCCTCGCGAAACGGAAGGTGAAATAATGATTTTGACTTCAATTTGAACATTCTTATGAGCATTACAAGAGCATTGAACTGTAGTATAAGTAGTTTTAACCGATTATTATAAAAATTGTCCGAATACTAGCGAAAATTCCTATGTAAAAAAAGTACACTTCATACGGTTTTGTCAAATAAATCCTTGTCGAATCCTGTGCTTAGTAAGTCTAAGAACACGATTCGATAAGGATTAACTTCAGTTTCGATGGATACACGCTTTGAGATGTTCTGAACATGATTTGACTGGTTTCAGAAAATGTCTATCTATTTGTGTGTGTGTATCACAAATTTTATGAATGCTGTATTTCTCGAACCAATGAACGAAATTTAACCAAACCTGCTATTTACACTGTTAAAACACACTTCTAAAAAATAAACAGAATTTTCTCATTTTTGAGAAGTTTCATTTCTTATAAAAGCACTGAGTAGGAACTTCTCATTTTTAAGATGTCTTTTTCTCATTTAGTTAATCATTTCACATTTTATATCACTTTATATACACTAAGCGACAAAAAAAAAAAAAAAAAAAAGCCGCATTTGGATATTTTCCTTTTTGCTTTCTACAACCGCCAATTTTATCGTTTAAAAAGCAAATTTTCGAACAGATTTTATTGTGTTGTCCTCCACATACACTTTAGCTTTGAGTCCAGTGTTAAACACAAATGCAATTGTCAGGAAAATTGTAATTTTAGAAATTATTTCAAAAATGGTAAGTATAAGGCAATTAACGAAAAACACCACTCAAAAACATATCCTGAGGGGGATTTTTCCACAATTTTTTTCACATTGCTCATTGAGTATTTCATCAATTTTTTAGCTAGTATTGTATTAATTGCTTTAAAGCCTGCAGTTATCTTTTTTTAACTTCTTTAGAATTTCTTGATAAAAGTTTTAAAAAAAAAAGGGTGGGGTAATATGTAATTATTTCAAAATACTTCTTAATTGTAAACGTTTAAGAGGATTTATGAATTGTTTATTTTATCAAGAAATAACTGCGAAGTGTAAAGGCTAAAAATTGCAGTAATATTATATATTAAATTTTGTTTATTCCAGTAACTGCACTTCTGTTAAGCACTCTTTCAGTACTCAAAATCAAATTGAAAATAAATTTTAAAACAGATTATCGTTACTTATCTTTATCAAATGCATTTTTTAAAAACCGTTTTCATATTCAGAAAATTCAAAATCGTAAATTAGTACTCATTTTCCAAAAAGTGATTTTTTAAATTTTTAGTATTTCATTTTGTGGTTAAAAAAATGAAAAAAAAATGCAATTTGTGAAAATTCACATTTTTGAACTCAAAAATAATGTATAAAAATTTAAAAAAAAAATTTTTTTTTTTTAAATGAGTACTAATTTAATGGTTGTGAATTTTCTGAAAGTGAAAACGAATTTTTAAAAATACATTTGGTAATGAGTAATTATCAAAATAAATCTTCCCATAACATAGGCCATAGTTGTTGCCAAGATTAGGCATTGTCTGCTCTTAAGAATAACTTTTCGCATTCTGCATCATTATCGCTTAAATTAGCATCAGACAATTTGTTTTTAATTAGTTAATAGATTGTGAATAACTCCAAAGACATGATATTGATATCAAAGTTCACATACTCATTAAAATTTATATTTAGAATGGTAAAATAATGACCATTCAAGAAATTTTGTGAATTTTAGAAAAGTGAAAAGACATAACTAATATAGTGTGACTTATAAACAAAGAAATTTTTCATTCAAATGAATAAGAATGAATCAGAACTTCACTAAAAGGACGTATAAATGTAAAAAATGTATAAATTGGGTTTTTCTGTATATATAATGGAAATTTTGCAATTACGATAATTTTCGACATAACACTCAAAGTTGAACCAAAGTTGTACAGCAAATTTATCTTACAAATATCTTAGATGAGTTCGTTAACTAAGATGCTCTACAGTTTGTTTTCAAGTGACGACTATATGAAAATTTCAAATCCACATTGAAAAAAGCTTAGTTAAGACTGTATTTGCTTGAATTTTTATGTTTACATTGACCACATAAGGGTCTCAACCAAGTATTTATTAATGAATTTTATCTGCCATTTTTAACAAAATGACCGATATCTTAAATACGGTCATTTCAAATCAGGCTACCACTTGTAAATTTATCACCAGAATAACTTTTGAAATACTGAATCAGTTCAAGTTTGAGATTGAACTTATCACACAAATATCTTGGATGAATTTTCTTCCAACATTTAGTTTTCAAGTTGCAGCCACTTGAAATCAGGCTGCTACTTGAAAATGTGCCACCACGATAACTTTTAGAATACTAAACTGGTTCAAATCAAAGTTGAAGAGTGAACTTACAATTCAAATATCTTGGATAAGCTTGCTAGGCAACTTGCTCCACCATTTTGTTTCCAAGTGGCAGACACTTAAATTTTTTAATTACAATAACTTTTGTAATACTGAATCAGTTCGAATCAAATTTGCACAGTTGACATATCATTCAAATATCTTTGATAAGTTCACTGGGCATCTCAGTCACTCTGTCCTTTTGTTTCTAAATGGTGGCCACTTGAAAATCATCACAATATTTGAACCGATTTGCTTAAAACTCCATATATACATAGCCCTCATTAATAAATTCACCAAGTTCATTAATAAATTGTAGCTGCCATTTTGAAAAAAATGGTGGCACCTTCATGAGAAAAGATAAATCAACCTAAACTTCCTATGAGCCGGAAGGACTTAATTTAATTTTTTGATCAATAACCTCTAAAAAGTAATGATATCAGTACAAAAACCCTTAACGGGTTGAAAGTTTGTAACGCAGCTACTTTATTGCTATAAGAATTTTGAAATATTGGTCCAGTGACGCCTCAATGTCATTTTAGAAGATTTGTTTTTAGATTCCACTAGAATTACCTTTGTTTTGTCTAATAAAGTATAGTTACACGTTGAAACAGTGCTTTTAATTTTCAAATATACTGTCAAATAATCACACGTTCACTGAGTTTGCATTATAAATTGAAATTATTTATTTCAATAAATCGATTTGTCTTTTGCGTCACGCTATCCAAATCTGTGAGTAAAATTTATGTAAGTGTTTCTTTGTATCATAGTATCCAATTAAGTGAAAATATGTGCAAAGAGATAGTGTGATGCAAAGAAAACATTTGCACAAATTTTACTTGCAGTTGTTGGATATCGTGACGCAAAAGACAAATCGATTTATTGAAATTAATAATTTCAATTTATAATGAAAACTCAGTGAAAGTGTGATTATTTGACAGGATATTTGAAAATTAAAAGCCGTGTTTCAATTGTGTAAATATACTTTATTAGATAAAACAAAGGTAATTTTAGTGGAATCTATAAAATCAAATCTTTTAAAATGACATTGAGGCGTCACTGGAATTTGGATATCATTCCTTTTAAAACTGTTATTTTGAAATTGAAATGCAAAGGAAAAAGCATCAGTGAGCATATTTTATATATTTGCCTTATCTTGAAGTTAAAAATATTATGTTTGCATTGTAAATATAAATTTAAAAAAAAAAAAAGAAAAATGATCAAATAAGAAAATCTATGTATATTTTAACTAATAGCAAAGCGTCACTTAAAATTTGATATCATTAATTTTAAGATCCATATTTCAAATTCTTATAGCAATAAAGTATCTGCGTCACAAACTTTTAAACCGTTAAGGGATTTTGTACTGATAACTTTACACAACGTTGTTGTGTAATGTATGCTGATCAGTAAGTAAGCTTCTTCTCTCGCATATGGTAACTATGCATGTCAGTAGGTAAGATTCCTCTCTGATAAACGGTAACTTTACACAACATTGTTTTGTAAGGTATTTAGGTTAATAGGTAAGGTCCCACTTTCATAGACGGTAATTTTACACAACATTGTTGTGTAACGTATGCAGATCATAAGGTAAGGATCCACCGTCATAAACAATAGCTTTACACAAAATTGTTTTGTAATGCATTTTGTTCAGTATGTAAATTTTCTCTCTCGCAAACGGCAACTTTACACTACAATGTTGAGCAACGTATGCAGATCAGTAGGTAAAGTTCCACTATGGCAAACGTTAAGTTTACACAACATTGTTGTGCAATGTATGTAGACCAGTAGGTAAAGTTCCACTCTGCCAAACGGTAACTTTATGTAACATTTTTGTGTAACGTGCGCATATTAGTAGGTAAGGTTTCTCTCTCGCAAACAGTAAATTTACACAACATTGTAGTGCGACGTAGGTATCAGTAGGTAAGATTTCACTTTCAAAAACGGTTACCACATACAAGGATGTTCTGCAACCTATTTTGATCAATAGGTAAGGTTGTAGTAATGCGATTGAAGACTTAACAAAAGTTTGTTAATCTCTAATTATGATGCCTTATTGATACCCTAATTATTGATCTGTATAACATTTGTAGATCAATCATTAGGGTTCCACACTTGTGTTCGGTAATTTAACACAACTTTTTATCACAAAATGTTTTTTAATTATGCAGGCACGTAGAACACATTTTATTCTTGTGTTCGATTCCTGTACATAACTTTGAGGGACCAGTAGGTAAAGTCCAGGTTTTCATTCAGAGACTTTATGCAGTTTTATTATTTTAAGAGGGTAGAGCAGTAAATAAGGTTTCATTTTGGAAATTCCGAAAGTTTACCCTTTTTTATAATATATATATATATATATATATATATATATATATATATATATATAAGTGTAGGATGATAGTGGACATCCTCATAAATTTTTAGAAGATTACCGTCTTAGAATTATCAATACTTGCATACTTTTGAATTGAATGTATCAATATATTAAAATTTCTAAAAATTATTAAAATTTATTTATTTATTTATTTATTTATTTTAAACATTAACTTGTTTAATGCAAAACTAGTTTTAATTTTCCTCCTCAATTTTACATTACTATAGTTCAATTAAACAGATAAAACATACTTGGGTTATGAACCATGTTAATAAGAGAGAACCACAGAAATGGTGTTTTGTAGTAATAAGTACAAAACTTGAAATAAACACCAGAAAATGCAACAAATTCGTCACAATTGTTTCGGGTCTCCGTTGCAGCTTTGATTGCAGTACTCGCGCCTATTTTGTTGGCCTGACAAAGGGTCGTCTGTTTTTTCGACCAGAAACAACTGTTGCGAGTTTATTGCATTTTATGAATAAATTCAAAGTTTTTTGCTTATAAAGAATTATGTTGTTAATTTATTGATAGGTGATTTTTTTTTTTTTTTTTTTTTTAAATATATACAATTGCTTCAATACAGACATTTCATGCAAATTTTGACATTCAAACAAAATATTTAAAAACTTATCAATCAATCGACAAAGCAATACCCAAATTTGTTTAGAACGTGCTGTTTAACTCTAATAATGTAAAATGAATAGCGAAAATTTAAAACTAGTGTGCATGCTTTTTGCAAAATTTTAACTTTTTTTTTTGACAGTTGCATATGAATATTTAAATTTATAATATTAAATTTATATATATAAGAACTATAAAGTCTATAAACATGGAGATATTACCGAATATACTAATATTTTTATAGTCATTTTAAAATTGTATAATAAAAGGTAAAATATCTGAAAATTTTTAATTTTTTATGCATTCAATAAACGATCTTTCATTATAATTAAGTCTTCTGCCGGCATGGTGACAAAGCGACGCATATTACCCATTTATTATCAAATGTTGCCAAATCACTGATATGGAAGCCAAATTTATCTCCTAAAATATTTTTAAATATCTATGTCTATAATCATAAGCTTCTGTAACACTAATTTTGTATAAGATTTTTTCCATATTCAGAGTTGTCTTACCAGATGTGATACATTTCTTTTGAATTAAATACTTTCGATGCTGTTGAATTAAATGTTCATTGTACCACAATGTTTATTTAATTTGGTAAATTGCTTTTAAAATACAGTTTCAAGTCATTATCAGAAGTGTTTTGCCTTAGTTTAAGACAATACATTTTACAGGGTTATGCAATTCCTATTGACGATGAGGTCACTTTATTATGTTTCCTTTCGTACTGCCTACTGTGACTACTTTTTTACCTGATGAAGGATCATGCTTAATTATTTCAATGCGAAACAACAATTCAGTTTTTGCTTTTCGTGCACTACCAGCTTCATGTGCATTTTATTGCAAGATGTAAAATATATGTATTGCATAATTTATATATTTAAATATTTTATTTTACTAAAGTTTTCCCGGATTTAAATGGATAAGTATTAATCAAATAGAAACGCACAAAAAGCTTTAATTTGTCATTATTTTAAAGAACCTTTAGAAGCACGTAAATGATAATGGTTAATTCAACCAATTAAAACACAGAAGGGACAATTCTATACATAAATTTAATGAAGTATGCATTTTTTTTGGAAGTTTTTTAGTTGCACGAAACTTGTACCTCATTCACTTTTGTATAATATTTTAAGTACAGTAATGTCTGAGTGGTGATATACTTCAGATGCGGTAAAAGATAAAATGTTCAGAGGTTACTTTTAAAAAAATTCGTTTATTACAACGAAAGTAAATAAAGTGTATTGTACAGTATATTACCACGCTAAAAAATAAAATAAAATAAAGCTGAAAATAATCTAAAATAATTAGACAACGTTTTGCATTAAAACTTTGTGAGGAATAAGAGGATGTCATCCTCATTTAACTTTAGATTTAAGCTTAATTTAATTAACTAACTAAATGGTAAGTAACAGAGCACAATACTTGAATATAAAATAAATAAAGAGCTTTTATTTTGAACTTAATGAAAAGGTGGGCGTTGGACTATAATCACATTCAGTACCTTTATAAACTTAAAGGGGCAGCCTTCATAAATACTTTAAATATCAATAGATACTAATCGCCACTGCTTCACTTAACTTCGTTAACTCTCATGACTATACTCGTCTTTCGTAAGTGGGAGGACTCCCTTAACCACTATACTACTCGACTGACTAACTTCTACTATAGCCGCTCACTACTAACTCCTTTAACCTCCTACTACTTCTAATTCATTATCACTAACTCTCTGCCTACTCTAAGCAGCTCGCTAAGTAGCCTCCTTCTCTACTTCCCTCCAAGCAGCGAACTCCACCTTCTCCTTTTATGTAAATCACTTTCCAAAATATTAACAAATTACAATTTCGTTCATCCTAGGAACTAACTCCATTCATCAACCTAATCCTAAAACTCTGCACATTCACGTGTTATCCGTAAAGTGCGAACTTCATTTGTAGCGTTACGCTAACATTGCTTTACCTCACAACTTTAGTGATTTTTTTATGCAAATTAAATATATAAAATTGTATACTTTTAATATCAATATTAAGTACGTGAGATTCTATAACTTTCTAAACTTTTATTGGAAAAGCTAAAATAACATATACATAAACAAAATACTTTCCTGCTTTATTAAAATAAAAGTTATGATATTATGAAGCTTTTTTTTTTCCACTAATTTATGTCTTTGATCGCTGGAAAGGTTTTGAGTTTAAAGGCCAACCTTCAAATAACTTGAAATATTTCTTCTGGAAATGTTTCAGAATCATTGCAATTCTCTAAGTTTCATCTGCATTTCTGTTTTCTGAAAAATGAAAAATATGTAGTTAAAAATAGTATTAATTAATAGCTATTTAATAATAATAAAAAAAAATGTAATTCTTTTTAGAGAGAGGGTGTGTGTAAAGGAGGGTTGGATTAAAGCCGATTGGTTACATGAGTGTCTCAGGCTTGAGGTTGTGGGCTTTCCGTGGAATTATTTCTAAGGTGTCCTATTCCGCTGGGAATTGCGCAGCGTAAAGTTCAAACAAAGAGCAAAATATGCATTGCAGCTGACGGACAGAAGTTTCAACATCGATACTTTCATACTGCTTTTACCAGTGTAGCTGCATGCGTTCAGTAGTTAGAGTGAGAATAGACTTTTGTGAGTATCCTGTAATTTGTTTATATCTTATTGAAATCATAATGAAACCTATTTCAGGCCAAGATCATTACGACGACAAAAAAGTATTAAAATTAAATCATATCTTACGAAGTTATAAGCTAACAAATTTCAACAACGACAACGAGAAACATGGTTTGTATTGAGAACCTCTTTCTTTATGAAGTCGGTTTTAAACGTCCATGCGTTAATCGATGTGACCGCTTACAATAACCATACTTTGAATTTTACATAGCATAAATGTCACCCGCTACGCTACAACATATGCAATGTCGCTCAAGTGTGCACAAAATAGGAAATTGTGAACAAACAAATGCACGTTTTAAGCGTTCTGTTTTTAGCATTAATGTCTAAACTATCTTTGCGTACTACATCGATGATGCTCTGCAGTTTTATAATTCCCTTTTTCCCCTGTCTTGAAACGTTTCCGAGATAGGATCGCAAACTCCACTCTTTTCCGCTAGGTGGCGCTTTAGGCGGTTGAATCGCGTAGCACATATCCACTTTACTATACCTACATACCACTTTTATGACTATAGCTCCAGCTGTTCAGCAGTTAAAAGAGTCGGAACTGACTTTTTTGGGCACCTTGTATTTTCTTTTGATCATAAAGATATTACAATGGGACCTATTTCTGACCAAGACCTTTACAATAAAACAAAAAGTATCAAAATCGGATCCTCCGTTCAGAAGTTATGAGCTGACAAACAAAAACAAAAAACATACGCTTTGAATTGAGAACCTCCTAGTTTTTGAAGTCGGTTAATTAGAGCATCTCTTACGAAGTTATAAGCTTACAAACACCACGAACAACACATAGCTCGAATTAAGAACACCTTCCTTTCTGAAGTTGGTTGAAAACGACTTTGCGCTAATCGATGTGACCGCTTGCAGTATCAGTACTTTGAACCACAGAGTATACGTGTCATTCGCTACGCTGCAAAGTGTGCAACGTTATAGCTCCATGAATACATGTGATAGCCTCAGAAAAATGTTCACAAATAATTAAAAGAAGCTTCATAATCACATGCTACAAACAGAAGGCATTTAAAACATTTTCTACAGGGTCACCAAAAACATTTTGATTAACTTTTTACTGGTTGCCTATTTCTCTATAGCACAAACGTTTTGCTGAAATAAATAAGGTATAACATTTTCTACGCACTCCTTACGTTTCAAGATATTTCACACAGAATTTTTCTAGATATTTGACAAAATGCCTGAGTTCAAAACTGTCCAAACACTTATTAGTAGATAGTGAAATATGAACCCCCTTAGCTTTTCCCATTATCTATTAGATCTATCGAGTATGGCGTCCTTATACATTAAAAGAGCTGAGATTTAGCCTTCCAGTACATGGGAAAGCCATGATAGACCAATGCTATGTACTGGGCGATTTATGTCAAAATATAATCCGCACCAATTAATTTTGAGGTCCAATTAAATGTATCTTCAGGAGATACAGCATTCACATTATTTTCACAAGAAGCACAAAGAGAAAGGGAGACAATGAATGTCAGACTGACTGACATTTTCTGTAAATGATCAAAATTGTTTAAGACATCTTAAAATGTGTAGTTTTCTTCTTACCAGTTATTTACAAATAGTGAAAACCTCGAAATATTGTGAAGGTAAGTCAATTTTAATGTAAATATTAATTTGGAAAATTTCGTGTTTTAGAATAATCTATCAGATGAGCTATCATAATTATTAGCTATTACCAGGGGGGAGGCGTAGTTCAGAAAATTATGGAAGCGCAAAGAGACGCTCTTCCAAAAGCAAAGGAAGAATCAATTCCGTTTTTCTAAAACGCCAGGTTACTTGATTAATTTTTAAATACCTTAAACTGGCGAAACTCCGCTTCCATCGCTTCCATGGACGATTCGCCACTGGCTATTACACATATCACTTGATCATCTTGGGCTACCTAGGGTGCACAGGAGTTTCACGTCACACAAACTCTAATTTGTATGGAAGAAAGTACTGCATTATTAAAACTCTGCATTTTATTTACTCTGGTTCACGATGAAATTACACGTTTTGTGATACACCGAACATGTTTTCATTAGTTTCAGAAAATATCTGTATTTCTGTCTGCCTGTGTGTCTTGTGCGTGTCTGTCTGTATGACAAAAAATTGTTGCAATTGTAAGTCAAGAAATAAAGCACAGGCTTTCAGAAAAGTTCGCAGTTGCTTCTTGTCATAAACTTGCTCATGTAAACTCTTGTTTCAAATCATTTAATAGGTGGTTCTGCTATGTTTCGATCTCTATGATGTATGGTAAGATTATATCTTAGGTTCAATTGGGTACACGTTTACGAAAAGTGATGTGAGAGTGCTAATATAAAATACTAGGCTGTGTGAAAATAGGCATAATCGGTTTACAAGTGCTGCTGCTATATTGTAATATTCACCAAGCATAAGAAAGCTACATATCAGCTTCCATAGCGTATAAATGCACCAAACTTGATAAGTAAGATGGATATTATAAAACAAAATGTTTATTTATTTATTTTATTTTATTTTATTTATTTATTTATTTATTTGGATACTTTTCGCCCGACAGGTAGAGTTTCTATTATAAAAACCCTTTTTTTTATGGGAATGATATATCTCACAAGGAAACATTCAAAAGGTGTCGTCTTCAAAAAATATTGAAGAAAATATATGTGATTCTACTCTTCATTAAGCACTAGAAAGTGAAAAAATTATCGTCTGAAATGAATTACAGCGACCACAAAAAATTATCAAAATTAAGCATATTTGGCGATTTCACACAGTTAGGCGATTGCGTTTGAGTACTTGGCGGAGAAGCAAAACACGGTACTGTTCGTACACGGCAATCTCGGTGCTAGCGAACTTATCGCCTAATAGCACTAAATCGCGAAAAATGTTTAAATTTGATAATTTTTTGTGGTCGCTGTATTTCATTTCACCAGGTAAGTTTTTCACTTTCTGGTGTTTTATGAAGAGTAAAATCACATATATTTTTTTCACTATTTTTTGAAGACGACATCTTTTGAATGTTTCCTTGTCAGCTTTTATTGAAAATAATAGCTTGGAATTTGTGAGGATGGCGACTGAAAAAAATGGGCGGATTCAATTTTCATGCATATCGGTTGGCAGGTGGTGCTGCTGTTCTGAAATCATACTTTTGTGCGGAAACCTCTATATCCGAAATTAGATATTACGCGTTAGATATTACGCGAAAAAGTCATAATGTCATTTATAATTCAGATCATATTAGGGCCAGTATGAAAAAAAAAAAAAAAAAAAAAAAAAAAAAGATTTATTTTGGATATATATCAGCCGACAGTTGACGCTGCTCATACTCACATTCTACGAGAACTATTACTCAACATTCGTTTGTCAAAATTGCAACAAACAGCATATGAAAAATATTTATTCAGAGAAGCTTGGATGAAACATTTGTTCATAACCCGTGGGCAACACCCCTGTGGCAGAAATTTATTATGCTTTCTGCGACAAGCTTCATCATCACCAAAATCATTCTGCAGGAATAGTTTGTGAAGTTAACATTTACGAATTCAAAATAATTATTTTTAAATAGTAAATAATATTCAGTATAACCAATGTATTTAAATTTTAACTAGGCACAAATGCATATGCCTGCACTATTGCAAGAAAATACTCTTTTTTTTTTTTTTTTTTTTTTTTTTTTAAGAAAGGTGAAAATAAATCTGTTGATCTTAACTGCTTCAGATTTTTTTGTTCACATTAATATACAATATTGCTTATAAAATATTCAATGAATTCAAACCATAAAATGCAGTAACACATAAAAAATAATCTACAAGTTTTTTTAAGGCATTTAAATCATGAAATGTCTAAATTAAACAAATGTTACAAATACTTTTAAAATTTCATTACTTTTTTTATATTAAATATATATATTTAAATACACAAATGCACTTATTTCATAAGGTGCAAACCAAACAACATAAAATATAATACAGAACTCAAAATTAAAATACAACAAATTAAAAGTAAAAATCAATATAGAATACAGAATATCAAAATAAAATATAAATTTATAGTTTTTGAGATTATTAGAAAGATGCAAGAAAACATTCTAATACACAAGATTCGTTTTTTATATTATATAAAAATAGCATAAAGACGTGTATTTTAAATCTAAAAAATGTAATTTGACATTAAAGAATTCAGAATGTATAATTATACCATCATTTAAATACATAAAGTAAAACAGAGTACAAGATCTAAGTAACACAATTATAGACAAAGCATAGTCGAAATATTTTCATAAAGATCGAGGCAAGTAAAATATTTAATTTTTAAGGAAATGTTGAAATGGAAAATGTAACAGATTTCATGGATAAAATCCATAATAGAAAATAATGATTACAGATGAATGAAATAAATAGAAATCAATTAAAAGTAATATTTGATATTGATATCTATACGAATAAGTAAATAAAAATAAATAAATAAAAGCATTTGCTGTTTAATTAGTATTTATTCAAAACAACTACTATTAGATAAAATTCTTTTTGCTTACAAAAAAAAAAAAAAAAACCTTTGGTTTGATTTTTATTCAAAATAACTATTTAATTCGCAAAATTTCAATTAAAAAAAACAACATTTTTTTAAAAATTCAAATGTTTAAAAAATGAAATGAACAAGCTGTAGAAACTAATGATAAGATTATTTTTGTAAAATAAAATAATAATTTTTTTAACGGCTTCATATGCTTAAACAACAAAATTTAAAGCTTAGAACTTTAATCACAATTAAAATAATTAATGATCAGTAAAGAAAAAAATTAGAAAAGTTACCAATTTTATAACTTAAGATACCCACTAATATTTATTGCTAAGATCTTTTACTACATATAAAATGCTAAAAATCAATAAAGTATTTTTAAGATTAATTTCTTAATTTTCTATTTTTTGAAGCAAGGTTTGAAGCTTCATTTTTTATTTTGCGTATAACTACAGACGTTACAAGTTTCCCCATAGTCTTATTTCTGTATATATTTGTAAAATGTATTGCATAGTTTGAACCAAACATTAAAATTAAGGCAGCTTTTAAAAATTTATGTGTATTTACTACCATGCACATTCGCACGCTTCGCATACATAAGAAAAGGGAAAAAAAATCACTAGATGCAACTAATTTGTCTTGCGTAAATTAGAAAATGTATGAAAATCGGTACAGCAGCAATCACGCACTTATTAAAAAAAAAAAAAAAAAATCACTGGTTGCAGCTATTTTGTTATGCATGAAATTTGAAATTCGGAAAATGGTCGCAAAGCCACATTCTTTCGAAAAAAAACCTTTTCGCATTACAATAAATACCCACAACATGAGTGGCAGGCGCGGCGCGAAAACAAAGTTGGAGACACAAAAATAAAGTTCCAATGTGAAGAGGTTGCTAGTGAAAAGTGTCGATACACCGAATCATATCACCGCATCACGAATCGCTAATGCATGCCGTATCAAAGCTAACCCAAGGGAGTTACATCCGCTTTATCTCCTCTCCTCATTCAGGATTGAGGCGATCATATCTTCAGAAACGAAAATTTGTTCTGCAGAACAGTTAACCATTCTTTGAGTTTCTCTCTCTCTTTTTTTAACACAATGGCAAAATTTATTTCACTTAAGTAAAATCTTTCTGCAAGAACATTTCTGTTTCTGCGACATTGTCACCGGGTCGCTGTGTTTCTGCCACGGGGGGCAACACTATTGTAAAGAAAGATATTTACAAAGATTTCCGATTGCCACAACATATTAGTAGTCTTTCTTTTATATTCATATAAAAAAGTATTAGATTCGTAAAATATTTCGACTTCCGATTTTTGATAGATCTACACGTTTTGAGATGTTCTGATGACTATTTGGTAATTTTTAGAAAATGTCCACCTGTTTGTGTTTGTGTAACAAACATTTTGTGGCAACTCCAGCTCAAGGCATAATTTACAGAATTTCATGCAAGCTTTTTTATAGTTGCACTTTGACATACATCAATGCCTATGATTTCTTGGTGCTAATCACCGAACAGTTGACGATACTGTACTCCTCCCTCTCTTATATCCGGTATTGCTATATCTCAGCTTCTGTTTTGTATAATTGCACAAAACTTAATATTCTAGAGGACCATTACGAAAAAAAAAAATGCTGATTCAGTTTATATGCATATCAGTCGACAGGTGACGCAGCTATGCTGAAAATTTCACCGTGTACGAGAAGGATATATCCCCGTTGCTATGTCTTATAAATGCAGCAATCTTGATATGTAAGATGGTTTTCGAAAAAATAACATTGAAGAACATTTTGTGTATAACGGCACTGCTGTGTTCCAATCATCCTAGTGAAGTCTAAAATTATATCTCAGCTTCTATAGCATAAATGCACCGCCAAACTTTATAAGTGATGTGGCCATTATGAGAAACGATACCGAATTATTTGGGTATATATCAGCCGACAGGTAGTGCTACACATACTCATTTTCTGCGAGGTATATGGCTACACTTTCTGGTTAAAGTAATTTAACACTGTACATGTAAAATTTTATTTGTGAAGCTGGAAATAAATATTTGCGCATGCTATCCTGTAGGTTGCACTGTTATATAGAATGATATAGAAGAGTTTTGTGATGACTATAAAATACTGCTTTTGAATGTTAACCATATTTTCTTTTTTTTATTTAGTTCTTTCTTTTCTTTATTCATTTTTTTTGGGGGGGGGGGGAGGAGGGGGGGGGGAGTTTGTTTTACGGAATCAGCTAAATGGGAAAATTTTTTTGAAAATATGTATTGCTTTTTACATTTTGGTATTTTGAAAAGTCTTTTGCCCTCCATTTATAAATTCGAATACAAGACCGCCAACCACAAAATTTTTGGATTTGTGTTGAATTTTGCTCAAAAAAAAAAAAAAAAAAAAGTTTTAAAATTACATACAAATTTTAAAACAATGGTTCGCTCCCTTTTCTTGATACACTGGTCTCTCGCGCTGAAAAAGTCTTTTGCACTACTGTTTTCGTAAAAAATTTTCTGTTTCGTTATCTCCCATGCTCGCTCATGCCATCCACCTACCCAGAAAATGGCCGCATTTTATACTTTTGTCAGTCGTTCCCTCAACATTTGTTCGGATTCTGAATCCGTCCACTCTGAAATCGAATATCTTATAGCAGTTGCTATTGACAGAGGTTACAACCCTTCCATTATTGATAAATCTCTTTTTAAGTTACAAAATCCCCATACTTCTCGCACTTCCACGTCTAAGTCCTCTTCCAACATTAGTATTGTTTTGCCTTTTTATCCCTAAATCTAGTTTTGCTAAAGCTCTTAAACAATGTAACTTTAAAATTATTTTCTCAGTCACAAATAAATTAGACTTTTCTAGATTAAAAGATACCTATTGCTACACATAACTCTGAGGCATATATGTATTTCTTGTCAATGTGGGCAATCATATATTGGTCAGACAAAACGTAAACTCAAGTTTAGCCTTAAAAGACACATGGATTATATTAAGAAACAAGAGACTAAAAAATCGGCTATTCTAAGCATTGTTGGAAGAATAATCATAATTTCAACTTTAATTCAACTAAAATAATCTGTTAATATAAACACTTACATGAACTCGATTTTCTAGAATCTTTCCATATCTAAATGTTTCATTAATTGCGATTTTGCTGTACCCCCTCTCTCGGACTGTTGTAAAAATTACATAAAATCCACATACTCTTAATTTTTACATAGCTTTCTACATCTCAAATTCCTATTGAATTACAGCTCCAGTTTCTTAAATTCCTATTGGTTGCTACTCTGACTTTATAATCCGCTTTCCTACCTATATACTATATGAGCATTAATCTACTTCGTCATTCTGCACTGATGACGGTACGCTTTACGCGACCGAAACTGCAGTTTGCACTTAACATTTTTTTACACTGGCGTCGTTGTGTAAATATTGATATTTCCATTTTACAGCTGATTTAAATTATATATGTTTAATTGCAAGCAATTTCTGAAATGCATAGATAATGGCTTATTGTGTAAATAAACAATTAATTCAGTCAAAGTTACAGAAATAAACTAATATTTCATCACCAATAACCAAAATTTGCAATTTTTTTCAAAATTCATTTCCGAAATATATGATTGTTGTACTACAAATGGAAAAACATTATATTTTAGTGTGAAATTTCCGAAATATACCATATTTTTATTGCCAATTTCTGAAATGACACCGTGTGGCTTATTTAGATTAAATTGCCTAAACATGGAATTTTCCCACGTTCAATCAATGACACTCCTATTTATGATGCTCATAAAAACAGAACAGAAATAGTGGTGCACCAGAGTGGTTTAATATATTTCAGTTACTATTTTGTTTTGTTTAGTAGACAAGTACATCGTACAGATATATTTTATAACAAAGTAGAATGTTAGGCTAGTGTACTCACTTTTTATTTTGGGTAAACGTTTAATTTGAGGCAGAAAAGCCAGTTTGTTCAACTTATGAAAGTTGATTCTAAAGAAGGTCTCTAAATTTCGTGATTCTATGAAAGCAGGACTGTCAAAACAAGAAACTCAGTCAAGCCTGCCTGATGATCGGAGTATTAAGAAGGAGCAATTGGCACTTGTATATATTTTAAGAGAATGACAATAAGAAATATTTTATAATAATAATTTTAAATATTAGTACTAATTATGAATTTTTTAAATCAATTTCCCCTCTAACATTTAAGAAATTCCCTTATCAGCGCTGTTACATATTTATCTTCAATTTTTACCTATTTGCATTTGTATAGATAATTGAATGCATTATTTTAGATAATGTAGTAGATAATTACAGATAGATAGATTGTAGTAGATAATTACTTGCATTATTTTAGATAATGCAAGTAGATAATTACAGATCTATGTTATAACAAAGTTAAAATGTGAGGTTAGTATATTTACTTTTTACTTTGGGTAAACGTTTAATTTGAGGCAGAAATGTCAGCGTGTTCAACTTATAAAAGTTGATTCTAAATAATTGTTCAAAGTTCGTGATTCTGTGAAAGCATGACTGTCAAAAAAAAAAAAAAAAAAAGAAAAGAAAAAACTCAGACAAGACTGCTTGAAAATCGGAGTAGCAAGGAGCAATTGGCACTTGTATAATTTTTAAAAGAATGGAAATAAGAAATAT
Organism: Salticus scenicus; assembly: GCA_963930645.1. Lineage (NCBI taxonomy): Eukaryota > Metazoa > Arthropoda > Arachnida > Araneae > Salticidae > Salticus > Salticus scenicus. Next base: position 147,003,661 of record OZ005657.1, on the reverse strand, counting down.
TTTATAATAGTAATCGTAAAGAATAGTACAAATTATGAATTTTTTAAATCAATTTATATTTGACCTCTATTATTTAAGAATTTTCCTGATCAGATCGCTAGATATTTATCTCAAATTTTTACCCATTTACATTTCTATAGATACTTCAATGCATTTATTTGTCTTACTTATTACAAAAATCTGTAAAATATTTTTAAATATAAAAAAAGGTTCATACTAAAATGTCGAAAAAATATAGTTTGTCTCCAAATCAATAAGAAATGTCGCTATAGTCACGCATATGGACGACAATTTTGTTAACTGAAATAGTTTTGTAATACATGTAAATAAAAACAAATCTATTATGATTTTTATTTTCTAATTTATTTATTTGTTTATTGACTGATGAAATGTTTATTATTTTGAACCCAAACAATTGTTAAGTGTTTTTTTAATTCATGGTATTTGTTACTTTCTACATACAGTCGGTAACAAAAGTGTCCGAACACTAGAAAAATTCTTATGTAAAAAAAGTACACTTCATACGGTTTTGTTAAATAAATCCTTATCGAATCATGTTCTTACACTGGCTAAGAACAGGATTTGACAAGGATTTATTTAACAAAACCGTATGAAGTGTACTTTTTTTACATAGGAATTTTTGCTAGTGTTCGGACACTTTTGTTACCGACTGTACTTCAAGACTAAATATTCTGACCATTTTACTGCAAATTATTCAGTATCTTGCATAATTTTGATGTTACAATTAATTACTTGAACTTTTCTTCTACTGAACTTTTCTTCCGTTAAACTTATTATTATTATTTTTTTTTTCATTGCAACTTTTCTTCCATTTTCTTCTATTGCAGATATCAGTTGTGAAGAAAAACAGAAAAAATAGACAGTTTTGGTATGAAATATCTTAAGAGTAAATTATCTGTGCTATTTTGGGTAAAAACTGGACAAACAAAGCATCGATATATACAGAGTAAAAATATACATAAAATGCGTGAACTTGTCTATGTCTGTCTACAATTTTATATACTTTGAACCATTAACTTTGGTGACCATTTTGGATCACCAAATTCAATAATAATTTTTCATTGCTTGCCTAAACCCTAAATACGTATTTTTCTATTGTAATACAAGCTTCTGAAACTATTTGCATGTCACTTCATCATATCATTTAAAAAATGTAAAAAAAAAAAAAAAAAAAGTAAAAACCTTTTCTTAACTTTTCTATCATTTAGTACAATCTATAAAAAAGCATTAACCCGTTTGTAGTCGCTATAGTCAGCGCCACCTATTACAGATTGCGCACTTTTTATTTAACTGTCACCAATAATTTTAAGAAGTGATGTGATCGACGTTTCTTCGATTTTATTCTCATTTTATATATATCAAATGCCACTTCTAAAAATTTTTGGTGGCTATTGAATAAAAAAATCTGGCAACACTGAAGGATGGGCGGCAAATCGACCAACTAGCGATTACTAACGGGTTAAAATTTTAAATATGTTAGTAAATCTGAAAAAGAGAACTTGTAAAATAATAATGATAATAATAATAAAAAAATCTTTCTTTTGTCAATAAAGTTAACTATGTTGGTTTGATTTTGCTTTGAGATCAAGTGCATTTTAAGCACACATTTTTCAATCCCCCCCCCCCCAAATAAATAAATAAATAAATAAATAAATAAATAAAAATAAATAAATAAAAATAAAAATCTCATTTTCTTTTGAAAATTATATTGTTTTTCCTAAATCTGCTACTTAACGTTTTTATCTTTTTTTAGCAACTCAGATTTTTTTTTAAACAATTTGATAGCAATATCTCGTTTCTTTCCACATATCACCTGCGTAAAGAAAGAATTTTATTTGCATCATATTAATATCTGTTGAACTCTGGTCACAAATTAGAAATCTACATTTTGTAAATATTAGCTAAACATGCAATATTCCTCGACCACATTTCATGAAACCATGGAAGCATCTGCGCAAGTGCTAACTCAACGAGTCCAGTGCTAAAATAGGGGTGACAGTCATCTGACTCAGGAAAAATGAGCAATAACAGAGCGTGGAATTACTGGATGTTTTCCAAATTTCAAACTGTCGGACAAGCTGGCATCCCTCCAACATTTTGGACGCGTCCTCACCGCAAGATTTCGGATATGTGGCTGCACTGTAGTCTGAAAAATAGAAGAAAAAACTTTAAACGTAATTTTTAAATTTGGTTATGTATAAAAATGCGCTAAAATGCAGCTAATCATTAAATTTAAATTTCCTTATTCAGTAGGTAAAATTCAGACTCCCTAGCGGCGCTCCTTGCCCGCGCCCAAACATTTTTGGGCAAAGTATGTGTTGTGATACATCCCCGGAAACGTCTCTTCAAGACAATGATTTTAGTATAAATAGTTTTGTCCTGCAGTGATTATTAAAGGGGATACATAAGTATAAAATCCACATTTCAAAAGTTTAAAAACTATTGTATCTCGTTTAATAATCATCGTACGGCGAAACTATTTATACTAATTGTCTTGAAGAGACGTTTCCAGGGATGTATCACAAGACATACCTTCCCATTTGAAATTGCCCCTCTAGCCCCCCCCCCCTTTCACCCCCCTCCCCGGGGCCCAAACCTTTTTTCACCAAAAGAGGTTCCTCTCGAATTCATTAAATACGTGTTTCGCCATTTTTCAAAATTTTAGCTCATTTTCGAATTAGGAGAGGATGGGACTTTTGGAACACCCTGTATATATAGAAAATATATAGAAATATATAGAAAATATATAGATATATAGAAAATATATCATAAAATATATCAAGAAAATACATATCGATCATATATTATTTAAGGACAGTATTATTTTCATAAAAAAATCCAATTATGATATTTTGATATTTCTATGAGTTTTAAGGTAATTCATTCCTGAATTCATTTTCGATATTTTTACTGTAATGAATGCGTGCATATATGTGTATGAATGAAAACTATAGCATCTAAAATCTGCGTTTGTTTAAGATTAAATACGAAAGGTATGATATAGATAACTGTCGCACAAACTACATAGTTTTTAATAAGCATATTACTTAGTTTCTTTTTTCATTACAGGGATACAAAGTATAATTCTCATATATTACGGTTCAATGTATCAAGCTATGTGAAATTCGTTTTAATAAGTTTTGACGTGTTCAAAATTTATTTGTGCTTTTATTACGGTGATCGCTGTATGTGAGTGGGGGAACACGACAACGTCTAAACACTGAATTCGGTTGAATACAAATTTAGTTTGTATATAATAGGTTACCATTTAACAAAATACACAAAGTATAATAAATATAGACTCATGTATGTGTATATGTGTGTGTGTGGACGCGCTTATGTGTGAGTGAGTGAAGACGATGACGATGACGTATAAACTCAGCAATCGATTCAACTCAAATTTAGTATATTTCAAGTCATCATGCCACAAAATATATACAGTTTTATGATTGTGGGGTTAATGTGTATATTTACGTAAGTGAGTAAACACGATAGCATTCAAGTGCTTCATTCTATTGAGCTTACATTTATTAGTTACAATGTATTAGTTACAATTAGTTATATGTATGTTTGAAATCGTCGTTTCAAGAAGTATATAGAATTTCATGAATTTAGTATTTATAGTTTTTCTGCAATTAATACAAAGTAGAATTCTATACATTAATGTAGCATAGCTGCCAACGTTTTTTGCTACCGAAAGTTTTTAATAGAAATTTTTTAAATATTTTTTTGCAGTTTTCTGCGATTAAACATGATGAATATTTTTACAAAGAAATAATGGTGTTCAAAAATTGTACAAGTTGGTCCCTATGCCATAGACACGAATAATTTGAATTCGTTTTATTAATGCAAAATTTCTTAAAAGAGAACAAATTATATATGTTACAATTATTCGCTAAAGTTTGATCACTATGCGAAATGATGTGCGCGGTACCTCTTTTACAAGGAAGCATGAATGAATTGTCACGTATCCTATAAGGGACAAAAACCTACTAACAAGAATGAAACTTATATACATCTAAAAATTTTTCTACAGCAAGGCCATTACTGCAAATTGCGTACTAACCAGTTATAGACTTTTACAAGAAAACACAAAAAATTTGGAATAAATTACGTTCCATTTTTTTCACACTCAAACTTTGAGGAAAATATTCAAATACCTTAATTTACTTTCCCTTTTTGGGAACATTTTTATTCGATGATTTCCACTTGACTCTCTTTTGCGACCCCCGCAATAAACTGTCGAATTATGCCAAAAAAAGATGTAATAGAGGCAATTTAATTATTAAATAAAATGATTATATGTTATTATATGTTATTAAATGTTCAAATAATAAATATTTTGAAAATAAATCTAATATAAAAACTAAAATAAATATTTTAGAATATAATTTATGAGAATAACTATCTCAATAATAAAAGCTCGTTTTTTTCTGGGATAACACTCGAAACTAACGTTAAAGTTACAATAATGTATTAACATTAAGAAAGTAAAATTTCATGCATGGTTTCCATGCGTGCATTTCAAAGGAATAAATAACGAAAAAAGAATGATTTAACGAAAAATTTACATCATAATCACAACAATGTATTGAGATAAAGAAAATAAAATCGTATACATTGTTTGCTTACTCTTGGTAGAATCGTCCATTGATCCAAATAATAAATTATACCTACAAAATTCGTTGATCCACCTATAGAAATTTATTTTTAAAATTTATTTCAGTATAGTGTAAAATAATAGTTGTTGTTATCAAAGAAAACAAATCTTCAATAACCAGATAATTTTCCAGAGTTTATTCATCCATAAAACAAAGCTTGAATAAAACAAAACAGTTCGTTGCAATACCGAATTTTAATACTTCAAAGGAAAATTACAATAATAAATTAAATATATACAGATCAACTATGACACGAAAAGTTAGCACCATAAATAAATTAAGAGACATACTTGGTCATAAAATTTTAATTAAAAGATTATGATGACATTTTTAATTTCTTGGAACCGTCTGGTCTTTAAAATAAGTAAATATTAGGATACAAAAAATAATACAAATATCCTGTAAACCAATCCTCAGTAATTTGAACTTAAAAAAGAAATGAATTTGGAAATGCTTGTATAAATATCGAGCGCTATGCTGGGCGGAGACAAACAAGTTAAAAAACATAATATCTACAAATAGTTTGTGAATTACACGAGCGAAAAGTTCCTCAAAAGCTTTTGCTCCTCAGTTCATAACAACCGTTGGGTCTCGTCGTGTGCATATGTCACCAAATGAGCCTAATTTCGTGAGAGTCTTTTAATGAAAAGTCCTCATTTTTATTTATTTACCAAATTATTCTCTGATTTGATTTTTAAATACCTGGTAACTATTAAATGTTCAGGAAGTTGAGTGAAATCAATCTAGATTTTTAAATATGAAATATAAGTACTGAAAAATAACATAAATTAGTTTAAGCAGAGTTGAAATGTAGGAATATAGCACAAATTGGAATAATTGGGATGTATCAAATACACACACATCCTATGAATACGTATATTCATTAAACATACAAGACATATGTATTACACTTATGAGTTATATATAAGCATTACAGGAGAATGTATTGTATATGCACGAATTTTATAGGTGTATTACACAAATACTCATAATGCATATGTATTATATTTATAAACGCACATATATAACCTGCAAAAAGGCATGTTATCTCATTAAAAACATTATTATATTATAAAATCCACTCGACCTAGCAAAACTCTTATGTTTCTTAGGCAGCCAAAAAAAAAAAAAAAAAAAAAAGATATCAGAATTCTCCGCCGCATTAATGTCTGTGAACTCCAAACTATGCCATTAACTTTACACATACCTTTCAAATAAATCCTTAGTACTTTCATCCTTCCTTATTAGCTGTGTTTGTTTTTGACGGTATTATACTCGTATAAACAGCGTCACATATGTAGAAGTTTTAATTCGTAACAATGCTGTTAATAAGCAGAAAAATATTATTTACGCACACCGCCGTGAAAATGCCTTAAATCGTATAGTTTTATAATGCAGTTTAAAAACTAACACAGGTAAGAAGGAAGGTTGAAAGTGCTAAAAATTTATTAGAAATGTATGCGCCGAGTTAGTGAGACATTAAGCATAGACTGAAGATTTTTTTTTTTTTTTTTTTTTGTCTAACAAACATAAGAGTTTTTGCTGGGTGTGGTGACTTTTACAATATATGTATATATATTTATGTATGTATACTTTTTTTTATGATATACAGTTTTCTTGAGAAATATCACACAAAATGTACTTACACTCTCTGTGGTTATTAAAACTGCAGTCATATATTAGATATAATTAACACAATTTACAGCACAAAACATTTCAGAGATAAGATGTTATTTCTTAGTAATAATATTTTTAAAAAATAGCAATACTTTTGAAAAGTGCCTGTATCTTGTATATATATATATATATATATATAACTATGACTCAAACTTAATATTTCATTGATAGAAATAATTTTTATCGTTGCCAGATTTACAACAAAATTTAAACATGCTACGTTTTCTTTTAAAAGCAAAGAGTAATGTTAAAAAGCAGTTATTAAATTAAATTTTATTTTGTTATACAAAGGATTTTCCACAGTATTAGTCTTGCAAGAACGCCTATCTAATGGCTGAATGGCTAGCACTCTGTGGCCACATACTGTATTGTGGCCATCAGTTGCTAGGTGCTGGGTTCGGTTCCCATTACAAACATATACGGCTCAACCGTGTTTGTTTGTAGTGGTTCGGAATATATTTTAAGCTGTAGGTCCGTGCCTAATAAGCTTCTTAAGTAACCGTAGAACGACAAGTCAGATCTTGCAGGAACGTAAATTTACTGTAACACAAAGCATAAGTTTTCAAATATACTTTTATAATAATAATAATAATAATAATAATAATAATAAATCAGAATATGTGTAAATATGACTCAAACAGATAATTAATATTTCATCGACACAAGCGAAACCATAGTTAACTTTTCGAGATAATAAAACATATTAAGGGCACCCTTTTCTTTATACTTTTTTTTTTTTTTTTTTTTTTTTTTTAAATAAACTTTTTTAAGAATAAGGTTTTTTGTAAATAGATATACAATTTGCTTCGAATTTATTTATCTTTAGCATAAAAACAAGCATTTTTACATGAAAACAATGTTAAAATAAAAAGTTTCCTTAAGGAAAAAAAACTCATTGACAGAAAATAAAATAGTTAATAATACATCCAACAATTAAACGTATTCTAAGATTCTAAGATTCTAAGACGGAAAGAAGCCGCTCACCACTAAAACAACAATTAAACGTATTATAGAAAAACTCTTTTTCATTTAGAACGTAATCAAGAAATATCAGTTTAATTATGAATAAAAGTTTCTCTTTTCCCTGAATAAAGGCTAAGTTTGCTAGTGGCCCATGCAATAATAAAGAAATCAAAAGAATTTCGCAACGCAATAAATAATCTTTATACTAATCGTGTTTCATTCTATATTTAGAAATCAATTTATTTTTTCAGCTTAACTGAAAATTTCACTAAATAACCGAATTTTAATTTTAAATCGTATTTTTCGTAACCTCCATAGTGATATTCCGTTGTTACTAATAAGAACGGAAAATTGCTGATGCCCAGTCCCTATATACTTCGCGTTCTTACTATAAATTATTATTATAGTAATATTATTATTACTATAGTATAGTATTATAAGTATAGTATAGTATTATTATTAGTATAGTAATTATAGTATAGTACTATTATTATTGTAATTACACGTGAAAAAGTATTTCAGGCATTTACGTTAACATACACACACATGTGAAAATCTTTTCGAACATGTAACAGAAAGTAATAAAAAGTAGACAATTCATTAAAAAAGTCAGAATGTCTATATGAAACAATACGTGAGAATAAACTATGAAATAAAATTACTAAAATTTACTAAAATATAGTTTTAAAAAGTAAAAGGGATAAATATAACGGAAACATCTTTCATCTCATCAGCTTGGCAGAAAGACATGACAAAATAAAAAATCATACGTGAAAAAAATTCTGCCACTGATATTTAAAAATTTAATTGCAGTTCTAGAAAAATAGTTCCATATCATCCTTTATAAATTCTAGTCCCTTTTACTGGACAGCTCTAGAACCCCTACTAAAATTCAAGACTATAATTATTATATATATAATGGTCAAACTAACTTAAAAATCTCTGTAAATAACTGCGAACTCAAGGGCGAGATTCAATACTATAAATTATGGAAAAACTGCACAATAATTTTCCATTTTTCTTATAAATATTACACTGATAATAATGAAATGAATTTTATTGTTTCGAGAAAGAAAATTTTACAAACACTAATTTTCCTTTCATATAGTAAGCAAATATTCAAAGTATTTTGCTTAGAATTATTTTCTTATTCTATTTCCTCCGTGTATTAAGGGGGAAAAAAATTACAGACTTCGACAAAAATCGTCGTTCAAACGAACGGCTTTTCGAGCAATAATTATATAAACGTGCTTTGAAAAAGTTATATCGCTTATTCAGGTACTCTACAGAATATTTCCTATTGAAAAAGGCGTAATATAGCACTTGCATTTCGTTTACAGAAACGCTGAAAAAATTACGGATTGCACACCAATTTTTGAAAATTCGCAAAAACGCAATCAGTTACTTTTTGATTAGATATCTCGTAACTTCCAAAAATCTAGTTTTTTTTTTTTTAAACCTAAAACACATCATGTAATTGCGTTTTATACATGCTGTTAGTTTTACCGAACTTTTTCGGGCGTGAAACATTAAATTTTATTATTAAGTTTTATTATTTTTACTTCAGTTATATTATTATTCACGAGTAAATAAATATGCAAAGGGAGGTAAAAATAATGTGTCCACCTACCATTTGTCACATTTTATTAAAAAACTTCAAATATTTGAAGAATTCTTCTATAACTTGTGAGTGAGAAGTAGATAATAGACCATACGATTTCTAATCACATTTCCGAGACGGAGAGATTCAGGGATTCCACTACAAATTCAAGAAAAAAAAAAATGTTTGCTTTCACCCTGTATATGAAAATGATCTGAATGGCCTGTAACTGGAAAATTTTCTTCATTGTGTCACTTACAATGTTTGTGTTCATTTATGTGAGGCTATCTCTTATATCATGAAGATATAAATGTTTTTAAAAAAAGTTTACAATTTTTCATATTTTTGCTTATACACTATCTACCAATAAGTATTTGGGCATTTTCGAATTTACACGTTTCGTCAAATATCTAGAAAAGTTCATTAGGAGTCATCTTCAAACTTTGGTAGTGTAAAGAACATGTCATACTTCATATACTTCAGCAAAAGTTGCGTCCTGAAAAGAAAAAGGGAATCTAGTTTAAACAAAAATCAAAATGTTTTTGATCACCCTGTAAAAGTTAATGCGTTTTGGCTGTAGCGTGGGATTATGAGGATTTTTCTCATTCTCTGTATAAATACTTATGAGGCACCACATACATTCATGAAGATATAACGGTTTTTTTTTAAATCCACTTTTTTAATTATAACACATAGAGTATTAGATCCAGCGCAAAGCCATTTTCAGGAAATTTGGCAGACTACATTAAACACAGTATACTGAAATCAGAATGCAAAAATGTTAAATAACTTGCAAAATGTGAGCAATTTTACTAAATAATTTTTAACTACGCATGCGGTAACTTTAAAAAAAAATTCCAATTGCATAATTTAATAGCCAAAAGTATTAATCAACTTATATGAAAACCCCAAATAGATCGCGTGTAAATTCAAAAAAATTTGAGAAATAGCATGAAAAATATTTCAATTCGTCTAAAAAAAAGAGGGAGATGATAGGGATTTTTATCAATATTTATTTACAATGAGCGAATACTGTATTACCATTGGGCATTGATTGAATCAAAATAAAAAAGTGAGTAAAATCTTTATAGTTTAGCTTTTATTTTCAGAGAATTGAAATTCTGTTCATTCTATCTCTCATAACTTTTTGAATTTACACGATATTTGTTTGGGGTTGTCATATAAGTTGTTCAACAATTTTGGCGATTAAATTATACAAATGCAATATTTTAAAAGCTAGCGCATGCATAGTTAAAAATTTAGTAAAAATGCCCATGTTTCTAAAGATATTTTGTATTTTTGTATTCAGATTGCAGTTTGCTGCGTCTGAGGTAGTATGTGAAGTTTTCGAAAAATGTCTTTGCACTTGGTCTAACACCTTACGTGTTGTAATTTACAAAGTGGGAATTGTTTTTGCATTTTTTTAAAACCGTTATATCTCTATGAATATACCTGGTAGCCTCATAAAAATTTATACAGATAATGAGAAAACTCCTCATAATCACATGCTACAGCCAAAACGCATTTGAAGTATTAATTTTTACAGGGTGATTCAAAACATTTTGAATTTGTTTAATTTTTTACTGTTCCACTTTTTCTCTTGAGGACACAACTTTTACAGAAATATATGAGGTGTAACGTGTTCTTTACACAACCAAAGTTTTAATATGATTTCCAAAGAACGAAAGAACTTTTCTAGATGTTTGACAAAACATCTAAATTCGAAAGTGTCCAAATACTTATTGGTATATAGTGTATTTCAAGATATTTCCAGCCAAATGTAATGCCACTTATGCATCTATCGATGCAAAATATTAGAAACAAAAATCTTCAATTATAAGATAAATATATTAAACCATTAATGAATTATAAGCATTTGTTTGAAATAATTTCTAACTGTGTATGGGTGAACGTTAAAAAATATCGTTTGCATAATTCGTTTGCAAATGTTCAGGGCAACTCATAAAAGAAGTCTGAAAATAGCTATTGTGAAATGAGTGCACATACATATATAGCAAGAAATTAAAACTTCTTCACACACCATAAATTTTAAATCAGCACAACCGGTTTCGAAAGGACGTAGCCTTTCTTCATCAGGTGCAAACACGTGCAACTGCCTTGGAGGCAAAAGCAAGACTGATCTGGTCTTGCTTTTGCCTCCAAGACAGTTGCACGTGTTTGCACGTGATGAAGAAAGGCTACGTCCTTTCGAACTCGACACTGTCACTGAAACCACCACTAACGATGGATCCGACTGGTGACCTTCGGTTTTCCAACTCAACACATCTAACTCAACTCAACACTATCACGGAAACCACCAATTTCTAGCACCGGATCCGATTGGTGACTTCATTCTCCCAACTCAACACGTATATATATATGGGTATAATCATAATGGGAACTACGGTACCAAATTTAGATCGTTATGCCATTCATTCATATTAAATTTTTAAATATTGACATCCCTATTTCCTTACTGCACCTTAGAAGTCTGTAAAGGTATCATGCAAATATAATATTAATTTTTGTGTGAAGAATTTAGTGTTGTCACAAATGGTAATGTGAGTCACACAGAAATGCACAAATGCAAATTTAAGAAAGACAGAAAAAATATCACTAAAAACACCAAAAACTGCTGTTAAATGGTTAAAAACATAAACTTTGCAAATCCACACCATAGATTAAAGAAATAAATAAATAAGAATATTTAAACACGACACTTTATCAGGATTTAATAAATAGGCACCAGTGTAAGTTGAAATATAGAATTCATTTTATGCGTTCGTTTTCATGCAGAATTTTCTACCAATTGCTTTTTCTTGATGAAGGGTCATGCTTAACCTTTAGACCTGAAAAAAGTTTTAGACGTCTGTGCAATTTATGGCATTTGTTTAGTATTTTTCTTTTCCCTTAAAAAAAAAAAATATATATATATATATATATATATATATATATTAGATTTACAGTTTAAAATATTATTTTTCCTGAAACTTTTTGCCTTCCACATCTAAATTTTTCAAATATATTTTTGATTTATTTATATTAACTTTAAATAACTAAGAAATTAAAGATCAATATAAAATAATAAAACATTTAAAATTCTAAAAAGCACACACACGTCATATTAAGTATGAAGAATAACAATCCACTAGTACTTCTACTATTTCTACTATACTACTACTACTATTAATAATAATAATTATTATTATAACAATAACAATAATTCCCCCACATGAAACTGAAATATTTAAATGCTTCAACGTATGGATAAACATTTTAATGATAGTTAGGATATTATTTAGAACCACTTTTTAAGTCTTATTAAAATTTATCACTTCGTGGCTGCCATGTTTAAATATATATATATGCGTACTTTTCTTTCACATTTCGGAATGATTACCAGAAGACACAAGTTTAAATTACTGAAGTATAAGGTACAGTCGGTAACAAAGTCTCCGAACACTAGCAAAAATTCCTATATTAAAAAAAAAGTACACTTAATACAGTTTTGTTAAATAAATCCTTGTCGAATCCTGTTCTTAGTCAGTCTAAAAACGGGATTCGACAAGGATTTATTTAACAAAACTGTATTAAGTGTACATTTTTTATATAGGAGTTTTTGCTAGCGTTCGGAGACTTTTGTTACCGACTGTATATTAGAGTTCAACATTGTGTATAGTAATAATAATACACTCGACGCTAGCGATAAAATTTTGACTTTTTAAAAATTAATTAAATTCTATAAATGTTCTCAAATTTTAAATCAAACGCCAAGAACAAGGAATATCGTTCGAAGAATTTTTCAGGAACTTTTAAATAAAAAAATCGAAAACTTGTAATTAAAACTGTTTGAAACATCAGAATAAAATGTATTATTCTGTTATGTTAATTTGTGTTTTGGAAAATATGCTACTATAAGAATTTTTAGAAACTTTCTTTAATAAATTTCAAATTTGTAAATGCGACTAATTAATTTATTTAAACTTTATAAATAGAATTTCATTTATTATTTAGCCATTAAATAAATATTTATTACATGAATAATGTATATTTTATTTCTTTTTTTAATTTTTCATTAAGCTAAGTAAGTCTAAAATTATTTATTAACTTTTTTATAGTATTAAATTAAGAACAATCAAATGTATTTTTGCTCTTAAAATGAAAAACTGATGAAGGAAATTCTCAAAAGATATATATATATACCTATATATATATTTTTTCCCCCATAAACGAAACTACGTAGAAATATTAATAATATGTAACGGAATATTATAAAAGTAGAATTTTCATAGAGAGAGTCAAACACACAAGGAGCAAAAAAAAAAAAAAAAAAAAAAAAAACGAATATTGCTTATATAAATCCAGAAACTACAAGAACCTTTTAAATTACGCATAAATATTAATGATTTCGAAAGAAAACTGAAGTTTGCGTTAAGTTATATAAGATAATAACGGAAATTTTTCTATTTGAACATCATTAAAAATTCTTTCTAACTAGGATAAATGCACCAGTGATTGACACTTTTAGAGCAATCTCTGATGTTTTTAATGTTCTTGTCATCAGAAAATGTTTTAAAAATCTTAAGTTAGTACATATGGTATGAAAGACATTCAGAACCACATATATGTTAAAATATATACATTTGATAACAATTATTTTTTTTTTATTAATTTTTCTTTGACACCCACTCAATGTTCCTGTAATTGACACTGCCACTTTTTCATTTTATCAGTAATTGGCCCCTATGTCCCGTTCTTTGATACTGCTAGTTATTCATTTTACCAGTTATTAACACCCTATGCTCAAGTGTTTGACATTAAATGTTAAAATTCTTATATGTAAAATGTATGGTTTTTTTTATTTTTCTTATTTTTTAATTATTTCGGCATAGATGTCAATTACTGGAGCCAGCCAATCACTGGAGCACCTATCCTATATGTTTGAAAACGTAAAAAATTTTAATAATTTTAAAATTGTAAAATATTAAAAAAAAAAAAAAAAACTTTAATAAGGGGACAAAAAAAGAAACTACGTATTTCGTACTCTAAAAGGAAATTTCATCCTCAGAAACGGGATGAAATAGTATGACTGTCTTTCATTATGAAACTGATAAACGTTAGAACAAAGAAAATCCTATAAAATTATACGAAATTCAGAAAATTAAATTCATAAAAGAATTCAAATACAAATGGTTTAAGAGCATTAATAAATTGAGTTAAACTGAAACAATCGAAAGGTGCACTTTTATTAAACAAAATATTTAGATTGTAATTAAAAAAATATATATAAAGCGTAGAATAATCTAAATTCAGGAATCGAGATATACGAATTCAGAACGAAATTTTTCAGGTCTACGCTTTAAAAATTCATTTAACTATTTTTTAAAATATACTTAAAAAAAGGATAAAGAAATTCAAGTATGGCATATTAAGCTTTTGTTCGAAGCAAATGATAAAAAAAAAATTAAATAATACAGTTGGATTAATAACTGTGAAATTTTCAGAAGATAGTTGGAAAATTTTTCGAAAAATATTATTACCAGAATTTTCTCAGCAGACGGTTATTTTCAAAATGGAGGCAGCTTCCCTGGGACAAATTCCTCGCGTCACAAAATTTCTCTTCAGGTGTCACATTAGCATATTCTCTTTGTCAGACGCAGCTATCTAATCAAAGTGGTGGCTTCTTTCTCGCAATAAACTGAATAATTCCATAAATTAAGGGATTACAAGCTTTTTCAATCAAAAATTTTGATAAAGGTGCTGAATATGTTATTGAATACGTCTCAAAATTATACAAAAATTTGCAAGAAAAGCGGAAAATATGACTAAATCAACAATGATGCGTGTCTTGTAAATACAGGAAAACATACTATTCTTCCTATACGCAGAAAGAAATGTTATTATGATATTTCATAAGCAGAATCACAATTTGTATATTGAATAAAATATCTTATGCATGCCCAGCTGATATTTCCTGATTGCGGTCTGAGAATAACATTTTGGTAAAATAATATAAAATAATTTAAATAAAATTTCAGATATTTTCTTCTATGGTAAAAAAGATTTATGCCTAAAAAAAAAAAAATCGCTGAAAAAAGCATGTGTCATTTATAACTGCATTTATTAATTAAAATGTTATTTATCCTATTGTTGTGAAAAGAATTTAATTATTTTTTAAGTAATACGTGGTAGATTTTTCAAAAGAATATTAAAAAGAAAAAAAAATTCTTGATGGTTGTATGTAGTTTAAAAAAGAATCAATGGAAATTATTATTTTTTAAATTATTATAGAATGTGAGCAATTAATGTGATATAAAAATGGACATCAAAAGAGAACGTAAAAAAGAAACTTAGGAGAAATAATGTGTAAAAGTAACGTTAATAAAGAGGAAATGATTGACAGGATGCAATATAAAATAAATAAATTAATACATTGAGAAACATCGGATGATGAAGTGTAAGAACCTTTGTTGCAAACACAATAAAGTGCTAAATCACGCAGACATTTTAAATTATCACTTCATTGGGCAAAAGAAAACGTAGACATGCGTGGAACGTAAAAGCAGAAATGCATAATTTTTTTCACCTTGATAAAAATAATAAAACCGTAAAAATTAAATAAAAGATAAGAAAAGAAAAACGAAAATTATGTTTCAACTGGACGAGTTTAAATTGTTTATGTAGCCCCAGAATAAACAATATGATCCCTCAAGCTAAAAAGTAAGTTAATAAAATCTGATTTAGAAGCTGTTTTATCATAGCAAATTAGAGCGCTACCGTAAACAAGATACAAATCGAAAGATAAACTCTCTTTATTTTTCTACTTTTTCGCTTTAGATGAGAAAGTAAGATTTTAAGTTTGTGTTTATTTTTCTATTTTTAATAAAAAATAAGGGGGTAAAAAAACAATAAATATTAATGCCAATTTACTTTTATTACCTTATAAGTTTGCTCTGAGTTTGTGAATTAAACAAAAGAATTACCGCATTGGTAAATCGACTTAATAAAAAATTTCAAAATAGTTAGTAGTTAAAATAATTTTTATCTAAAAGTAATAACATTCTTTAAATACGTAAACTTTGCTAAATGTCATCTTTCAATAAATTACCTTTTGCGGGATTTCTTCTGTTCTTTTAATCACTTAATAAATTATTTCCTGATTCATATATAACACGTCAATTTATTCCAGTATCATTCTAAACGTTTCCTTTTTTAAAGGGGCCGCGGTAGCCCAGTCGATAGAGCGCCGGCCTCGTAATTGGAAGATTGCGGGTCCGGTACTCGAACCGGCCAAAGACCGTCGTGTACACTAATGGTGGCTGGTGCACGTAAAATCTGTCGTGGCCGCAATGGCCTCCATGTTCCCATCAAAATTTTACCTCAGGGGGGTCACCGAAGCGGGAGAGCCATCCCTTCCGCGGAGGATCAAAATTGTGATGGCATGTCTCCGGACCATCTCTAGGGGTGTATCCCAGACCGTCGCCAATTGCCCATCTGCGCAGCACTAGTGCGACGTAAAACCCAACCATCCATCCATCCCTTTTTTAAAGATTTAATAAGTAAATTACTCCAAAACATTCAAAAGTAGGGAAACAGCATTCTATTTATTCCTGGGTTTTTTTCCTTATTTTTTTGTAGACCACTAATGCTTATATATTTTGTGCGTACAGCATAAATAAGTTTAAAGGAATCTATTGTAAAATGAAAAATAAAATTAATGTTATTTCTTAAACAGCATAACCACTCGTAAGTATCGACCACCGTAAAACGGACCTATCACAAATTGTAAGCGAAATCAGAATTATGTCACAGAGAAATGTATTAATAAAAAATAAAAATAAATTTCATAAGCATTTTTACTTTTTCTTATCCATATACGGTAAAGAAAGTATTTTTAAGCGGAGTTTCGAAACTGAGTTTTGTCATATTTATACGTTTCGTGGGTCCCTCAAAAAAGAAATCAGATTTTTAGTGGTTGAACAATGTGCTTGCGTGTATTAAGTTGCCAGTGTGTCTGCTTTTAGCATAAATGAAAAGTAGACATTTGCAGTAAGTCTAAATTGGGCATTATTAATTCTCTATCAAGTAATTTATAAAAACGTCACTTTCAAACTTTTTTTTTTTTTTTTTTTTTTTTGAGATCGGTGAAAAAAGATTTAAAAACATTACACCATGGACGAAATTTTCCATTGGAACTATTTAACATCTTTAGATTGCACTAAAGAAAATGGGATTATTTAATGAGACATTTTTAAATGCATAAAATCCTGTTTCAGGCAGGTAATTGTATGAAAAGCATTTACTACTTATAATAATAACAAAACTTTGAATAAACACCATACACTCGCAACAATTGTTTCGGGTCGACAGAACACAAGACCCTTCATCAGGCGAACAAAGTAGGCACGAGTGGTGAAGTCAAAGCGGCAACGCACAAAACCGTTTCAAATGAAAAGCAAAAATATATAAAGATTAATGTAAATATAAATACTGGTGTAAGTGGAATTATGAAATAAAAGAAGAAACTAAATAAATAAATAAATAAGGTTAAAAAATGTAACAAAATATTAAAATATTAAAAACGTCAAAATTAAACGAGAATCGAACTTATGTGAGTAATTTCCAAGCGTCAGACAAGAACGGAGTGGAAGAACTATTCTTAACAAGATTTTTCGAAGTTTTCAGTATATAAAAAGCTTCATGAATCTCCAGATGGGAAGAAGAGACAGGCGATGAAATTATGTTAGTTTTAAAAAATTCAAAACGATGACCATAAGCCCAGCAGTGGAAAGCAATAGAGCATTTGGTGAACTGTTGATTACAAACATTTCGACTGTGCTCATTTATTCTGCATTTCAAACGCCTTCTAGTTTGACTAACATAACCTAAATTGCACGACGAACACGGGATTAAATAAATGCCAGAACGGTTTTCAAGTAAGGATGTTAACTTTAAAGGATGTTAATTTAATTTTGTTGACGGGTTTGTAAATGACTAAAACCAAACGGTGAAAGAATTTTTGAAATTTTAAAAGAAAGTGATGAATAGTGATGAAAGATAAAGCAACAGGAATGAGATTGTAATCGCTCAATTTGGAAGCAGAACATTTAGGATTCTAGAGCTTTATAGATAATAGAGGGATTGTAGCCTCGAGAAAGAGCAAGAAATTTTAAATAATTAATTTCTCTCGAAAAACTAGACAGATCAGAACAAATGTGTTAGACGTAAAATATATAAGAATAAAAAGCCGACATTTTCTGATGAAGGGTATAGTTGGAGCTAGCATGCTGCAGAAGAGAGGCAGAGTCTGGTTTTCTAAAGACCGTGGTTGAGAACCGACCCTTGTTTTTAGACACAAAAACGTCAAAAGAAGGCAAAGAGCAATCCTTTTCAAACTCGAAAGTGAATTGAATGCATGGGTTAATTGAACTGACCAAAGAATGTAAACTGGAAAAACGACATCAGGGAGAACAGGAACGAAACTGTCACAAACATACCTGAACCACTGAGGAAATTTATATCCGCCGAAGATTTTTTCTTCAAAACAGTGCATATAAATGTCACAAAGCAAAGGAGAGAGTGGACTGTCCATTGCCATACCCTCATTTTAGGAATAATACGTACCATTAAAGATGAAGACAGTTTGCCTGATACATAAATGAACTATGTTCACAAACTCTTCAATTCCAATAGAAGAATAATGGAATTCACGTACACTGTTAAAAATTTCTGTAAATTTAATGTAAATATTTATCCAGAGTCTCTGTAAATTTACAGTAATTCTTAGTTAAAAGTGAATAATCGAGATTCTCAATCTTTATTCTGTATTTTTACCTAATTTTATTATTTAATTTTTTAATTAAAATTAAAAATGACTGTTTCTACTTCAAAAAAAAGCATTCTAAGTCCGAAATATACTTGCCAATAATCAATTAAATTAATATTAGTTATTAAAGTGAATATATAAAATAAGTTTTTAACATCTCCGTTTATTTTTCTCTGTAATTTTACGTCAGACTTAAGATAATAAATTACACAGAGTTTTCTGTTGAAATTTTTAACAGTGTAATCGACTCTCTAAAGACAAATGAGCACCTTGAATAGGAGCATTAGTAAAAAGTGATTTAACATCCAAAGAAATCATAGTATATTTGGAAGGAGAGATACATTTAAATTTGTCAACAAAGTCATACCAAAGTCATACGGGTTTTTACTGAATAAAGGTTAGTACTAGTTAAATGAGAAAGAGATCTTAAAAGAAAACGAGCATTATAAGAGGCCGTATCAATATTAGACACAATATAGGCTGGAAGCACAGAGTGGGCTTGTGAACTTTCGGAAGAGCATAGAAATGAGCACAATTAGCAATGGTGGGAATCACCATGCGTCTAGTATGATCACTAAGAATAACAGTTTTTAACGAGGTATTTAACGCGATCAAGATGATCATTGGACGGATCTTTTTTAAGTTTCGAAGAGAGACCTGGATTAAGCATGGACTCAACATGGGAAATATAATCCGATTTGTAGAGCAGAACTTTGTCAGCCTTGGAGCCAATTAAATTAGGGGCGAAGTTTAATTCGAAGAGGGTGGATTTTTGAGAAAAAGTAAGGTTAGACTTTTGTGGATGATTATTAGTGGAAATAATGTTAAATGAAACAAAGAGATTCTAACTGACCGGGAGAAATTTTACTATTTTTTAAGGAATTTTCAATGGGAGCAATCAAATCAGGAATAGAGGGTCTGGAAGCACGAGCAAAATTCAGACCCAAATTGAGCACGTCACGTTGAGCACCAGTCAAAGGGTGCGAAGAGAGATTAATAACAGTGTCCTGAACGAGCGGGGAAATAGGTGAAGTAAAGCCCGAGCCAATGTTATTCTATGAGGAAATTTTCTTTACAAATAACTTATTAACTAATACATATTTTTAAATTCTGTTTTCACATTCAGAAAACTCCCACCTGTTAAATTCATGGATCATTTTTAAAAATGTATTTTTTTTTTTTTTTTTTTTAATTTTTAATATTTTATTTTAAAATTGCAAAATGAAAAAAATTCACATATTGAAAATTCGTATTTTGCAGCTTCAAAATAAAATATAGAAAATTAAAAAAATAATTCTTTAAAAAAAATCCGTCAATTTAACAGTTGGGAATTTTCAAAATGTGAAAACAGAATTTAAAAATATGCATTAGTTAAAAAATTATTTGTAAAGGAAAATTTCCCATAGAATAACATTAGCTTCGGCTTCCGGCGGCGGTGAGTGAAGAGAGCCTTTAGGAAGATAATTAAATTTCTTGTTCAAATTAGTTTGATGACCAGAAGAGTGGAACACAACGTATGCGAAATTTCTTTTTTCAAAGGAAGAGAAATCATGTACTGAATTGCTAAGAAGCAGATTTAATGAATATAATTCAGACTCAATAAATGAGAGAGACTACCGAATATCCTGAATAACAGCAATAAGAATGACAAACTTACTCTTTTTTAAAGCATTTTTAACGCGAAAGGAAGCAGGAAGATTGTACTTAATGTCAATAAACTTAGGAATTATCCTAACACGTTTGCATCTAAGAAGAAAATCTGAGCGATCAAGAAAGCGAGAACGTTTCAAACGAAGATGTTTGAAACGATTAATCTCTGACGAACTCATGGCTAAACACAAAAATAAAAGCAAAAGAGAAGTCAAAACTCAAAGTGAGTGGAGTTAAAATTAAAAAAAGAGGGAGATTAAAAAACACAAAAATTGGATTGAGCAATTATAAAACTATCGACAAAATAAAAATACGAAATGAAAGACACAAAAAAGGAGAAGAAACGGGTGGGATTTAGCAATAAAAATCACTCGCAAAACTACTTACTTGGTGCCAGAAGCCCAATTAAGCAACAAAAATAATAAGAAAGCACCACAGAACTGGCATTTAAAAGTAATAATAACAAAACTTTGAATAAACACCATAAAATGCAATAAACTGAAACAATTGTTTCGGGTCGAAAAACACACAATCTTTCGTTAGGCGAACAAAATAGGCACGAGTGCTGCAGTTAAAGCAGCAACGCACAAAACCGTTTCAAATGAAGAGCAAAAATATATAAAGATGAACGTAAATATAAATATTGGTGTGGACAGAATTATGAAATAAAAGAAGAAAATAAATAAATAAATAAGATTAAAAAATGTAACAAAATCTAAAAATCTAAAAAAAATCAAAATTACACGAGAATCGAACTTATGTGAGTAATTTCCAAGCATCAGACAAGAACGAAGTGGAAGAAATATCATTAACAAGATTTTTCGAATTTTTAAATATGTAAAAAGCTTCAAGGATATCCAAATGGGAAGAGGAGACAGGCGATGTTTAATTTAAAAATATTTTGTAATACTACCATTCTACAGAAATTTCTAGGAAATGTTAGGAAAATTCAAGCAATCATTTTCAAAAACGAGACAAAATAACCACGCTTTATCTTAGACGCTTGAAGCAATCAACATGTGCATTCAAGTCAGAATTCACTATTGATGTTGTACAACTAACTGGGGGTATCAGTGCGTCCCCTCTACTCCTTCCCGCCAATCTTTTATGTGCGCAGTCTTTCCTACCGCGCAATCTCTCCTAGCTTTACCTTATAAGAATTAAAATTAAAATAGGGAATTTAGGACTACAGAAATCGATTTCGCAAACTACCCTCCACAGAAAAAATAGTTTATTTTCTATCTGCTTTTTCATGAAAGATGTTAGATAATAGAAACTTTATTAGTTATTTTCTGGAGAACTAAGTGTGATGATTTTTAAGGTTTAGAAATTGGTAGGACTAAATGTTTCTCTTCTAGATAAGATAGTTTCCACTGTTAACCTGCTCTTATTCTGTAAAAGAGTATATTACAGGAAGCAAACGAATTTAATTGTTTTAATAAAGCGAACAGATACTGTTTTTCTTTTTTTTTTTTTTTTTTTTTTTTTTTTCTGATAGGAATTAATCAGACATTTTTCTATCTTTGGGAAAATAGTTGACACTGCTAACTACCAGCTAAAAAACTTTAAAGAGGACAAACGAATTTAGAAAGAAAACAATATCACGCTTAAAAAAACATAGATATCAATCTTGTACAGCATTTTTTTGTAAACTTAATTGCAGTTTAAACTTAGGAAAACATAAAAGAGTGAAGCTTGGTCTTTCGTCACTTAAACATAAAAATATAAAAATCTTCATTGCCAACTCTTTTTAAAATTACTTATATGTATTAAAGTAATTGATATCAATGTACGCACAGTTTTTACCAAAGTCATTATATCCATATATGAGAAACTCAAACTTCTGACATAGTGTGCTGTGGACGGTGTGAGAGTTGACAGAGAACGCTAATTTGTCTAAAGATGAGGATGGATGGATGGTTGAGTTTTACGTCGCACTAGTTCTGCGCAGATGGGCAATTGGCGACGGTCTGGGACGCACCCCCAGAGGTGGTCCGGAGACATGCCATCCCAATTTTGATCCTCCACGGAAGGGATGGCTCTCCCGCTTCGGTGACCCCCAGAGGTATAATGTTTTATGGGAACATGGATGACATTGCGGCCACGACAGATTTTACGTGCACCAGCCACCATTAGTGTACACGACGGTCTTTGGCCGGCTCGAGTACCGAACCCGCAATCTTCCAATATCTAGGCCGGTGCTCTATCGACTGGTCTACCGCGGCCCGTCTAAAGATGAGGATAAGTCAGATGAGTCTGTCCTCTTAAAAAAATCTTAACCCTATTTTTTTTAATTAAAATCATTGGATACATTTCCGTGCAAACTCATTTTCTGCCACATTTTGCAATCGACGGAGTGAGGTTTAACAGCGAACGCTAAATATTCCTGAAAATAAAGTTTCTGTCATATTTTGCAATGGTCGGAATGGGGCATACCAGTGAACACTGATATTCCTAGAAGTGATTATATGTCTGATGGGTTTGTCTTCTCAAAAGACATTTAACCATAAGTTTTATCACAATCGTTAGATGTAATTCCATGCAAATTATATTTCTGAAATATTTTGCAACTTGCAGATAGAGGGTTACCAATGATCGCTAATTTTCCGGAAGATGAGGATAAGTCAGATGAGTTTGTCATCTGAAGAAATCTTTAAGTCTAGGTTTGTACAAAAATCATTAGATCCATTTATAAGAAAAATAAGTTTCTGTCGTATTGCGAGCGGGATGTGAGAGGTTTAACAGTTACTGCTAATTTTTCTAAAGATGAGAGAATTGCAAGTTATTTGTCTTCTCGAAAACCTCTAAATCCTAAGATTATATTAAAATCGTTGATCCATATTTATATAGACACAATTTCTGCTGTGATTTCCTACCGGTCGTGTAAGGATTAACAATAAACACAATTTTTTTTTAAGATGGTTATAAGTTCAACCGATGTTTCATAAAAAAAAGAACCCTTAATTCCAAACTTACGTTAAAATCGTTCGATTCATTTGCGAGAAGCCCAAGTACGTTGCGAGAAGCCCAAGCCGTGTACATATATATACACGTAATTCATATGCTTGTTTCAGTTCTTATATCAAATTTTTATACACACGCATATATATACATGGTGTTTCAAAAGTCTGGATACACCAAAATATCACGAAAGGAAAGCAAATTTGCTGAAAACATTGAATTCAAAAGTTTCATGGATTTAAATAATCTGCAACATGAGGTATCACAAGTGAGTCCCGGGGGCACACAAACTTCATTTTTTTTTTTTTTCTTTTAATAGAAACCATATTTTTCTTTGCAGAATCGTGTTAAGCAGAAAAAATCTGTTTGAAATCATGTACTGCTTTTATATTTTGCAGCATAGGGGGCCCAGGGAGCACCTATTTTTATATTGTAATAAAAAATTTGGAAATCCTAAAATATCTCAATCAAAAGAAAATTCTCTGAACACATTAATTCCAAAAGTTTCGTGTTTTCGAATGATCTGTTATATGAAGTACCATGAGTGGACCCCGGGGCCTTTGGGGGGCCCACGTGACACCTTTTTCTTCACAGAATATTGTTAAGTGGAA
This sequence comes from Salticus scenicus, assembly GCA_963930645.1. Classification (NCBI taxonomy): domain Eukaryota; kingdom Metazoa; phylum Arthropoda; class Arachnida; order Araneae; family Salticidae; genus Salticus; species Salticus scenicus. Next base: position 146,979,691 of record OZ005657.1, on the reverse strand, counting down.
AAAAACTATTTTAAATGATGTATTGCTTTTTTTTTTTTTTTTTTTTGAAGCGTTTTTTAGGGCCCTGAATCTTATGTTGTAAGAAAAAACTGGAAAATCCGAAAATACCTCAATAAAACAGAAATTTTGTTGGATACAATGGTTACATTAGTGTCATTTATTCGAAAGATGTATTAGATAAATTAAAGTATGTGGACCCGCAGGAGCTCTAGGACCCCACATTATACAAACTCCATTTTCTCAAATAAAATAATTACAAGATAAAAAGATCTTTTTATATACCATGTTTTTAAATTTTCTGTTGAATCATATAAACGCTACCGAAGGCAGCGGAAACCCGGAGCAATTTGATAAAAGTAAAAAAAATATTCATTGCTCTCGTGTTTTGAGCTATTATAAAAGTTTCAAATGTCTAGCTAGTCGGGAAGTTAGTGAAAAATCGATTGCAAGCTTTGTACTGGTAACGTTGCCGAGGGCAGCAGGAACCCGAAACATTTGGTTAAAGATATTTTAAAAATGCATTTTCACCGTATTTTGAACTATTCTAAAAGTTTCAAATGTCTAGCTAGTCGGGAAGTTAGTTAAATAAATTTTCTGTTGAATCATATAAACGCTGCCGAAGGCAGTGGGGACCTGAAACAGTTGACTAAAAGTATTAAAAAAATGTATTGTCGCCGTGTTTTGAGCTATCCTGAAAGTTTCAAATGTCTAGCTAGTCGGAAAGTTAGTGAAAAATCGATTGCAAGCTGTGTACTGATAACGCTGCCGAAGGCAGCGGGAACCCGAAACAGTTGACTAAAGGTATTAAAAAAATGTATTGTCACCGTGTTTTGAACTATTCTGAAAGTTTCAAATGTCTAGCTAGTCGGGAAGTTAGTTAAATAAATTTTCTGTCGAATCATATAAGCGCTGCCGAAGGCAGCGGGACCTGCAATAGTTGACTAAAATTATTAGAAAAATGTATTGTCACCTTGTTGTCAGCTGTTCTGAAAATTTCAAATATCTAGCTAGTCGGGAAGTTAGTTAAAAATCGATTGCAAGATTTGTCCCTGACAAACACACAAACAAACAAACAAGAATCGAAGTTAATAAAAAAAACATGGTAAAATAAGCTTTTCCTTTACAATATCTTATTAAGAAAAAGTACGATTTAAAGAAAAGGTATGGATTAATGTATAGAAATGTATCGTACAGAAAAGTTCCCATTTGAAAAAATGAAGTGTTTGTCACATGGGGCCCTTGGGGGTCCACCTATGGTAGCTTGTCTGATAGATCATTTGGACGGACAACACTTATGTAATCACTGGATTTGAGCAAAATTGCTTTTTTATTGAGATATTTTGGGATTTTCAGATATTTTATTACTACATTAAAATAGGGGGGGACCACCTAAAACTTAAAATAATAAAAAAAGAGTACAATTTTTAACACAGATTTTTTTCCGCGTAACACGATTTTAACAAGAAAAACATTTCCCTTTGAAAAAAATTGACTCTGTGTCATGTGGACCGATGGGGCCACAGGGTGCCATTTAGGATACTTCATACGGTAGATTATTTGAATGCACAAAGTTTGAAATAAATGTGTCCAGCGAAAATGCATTTTTATTGGGATATTTTGGGATATCTGGATTTATTATTACAACATAAAATCGTAATCCTGGGGCCCCCTATTCTGCAACACGAAAAATGCAATACATAAATTATAACAGATTTTTTCTGCCTTATTCGATTCTGTGAAGAAAAAGTACAGTTTCTATTTGAAAAGATTGAATTGATGTCATGTGGGGCCCTCAAGGGCCCCAAGGTCTCACTCATAGTACTTCATCTAATAAATCATTCGAATGCAGGAAACTTTTGAAATTAATGTATTCAGAGATTTTTTTTTATTTAAATATTTTAGGATTTCCAAATTTTTTATTACAACATAAAAATAGGGGCCTCGGGGCTCCCTATTCTGCTACACGAAAAAAGCAAGCAATACGTGACTTATAACAGATTTTTTCTGCCTTATTCGATTCTGTGAAGAAAAAGTATGGTTTCTATTTGAAAAGATTGAATTGGTGTCATGTGGGGCCCCCAGGAGCCCGAGGTCTCACTCATAGTAATTCATCTAATAAATCATTCGAATGCATGAAACTTTTGATATTAATGTATTCAGATAATTTTTTTTAAAATTCAAATACAGTAGAACTTGGATAATTCGAAGTTGAAGGGACCTGAGAAAAATTCGAAATATCCAAAAATTCGAATTACGTATACTATTTCATACTTGACAACATACTAATTGAAATTCCGTAGTATTGTTAACCCCGCCTTCTTTTTCACACCAGTATCCGTTTTAAAGTATTTTTCTTCTTATTTAATCGTAATTGCATTTGCAAAATATTACTTTAAAAATTTACTTGTGTGAAAAAAAAGGGCGGGACTAACAACACTGCAGAATATTAATTAGGATGTTGGCAAGCATGCTATTTTGTCAAAAAGAAGAGATAAATTAAAACAATTAAAATTCCACGATCAAAGATTTAACATATAAACTTTATATCTGAGAAAACTGCTACCCCCCCCCCTCCCATTAAATCAATATTTTTTACAAGATTAATTATTCAACACTTTTTTTAAAAAATAGATATTTTTTATTGCTTCTTCAAGTACAATCTTTGTGTCATAGCATATAACTTCAACCTATCAGTTGATACAAAAATAGAATCTTCTACATCAGACATGACTTTCAATTCAAAAAACCCTCGAAGTTCATGCATATGCACCATATATTCTGATGCACTAGGTAGGGGCTTTTCTTGTATTTCCTTATCCTTATTTTGAAAGACTATTAAAATAAATAATGCATTTTAGCTGAGAAAAATCTTGGGAAAAAATTTTACTGTAATATTTTAAAGTTTATCGTATGAAAAATTCGAATTATCCAAAATAGAATTCGAATTATCCACGATTTTTTAACATTATTTTAATACAAAATTCAAGGGACCGAGTAAAAAAATCGAATTATCCAGAATTTCGAATTAAACAAGTTCGAATTAAACAAGTTCGAATTATTCAAGTTTCACTGTATTTCAGGATTTCCAAATTTTTTATTACAACATAAAAATTGGGACCCCGGGACCCCCTATTCTGCAACACGAAAAAAGCAATACATGACTTATAACAGATTCTTTTCTGCCTTATCCGTTTCTGTGAAGAAAAAGTATGGTTTCTATTTGTAAAGTATTAATTGATGTCATGTGGGGCCCCCAGGGACCCCGGGGTCTCACTCACAGTACTTCATCTAATAAATCATTCGAATGCATGAAACTTTTGAAATTAATCTATTCAGAGAATTTTTTTTATTCAAATATTTTAGGATTTCCAAATTTTTTATTACAACATAAAAATAGGGGCCTCGGGGCCCCCTATTCTGCAACACGAAAAAAGCAATACATGACTTATAAAAGATTTTTTTCTGCCTTATCCGATTCTGTGAAGAAAAAGTATGGTTTCTATTTGAGAAGATTGAATTGGTGTCATGTGGGTCACTCATAGTACTTCATCTAATAAATCATTCGAATGCATGAAACTTTTGAAATTAATGTATTCAGAGAATTTTTTTTTTATTCAAATATTTTAGGATTTCCAAATTTTTTATTACAACATAAAAATAGGGGCTCCGGGGCTCCCAACGCTGCAAAATATAAAAGCAGTGCATGATTTTAAACAGATTTTTTCCGCTTAACACGATTCTGCAAAGAAAAAGTATGGTTTCTATTTTTAAAAATGAAGTTTGTGTCACGTGAGGCCCCCAGGGGCCCTCGGGACCCACTTGTGTTAACTCATGTGGTAGATTATTTAACGTTTGAAATCAATGTTTTCAGCAAATTTGCTTTCCTTTCAGGATATTTTTCTGTACCCAGACTTTTGAAACACCCTGTATATATGAAGTATATACAGGGTATAGTGAAGTATACACGGTGAAGTATATACAGTGTGTATATATATATATACACACTAAGCGACAAAAAAAAAAAAGCCGCACTTGAATATTTTCCTTTTTACCTTCTACAACCGCCAATTTTATCGTTTAAAAAGTAAATTCTCGAACAGATTTTATTATGTTGTCCTCCACTTACACTTTAGCATTGAGTCCAGTGTTAAAAACAAGTTGCAATTGTCAGAAAAACTGTAATTTTGGAAATTATTTCAAAAATGGTAAGAATAAGGCAGTTAACGATGCCACAAAAAGTATTAATTTTTGAAAGAAAATCAAAAAATATTTTAATACGTGAGATCACAAAATAATTAAATGATAACGAAATATTGGTAAAATGGTTTTTAGCAAAATATAAAATTTTTTGGCCGGTTAAAATGGAAATTTGGCTTTATGCGGCCATATTGCTCATCCAAGCAAGATAACCTCAAGTTAAAAAGCGAATGTTTAAAAAATTGATTTGTATCATGTTCAGAACTTAAAAAAGATTTTAAAAAGGTGTATAATAAATTACTTTCTTCAAAAACTATGCGGGAACAATTAAACAAAGCAAGTTAAAGAACAGAATATCGGCGAAAAAAGCCATTATTAAGGAAAAGAATTAGAAAAAACAATACTTTAGTTGACCACAAATTTAAAAACATTATCAGTTAATTATTAGGCTGAACTGGTTTTCTCTGATGAATCAAGTTTTCTTTATTTCGAGAAGAGGAAGAAAGCTAGAATGAGAACGAAAATATGAGCGACTTAATGAAAATCGCACTCTTAAAACAGTGACATTTTTTCCGTACATTATGGTACGGAGGTGCACAATATTTCAAGGAATCGGGAAATTTTTCATGCTCAAGGGATCAATTAACTCAAAATGAAACACGGTGATTATAAAAGTGGCACCTGGCCGACTATTTTGGAGGTATTTAAGACTTTCCTTCAAGCAGCATTTCATGATCTTAATGCACCTTGCTGTACGGCGTCTGTGGTGCGTCAATTTGAATCAAATTGTCAAAATTACCTATCCATTACCATGAGCACCTATAATTCTGTAAGTAAGAATATAATTTTCACTCTATGTTAAATCCCGCAAAGAATATCGTAGAATTTCTTCTTTATTAGACTTGAAAACAGTCCTAATCTCAATTCGCTCGAAAATGTTTAGTCATAAAAAGGCGCGGGAAGAGCAACGATTATTCGAAATTTGCAGCCTACAACTTTGCAAGAACTAGAAAAGTTATTTACAATATTTAGCGCAGTGAAATTTTTGAGATTTATGTCAAAAAACGGTATAATGCTATGCCACTCTGCATTACAGCATAACCGAATGCAGAATACATAGTTTTATTAAAAAATTGCTTAGATCTAACAAATAAATAGTTTTATTTCATTTATTAAAATATAACTTGTTTATTTCATATAATAAATCATAATAGAATACGAAGTGTATGGTTATTCCATTATGTTTTAAAAGAATATTTTGTGTAGTTTTTTATAAAATACTTCGTAGTGTAATAAAGCGAATTATTAAATCGAAAATGTACATAGGTATCATTTCAGTCCTTTGGTGTTATGCTAACATGACAGTTTTATTTGTTCCAACCATTAATTTTAAAGTTATTACAAATAAAAAAGGTATAAGTCGTCTTTTCTGCAGTGTGGCTTTTTTTTTTTTTTTTTTTTTTTTTTTTTTTGTCGCTTAGTGTAAAGTCATGTGATTAGCTTATTTAATAACATGAAAGAATATAACAAGAAAAATTTGTTTCCATTTTTTCCCTGTTAGATTTTAATTTGTCATACTTATACGTGCGAACCTGTAAACGTTTCCTTAATACCATATACATCATTTTTTCTTTGAATTATTTTGTGATTCGTATAAATAATATGCGAGTAGAGGCTGAAATGTTTCTGGCTTTGTCCAGAAAGAAAAGAGTCAGAGTTATGAAATTATATATTTATTCAACATAGGTTCCCTGTAGACTGGCACACTTTTTACAGCGTTGGTCTATCATTTGTGGATCATTAAAATAAAATGCAATTGGTTGTCGCTGAAACCAGCTTTCAGCAGCATCATGTCCTCGAAACGTTGCTCCTTCAAGTTTTTTTTTAATATTAGGAAACTGAAAATAATCAGGAGGGTCTAGGTCAAGGGAATAAAGAGTCTAGTTGGCCAATTTGAAATCCATGGTGTTCAATTTAGTTCAAAGTGTGCACAAGTGCATTGTCAAGCATAAACGGGATTCCCCGGCGTTTCTTCTTATTTGGTTCTTTACTCTCCAGTTACTGCGACTCCTGAGGCAAGAAGGCCCCTCGCAAAAACCAAACTTTGTCCCTGAAAACAGATGCCATGACTTTTTAGCCGATTTCTGGGTGCGGAACTTCTTCGGGCCCGGGAACCCTTGTAGCACCATTCTTTTGATTCTGTGGCAACATTATTTTGTTTCGGAATCATAAATGTGGAGCCACGTTCCGTTTTCTGTCACTAAACTAAGCAGAAAGTCCTGTGAAGCTTCAAAATAGGCCAAAATAGTTTTGGATGTTTCAACTCTTTCCTTCTTCTGATCATTGTTCAAACATTTCACACAATTAAAAAAAAAAATGTTGTAAAAATCAGAATGACTTGATATTTGTAAATTTACATATCAAGACATCTAGCCTGTTTTTTTTTTTTTTTTCACCATCAAATTTATTCTTTTATTCAACTCGAATGGGGCAGAACCAGGAACTTTTCAGCCTCCCCTCGTATATTCTGAATTATGTGGTATAAAAGTATTAATCATTTATTTTGAAGAACTATAAGTCATAGATTTTTACAAAACATATCTAGGGCAATTGCACAAGTAGTGATTACATCTTTCCCCGTCGAAAGTTCTCTCTTCATCTCGTCTTCATTAGATTTAATTTCTTCGCCCAAACTGTCTTTCATTTGTTTCATTTCTTGAGTCAAACTGTTTTTCAACTCTCTTTGTCCTTCTTTCATTTTTTCGATCAATCCAAGTTCCATCTTTTCCTGTCCTGTTTCTATTTTCTCTATCAATCCAGATCTTATAACTCATTCATTTGGTTAGTTAGACCTTCTAGAAGTATTTTCAATTCTTGCTCCATACCTCTAGTTATCACCATTCACAGACAACCCTACTCCTGACACCAGAAATGTTGCGTACTTGGGGGTTCGTAAGTTGTCCGAGAATGAGTGGCGAAACTTGAAAAAAATTCAGGAGTTTTACTTACAGAAAGTTCCAGGAAAATACAGGCTTATAAACTAGGTATGAACTTCAATTCCACGAATAAACACAGCTTAAATAACAGCTGTCAATAGCAGAACCACAGTATAAACTGTATAGCAATAACACATAAAACAAGGCTCATTCAAAGAGGCTCAAAGCTCTCTCGATAGCAATGCAACGTTGGCGGAAGCTAATCTCAGACTGACCCCTTGGCGTAAAACAGTCCTTTATATACCCGCATAGAAAATTGTAGAAAAGTGTGAAAAATTCGAGAAAATGGTCAGCCAATCAAATTACAGCTTCCATATTTGTTATATCGATAATAAGGATTTTCTCGCCGAGGTCGCCAAGGAGGGGAAAAGTCACCAAATTCGGCGCCAAATCCACTACCTGCCTTATTGAAGCTTTAATGCGTTTTAAAGGGAAAATGAAGTTATTTTAACTGGAAAAAGAGCTGGAAATGCAGAAGATTGGCATTTTGTCATCCTACTAAACCTCTTTGAAGGAATTTATACAAAAATAAATACAATTATTTACAATTTCGCAACAATATATATTCGACACCTATAGTAATGGAAATTTGCGAATTTCCCCCTTCTCCCCTCGGGAAGGATAAGAAGCAAAAACACGTTTGTAAAAAAAACACGGCTCAAAATTAATTGTGGAGGAAGACATTTCCCGTGGCGTTACGAAGGGGCAAATACCAGACACCCTCCCCCCCTCTTAGAGCTACATTTGTCCTGATAAACCTATGAGAGCTGTGATCACGAATTTTTGTGAGTAAATTAATTATATGTATCCGATATCTATTAAAATGGTATTTTACGAAAAAACCCCTTTTCCCCCTTGGGGTCGGGGGACAATAAGTACGTTTCCAAGCGTAACGTTGCTAAAAAAATTTCTCAGTAAGATTAATTTTTATGTGTGGGTTGGTTCTGCATACCCAACATGCACTATAAAGGAATTTTGTGAAAATTTCCCTTTCCCCCTTTTCAACGGTAGGGGGAAAATACGTTTTCAAGTGTAACTCTGCTCCAAATTATCTCATGAAAGCGTTTTTTTGATGTGCCGATTGCTTATGCGCACCCAATACATACACTACAAAGAAATTTTTCGAAATTACTTTCTACCTCCTCCTCCAAACAGGGTCAAAAACACATTTTCAAGTTTAAATTTGCTTTAAATTATCTTAGAAAAGCGAGTTTTTCTGTGTGTGTCGGTTATACATATCCAACACGTAGTAGATTTTGCGAAATCCCGCTTCTTTCCACCTTTTAAGATCGGAGAGGCAAAAGCATGTTTTCAAACGTAACTCTGCTCCAAATTACCTCAGGAAGGCACTCTTTTGATGCGTCGGTTTGTTATGTGTATGCAACACGCACTATAAAGAGATCTTGCGAAATTACCACCTACCCTCTTTATTTGGGCGGGCGGGGCAAAAAAACACTGTTTCAAACTTAAATCTGCTTCGAATTACCTTAGAATAGCGAATTTTGGTGTGTGGATAGAGCTTAAGTGCACGCAATATACACTTCGTTGGGATATCGCGAAATTTCTAACTTACCTACGGAGGAGGGGGAGTAAAAAGCGGGTAAATCGCAGCCAGAAAGAGTAGGGTTGGTTAGTTGCTTGCATGGGTGTAACGTCACACTAGTGTTGCGCAATGGGCAATTGATGACGGTTTGGGACTCACGCTTAAGGATGGTCCAGAGATATGCCACCACAATTTTGATTCTCCATGGAGGGAATGGCTCCCCCACTTTAGTGACCCTCAGAGGTATAATTTCAAAGGGAACATGGAGGATATTGAAGCCATGACAGATTTTACGTGCACCAGCCACCAGTAGTGTACACGACGGTCTTTGAGTATTGAATTGAGTACTGGTCGAGTATTGAATTGATTGAGTATTGATTGTGTATTGAATTGGTCGAGTATTGAATTGATTAAGTATTGAATCGGTTGTGTATTGAATTGAGCAATGATCGACGGTCTTTGAGTATTGATCGAGTATTGAACCCGCAGTCTTTGGATTACGAGCTCGGCGCTCTATCGATCGGGCTACTTGGCCTTCGAAGGCACTGGGGACCAGAGACTCCTCATGTTACGAGCGGGAAAACCACTACCGAACGCAGCGGGAAAATTAATTTAAGTTTCGTCTAATTTCAGTGATTTTTCTTTAATATTTGATTTTTTGGGATTTTATTAAAAATTATTCGAAATTTTGAGAATTCGTTTAAATATAGTGACCAGCAAAGTGGGCAAAGTCTGCTAGTGCTAAATAATTTCCTTTCAAGAGTTTTTAAAACCTATTCGTATTATTAATTCTCAACAAATAAGAGACAATGAGTTTATGACTAGAATTTCACACTACAAGTACGTAATGACTATAATATTGGCGACTATCTGGAAATGGTCCCTAAGGATAATCCGGAGATATTCCATTACAAATCTGATTTTTTATGAAAAAGTCCCGTTTTTGGTACCACGGTGATACTCGCACAGAGTTGAGCACTTGAGAAAGCAGAATATAATAAGGAGAACAATGTAACGCCAATTCCTCGTACCCTTCTTAGAATTGTCAAAATAGGCTGAACCTTTCAAAAACTGTCACTAGTCAACATTTTTTATTAAACGACTTCAAAAAAGAAGGAAAGTTCTCAATTCAAACCGTATGTTTTTTTTTTTTTTTTTATGTTTGTTAGCTCATAACTTCTGAACGGATGCTTCGATTTTGGTACTTTTTGTTTTGTCGAAAAGGTCTCGTTCTGAAATAGGTCCCATTGTAATATCTTTACGATTTAAAGGAAATACAGGGTGCCCAAAAAGTCAGTCCTAACTCTTTTAACTGCTAAACGGCTGCAGCTATAGTGATGAAAATGGTATGTAAGTATAGCAAAGTGACCATGCAGTACAAGGTTAAAACGCTTGCAGCTACACCTGGTGGAAAATAGCAGGGTTGGTGTTCCTATCTCGAAAGCGGTTCTAGAGAAAAAAGTGAATTACAAAGCTGAAGAGTATCATAGATTTAGTACAAAAAGACAGTTTAAACATTCATGCTAGCGTTCTTCTCCCGGAAACGGTTCAAGACAGGGGGAAAAAGTGAATTATAAAAGTAGGTAAGAAAGGCCGGTTCTAGGTCAGGCGGCGGAGGGACCGAGGGACCGGCAAGCCGTGCGGATGTCACACCACCCCCTGAGGGGTCTAGATGGGTTGACATTGACCTTGAGACATCCTCTAACTTGATCGTGAAAGATGACGAGGGTATTAATGAAGAAAATTAATTAAAAAATTTAATGAGTGATTTATTGTAAAAGGTGACGATGGTTTTAAAGTGATGTTTGCGGTATAAGGTAAAAAGCAGGATATTGTTTGTGAGTCATTAGGAAATTAATTAGGAAATTAATTAAGAGGTTAATTAAGAAATTAATTAATAAATTAATTTAAAAAAATTGAGAAAAAAAAGGAATTGATTGAATTTAAGAATGTGGATGTGCATAGAGTATGAAAGAAATAGAGAGGTTTGACTGGGGTTCGAACCCGACACCTTGCAGTAAAAATATTTCCATAAGACAGTAGTTTTCGCGTGTGCGTGAGTGATTTTTATAGTATATGTCTGCACTGTTCTTTTAAAACTATGAATGCTAGAGTCCGAAAAGAATTCAATCGTTTTAATGATATTAATTAGAGAATAATAATTAAGAAAAATATTAATTAAGGATCTTCTTGTAAAAAATCATCAAATATTTTCCGAAAAAAAGGTAATGAAAGCAAAAATTAAGTATAAAGAATGAAAGAAAGTTTAGAAACATAGATTTTGACTGAGATTCGAACCTGCTACCTTGCAGCAAAAAAATATTTCAGTAGTTTTCGCGTATGTGTGAGTGTTCTTTAGAAATATGTCTATGCAGATCTTTTTTAGCCTAAGAATTCTATTGATTGAAAATTAATCAATCGTAAAATTAATATAAATTACAGAATAATAATTAAGAAAAATAATAATTGAAGATCTTGTAAAAATTCACCAGATGTTTTTCGAAAACTGAGAGTAAAAATTAAATTAAAAGATGATTAAAATCTCAAATGTGTAAGTGAAATTAGATTAGGATGAAAGACGAGAATTGTTTTTTTGATAGATAACTAAAAAAGAGTGATTAAAATTTCTTATTAATTACTTAATTGAAGAAAGTTCGTTAAAAAAATACTTTTCATCATAAAGATTTTTTAATTATGAATAACTAGTATCCATTTAAAACTATATATATATATTTTTTTTCCATTATAAATATGATATCTTAATACAAAAAGATCAACTTTATTCACCAACGGTGACGTCACAATGTTTGCGTAAAAGGAGGTAGCATACCCTTAAGCAATTTCTGAGAATCGGGTTAGGTACGGTATTGTCAAAAGATAGGGGGAGAAAATTCCAGTTTTGCTTCAACTTTTCACGTGTTTAAATATGTTTACTGTTGGATGCACTAAAAATTATCTACTATTTTGAATTATGTTCAGTTCACTTCTTTATAAGAAAAATGTATATAATGTGAAATTAAAAGTAAATAAAAAAACTTTAAAAATTCATCTTTTAAAAATAAATTAATAAAAATAAGTTGATCAATGTAAAAAACTGAAAAATTCGCTGTTTGAAAAGAAGTCTTAATAAGTTTAAGAAAATATCGTAACATTTTGTATTATATTTTACATAAGAGAGTGAATCTATCATTTTTCAGAAGTTACTTTAGTGCAAAATAATAACTGATGTTGAAAATTTCTCTACCTTAAACAGTTATACTTCAGATATAACTTTTTTTTGGGATCTTCTTATCACTGTCATCGAACATACATGTATAATCACCCCCACATAAATTCTTTCATATATATTTTGAAAAATTTACAATGTTGTATTTAATTATAAATTATCTTTAAATTTCCTTACGCTCATTAAAATATTGTATCTATTTTTATTTCAAGTTTTGTATTATAGTACTAGAAATCTTCCAACATTCTTAAAATAAAATAAGTTTCTGAACAGAGTGATAATTAGAAATTCAATGTATTTTTATCTATAGTTTAACCATTTTTTTGTAACTCCCTAACATTTTTTTAGTGTAAACCCGTGAAATTTTACCAATAAAATCCGAAATAGGGTCTTAAAAATAAGAATTTGGCATGATTTTTAATAAATTTTAGGATATATCTACAAAAATTTTAGAGTATTTGGCGATAATTCAGATTTGGTGAGAAACTCCGAGTGAAGAAAAATTTTATTACTTGTCATATTTATTTTGAGAAGTGAGGTTGCTTATTTTATAACCTGAATTCAGTACTACATAATAATAGTTTTTTCAAGATGGATGTCAGAACAGATATCATTTTGTTAAACGCATTTACTCATATATTCAATAGATCACACATTCGCAATTTAGAAGTAGAGATTATAAACCACCTTAAATTTCGAATGAATGAATTTATCAATTCAGAAATTAGCAATCAACTTTATGAAAATGTTGATATGTTATCTGATGAAAATTTTTATACCTGTTTAGATATTGTCTTAAAAGAAATGATAAAAAATGAAATTAATTGGGATAAAGTTGTAATTTACTTAGTATTTTCAAGTGAACTTATGGCAAAGCGCTTTAAGAGATCTGGAGAGTTTATCATACTTTGGATAAAATTTTTTAATATCTTCCAGAAGTATTTAGGTAGTTGGATTATTGATAATCAAGAATGTATAAAAGTCAAAGAAGTGAAAAAATCATTTTTTCAAAGAATGTGGAGTTTTATCACTCGATCATAATATGAAAATTGTAAAAATATTATCTGCTATGTTGAATTATGTTCAGTTCAATCTGTAAAAGAACAATGTTCAAGAAAAATGTATGTATGTAATGTGAAATTCAAAGTAAATAAAGAACTTTAAATGGAAATTTTGTTTAAGAAAAAATTATTTGAAGTAAAATTCATCTTTAAAAAATAAATAAATAAAAATAAAAATAAGTTGATCAATGTAAAAAACTGAAAAATTCACTAAAAATATAAGAAACGCATTTTCACAATAATAAGATTGTAAATGTAAGATAAAATCACAAAATTACCAGCATAAGAGACTGTAGGTATTCGAAAAAAAAAAAAAAAAAAAAAAAAATTATGAAGTCAACAATTTTGGTGTTAAACAGCACATCTTATTTTACAAAGTACTAAGTTTTTTAAAATCATTTAGTTTGAACTTTTTCAAACTTATAAACTGAAATTTTTGTGAATGTAAAATTTTTTACACAAAGTATTTTAGAAAAAATATCATTTCAGAAATTAACTAACTTATTTTTAGAATAAAAATATAAGAAACTTATTTTTACTAATGATAAGAATGAAAATGTAAGGTAAAATCTCATTCTTACCAATTTAAGAGACCGCAAGTATTTGAAAAATCATGAAGTATGGAATTTTAATGTTTCACACGTGTTAATAACGCGTATTATTTTACAAAGTACTAAGTTTTTTTTAAAGTCATTTAGTTTGAAGTTTTTCAAACTTATACTTATAAACTGAAATTTTTGTGAATGTAAAATTTTTTACACAAAGTATTTTAGAAAAAATATCATCTCAGAAATTAACTAACTTATTTTTAGAATAAAAATATAAGAAACTTATTTTTACTAAAATATTTTTGTACAAAGTATTTTAGAAATTTAGATAACTTGTTCTTGAATAAAAATATAAGAAACTTATTTTCACAATAATAAGATTATAAATGTAAGATAAAATCACAAAATTACCAGCTTAAGAGGTTGTAGGTATTCGAAAAAATCACGAAGTCAACAATTTTGGTGTTAACAACACATCTTATTTTACAAAGTGCTAAGTTTTTTAGTCATTTAGTTTGAAGTTTTTCAGACATATGCTTATAAACTGAATTTTTTTGTAAATGAAAAATTTTTTACACAAAGTATTTTAGAAAAAAATATCATCTCAGAAATTAATTAACTTATTTTTAGAATAAAAACATATGAAACTTATTTTTTCTAATGATAAGAATGAAAATGTGAGATAAAAACTCATTCTTACCAATTTAAGAGACTGTAAGTATTTTAAAAATTATGAAGTATGCAATTTTAATGTTTCACATGTGTTAATAACGCATCTTATTTTACAAAGCACTAAGTTTTTAAAAGTCATTTGGTTTGAAGTTTTTCACACATATGCTTATAAATGAAATTTTCGTAAATGAAAAATTTTTACACAAATTATTTTAATACAAATTCTATCTCAGAAAAATTAACTTTTTCTTTTTAGGTTGAAAATGTAAGATAAAAATCTAACACTTATCGAATTTAGAAGCTGCAGATGTATGATGAAATCATGAACTTGAAACTTTAAGTATTAACAACCTACCTTCTTTGAAAATACTAAACCACAAGTTTCGACAAATCTATAATCAACTGTTAAAAAAACATAGAATATTTTTTTTCCCTAAAATGTTTAACGTAGATGCTACATCCATAAAAATACAGAGTGAAAGTGTACAAATTATCTGTTTAGACATGTTGATAAACTAGAATTTTCCACAAGATTCGAGTATTATAGCAAGGTATGGGATAATATTTGGCTAAATTTCCACTAATATTGGCGATAGTTATAAAAATTTGGCATGAAATAAGAGAATTTGCCGTAAATTCTTAAGTAAAACTGATGAACGAAGAAAAAATTTGAATTAGTTACATTCTTTTCTCGCTGTAGAGTTGTCTAAGTTCTCATACTTAGTAGTTTTTAAAGTCTTACTTTAAGAGTGATTTTTTTACACTTCGCTAAACTGAAGTACAAAATGAATAATACTTTAACGTCCGAGGAGACACACGTTTCCGTTCAACAAACCCCTTCATCAAGTTTTGAGGATGAGAAGTTATCTAAACTTTTTATTTGTCCAACTTGTAAGAAGCCATTTTTTAAAAAATCCTATCTTACTAGACATGTCAAGGTTCACAATGATATTAAACCTAATATTTGTTACGTGTGTGAGAAAGGATTTGTTACTTTACATCGTTTAAAAAGACATATGGAAACCCATAGAAAAATTTCCATAAGATACAAATGTGAATATTGTATTGAAAATTTCAATCGCAAGTGTGATTTATTTAAACATAAGAGATTATTTCATCAAAAAGTCTTACCTGAACATCTATGTATTATTTGTAAAGATGCTTTTAAACACAAGTATGAATTGGAAAAACACAAGAGGGTGCATTATCGTAAACCTGAGTATCTATGTGAGGAATGTTCTATAACCTTTACAACAAAACATGCTTTTTCAAACCATAAGCGAAAAAGTCATAAAAAGACTTTACATTCATACTGTTGTGACGAATGTACTGATACTTTTTCAAACAGACGACATTTTTTAAAACATAAAAGAAATATGCATAAAAAATCTTTAATGCAAACTAGATGTGATGAATGCAGTGAAACTTTTCAGTGTAAGTATGAATTATTGCAACATCAGAGAAAGAATCATCTTAAAGACTTTAACATACGTAGAAATTGTAATGATCGAAGCACTAACAATGAATTATCAACAGTTAATAATGACAGTGAGAATCTGCACTTGTTAAGTTTTTTGGATAATTTTCACATTGAATGTGCGAATGGTGTTTTTGACTTACATTCCAACAACTTTCAGAATGAAAATATAGACTTAGACTTAAAAAATTTTTTGAACAATTCGAATGTGGAATATACAAGTGGAAATAATATTGATGATTTATCTGCCAAAGATGAAAATAAGGACTTAAATAATTTTAACCTGATACAAACTGATTTACCTCTAGTAAACTATGACAATGAAAGTCTGGACTTGTTAAATTTTTCGTATAACTTTAATCCCAAATGCTTGAATATTTTTTCTGCTAACGACGAAAATATGAATTCGAATAATTTTAGTGCGAAGGAAAATGAGTTGGTGACAGATAACTTTAACAATGAAAATCTAGACTTGCTAAATTTTTTGAATAACTTTAATGCTGAATGTATGAACGATATCCCAACAATATAGATTTGCTGTCTTGTATTATTGTGAATGAATTTCAAATAAAAAGATTTCAATGAAAATGATTTGTTTTAATTTTTATTACAAAATCATCTTTTTTATAATATTTTCTATTAGAATACAAACTGAAGTGTCATCTTTTTTTAAAATAAAAACATGTAAAAAGTTTACTTGTGTATTATCGATATACTTTTTCATTACTATAGTAGAATTGATTGAGTATAATATTTAAACACTAAGTAAAAATTATGCACAATAGTAGTTTTATAAACTATCAAACTTACACCGAAGAAGAAAAAACTTGTAAAATTGTTTTACCACTCAACTGTAAAGTACTTGTGAAAAATCTTAAATGAATTTATCTTATTAACAATTTTCCTGAAAAACTAGCTTATAAAAATTTTAGATATAATTATGAAGTTAGTATTTTCCTAAGTATCACGTTTGAATCTTACTTTGAATATACATCATCAAAATGTTTTATTCTTTAACTAAAATCACAATCTCTATTCCAAAGAGTGTAAAAATAATGTTATAGTAACAACTTAAACTTTTATATATAGATACTTTCACGATTGTATTTTAACTTTTTTTTATTTTTTAGAATACAGAAAATATTTTGTAAGAATTGTGAAAGCTTAATTTTAGAAGTTTGTGAAATTTCACAAAATTTTTTTAAACATTTTTGTCAAATGTTTTCTTTATGTCACATCACTTAAAAAAATTTAACTGTTTTTAACAGAATTGCTAACACAAAACATTAAGTTAGAAAATTTATAGATAAAACTTATAAGATACGAAAAACCATATGTGAAGTAATAACAAAAGGTGTATATACTTTCAAGTTTAGACATGGTTCAACAACCTTGAGGAGACACTAAAACCTGTAGCTGACGTCATAACCCCTGTGGCGTAACTTTTCCCTTACTACTACGTCACAAATGTATAATTTAACAAAAAGTACTTATGTCACCCCACAATTCCTGTCTTGTATTATTTTACTTTGTGTATAAAATCAATGATCTATAAAAAAGCTTTGTCGTTTTTATACACTTTGAAGTAAAAATTTTCTCCAAAAACATCAAATTATATTTTGCATGTATGAATTGATATGTATTTGTTTTAAATATCTATAAGTTACATTATACCAAAGTATAATTTCTAATATTTAAACAATTCTCACTTTACAAAAATTAACTTGTATGCATTTCTAGATCTTTAATAAAAATCTTTAATTTTTTTTATCTCAAACACTTTAAACTATTCGACATATGTGCAGCTTAAGTGCAATCCAATACTATTTGCATAACAATGTGGAATATCATATGTTAAGAAAATCTTAAATTTTGAATATTTTTCAGCTATTAAACGAAAAATTGTGTAAAATTTACTAAGTGTTTCACTAAAGAAGAGAATTACACTAAAAAGTTTTGACAAGAAATACTAAATTCACTAAGTTACATTCGTGGACATAAACACACAATATAAGAGAAATCTTTAAAACATTATTGCAAAAACAAATTAAAAAATAAAAATAAATAAAAAATAAATAAATAAATAAGTAAAAAATTGTTAATTTTAGACAATTTTTCGTTTAATAGCTGAAAAATATTCAAAATTTAAGATTTTCTTAACATATGATATTCCACATTGTTATGCAAATAGTATTGGATTGCACTTAAGCTGCACATATGTCGAATAGTTTAAAGTGTTTGAGATAAAAAAAATTAAAGATTTTTATTAAAGATCTAGAAATGCATACAAGTTAATTTTTGTAAAGTGAGAATTGTTTAAATATTAGAAATTATACTTTGGTATAATGTAACTTATAGATATTTAAAACAAATACATATCAATTCATACATGCAAAATATAATTTGATGTTTTTGGAGAAAATTTTTACTTCAAAGTGTATAAAAACGACAAAGCTTTTTTATAGATCATTGATTTTATACACAAAGTAAAATAATACAAGACAGGAATTGTGGGGTGACATAAGTACTTTTTGTTAAATTATACATTTGTGACGTAGTAGTAAGGGAAAAGTTACGCCACAGGGGTTATGACGTCAGCTACAGGTTTTAGTGTCTCCTCAAGCTTGTTGAACCATGTCTAAACTTGAAAGTATATACACCTTTTGTTATTACTTCACATATGGTTTTTCGTATCTTATAAGTTTTATCTATAAATTTTCTAACTTAATGTTTTGTGTTAGCAATTCTGTTAAAAACAGTTAAATTTTTTTAAGTGATGTGACATAAAGAAAACATTTGACAAAAATGTTTAAAAAAATTTTGTGAAATTTCACAAACTTCTAAAATTAAGCTTTCACAATTCTTACAAAATATTTTCTGTATTCTAAAAAATAAAAAAAAGTTAAAATACAATCGTGAAAGTATCTATATATAAAAGTTTAAGTTGTTACTATAACATTATTTTTACACTCTTTGGAATAGAGATTGTGATTTTAGTTAAAGAATAAAACATTTTGATGATGTATATTCAAAGTAAGATTCAAACGTGATACTTAGGAAAATACTAACTTCATAATTATATCTAAAATTTTTATAAGCTAGTTTTTCAGGAAAATTGTTAATAAGATAAATTCATTTAAGATTTTTCACAAGTACTTTACAGTTGAGTGGTAAAACAATTTTACAAGTTTTTTCTTCTTCGGTGTAAGTTTGATAGTTTATAAAACTACTATTGTGCATAATTTTTACTTAGTGTTTAAATATTATACTCAATCAATTCTACTATAGTAATGAAAAAGTATATCGTTAATACACAAGTAAACTTTTTACATGTTTTTATTTTAAAAAAAGATGACACTTCAGTTTGTATTCTAATAGAAAATATTATAAAAAAGATGATTTTGTAATAAAAATTAAAACAAATCATTTTCATTGAAATCTTTTTATTTGAAATTCATTCACAATAATACAAGACAGCAAATCTATATTGTTGGGATATCGTTCATACATTCAGCATTAAAGTTATTCAAAAAATTTAGCAAGTCTAGATTTTCATTGTTAAAGTTATCTGTCACCAACTCATTTTCCTTCGCACTAAAATTATTCGAATTCATATTTTCGTCGTTAGCAGAAAAAATATTCAAGCATTTGGGATTAAAGTTATACGAAAAATTTAACAAGTCCAGACTTTCATTGTCATAGTTTACTAGAGGTAAATCAGTTTGTATCAGGTTAAAATTATTTAAGTCCTTATTTTCATCTTTGGCAGATAAATCATCAATATTATTTCCACTTGTATATTCCACATTCGAATTGTTCAAAAAATTTTTTAAGTCTAAGTCTATATTTTCATTCTGAAAGTTGTTGGAATGTAAGTCAAAAACACCATTCGCACATTCAATGTGAAAATTATCCAAAAAACTTAACAAGTGCAGATTCTCACTGTCATTATTAACTGTTGATAATTCATTGTTAGTGCTTCGATCATTACAATTTCTACGTATGTTAAAGTCTTTAAGATGATTCTTTCTCTGATGTTGCAATAATTCATACTTACACTGAAAAGTTTCACTGCATTCATCACATCTAGTTTGCATTAAAGATTTTTTATGCATATTTCTTTTATGTTTTAAAAAATGTCGTCTGTTTGAAAAAGTATCAGTACATTCGTCACAACAGTATGAATGTAAAGTCTTTTTATGACTTTTTCGCTTATGGTTTGAAAAAGCATGTTTTGTTGTAAAGGTTATAGAACATTCCTCACATAGATACTCAGGTTTACGATAATGCACCCTCTTGTGTTTTTCCAATTCATACTTGTGTTTAAAAGCATCTTTACAAATAATACATAGATGTTCAGGTAAGACTTTTTGATGAAATAATCTCTTATGTTTAAATAAATCACACTTGCGATTGAAATTTTCAATACAATATTCACATTTGTATCTTATGGAAATTTTTCTATGGGTTTCCATATGTCTTTTTAAACGATGTAAAGTAACAAATCCTTTCTCACACACGTAACAAATATTAGGTTTAATATCATTGTGAACCTTGACATGTCTAGTAAGATAGGATTTTTTAAAAAATGGCTTCTTACAAGTTGGACAAATAAAAAGTTTAGATAACTTCTCATCCTCAAAACTTGATGAAGGGGTTTGTTGAACGGAAACGTGTGTCTCCTCGGACGTTAAAGTATTATTCATTTTGTACTTCAGTTTAGCGAAGTGTAAAAAAATCACTCTTAAAGTAAGACTTTAAAAACTACTAAGTATGAGAACTTAGACAACTCTACAGCGAGAAAAGAATGTAACTAATTCAAATTTTTTCTTCGTTCATCAGTTTTACTTAAGAATTTACGGCAAATTCTCTTATTTCATGCCAAATTTTTATAACTATCGCCAATATTAGTGGAAATTTAGCCAAATATTATCCCATACCTTGCTATAATACTCGAATCTTGTGGAAAATTCTAGTTTATCAACATGTCTAAACAGATAATTTGTACACTTTCACTCTGTATTTTTATGGATGTAGCATCTACGTTAAACATTTTAGGGAAAAAAAATATTCTATGTTTTTTTAACAGTTGATTATAGATTTGTCGAAACTTGTGGTTTAGTATTTTCAAAGAAGGTAGGTTGTTAATACTTAAAGTTTCAAGTTCATGATTTCATCATACATCTGCAGCTTCTAAATTCGATAAGTGTTAGATTTTTATCTTACATTTTCAACCTAAAAAGAAAAAGTTAATTTTTCTGAGATAGAATTTGTATTAAAATAATTTGTGTAAAAATTTTTCATTTACGAAAATTTCATTTATAAGCATATGTGTGAAAAACTTCAAACCAAATGACTTTTAAAAACTTAGTGCTTTGTAAAATAAGATGCGTTATTAACACATGTGAAACATTAAAATTGCATACTTCATAATTTTTAAAATACTTACAGTCTCTTAAATTGGTAAGAATGAGTTTTTATCTCACATTTTCATTCTTATCATTAGAAAAAATAAGTTTCATATGTTTTTATTCTAAAAATAAGTTAATTAATTTCTGAGATGATATTTTTTTCTAAAATACTTTGTGTAAAAAATTTTTCATTTACAAAAAAATTCAGTTTATAAGCATATGTCTGAAAAACTTCAAACTAAATGACTAAAAAACTTAGCACTTTGTAAAATAAGATGTGTTGTTAACACCAAAATTGTTGACTTCGTGATTTTTTCGAATACCTACAACCTCTTAAGCTGGTAATTTTGTGATTTTATCTTACATTTATAATCTTATTATTGTGAAAATAAGTTTCTTATATTTTTATTCAAGAACAAGTTATCTAAATTTCTAAAATACTTTGTACAAAAATATTTTAGTAAAAATAAGTTTCTTATATTTTTATTCTAAAAATAAGTTAGTTAATTTCTGAGATGATATTTTTTCTAAAATACTTTGTGTAAAAAATTTTACATTCACAAAAATTTCAGTTTATAAGTATAAGTTTGAAAAACTTCAAACTAAATGACTTTAAAAAAAACTTAGTACTTTGTAAAATAATACGCGTTATTAACACGTGTGAAACATTAAAATTCCATACTTCATGATTTTTCAAATACTTGCGGTCTCTTAAATTGGTAAGAATGAGATTTTACCTTACATTTTCATTCTTATCATTAGTAAAAATAAGTTTCTTATATTTTTATTCTAAAAATAAGTTAGTTAATTTCTGAAATGATATTTTTTCTAAAATACTTTGTGTAAAAAATTTTACATTCACAAAAATTTCAGTTTATAAGTTTGAAAAAGTTCAAACTAAATGATTTTAAAAAACTTAGTACTTTGTAAAATAAGATGTGCTGTTTAACACCAAAATTGTTGACTTCATAATTTTTTTTTTTTTTTTTTTTTTTTTCGAATACCTACAGTCTCTTATGCTGGTAATTTTGTGATTTTATCTTACATTTACAATCTTATTATTGTGAAAATGCGTTTCTTATATTTTTAGTGAATTTTTCAGTTTTTTACATTGATCAACTTATTTTTATTTTTATTTATTTATTTTTTAAAGATGAATTTTACTTCAAATAATTTTTTCTTAAACAAAATTTCCATTTAAAGTTCTTTATTTACTTTGAATTTCACATTACATACATACATTTTTCTTGAACATTGTTCTTTTACAGATTGAACTGAACATAATTCAACATAGCAGATAATATTTTTACAATTTTCATATTATGATCGAGTGATAAAACTCCACATTCTTTGAAAAAATGATTTTTTCACTTCTTTGACTTTTATACATTCTTGATTATCAATAATCCAACTACCTAAATACTTCTGGAAGATATTAAAAAATTTTATCCAAAGTATGATAAACTCTCCAGATCTCTTAAAGCGCTTTGCCATAAGTTCACTTGAAAATACTAAGTAAATTACAACTTTATCCCAATTAATTTCATTTTTTATCATTTCTTTTAAGACAATATCTAAACAGGTATAAAAATTTTCATCAGATAACATATCAACATTTTCATAAAGTTGATTGCTAATTTCTGAATTGATAAATTCATTCATTCGAAATTTAAGGTGGTTTATAATCTCTACTTCTAAATTGCGAATGTGTGATCTATTGAATATATGAGTAAATGCGTTTAACAAAATGATATCTGTTCTGACATCCATCTTGAAAAAACTATTATTATGTAGTACTGAATTCAGGTTATAAAATAAGCAACCTCACTTCTCAAAATAAATTTGACAAGTAATAAAATTTTTCTTCACTCGGAGTTTCTCACCAAATCTGAATTATCGCCAAATACTCTAAAATTTTTGTAGATATATCCTAAAATTTATTAAAAATCATGCCAAATTCTTATTTTTAAGACCCTATTTCGGATTTTATTGGTAAAATTTCACGGGTTTACACTAAAAAAATGTTAGGGAGTTACAAAAAAATGGTTAAACTATAGATAAAAATACATTGAATTTCTAATTATCACTCTGTTCAGAAACTTATTTTATTTTAAGAATGTTGGAAGATTTCTAGTACTATAATACAAAACTTGAAATAAAAATAGATACAATATTTTAATGAGCGTAAGGAAATTTAAAGATAATTTATAATTAAATACAACATTGTAAATTTTTCAAAATATATATGAAAGAATTTATGTGGGGGTGATTATACATGTATGTTCGATGACAGTGATAAGAAGATCCCAAAAAAAAGTTATATCTGAAGTATAACTGTTTAAGGTAGAGAAATTTTCAACATCAGTTATTATTTTGCACTAAAGTAACTTCTGAAAAATGATAGATTCACTCTCTTATGTAAAATATAATACAAAATGTTACGATATTTTCTTAAACTTATTAAGACTTCTTTTCAAACAGCGAATTTTTCAGTTTTTTACATTGATCAACTTATTTTTATTAATTTATTTTTAAAAGATGAATTTTTAAAGTTTTTTTATTTACTTTTAATTTCACATTATATACATTTTTCTTATAAAGAAGTGAACTGAACATAATTCAAAATAGTAGATAATTTTTAGTGCATCCAACAGTAAACATATTTAAACACGTGAAAAGTTGAAGCAAAACTGGAATTTTCTCCCCCTATCTTTTGACAATACCGTACCTAACCCGATTCTCAGAAATTGCTTAAGGGTATGCTACCTCCTTTTACGCAAACATTGTGACGTCACCGTTGGTGAATAAAGTTGATCTTTTTGTATTAAGATATCATATTTATAATGGAAAAAAAATATATATATATAGTTTTAAATGGATACTAGTTATTCATAATTAAAAAATCTTTATGATGAAAAGTATTTTTTTAACGAACTTTCTTCAATTAAGTAATTAATAAGAAATTTTAATCACTCTTTTTTAGTTATCTATCAAAAAAACAATTCTCGTCTTTCATCCTAATCTAATTTCACTTACACATTTGAGATTTTAATCATCTTTTAATTTAATTTTTACTCTCAGTTTTCGAAAAACATCTGGTGAATTTTTACAAGATCTTCAATTATTATTTTTCTTAATTATTATTCTGTAATTTATATTAATTTTACGATTGATTAATTTTCAATCAATAGAATTCTTAGGCTAAAAAAGATCTGCATAGACATATTTCTAAAGAACACTCACACATACGCGAAAACTACTGAAATATTTTTTTGCTGCAAGGTAGCAGGTTCGAATCTCAGTCAAAATCTATGTTTCTAAACTTTCTTTCATTCTTTATACTTAATTTTTGCTTTCATTACCTTTTTTTCGGAAAATATTTGATGATTTTTTACAAGAAGATCCTTAATTAATATTTTTCTTAATTATTATTCTCTAATTAATATCATTAAAACGATTGAATTCTTTTCGGACTCTAGCATTCATAGTTTTAAAAGAACAGTGCAGACATATACTATAAAAATCACTCACGCACACGCGAAAACTACTGTCTTATGGAAATATTTTTACTGCAAGGTGTCGGGTTCGAACCCCAGTCAAACCTCTCTATTTCTTTCATACTCTATGCACATCCACATTCTTAAATTCAATCAATTCCTTTTTTTTCTCAATTTTTTTAAATTAATTTATTAATTAATTTCTTAATTAACCTCTTAATTAATTTCCTAATTAATTTCCTAATGACTCACAAACAATATCCTGCTTTTTACCTTATACCGCAAACATCACTTTAAAACCATCGTCACCTTTTACAATAAATCACTCATTAAATTTTTTAATTAATTTTCTTCATTAATACCCTCGTCATCTTTCACGATCAAGTTAGAGGATGTCTCAAGGTCAATGTCAACCCATCTAGACCCCTCAGGGGGTGGTGTGACATCCGCACGGCTTGCCGGTCCCTCGGTCCCTCCGCCGCCTGACCTAGAACCGGCCTTTCTTACCTACTTATAAAATTGCAGAGCATCAGCAATTTAGTACGAAAAGATAGTTTTGACATTGATGCTAAAATTACAAGGCTAAAAACGTGAATTTTTTTGTTCGCAATTTCTTACACTATACACACTTTTGAGCTACATTTCTCACGTTGTAGCGTAGCGGGTGAGACATACGCTATATAATTCAAAATACGGTTAGATATTTTTGTTTTTTTTGTAGAGATCTTGATCTGAAGTAGGACCCATTATAACATCTTTAAAATCTAAAGAAAATAAAGCGCCATCTGGGGAAAAACAGCGGAATTAGCGCTCCTATCTCAAAAACGGTTCAAGATGGGAGAAAAGTTAATTACGAAGCTGTAGAGCATCATCGATTTACTACGAAAAGACAGTTTTTGACATTATTGCTAAAAATAGAACGCTTAAAACGTACAGTTGTTTGTTCGCAATTTTCTACACTGTGCACACTTGAACTACGTTGCACACTTTGCAGCGTAGCGGATGAAACGTATACTCTGTGGTTCAAAGTACTGTTACTGTAAGTGGTCACATCGATTAGCGCAAAGTCGTTTTCAACCAACTTAAGAAAGGAGGGTGTTCTTAATTCGAGCTATGTGTTGTTGTAGGTGTTTGTAAGCTTATAACTTCGTAAGAGATGCTCCAATTAACCGACTTCCGGTTCTCAATTCAAACCGTATGATTTTTTGTTTTTGTTTTTGTTTGTTAGCACATAACTTCTGAACGGATGATCCGATTTTGATACATTTGCTTTATTGTGAAGGCCATTGTAAGATCTTTTCGATCAAAAGAAAATACAGGGTGCCCAAAAAAGTCATTCCCGACTCTTTTAACTGCTGAACAGCTGCAGCTATAGTCATAAAAGTGGTATGCAGGTATAGTAAAGTGGACATGTGCTACGCGATTCAACCACCTAAAGCGCCACCTGGTGGAAAAGAGTGGAGTTAGCGATCCTATCTCGGAAAAGTTTCAAGACAGGGGAAAAAAGTGAATTATAAAATTGCAGAGCATCATCGATGTAGTACGCAAAGATAGTTTAGACATTAATGCTAAAAACAGAACGCTTAAAACGTGCATTTGTTTGTTCACAATTTCCTATTTTGTGCACACTTGAACGACATTGCATATGTTGTAGCGTAGCGGGTGACATTTATGCTATGTAAAATTCAAAGTATGGTTATTGTAAGCGGTCACATCGATTAACGCATGGACGTTTAAAACCGACTTCATAAAGAAAGAGGTTCTGATTCTGAATACAAACCATGTTTCTCGTTGTCGTTGTTGAAATTTGTTAGCTTAAAACTTCGTAAGGGATGATTTAATTTTAATACTTTTTTCTTGTTGTCTTAATGATCTTGGCCTGAAATAGGTTTCATTATGATTTCATTAAGATGTAAACAAATTACAGGATACTCGCAAAAGTCTGTTCTCACTCTAACTGCTGAACGCATGCAGCTACACTGATAAAAGCAGTATGTAAGTATCGATGTTGAAACTTTTGTCCGTCAGCTGCAATGCATATTTTGCTCTTTGTTTGAACTTTACACTGCGCAATTTCCAGCGCAGCGGGTTCACTGTAAAGTTCAATATATATGCCTAACAGAATTTTCGGTTACGAATACAGCGTATCCATTCTTTACATTTCTAAAGACTTTTTAATTTAACGTATGTTCGTTCAATAGATAGTTTTTTGCTCATATCCGATAAAGGCAAGAAAAATGACACAACTTAAAAATGCAGCATTTGAGAAAAATCAAATTAAAAATAACTTCACTAGAATAAAACTGGCACAACTGTCTCTCGAGTGGATAACTTTCTAGATGGAGATGTAACTTTTATTGTTCACATTGGGTGCATTTCATGTATTTTTCAGTGACATAAACCATTTTTTGAGTAATGTCACTTTTCTTGGATGTTGTGATTTGCAAAACTTCCGTCGAACGTCTTCTGATGCTCTGCTATATAAATAAGTTTTCACTGAAAAGAGAAAAATAAAATCTTTTTGTAAAAAAAAAGAACCGACTCCAAAAAGGAACTACTATTCAAGCAACTAAAAATGAAAGAAAATTGGCAGAAAATGGAACTGTAAATTGCGCCTAAAAGTATAAAATAATTTCATTCGCCAAACAACCTATAACTCTACAATTAATCATAACTTTTGAAGTCGACGCAAAATTAAATAAAATTTGATACATTTATTTAATACAAAAATCAAATCCTATTCAAAATACACATCTCACATTGTTACCTATAAAACGCAGCCGAAAACTACTTTGATTCAAGAAAACAAATAAGATTTCGTAAGCAGCAAACGTTGGCGAAGATGCTGGTATCTGACGTCCTTGGTGAAAGAAAAATCGCAAAATTATCTGGCAAACATATTTAATTTCTTTGGGATATCGTGATTATTTTGACAAGGTATATCAAGAGAGTAATCAAGAATATGAAACAACACATCGTACAGCATATATTATGAAAACATACATCTTGCGTGTATATTTTTGCTTTACGTTTTGATCGCCAAATCCAAAAGCCATCAAGGATATTAGTTATCAATGTTGTACCAAATTTGCAAAGGAAACTCTAACTTAGTAGAAACATAAATACCGCAGTGTGAAGAATGTTCACTGTTCTATGTAGATGCTACTAATGGACCAATTGTATACAGTGATAAAATAATATAGGAAACATGAAAATGGATCATTCGAGACAACAACATTTGTTGCTACCGATCTAAAGACAAACCTTTAAAAACTAATTAAATTTTATTTAATTTTGCGCCGACTTCAAAAGTTATGATTAATTGTAGTGTTATAGGTTGTTTGGCGAAGGAAATTATTTTATACTTTTAGGCGCAGTTTACAGTTCCATTTTCTGCCAATTTTCTTTCCTTTTTAGTTGTTTGAATAGTAGTTCCTTTTTGGAGTCGGTTCTATTTTTTTACAAAAAGATTTTTTCACTATCAATGTTCAAGTGGATAACGAAATCAATTGGAAACCCACAAAACGCTCGAAAATAATCTCTTAAGAAAATCTCGGTATTATCGAAATTGTTTGACAATGGGAGCGAATTCCAATTTTTTTCCACGTACTAAATTTGGACTTCCGTAGAGGATTAATATTGTGATGGTTTGTCTCGGACCACTCCTATGTGTGAATCCTAGACTGTCGTCAATGTCCATTCTAAATTTTGGAAATTACTGAACTGTGTCCACTTCTGTGTATCTCCTTAAAAATCAAATGAGCTAGTTGTGGACCGCGTTAACAAATGTCATTATGGTCAGTAGTAGAACACTATTGGTCATGATGGCATTTCTTGGTACCAGTAGTGGACATCTATAAAAATATTTTATGTTAATATATAAATAAAAATTTAGCACAACAACTGAATTCTGCAGACTTAGATGATTAGTCAGATTAAAGCAAAACTCAGAAGAAAGCAGTTAAAAACAAGCAGAGGAAAAGCAAACAAAATTCTTTATTCAAAAGTACGAGTAAACCAGGCAAGGTGAGAGAAAATTCAATCTGTTTTAAACTAACTGGTATTCTAAAACTGATGACTTAAAATATTTGTAGTTCAACACATTAACACTAAAGGGTTGCAACTACAACCGACTGATGAAGGCCATGGAAGCATAAGAAAGCTTATTTTCAGCCCTTTACCTACCACCGTGACATACATGTCCCAAGGCTAGTTTAAAATATAATATGAAACTTTTTTCTGAAGGTTTTCTGTTTTTGTCATTCAGACATGTAACTATCATGAATAATAGGTGGATATAACTGTCAGTTGAGAAAATTCACTGTCTATTGAATAAAGCGCATTCAGATAATTTATTTAATATCTATCTTATTTTTCTTGGAAAAAAATATTGGTAGTGAAAGGGTTGTATTCAAAAGTTTTCACTACTGGTACACAGTCCGTTATTGGTGCCCTTACTCTACTTGATTTCCTTTGCGTGTTTCTTTATGGCAACTCAATATGCAATTTGTAAAAATTTCTGTAGGAAATATGTTACATTAAACCTTTATAACATATACTAGATTTAAGATACCTGGTGTTCAATTACGATAAAAGGCAAACAATAAGGCAGACAAACTAAATGTTGAGAAAATGATTAATCGTTATTCAAATAAAATAAACAAAATTTATCCGAAAGAGGATATATTATACAGGGTCTTGAACGCGTTCGAAACTCCATTCTTTTATGCATCCACCATTTTTAAATGCGAAAAACTGATACTTTTGCTTGAATGAAGATTTCAAAGTTTATGTTTAAAAAAAAGAGATACAAAGGAAGAAAAAAGAGAAATAGAAGAAAGAAAAGATAAAAATGAAATAAAAAATGTAATTTACATTTCTTCAATTTTGATTTTGACAATTGTATTGAAAAATAAGTAACCAAATTTTTAGCTGTATGAAAAGATAGACAAAACAAAATAAAAAATAAATAGAAATAAAAGAAAACTGTCAATTTATTTAGAAATTTTCGTTTACACCACATTTGAAATTTTCCACTAAATTTTGAGAAGCCCTGTATACCGTTTATAAATTGTATACTTAACAAATGCTGTACTTCAATTTATCATAGCAAAAACATTTTTGTCACAACTTGAAATGCACTTAAAATCACTTCTAACTATAGCCCTAATACATGAAACTCCTTTCAAGTTCTTTTGTGCATGTAAAAATTGTATGCGAAATTTCATTTTATATACAATACAAATACAATATAAAGATGCTAAATGTACCAGTGACTTCTCGAGCACAATCCGTGCAGGGATGTACACATGATAATAAAAATGCATCGGAGGACTGGTATTTATAAGTAATAAGTAAAAACTTTGAATAAACACCATGAAATGCTAAAAATTCGCAACAATATTTCCGAGTCTATTTCGAGATAAACTAGCCTACTTTGTTCGCATGATGAAGGGTCGTGTTTCTCTTAGACTAGAAACAGTTGATGCGAGTTTTTTATTTTATTTTATCGTGTTTATTCAAAGTTTTTTACTTGGGTACGCATGATTTACCGACGTCCAGGTATATAAAGTGTTCTATCAAACAGATTTGGAAAACATACGATAATGTTTAAAAACAGCTCTTACCAGATTTTAATTTTAATTTATATTGTCAATAAATTTCATTGGTTTATGTTACAAATACTTACGCTATTTTCAGTATTTTAATGTTTTTTTTTTTTTTTTTTTTTGTTGTTGTTGTTTTTTTTTATGATGATGATGTTTTAACTATTTTATAAATTCAATAGTCCGAAGTTTTTTTCATTAAAACGATTATGCATTTAAATGAAAAAAAATAATAATAATAATTAATATAATTTGAGGATTTAAAAATCAAGGAGAATAGTTTTCTTGCGAAAGACGAATTAAGGTTACGCGTAGGCAGCACCTGTAGCAGGTGGTGATAATTCATATTAAACAGAGTTTTGAAACCAATTGACGTCAATAGCGTGACAATGAAAGATTTTTCTGAGTATCTGACGTGCGCATAGACCCACCTCAAAGACAAATATTGATCAAGCTGCAACAATGTCACGACAAATTAAGTATAAAAGACCCAGAAATCTAGCCGAAAGGTAGACAAGTTCGAAGTATCCTAACCCAATAATATGGGTCCTTCAGCTTACTTTGCAACGCTAGTTGTACTAAATGCTCTTACTCATACTTCGTATGGGCAATCAACAGTTCTCACGCCATGGTCGAATACCCAGTTAGCAGATAGCTACATAAATGCCTTTGCTAAAGAACTGGGTGACTCGGGAGCTTTTTCGCCAGATCAGATGGCTGATGTGTATGCGATTTCTGAGACCATCACGGGTTCAATTGACCAAATGGCCGTGTCGGGTAAAAGCTCGAAATCGATGCTTCAAGCTCTAAATATCGCATTCGCTTCCTCTATCGCTGAAATCGCAGTGGCTGACGGGGGAGCAAATGTAGGTTCGAAATCTGATGCAATTGCCAATGCTATGGCCAGTGCATATGCGCAGACAACTGGGACTGTAAATTATAGTTTCGTTAATGAAATTCGAGATCTTATAAACATGTTCTCGCAAGTAAATGTTAATGAGGTAGGCTCGTCAGCTTCTGCAGCATCAAGCGCAGGAGCGGGTGCAGGTTCTGGAGCTGGAGCTGCATCTGGAACAGGCTCAGGTTTCGGAGCCGGAGCAGGTAATTTTTTACTAACTAATTTAAAATCTGTACACTCAAGTTTAAATTTTTAAAATATCGATAACATGTATTATTGTTGAAATAAGCACAGAAAATTTTATGTATTACTCATTATTTCATTATAATTATTTATTGGTGTTCATGTCTAATGTTTTTAAAAATAATTTTTCTTCTCTTTTGCAATGACACTTTACCCAGTTGCAATGCATGGTGCAGTATTGTAAAATTTCCAAAATTTTTGTGTTTAAAATTTCAGTTTAAGACCTATTCAAATATTGTAGAGAAAATGACTTTTAAATATTTTTTCCAAATGTTTTTTCAAGAAAATAGTAGTTAAAAGAAAGATACTAAAAATATGTAAATCTTTACGACTATGACACTTAAAACATAATGATTCAGATATTTGTTCTTGTAAAAAATGTATTTCTTGCAACAGCTGTAGCAAATTTGGAAAATTTTCTAACTAGTTTTATTTTTAATATTTTATAAAACAATTATTATTATTAATACTATTTTTATTATTGTTATCATTTTGTTTGTTAGAAGTTATCACATATATGTTTGCACTTTTTATGAATTAACGTAGAAATTGCCTGTAGACGATAGCTCATTGACTTTCTGTTACTATTTATTGATGCAAATATTCAATACTAATTAAAAATCAAATCTCAGCATTGTCTTTCGCTTGAATTTTCAAATCTAAACGTATTTTTAGTAAAATAATTCTACTCCACAGAATTGTTGCGAGTCATTTAAGTACTAATGTATGTTTACATAATAATATTTAGGCTAATGATAAAACTTACAGTATTATAATATCCATAATAGTAATAATATTTATAACATTCAGAATAATAATATTTATATTAAGATTCGCCATAACTATTACAGAGTAAAAAAAAAAAGAACTGAATATCAATTATTATTATTAAACTATTTGGTCTCCGGCCGCCTAGCTTTCGATATTTTCAAATAAACATATTTCGAAACTTATTACTCCTCTTCTGTTTAGCTCTCATACCACTTTAAATCATTTAACATCGGTTTAAATTATAATCTTTAAAATAATATTAAATTTTACATTGTAACATCTACATCATAATGTTTTGAATTTTAACTATGAACATTCGATGATGGAAATTTTTATTTTTCCTTTTCATACTTTCTATCTGAAATGTCTTCATAAAAAGCACGAACAAGTTCTAAAAAGAGAAATAATCTGGCGTGTCACTCACACGACTTTCTCTTACCCTGAAATTTAATACTATAAATACAGGTTGCAGATTAAGAGGTAAGATATCGAGTACTGTTATGTAATCCTGTGTTAAACAATTCAAATTAGGCTTCGGAAGAGTTTTATATGATAATATGTTCTGTGTGAGGGGGGCTACCCCCCATTTCATTAATGCACCTACATTTATACAGAATTTAATTCGGCTATTAAAACATAATTCTGTTTTTAAAAAATAATTCATTAAAATTATTTTTAAAAAATATCTTTTCTGATAATGCACACGATTTCCATATTAGAGAAGTAGTATAACACTAAATATCAAAAAAAAAAGTCCATTTTATTCTCAATATTAGAAAGAAAAGAAAAACGATTTTTTAAGGGTTTTTTTTTTTTTTTTTTTTTTTTTTTTGTTAAAAGTAAAAAAAAAAAAAAAAAAAAACATCGATGACTTTGTTTTAAATTATCGCAAGATACTCATCATGAAAATTTACACATTTTTTTTCCCTGTTGACTATCTCTATTACAAAAAATATATATTCGTTTCATTTGGTTTAGTGCAGTCTAAAGACGTTAAACTCTACTTACCTGCAATTTTTCCTATAGACGTAATGTATTAGAATTCTCTTGATTGTCCCTGTACACGAACCATTTGCTTGATCTTAACGAAAAGCTTACTGTAGCATCCGTATATGATGCACATTCAGAATACCAAGTTTGAACTTTCTGCCATAATTTGTTTTTTAGATATGCTGATAA
This sequence comes from Salticus scenicus, assembly GCA_963930645.1. NCBI lineage: Eukaryota > Metazoa > Arthropoda > Arachnida > Araneae > Salticidae > Salticus > Salticus scenicus. The sequence continues at coordinate 146,946,366 of OZ005657.1, read as the reverse complement.
CAGACAGACACACACACAGACACACAGACCATTTTCTAAAAACATGATTTTGGTATTCAGAGGACATCAGGACATGTAAATATAACAAAAACTCGCGTTGGAAAATTTGACCCAAAAACAATACTTTCTCTACCTTATGGGTAAGAGAAAGTAAATAATCTGGTGTGTCACTCACACGAGTTTCTCTTACGATGAAATTTAATACTATAAATACAGGTTGCAGATTAAGAGGTAAGATAACGAGAACTGTCATGTAAACCTATGCTAAACAATTCAAATTAGGCTTCAGAAGAGTTTTATACGATAATTAGTTCTGTGTGAGGGGGCTACCGCCCCCCTCAACCCTCCGTTTCATTAATGCACCTACATTTATATAGAATTTAATTCGGTTATTAAAAAATAATTCTGTTTTTAAAAAATAATTCATTAAAATTATTATTTAAAAAAATTATTTTTTATGATAATGCAGACGATTTCCATATTAGAGAGGTAGTGTAACACTAAATATCCAAAAAAAGTCCATTTTACTCTCAATATTTAAAAGAAAGTTTTTTTTCGTTAAAATAAAAAAAATCTATAACTTAGTTTTAAATTATCACAGATTTATAGTTCAACCATTCGTTTTAAAGGTATTCGCAAGCTCTTTTGAATGATACCCATCATGAAAATTTACTCCCCTCGAGGGGGGACTTCCCCCCCAGGGGGGGGGGAGGCGAGGCTCCTACATACACAAAAAAATTTTCCCAGTTAACTATCTCTATTACAAAAAATATATGTTCGTTTCATTTGGTTTAGTGCAGTCTATAGACGTTAAACTCTACTTACCTGCAATTTCCCCCATAGACGTAATGTATTAGAATTCTCTTGATTGTCCCTGTACACGAACCATTTGCTTGATCTTAACGAAAAGCTTACTGTAGCATCCCTATATGATACACATTTAGAATACCAAGTTTGAACTTTCTGCCATAATTTGTTTTTGAGATATGCTGATAACAGACAGACACACACAGGCACACAGACCATTTGCTAAAAACATGATTTTCGTATTCAGGGGACCTCAAAACGTGTAAATATAACAAAATCTCGCGTTCGAAAATTTGACCCAAAAACAATACTTTCTCTACCTTATGGGTAAGAGAAAGTAAAAATTAGAGTAATGTAAAAGATAATTATTGGTGCCTCCTGAATATCATTAATCAAAGGTGGGGTGGTGAGAAAAGGTCTCTAAATATAAATATCTCGATACCGGAACTAAAGTAAATTATAATTTTTGAGGGCAAATTAGACACTTAGAGCTAATTGTCACCTAATTCTTTTAAACATTTCTGAAAGTTGATGTTAATTCTTTTGTAAACTATATTTGATTTAAAATTCGAAATTCGAAAGAAGAGTTAATATGCTTTAACTATATCATTAATTTATTTTTTTTAAATCGTTAAATATTAATTTGCATTTTGTAGATGATATTATTTTTTTTTAAATGAGCTATTTTAAAAAGCTGTGAAACAAAATTCCTTAGCAATTTATAAATTTTAAATCACACGAAAGATTACATCAAACGGAGCATTATGTACATTTGAGAGATATAAAATTTTGTCCATAATATTTGTCACTTTTTAAATGCTGACATTTCCAAAGAATATTTTCTTAAAATGCTGAGTTAATAGATATGTATGAAAGAAGCACTTTATTCCATAACTGCCAATTTCAAACATTGATAATTTTCTCTGTGACATAGCATTTAAATACAGCAGATCAAATGATTTAGTAACTGTCTCATCGTGGTACAGTCATCCCCCCCCCCCCCAAAAAAAAAAAAAAAAAAAAAAAAAAAAAATGGAAGAAAGAAAAGAGAGAGAGAGAGAGAGAGAAAGGGGTGAAAGGAGGTACTCCTTCACTAATTTCGCCGCAAATCATTCTATGGATTAGAGGCCTACACGGGCCGGAATTTCGAGGCCCGGGCCCGGATTGTACGAAAACTTTGCTCACCCGGCCCGCCCGATTCAAAAATATGTAAAATAAAAATAAAATGCATGCCTTTCTATGAAAAAGATTTTTAGTATGTCTTTTGCAGAGGTTTTATATAACAAAGCAATAGAATCTTCTTTAACAAAACTGCTGAACTTTTACAAGATAATTATATATAAACAAAAGTTCATTATTCCAGACGTACAGAAGGCACAAAGATAAACAGAAAGTCGAATCGAAAATATTAACACTCCTCAAATAATACAGGACGGTATTTAAAATGGTTATTACTACTAAAATTGCACGTTCAACCATTTCCTCTTGTATATCGTAATGTATACGAATCTTTCATGTGATCCGGTAAACAAAATTTTAATAGTAATCCAACCATATTCAATAGAAAATGGGCTTTTGCGCATACTAAAAATGATGCTATTTTCATTCAGTGCACTGGAGAAAAGAGAAAGGAGTCTTGGAGAAAAAGTTACAGCGGTAGGATTTTTACAGCCTTCATACCACCTAAAGTCTACAGACCATAGGACACAAAGCCTGCTTATACACAGTAACGTATCTAATTTCTTTTGCTTGAACATGTGCGCAAACTAGTAGTGACATGCATACTGTTTTCAATAGGAAGCAATTTAATATTGCTTGAAATAAAATATATTAATTTCGAGACATGCTAAAAATATTTGCGGAAAATCAGATCGCGAACAGACAGGATGATAAGCAACTAAATTGAAGTTACAGACATTTCTTAACAAAATAAAATTTTATGTAATATACCAGCCTGTAAAATTATGTAAAATAAATGACTGGAGAAATATTTTATCGTTTTCCTTTTTCGTTGATTAACGAAGAAACCAGAAAATTATTCAGGCCGACACGGCCCGGAAAAAATTTCATTCAGGCCCGGCCCTAGTATACACAAAAAATTGAGCCCGAGCCCGGCCTGCCCCGAGCTTCCAAAAAATTTTTAAGCCCGGCCTGAGAAAAAATTGAAAAATTCGGCCCGAACTGGGCCCGAAAGGCGGACCGGGCCCGGGCTCGGCCAGTAAGCCTGGAACGTGCAGACCTCCAGACTATGGGTATGCTGCTGGTACTGATTGATTCGTAGTAGCGTCTAGTTATTAATGCTATAATTGAACTTTACTTGGGGGTCATTTTCATATTAAAACTTGCATCAACTTCATTTTTTTCGATTGGTAACCCCTGTTTTTGAGTAGATATTCAAATTTCAGAGATCAAGGAATTTCGGAAACAGGTTCGATTTATATTTATATACTTTAAATTAATTCTTGATAGTGAAAATGCATTAAGGGGTTTGTCTCTATATTTAGAAAAAATAAATTATGATCTCACATACAAAGTAAATTACTCATTAATATTCTAACCAGAAAACAAGTATGCAAATTTTAAATATAAAATAAAATGAAGGTTAATATTTTACTAAAAACATTATGTTTGTAACTTATTAAGTTCGGTATTTATATACCTTTAATTAATTCTTGATAGATTTACTTGATAGTGAAAATGTATTAAGGGGTCTGTCTCTATATTTAGAAAAAATAAATTTTGATCTCACATACAAAGTAAAATACTCATTAAGATTCTAACCAGAAAAGAAGTATGCAAATTTTAAATATAGAATAAAATGAAGGTTAATATTTTACTAAAAACGTTACGGTTGTAAACCTATTTGAAAAACTATTTGAATTCCTAAATATGCTAAGTACGCTGGTGGGCCCCCTATGACTGGAATTAATCGGAAATAAATGATACTGCGCTTTTTCGTTCAATGATAGAATTTGTACGCTAAAGAACTTTAAAACAACAAATGCTCAACATTTGATTCATTTAAAAAAAAATTTAATCGAAATTAAATACTCTATTACGTTACTTCTTGCGATAAAATTTAAATGTAGATTATTATCTAAATATATAAAACTGATAAGTCATATTACTTTGTTTTTAAGTAGTTTTCCATAATAAATGGGAATTTTACACAATGACTGGATGGTTGGTTGTAGGATTTAAAGCCGATGGATTGCGCTAGGGTCCTAAGCCTATAGGTAGAATACCCTCTATGGAAATCTTTCTATGGGGTCTTAGCCCGTATTTACACGAGTTTCGGAGAAAACCGCAGAAATCTCCAATAGCGAGGTCGATCAGCGCGACCTTGGATCGAACCCGGCACTTCCTATCTCCCAGTTTTGAGCGCAGAACCGCTCGGCCGCTGGTGGGCCCCCTATGACTGGAATTAATTGGACATAAATGATATTGCGCTTTTTCTTTCAATTATAGTATTTGTACGCTAAAGAACTTTAAAACAACAAATGCTCAATATTTGATTCATTAAAATATATATATATATTTAATAGAATTATATATCATGTTACGCCATGCGATAAAATTTAAATAACTTGATGCTTACAAACCGTACAATAATCATATACAAATATAAAGACAGCAAAATTAAAATACAAAATTCGCAGTAAAAAAAAACTTATAAAAGTTATTAAATATAAAAAAAAAAAAAAAAAAAACAGTTTATATATTATAGAACGTATGCTGTAATTTGAAACAGTGAGCAAAGCCTTACCGCATGTTTTAAAATATTACATTTAACTTGAGGTGTACGAAACCAACAATATTCAAATACCAAAATATGGACAACAATGTTAAAACAAATTTAGCTGTGAAAATCTTGGAAAAGTTATTTAACAGCTTAAAAAAAAAAAAAAAAAAAAAAAAAATCAACATAGCCACGTCGGATATATTCCTATTTTTAATGTAAAAAAATGGGAGTTTTAATGTAAAAAACGCCTTTACGCTTTTTCCTCAAACTTTATGCTCTAAAACAAAATGATTTTGCATATTCGTGATTAAGTCATTTAAATTTTGTCTTCAGCAATCGATGCGGTGTATGCCATTAGCGTTTATATATACCAGCGTCACATATAGAGTAAAATATGAAAATGCAAAATCTTTCTTTTTAAATATTTTTTCAGAGATACAGAAGGTGAGGCTTGTTTTCTTTTGGAATTCTTTCCCAATCTCTCGCGTGCATTGCGTTAATTTTATAAAAAAAAATAAGTCAATTTGTATGATATGCATCTAAACGTTGCTTAGAAAACAATAAGAATCCTAAAAAAATAATCTGAAAAACTTTTTCGTGATATTATATTCTGATATTTGCTTATAGATGCAGAGCTGCCAACATCTTAATAATCCGGCGGATTTTAGTACATGCCTTTTTTTCACTCCAGTCATTTTTTAGAGTACTTTCCTTCTAATTTCCATGTAACTACATTTAAAGATAATTACTATAAAAATTAAGCGGTGTAAAAAAAAGAGTGGGTACTAACAATTCTCTGGATTCGGTTAACAGCTGTGTAGATGATACAAATTATAATATGTGATGCCCCGCTACAAATAACAAGAAATATCGATATAACTCAAAAATTAATCATAGGAATGAGTTGTAAACTTGAGAACCCATATTTTTAATAATGCTTTTTTTATTCGTGCAAAAATTAATATCTTTGTCATAACACATTTTTTTTTTTTTTAATATAAATTTATTAATAATTTTCATGATTAAAAATATGCTTTTAAATCGAAAATATGCATGGAATATGTTTGGGGCATTTCTTTCTAACGATTAAAAAAAAAAAAAAAAAAATGTGGATTTAATAATTTTTAGAAGGATACGAATTAAGGTCTGTCATATTTATTTAATATTAGCATCCTTAGATTTTGACAGCTTACAACTCTATGAAAAATTGAGGGAATTATATAAACTGTACCTTTTTCGGGGTAATTGGATCCAAATAATTAAAAAAAAAAAAAAAAAAAAAAAAAAAAGTTAAAAATGAGGTTTGCTATAGATGAAAATAAAGTTCATGCCAGTTTTAATATGTAGACAACCCCTAAACAAAATCTAACTAAATTGTTATACTAGGCGTTATTACGAAACGATCGGCGCCAGTCACATATTTATAGGACGATTTGTAACGAAATAAATCGCTGGTGGCTTTTTTATGACTGTACATAGGAAAATGCAGGTGCCGGGAACTAAAAAAGATCGAATAGAAATAAGTGAGCTAACACATAGATAAATCACCAGAATGGCAATCTATTTTGCAAGAAATGTTAGGATATAGCGTTATATTACACATAATGCAAAATCTGTCGGAGATCTTCGCTGATATTTTTTTTAACAGGTTTTAATCTATTTGGTATTCCTTTATCTGAGCAACAAACATAAATCTATATTAATAAAATCAGACTTTTTTCTGTAAATTTCTCATAATCAAAATATTTCACAATATTTTCACGTTTCACTCATCGTGAAAGTCAAAAATGACTTCAGGAAATTTTCTATGTGTGTGTGTGTGTGTGTGTGTCGTTGTGTCTCTAAAGCTATTTTTTATCCGGGTATCACGCGAGAACGGCTTGGCGGAATTCAACGGCACTGAACAGGAATTTAGGTCTTTACCGAACTTAAAATTCTATATATCAAAAATTTTTAATTTGTGATTAGATTTAGAGATATCAGTAAAAAACGCCTACACATGCACCATAAGACTTTGGTCAGTAAAACGAATTGAATGGAAAAAATATTGAGTTATCTTTACGTTTTAGACATTCGGGAACCCCAAAATAATTACAGAATATTTTCTCTGTGTTTATGGGATGAGTGGAGGCATATAGAACGTTTTTTATTCGACCAGAAATCACAAGAAAACGGCTGGATGTAATTCAATTACACTTGGCTCATTTTTAGGTCTGTACCAATCTTAAAATTATATCAATCGAACCTTTAAAAATTTTTATTTAGAATTACAGATATATGACCAAAAACTGCTTCTATTAAAAATTATATCTAGGTATTTAGATACTTTAAAATGGCTGTATTTGATTAAAAAAAAAAACTCGACTTTTTATTTATTTATTTATTTATTTACTTTTTAATGTATACTATGCGTTCTCTCACGCAGACGATATCTTTCATATTTGAAAGTTCTTCTTAAAGCTTATATTTCTCTTTAAAAGTTAGTTGTTTTGTACATAAAACATATCGCAAGCAATGATGATTCATAGGTAATACATTTTTTTTCTATTATTAGGACGGAGGACTATTAGTTTGGATCTTCGGATTTTTACGATACCAGTTTTATGTTAGTTGGACATTCATCGAAATCGAAAATTTATCGAAAATATAATTGGATAATTTGAAAACGATGTTATAATTTGAAAAGAAAAAGTCCTAGCACTAAACTAAATTCTGTTTTTGCCAGAATTCCACCAAAATCATTTTTTCTGTTTCTTTCTTTTCTTAGAAAGAAAAGGAAAATTAATACTAATCAGTATGGGAATGGACAGTATCGAAAAAGTTTTTTTTTTCCCCAAAAAACTTTAATGTTGCATTATAAGACAAAATTTCGCACGTAAGGCGAATTATTGTTAGTTGCCCCCCCCCCTTCAAAAAAAAGGGGGGGGGGGAGAGACGAATACTTATCTATTACGATTCTCCTGTTTTTTTTTTTCTTTATTATTATTATTTTAATTTCTTACGAAAGGAGAAAAGAAAGAAAAACCATTTTCATTTGGTCTGTTTTATCTGAAAGAAATAGTCCTTCTTCCTAATAATAATAATAATGATAGTAATAATAATAATAATACTTTGTAAGCATTAATTAAAACTTTGAAGCATATCAATTTGTATATTGGCAAAAACTGTGAAAAGACAAACAAATGAGCACTTTTTTTTTTTTTTTTTTTTTAATGATAATATATGTTCTTGCACCTTCTGATTTATTATTATTATTATTATTATTTCGGGCTTTTTAACTAATTGTTTTTGTAAAGTGCTTTTATCTGCTGCATTTAGACCTTTAAACTAAAAAATAATAATTGCATATATTTAAAAAAAAAAAAAAATCAGAAATTCTGTTTACATTTTTTGTAAACAAATTTTAATTTAGTACGCAAGGACTTATTTTATCTATTCTTTCACATAAAGGCATGCAGTAACTGTGTTTCATTCTTTAGCATCACTAACTATATTCATTTCTTAAGATTTCTTTGGTATAGCTGTAGCATAGAATCCTCTTGGCGGCTTTTAAATTTTTGTTGTCATTTTGCCGATGAGTTAAAATGGCTATCGCAATTGCGTAAGTAAAGGCCTTGGCGAGAACGTCCGAGCTACTTCGGTGTCAAATTTCAAATTTTACCAAGGGGTTCTATTTTAAAACTCTTTCATTTCTTTAGAACGATTTTATTTCATCATTTATTAGGCATTATTTTCACTCAGTCGGAAAAAAATAATTTCAATAAATATGATTTTATTTTATTTTTTAATTACTTAAAAAAAATATTTGCACGTTGATTTTTTTTACGACATAAAAAGAAAGCTATTTACTTATTTATTTATTAATTTTTAGCTCATTAATAATAGATTTTTTTCGCTATATAGTCTTTAAAATTTTAATAAGTTTATTAGTTAAATTTATGTCACAAAATTTGTTTACTTTCAGAAATTTCCCTTTCTTTTATTAAATTTAAGCCTTTTATTTCCTTTTCTACTTATTTTATTTTATTATAAATTGCCATCATTATTTTAGAAACATTATTTTCAGTAATAATATGTTTGCACGTTCATTTTTTTGACATAAAAAGAAATATGAAATTGAAGGTGGAACACTACAGATGGCGACAATTCAAATTCTTAGATTGTAACAAATAGTTCTGTCGTACCAAAATATGTATGTATATATATATATATATATATATGCAATATTTATTTCATAATAATTAATGGGAATTATACTTATGTCTAGATTATTGTATTAGATGAAAAAAAAGTAAAGAGGAAAAGTTTAAAATGTAATGTTTTTAAGAAGCGTCCCTTGCTTTACCTTTTAATTAAAAAAAAAAAAAAAAAAAAAAAAACTTTCAAAATAAATAGTCTCTAATAACGCGTTAATTGCCAAACAATTTTCCCTGAAATCAGCTGACTCATTTTTGACACTCTTTCTTATATTCCCATAATATAACAATGTTCTGTCCACTGTACTAACAGGTCTATGTATGAACATTAATATGTTATTATACTTTAGTTTCTATATTCCAAAACAGAATAATTTTGTACTTTTGCTAATTTTAAAGTAATTTGTAAGTAAAGTAATATTAATTTATCAGAAAGAACTTTGTTCTTTAAATGACCGGGGCACAGCTTAAGTACAGTTCTTTCCTGCTAACATTTAAATTGGAGATGAACTAAAATGGCTGTCTCAATTTCGCTAAAAAATATCTTGGCGAGAAATGACCGAGCTACTTCGGTGTCAAATTTCAGATTTTGGCAAGTAGGGCTTCTAAAGCTGTTGCAAAATATAATTATTTTTTCTATTTTATAATGCAAATGCATTAAGGGGGTCCGGGACACCAAATTTTTGTTTTTATTATTTATTGATGAATTGCTGTAATTATTTTTTCTGAAATTGAAGCTTTTTTAACAATGAAGTTGAGCAAGAAAAAATCTTTAAAAAAAATTAAAAATTTAAAAAGTTTAAAGTTTAAATTTTTGATAAATTTAAAATTTTTTATATCTCATGAACTAATGGTTCAATTTACAAACTTTTTTCACCTTTATATACAGAAAGGATTTATCTTCAATTTGCCTTCAGGATTTCTGATTATAATAATAATTTTTTTAAATATTAATTTTAATTTGAAAATAGTACTTATTTCATGCATAACTTTTGGATTACCAAAAAAGTTTTGCTCCTAATTAAAAATCCCGAAGACAAATTGAAGATAAATCTTTTCTGTACATAAGAGTGAAAAAAGTTTGTAAATTGAACCATTAGTTCATGAGATATAACAAATCTTAAATGTATCAAAAAATTTTAATTTTTAATTTTTAAAATTTTATTTAAAATTTTAAAATTTTATTTAAAAAAATTTTTAGATTCTTTCTTGCTCAACTTCATCGTCAAAAAAGCTCCAATTTCAGAAAAAATAATTACAGCAATTCATCAATAAATAATAAAAACAAAAATTTGGTGTCCCAGACCCCTTAAGTTATTCCTGGTTATTGATACCAGACTCAAATATCGTCATAGGTTCAGCATTTGAGAAAAATTCAATGCGTAAAAAACTCTTATATTTTTGATGCAGTTGAATATTGAAGAAAAGGTATAGTTTTAGTATAGAACCCTCTTGTTGAGATTTTATTAACTATTTATTGCACCCGTTTTTTTAGAACTTAAATGACAACAGAAATTATATTTTTTGGTCGTTGAGAAAATTTATGGTCAAATCAGAGTACAAAAAATTATGCAAATTAAAATACATATATATGAGTGAAAATTTACAAATTGTACTTATTAACTGTAATAATCTACTCTCTATCTTCATCAGCATAGTAAACTTCAAATAAGATTAATATATTTTTTTAAATAATTATTATGAATAAGAATTAAATTACCATGCTAGAACGGGCACAATAGCTAGTAATTAAATAAAACTGAATTTTAATATATATATATATATAAATACATATATTACTAATAATTTAAGAGATATTATTTTTTTTTAAACCTTAATACTCATGAACTTAATTACCATTACTCATATCTGAATGTTAAATGTAATGTTATTTTCTAAATGTAAGATTGCGATTTCGATATTTGTTTATATTTAGTAGAGTGAGCCTCTCATTTTTTGCCATAGCCCATAATCGCGTCTGATTGGCTTGTATACATTTTTTTTATGAGGACGACAAAAAGATTTTGTTAGAAAATATTAAAACTTACATGTTTTCTTAAGTCGATAAAATTAAACAATTTTAATTCACATAAAAAATATTTAGAAAAATAATGTTCTCAGTTAAAAATATATTATTAAATGTTTCATTTCAAGACTCGTCAAATAAATTTGAATGGAGGTATATATTTATCTTAAATTTTCAATGAAAATATAATTAAATTATACAAACAGTTATTATAAAGATATAATTTTATCGTACTTCCAGAATGCATATTATTTAGCATAAAATAAAAATCAAATGTTATTTGAACGTAATTGAAATGAATGAATCGAAATTTTCGAGTTCACTGTATTCAAGATCTTCCAAAATAGACATCTTCCTGCCTAAAGTGTAAAAAGTAGAAACATGGAAGCAATAGAGAAGAAAATTTAAAGTTACACTAGTTTGTTAAGTACTTTAGTAAGGGGGAAATTTCTGTCTCATGATCTTAATACTTTAAGTGAGAATGCTGTATATCAAATTGAGAAGATGTGTGTTCGCCTTCACTAATAGGTAACATTTTATTTCAAAGAACTGTGATATCGCCTACCAGAAAATCTTATTCTGAAACCTCTCTCTTAAAACTCGGCATTAGTACTCCCAAAGCTCTCTTTTCTTCAAACGTCTCATTAGCAAAATAGATCATACTGAAACATCTCTCTTTATTACTATTCAAGCTGAACTTTACCAAAATATATTTTCGAATCATATTATAGCATAAAATATTCACTGAAAGCCATAACTCCGCTAAAACTCGCAACTACATCCACAACTTTCTTCGGAAAATCCCAAGTTATAACTTGATAAAACCAACAAAACTCATAGCTGCCAACCTAATCTGGAGTACTGTTAGTACCTTTATCTTTTTCCGCACTTTTTAAATTTTATTGCAATTCTCTTTAAATATATTTACGATGAAATACGAAGAAAAGTACTCTAAAAAACCTGGTGGGAAAAAAAAGGCGGGGGATAAAAACCCTCCGGTTTATTAATTAGGTTGTTTGCAGCTCTAAAAAGTATTCAAACTGTTTAAACTTTAAAAAAATAATTGGATCTTTTGTCATTATTGCGAACACTGTATCTCAAGATTCATTTTATAGTAGTTTCACACAATCGAATTTTCACTTACTCTTGACATATAAAAATTTTCAGTGTTATTATTTAATTCTTTAAAAAATAACGATTGCTTTAAATGTTAGGTAGATTAACATTTTCAAGTCCGATGACGCAAATGTTGTGCCATTATTAAATTGTATAGCCCCGCCTCTGTGCGTTACTCTAAAACATTACTTTATTTAGCAAAAAGATATTGGAAAATTTGTGTTTAAATCTTTAGGTACCGCTTATGTATCTACAGGCCAGTGACCTTTAAAGATTGCGGAGGATAAATGTTAAGTTATTTAAACATGAACAAGCCTAATAATTTTCTAAATAATGTAACGTTTTAGAAGAACACCAAAAGCCGGCGCCTAATGTTGTTACAAATCGAAAAATACGCGGGCAAATAATAATAATAATAATAATAATAATAATTAAGCTTACAAGAAATGGGTCTCAGTCAGGGATTAATCTAAAATCTATCCCATATTATCAAATACCAATTACTGCACTATTCAAATTACAAATAACTTAAGAACAATATATTTCATAGCATTTCTATAATGTCTATCTACTAGAATTATTTGCTTATAAATTACCTATGTTTAAGTAATTTAATTGGCCGTTATTATAAGATCAAATTTTTAATTTTAAACAGGCATCGATCTAGAAATTTTGTGCAATTTTTTTCTATAATCTGTAAGGATTTTTACACAGCAGAAGCAGACTTTGCAAATCTTGAAACTTAAGAAAAATAAATAGTAACATCTCATATCACATCAAATATTCGGTTGAATAAATAAATTTGTATCAATGATATTATTGATTATATTTCAAAATATTATTAATCAAAAAGCTGAAATTAGATGAGATATGAACTATTAAATTTGCAATTATTTTTTATATTACAGTCGGCAGCAAAAGTATCCGAGCACTAGAATCCAATGTCAAAAAACTACACATAATACTGTTTTGTTAAATAAATCCTTGTCGCATCATGTTCTTAGACTGACTAAGAACTTGCCTCGAAAAGGATTTATTTGACAAAGCAGTATTAAGTGTACTTTTTACTTCCTTATACAAAGTACAGTCGAACCTCGTTAATATGAATCTTAAGGGCGATAAAAAAAAAAAAAAATTCATGTTATCAGTAGTTCATGCTATCAGTAACTAATCTTCGTATAACTAAACTAATCTTCATTTTGAAGGGAATTGTGGAAACAGTTCATGTTAAAAGTAATTTACGTTAAGCGCCCGATTTGCGAAATTGAGTTTGTATTTCGCATAACTCAAAAATGAATAATCGTAGAATGTTGCAAATTTATAATACACTTGCTGTTATAATACACTTGCATCTGTTACAGTAATACTGTTAACAGCTGTACACTTCCAACTTTGCTTTTAATACGAGATATCAACAATTTTACACGAATTTTCGTGATGTCTGTATGTAACTGTGTGTGTGTGTGTATCTCGCATAACTCAAAAACGGTTGGACGTAGAACGTTGAAAATTGGCACATAGGTTTGTTATAACATTTAGTTGTGCACCTCCCTTTTTGAACTTTATATGATTTTCCGTTTTGGAGATATTTAGGAAAATTAGGTTCATAATGACCAAAAATGCAAAGGTTTTGACTATATGTATCTCGCATAACTCAAAAACGGTTGGACGTAGAACGTTGAAAATTGGTATATAGGTTTGTTAAAACATCTAGTTGTGCAAATCTCATTTTGGACATTATATGATTTTCCGTTTTGAAGATATTTAGGAAAATTTGGTTCATAATGACCAAAAATACGAAGGTTTTGGCCCTTATAAATGACTTACCATCATAGAAATTTAAAAAAAAAAAAAAAAGAACCAGTAATGATACTGTTATGAAAGTTTAAGACATTTTTGCGAGTAGAAAGTTATGCTTAAAGGCATAAGTAGGTTCTTGTCAATAAATGCATTTTATTTAATGAATATTCATCCCATAGATAGAGCCTGTAATGTATATTGCTTAACTCAAAAATGGTTTAACGTACAACGTTGCAAATTGGTATATAGGTTTGTTATAACATCTAGTTGTGCACCTCCGTTTTTGGACTTTATATCATTTTTCGTTTTGGGGATATTTAGGAAAATTAGGTTCATAATGACCAAAAATACAAAGGTTTTGACCATTAAATATGACCTACCATCATAGAGATTTCAAAAGAAGCTAATGATAGAGCTAGTATTGATATTGTTATGAAAGTTGAACACATTTTTGCGTGCAGAAAGTAATTTGTAAAGACATAAGCAGGTTCTTGTCGACGAATGCATTTTATTTAATGAATATTCAGACCGTAGATAGAGCCCGTAATTTTATAGTTGTGAAAGTTGTCGACATTTTAGCGTGCCGAAATTGATTCTTTAAGACAGGAATAGGTTCTAGTCGACAAATGTATTCCATTTACTGAATATTCAGTCTGTAGATAGAGCCTGCCATGATATATCGATAAAAACGTTGTTGACATTTTAGTGTGTAGAAAGTAATTCTTCAAGAAATAAGCAAGTTCTAATCGACGAATGCACTTCTTTTTAATTAATATTCAGTAAACAACTGAATAGTTTTCTTTTTTGTGCCGCAAAAATTAATATTCTTGATACAATCGAATGAAATGAGCATTTTTGCTACAGAAATCAAATAAACATTGTTAAATACACTGCAGAGCATAAATTTCGCTAAATCAGGAACAACCGAATATTTCGAAGTCTGAATGGAATTTGAATTTATCGAAAGAATTATCAGTCGTTTATGGAATTTTCTAGGTAGTTCTGCGCGAGAAACGAATACGTCATTACAAAGTTTCCAGAACTAGACTTCTATAGAGGTAAAGTTTCCAAATTTTGTAAATCCTTTACTACCATTTTTTGCCACATTTCAATGTCTAATTTTACGCTAAGTCAAAAGCCACCTACGTGGAAATGAAAAATCTTTTATATGTTTCCACTTTTAATGTAATACCGTGTAGAAAGTAACACGTAAAGATATAGACAACTTCTAGTCTACAATCACCAACAATATTTTTTTTTAATAGTTTTGTAAGTCATTTATAAAAATTTCGAAGAATTTAGTTCTTCGCAATAAACCAATGAACTTTTCCAGAGTATTCCAGATCTCTCATATTATTGAGGTTAGAGATTCCAAACTTTAGTAACTCTAAATTACAAATGTTCGCCAAATTCGTTCGCCAAAATGTTCGCCAATTTCGATGTCTAGACTAAAAATCTACGCTGGCTACAAATTTGCAGTATAGCGAGATTAGCCATAAATTTTTGCAGCAAATGTTGTTTTAGGATAACCAGTAACCTTTTTCAATTTTAACTGAGTTAATTATTTTAGTAAAATTTATTTTTTCTTGATACTAATTTTTGCCAAGGAGAACAAAACTGGGCCATCTATACTCAAATGATTTTCATTTTACTCTAAGATGTGCATTTGCCAATGGGATATTCTGTAACAATTCGTTGGGTACTATTCCTGAAAAAACTAGCATATTTGTCTCGGCGGCATCTATAATCGTATTATCATGATTTTTTTGTTGTTGTTGTTTGTTTGTTTGTTTGTTCGAAAGGCAGTTTCTTTAAGGTATGTTTGTGGACTGAAACCTGCTTGTTTTTTTATGAATCAGTTACCTCACACAAAGCTGTCAATATTTTCATAAGAATATGTATATTTATATGGTTGTGTAAGGAAGTCCTGTGATGGTCACATCAGATTTTTTTAGACAGGGATTATTGCTAGTGCTCGAATACTTTTGCTGCAAACTGTATACCGAATTATGAAAACTTTAATACAGTATTAATTATCTGTATTTAATCTGCATCTTTTATTTTTAATGTTTTTAAAATAATAATAATAATAATAATAATAATAATAATAATAACATTTTTCGTGCTTAAAAATCGCAGGAACTGGTTCCGGTTATGGAGCAGGGGCAGGATACGGATTTCAAATAAGCTATGGTCCAGGATTTGGTTATGGTGGGGGTCCTGGAGCTGGAGCTGGCGCTGGAGCTGGAGCTGGAGCAGGTAATTTTTAGTTGTAATTCTAATATCTCTTTAAATAATATTCTATTTCAAATAGTAAACTACTCATTTTATAAATAAATAAAGAGGAGAAATTTTTATTTAAATGCTTTTATAATTCTTACTTAGCAAAATTATCTGTTAATAAATTGTGTATTATTAAATATATTAATAGGTTGTTTTTATATAATTAAACATTTTTATTTCAGTCATTCCTCTATCTGGGCGTTTATGACTACTATTTCTCTTTATTTTTTAAAGCATTTGCCAATAGATACAGACTTTGCTGCAAATTCTTAATATTTTAGAAATTTTAAATAGTAGCATTCACTAACACTTCTTAGAATATTCCGCTGATTAAGTATGTTTGTATACTGGAATTTATTCATATAAAATATTGTTGATTTAAAAAGCTAAAAAATAAAGTCAGAGATTAACTGTCAAAATTGATTCTTTTTTTATTTTCCATCCGAATTCTTATTTCTTTAGATATTAATCTTTATAATTTGAACGACTTTCAAAGGGTTCTCGTAAAAAAGTATTAAAACATCCAAATTTCCTTTAGCCGTTAAAATTAATCACATTTTATTCAATAAAGCAACATTTATAAAGACATATTTTTTAGTTTAAAATGCATTTCTAAAAGAAATAGTCCAAGTTTCTTCAAATATATTTGAGTAACTTAAATATTTTCATAGAATTCCAATAAAAAGATAACCAAATAAAATAAAACTTAGTCTATGCAGATATAGCTATTTCATACTGCGGGACTTTTTAGAATTAAAGAAAATTTACATTTATTTAAACGTAATTGTGAAGAATGAGATTAAATTATGTAGGATTACATTCTTTTCTTTAACTTCCTGAATCTTACTGCTGGAAATGACAAAATTAGAAATATTTAGACGTACATTTGAAGCTGCACCAAATTATCAATACATTAGCAAAAAGGAGGGGTTTGTCAGCTAATCCTAATGCTTTAAATGTAGATCGTGTAATTCAAATCCAGTGAACGACTGTTCCCCGTAACTAACTGTCGAAAATAAATTTAAAGTTGTCGATATCACTGTAGAATAACATTGCATAATTCAAAAACAAATTCACCCCCAATAATTCCAAATCCAACCATAGCAAAAAAACTTCAAAATTTAGCCGTACCTCCATTAAAATTATCGACTCCATCCGATACTTTCTGTACAAATCTCCAGTTCCACTTAATACCTAGATATAGACAAAAAGAGGATTCGAGCCAAATTAAGTTTCAGTACAAATTGCTGAAACAGTATTGAGAAAACTGCATGTGATATCTTACAATTAGTTTTTTAGTAGTTTTATGTGCACATCAGTAAATACACGTTTCAAAGCACAACAATTTGTTATGCAATTAAATTCATTTAATGTAACATTTGCGTTAAAAGCAAGCTAAACTAAATTAAAATATATATATACAGAAGTTGGTGCCACATACGGAGCAGGATTTAATTCTAAAATGTGTTTCGTAATTTATTTAGGCATTTTTATTAATGTCAAAATATATTATCACACGCAAACTGTAAAATATTGATGTTTTGAAATCATATAATTCTACTTTATAAACAGCAAGAAATATGTAATAAATAAAAAAATAAATAAAAAATACCTAAACAAACAAATGTAAAATTCAATATTCTGAGAAATTTCTGGACTTTAACAAGCTGGCTGCGGCTGACGGATATCGGGTCACTGAGCTTTTCTTTTTTCCTCAATTCACTTCAATACCGTATAATTAGAAATTTTTAACTTCTTTTTCAAGTTTGAATGTATTAAGTAATAGTTATATTAATAAAATACACTTGCATAGTAATATATTAATCTCAACTTGAAATAAGTATTATTTATATACATTGAAAGAACTGTGCAGTAACAAAACATTACGATTTTTCCTTTTCCAAGAGAATGAGATGGTTAAATAGGTTTGAAAGATGACTTTACACAAGCAAAACATTGTTAATTTATGAATCTTAAATGAGGTAGAAAATAAATATAAATTGCCTTCTTTTTTTCCGAATTTCGAAAATTTTAATGTCATGTACCGCGTCAAAATAAATTGCGAATGTCGTTATAAAAAAGACAGTTTTCGCACATAGAGTTTTAAAAAATTTAACTTTATTTATATCTATTTATATCCTATTTCTGAACAACCAATAGACACTTCAGATTCGTTTATATATAAATCTTTATTACTTGAACGACTAAGAAAGGGATTCGACAAGGAGTATTAATACGTGTGTTTCTTTATCTTTAAAATTTAACAACTTTATTCAATAAAGCAACATTCATAAAAGCATATTCTTCGGCTAATTCTTTGCTTCTAAAAGATATTGCAAAAGATTCTTGAAATATATTAGAGTAATGTTGATATTTTCATAAATAAAAGATAAATAAAGAATAGAATACTTCGGCTAAGACGATATAGATATGTCTTTGTTCGGGATATAAAATTTTAGCATTAAACTTATTTTAGAAAGATCTGAACGGAAATGGAAAGAATGAGATGAAATTTTGTTGGTTTACATTGTTTGAATTAAATTCCTAAAGCTTTCTGCTGGACGTGTAAACTAAAATCGACTCAGACATAGATTTGTAGCTACACGGAATTATAAACACATAAGCAAATAGTAAAGGCGTTCAAGTTAATCCTAATGCTTGAATTATAGATACTGTAACTCAAATCGTATATAAGGCTGTTCAACGTAACTAACTGGCAAGAGTAAACTTAAAAGTACAGATTTCCCTTTAGAAACACATTGCATAATAATTTAAAAGAAATTTTCCCTAAATAAATCCAAATCCAACTATAGAAAAACTTCACAATTTTGTCGTAACTTCATTAAATTTATCGAATCCACACGAAACTCTATGTACAAATCGCCAATTCCACTTACTATCTTCATATAGACAAACACGGGATTCGAGTCAGCTGACATTTTAGAACACATTCGTCAAAAAGTGTTAAGTAATCTCTGTGGGATATCTTACATTTAATTTTCAGTAGCTTTCTGTACACATCTGTACAAACTTATTGAAAGCAAAATATATTGTAATGTGACGAAATTCATTAAATGTAACATTTTCGTCAAATCTAAGGTAGATAAAATGGAAAAAAATTTCAGGAGCTGGTGCCGGATACGGGGCAGGTGCTGGATCTGGAGCAGGTTCAGGAGCTGGATCTGGTGCTGGAGCCGGTTCAGGATCTAGAGCTGGAGCAGGAGCAGGATCTGGTGCTGGAGCAGGTTCGGGAGCAGGTGCCGGAGCAGGTTCAGGATCAGGTGCTGGAGCAGGTAGTGGTTCAGGAGCAGGTGCTGGAACTGGAGCTGGATCTGGAGCTGGTTCAGGATACGGTGCTGGTGCAGGCGCAGGAGCTGGTGCTGGTTATGGTTCAGGATTCAGCTTTGGAGGAGGCTTTGGCCCAGGATCAGGTTATGGTGCAGGTGCTGGAGCTGGAGCAGGTAATTTTTAGTATTAATTCTAAAATGTATTTTGTAATATACAAAGAACTTCTACTACGTGAAGAAGGAAAGGCTCCGTAGACGTAATGTAAAATCGCGGAACCAGTTTCTACATATTTTGATATTGCGCGAAAGACAACTTTACAGGGAAGCGGCGCAGAGAGGAGGGCACTTTTGATTTTTTTTTCTCCCACCGAAGTTACTTTCGATCGGATAACACGAAACTTGTTGATATAAAAATTATTTTTTTATTGTTTCTTTTGTAATCGGATTCTTTAGCGAATTGAATTTAATATATTGTGATAAATATATAATAATAGGAAAAACTAAAATAATTTTTCATATTAAAAATATATTTATTTGTGAGAGCCTATATATATATATACATATATATATATATATATATATATATTGCCAAAACAATTTTTAGTTTCAGTGAAATAAAAAAACTGCTGATATAGAAAGCTGATGTTATTTTTTTATCTGATTCTTAATTTCTAACCATTTAAAATATAAAAAATATGATAAAAATAAAAATCTTGATAATTAACGAAAATCGCAAATAATTTTTCAAAGGAAAAAAAAAAAGAAATATAAATATATCATTGAAACACTTAAATATGCATTTATATCCCCTCCTCCACACACATGCATTTATTTTTATTTTATTATCATTTTATTTTATTTTTATTTAGCTTCATTTAAATACAATACTTACTGATATAAAAATCTGTTATTTATTTGTTTAATCTTATTTTTATATCGGATTTTCTAAATTTTAAAGAATCTAATTAAAAAAATTTTGATAAAATTATAAATGATGTATATAATTGACTAAAATCCAAAATCATTTTCAAAAAGAAAAAGAAAGAAAGAGAAAAGAAGGAATACAAAATAAACGTTTTCAAACTAAAAATACATGTATGGATTTGCGTTAAAAGAAGGAATTATCAATTCTTCACTGGAAAAAAAAAATACTTCAGAATATAAAAAGAAAAACAGAAATTACAAACCTTCTTAAGCACAATCTTCTAAATTTTCTTTGTAAGAATTTTCAAGAAAACCCTCTTGCAACTAGCATTTTAAAATACATAATGACCAGTCTGCAAGGGCATACACTTAAAATTAGCTCCTATATTTTAAACTCTTGTCTACACTTGTCTTCTTCATTCAGAAACATAATAATCAAAAATAGTTACTTTCACTATTTCCATCTCAGAAGACTATATTAATAAAATGAATCCATAGTTCCTAAGCGGTTTTCTGTAACAGGCGCATTTTTTTCAGGGATACAACTGTGTTTACAAGTACCAAAAGTTAGGCTTAATAACTTAGGCAGATACGAAAATGAATGTTTAATTGATATTAAAAAAAGACTTTAATAAATAGAACATGTAGAATGTTACAAGTTAAAAATATCACATTCTTACCTTTTCTAAAGCTTATCCAAGTCTTTATAACGTTAAAACTGAACAAACTAGATTACATGTTTTAAAATTGCCGCCTCACGTAACGACACGACATTCCCTCCCTTCCTACCCTAAGAAAAACCAGAAAAACAACATGTCCGCCAGCAGGGTCTTCACCGCATGCACATTCAGATCAAAGGTATCGGGAAAGGAAGCAGAAATCGCGCAGATAATCATCCTGTAATGTTGGCTTCCCATGTAAGCTGAACTATGCTATCGTTAGAGGGCGATAGTTACGCTTTAGCTGAAGATGTTCTTCTTATTCTATTCTATATTCTTTGGTAATATATTACTCCATACACTTATCGGGTTCTTTTTCAAAGTAAAAATGAGGACATTTTTAACGTTTTCTTAATGCCGAATAAAAATAATTATTTGCTAATAAATTATGTATTTTTAAATTACCTGATAGGTTGTATTTACAAAACAAACATATTATATTTAGCCCTCTCTCTCTATAAATATTTGACACATAATTATATTTTTAATTGAGGCTTTTCTCATCACACGCAAGCTGTAAAATATTGATGTTTTGAAATCATATAATTCTACTTTATAAACAGCAAGAAATATGTAATAAATAAAATAAAAATAAAAAATACCTCAACAAAAAAATGTAAAATTCAATATTCGGAGAAATTCCTGGACGTTAACAAGCTGGCTGCGACTGACGGATATCGGGTCACTGAGCTTTTCTTTTTTCCTCAATTCACTTCAATACTGTATAATTAGAAATTTGTAACTTCTTTTTCAAGTTTGATTGTATTAAGTAATAGTTATATTAATAAAAAACACTTGCATAGTAATATATTAATCTCAACTTGAAATAAGTATTATTTATATACATTGAAAGAACTGTGCAGTAACAAAACATTACGATTTCTCCTTTTCCAAGGGAGTCAGATGGTTAAATAGGTTTGAAATATGACTTTACTCCAGCAAAACATTGTTAATTTATGAATCTTAAATGAGGTTGAAAATAAATTTGAATTGCCTTCTTTTTTTCCGAATTTCGAAAATTTTAATGTCATGTACCGCGTTAAAATAAATTGCGCATGTAGTTACATAAAAGACAGTTTCCGCACATAGAATTTTAAAACCTTTAACTTTATTTCTATCTATTTATATCCTATTTCTGAACATCCAATAGACACTTCAGATTCGTTTATATATAAATCTTTATTACTTGAACGACGAATAAAGGGAATCGACAAGGAGTATTAATACGTGTGTTTCCTTTACCTTTAAAATTTAACAACTTTATTCATCAAATGAACATTCATAAAAGCGTATTCTTCAGCTACTTGTTTGCTTCTAAAAGATATTGTACAAGATTCTTGAAATATAGAGTAAGGTTGATATTTTCATAAATAAAAGATAAATAAAGAATAGAATACTTCGGCTAAGACGATATAAATATGTCTTTGTTCGGGATATAAAATTTTAGCATTAAACTAATTTTAGAATGATCTGAGCGTAAATGGAAAGAATGACATGAAATTTTGTTGGTTTACATTGTTTATATTAAATTCCTAAAGCTTTCTGCTGGACGAGTAAATTAAAATCGACTCAGACATAGATTTGTAGCTACACGGAATTATATATACATAAGCAAATAGTAAAGGCGTTCAAGTTAATCCTAATGCTTGAATTATAGATACTGTAACTCAAATCGTATATAAGGCTGTTCAACGTAACTAACTGGCAAGAGTAAACTTAAAAGTACAGATTTCCCTTTAGAATCACATTGCATAATAATTTAAAAGAAATTTTCCCTAAATAAGTCAAAATCCAACTATAGAAAAACTTCACAATTTAGTCGTAACTTCATTAAAATTATCGAATCCACACGAAACTCTATGTACGAATCGCCAATTCCACTTACTATCTTCATATAGACAAACACGGTATTCGAGTCAGCTTACATTTTAGAACACATTCGTCAAACAGTGTTAAGCAATCTCTGTGGGATATCTTACATTTAATTTTCAGTAGTTTTCTGTACACATCTGTACAAACTTATTGAAAGCAAATTATATTGTAATGCGACGAAATTCCTTAAATGTAACATTTTCGTCAAATCTAAGGTAGATAAAATGGAAAAAAAAATTTCAGGAGCTGGTGCCGGATACGGGGCTGGTGCTGGATCTGGAGCAGGTTCAGGAGCTGGATCTGGTGCTGGAGCCGGTTCAGGATCAGGATCTGGTGCTGGAGCAGGTTCGGGATCAGGTGCCGGAGCAGGTTCAGGATCAGGTGCTGGAGCAGGTAGTGGTTCAGGAGCAGGTGCTGGATCTGGAGCTGGTTCAGGATACGGTGCTGGTGCAGGCGCAGGAGCTGGTGCTGGTTATGGTTCAGGATTCAGCTTTGGATTAGGCTTTGGCCCAGGATTAGGTTATGGATCAGGTGCTGGAGCTGGATCAGGTAATTTTTAGTATTAATTCTAAAATGTATTTTGTAATATATTACTTCATACACTTATCGGATTCCTTTTCAAAGTAAAAAGTTGGAAATTCTTAATGTTTTCTTAATGCCGAATAAAAATAATTATTTGCTAATAAATTATGTATTTTTAAATTGCCTGATAGGTTAAAATTTACAAAACAAACATATTATATTTAGCCCTTTCTCTCTATAAATATTTGACACATAATTATATTTTTAATTGACGCTTTTCTCATCACACGCAAGCTGTAAAATATTGATGTTTTGAAATCATATAATTCTACTTTATAAACAGCAAGAAATATGTAATAAATAAAATAAAAATAAAAAATACCTCAACAAAAAAATGTAAAATTCAATATTCGGAGAAATTCCTGGACGTTAACAAGCTGGCTGCGGCTGACGGATATCGGGTCACTGAGCTTTTCTTTTTTCCTCAATTCACTTCAATACTGTATAATTAGAAATTTGTAACTTCTTTTTCAAGTTTGATTGTATTAAGTAATAGTTATATTAATAAAAAACACTTGCATAATAATATATTAATCTCAACTTGAAATAAGTATTATTTATATACATTGAAAGAACTGTGCAGTAACAAAACATTACGATTTCTCCTTTTCCAAGGGAGTCAGATGGTTAAATAGGTTTGAAATATGACTTTACTCCAGCAAAACATTGTTAATTTATGAATCTTAAATGAGGTTGAAAATAAATTTGAATTGCCTTCTTTTTTTCCGAATTTCGAAAATTTTAATGTCATGTACCGCGTCAAAATAAATTGCGCATGTAGTTACATAAAAGACAGTTTCCGCACATAGAATTTTAAAACCTTTAACTTTATTTCTATCTATTTATATCCTATTTCTGAACATCCAATAGACACTTCAGATTCGTTTATATATAAATCTTTATTACTTGAACGACGAATAAAGGGAATCGACAAGGAGTATTATTACGTGTGTTTCCTTTACCTTTAAAATTTAACAACTTTATTAATCAAATCAACATTCATAAAAGCGTATTCTTCAGCTACTTGTTTGCTTCTAAAAGATATTGTACAAGATTCTTGAAATATAGAGTAAGGTTGATATTTTCATAAATAAAAGATAAATAAAGAATAGAATACTTCGGCTAAGACGATATAAATATGTCTTTGTTCGGGATATAAAATTTTAGCATTAAACGAATTTTAGAATGATCTGAGCGTAAATGGAAAGAATGACATGAAATTTTGTTGGTTTACATTGTTTACATTAAATTCCTAAAGCTTTCTGCTGGACGAGTAAATTAAAATCGACTCAGACATAGATTTGTAGCTACACGGAATTATATATACATAAGCAAATAGTAAAGGCGTTCAAGTTAATCCTAATGCTTGAATTATAGATACTGAAACTCAAATCGTATATAAGGCTGTTCAACGTAACTAACTGGCAAGAGTAAACTTAAAAGTACAGATTTCCCTTTAGAATCACATTGCATAATAATTTAAAAGAAATTTTCCCTAAATAAATCCAAATCCAACTATAGAAAAACTTCACAATTTAGTCGTAACTTCATTAAAATTATCGAATCCACACGAAACTCTATGTACGAATCGCCAATTCCACTTACTATCTTCATATAGACAAACACGGTATTCGAGTCAGCTTACATTTTAGAACACATTCGTCAAACAGTGTTAAGCAATCTCTGTGGGATATCTTACATTTAATTTTCAGTAGTTTTCTGTACACATCTGTACAAACTTATTGAAAGCAAATTATATTGTAATGCGACGAAATTCCTTAAATGTAACATTTTCGTCAAATCTAAGGTAGATAAAATGGAAAAAAAAATTTCAGGAGCTGGTGCCGGATACGGGGCAGGTGCTGGATCTGGAGCAGGTTCAGGAGCTGGATCTGGTGCTGGAGCCGGTTCAGGATCTGGAGCTGGAGCAGGATCAGGATCTGGTGCTGGAGCAGGTTCGGGATCAGGTGCCGGAGCAGGTTCAGGAGCAGGTAGTGGAGCAGGTAGTGGTTCAGGAGCAGGTGCTGGATCTGGAGCTGGTTCAGGATACGGTGCTGGTGCAGGCGCAGGAGCTGGTGCTGGTTATGGTTCAGGATTCAGCTTTGGAGGAGGCTTTGGCCCAGGATTAGGTTATGGATCAGGTGCTGGAGCTGGATCAGGTAATTTTTAGTATTAATTCTAAAATGTATTTTGTAATATATTACTTCATACAGTTATCGGATTCGTTTTCAAAGTAAAAAGGTGGAAATTCTTAATGTTTTCTTAATGCCGAATAAAAATAATTATTTGCTAATAAATTACGTATTTTTAAATTGCCTGATAGGTTGTATTTACAAAACAAACATATTTTATAAGCCCTTTCTCTCTATCAATATTTCACACATAATTATATTTATAATTGAGGCTTTTCGCATCACACGCAAACTGTAAAATATTGATGTTTTGAAATCATATAATTCTACTTTATAAACAGCAAGAAATATGTAATAAATAAAATAAAAATAAAAAATACCTTAACAAAAAAAAGTAAAATTCAATATTCTGAGAAATTTCTGGACTTTAACAAGCTGGCCGCGGCTGACGGATATCGGGTCACTGAGCTTTTCTTTTTTCCTCAATTCACTTCAATACTGTATAATTAGAAATTTGTAACTTCTTTTTCAAGTTTGAATGTATTAAGTAATAGTTATATTAATAAAAAATACTTGCATAGTAATATATCAATCTCAACTTGAAATAAGTATTATTTATATACATTGAAAGAACTGTGCAGTAACAAAGCATTACGATTTCTCCTTTTCCAAGGGAGTCAGATGGTTAAATAGGTTTGAAATATGACTTTACTCCAACAAAACATTGATAATTTATGAATCTTAAATAAAGTTGAAAATAAATTTGAATTGCCTTCTTTTTTTCCGAATTTCGAAAATTATAATGTCATGTACCGCGTCAAAATAAATTGCGTTGTCGTTACAAAAAAGACAGTTTTCTCACATAGAATTTTAAAACTTTTAACTTTATTTCTATCTATTTATATCCTATTTCTGAACATCCAATAGACACTTCAGATTCGTTTATATATAAATCTTTATTACTTGAACGACGAATAAAGGGATTCGACAAGGAGTATTAATATGTGTGTTTCCTTCATCTTTAAAATTTAACAACTTTATTCATCAAAGCAACATTCATAAAAGCGTATTCTTCAGCTAATTGTTTGCTTCTAAAAGATATTGTACAAGATTCTTGAAATATATTAGTGTAATGTTGATATTTTCATAAATAAAAGATAAATAAAGAATAGAATACTTCGGCTAATACGATATAAATATGTGTTTGTTCGGGATATAAAATTTTAGCATTAAACTAATTTTAGAATGATCTGAGCGGAAATTGAAAGAATGACATGAAATCTTGTTGGTTTACATTGTTTACATTAAATTCCAAAAGCTTTCTGCTGGACGTGTAAACTAAAATCGACCCAGACATACATTTGTAGCTACACGGAATTATAAATATATAAGCAAATAGTAAAGGCGTTCAAATTAATCCTAATGCTTGGATTGTAGATACTGTAACTCAAATCGTATATAAGGCTGTTCAACGTAAATAACTGGCAAGAATAAACTTAAAAGTACAGATTTACCTTCAAAATCACATTGCATAATAATTTAAAAGAAATTTTCCCTAAATAAATCCAAATCCAACTATAGAAAAACTTCACAATTTAGTCGTAACTTCATTAAAATTATCGAATCCACACGAAACTCTATGTACAAATCGCCAATTCCACTTACTATCTTCATATAGACAAACACGGGATTCGAGTCAGCTTACATTTTAGAACACATTCGTCAAACAGTGTAAGTAAACTCAGTGGGATATCTTACATTTAATTTTCAGTAGTATTCTGTACACATCTGTACAAACTTATTGAAAGCAAATTATATTGTAATGCAACGAAATTCATAAATGTAACATTTTCGTCAAATCTAAGGTAGATAAAATGGAAAAAAAATTTCAGGAGCTGGTGCAGCATACGGGGCAGGTGCTGGATCCGGAGCAGGTTCAGGAGCTGGATCTGGTGCTGGAGCCGGTTCAGGATCTGGAGCTGGAGCAGGATCAGGATCTGGTGCTGGAGCAGGTTCGGGATCAGGTGCCGGAGCAGGTTCAGGATCAGGTGCGGGAGCAGGTAGTGGTTCAGGAGCAGGTGCAGGATCTGGAGCTGGTTTAGGATACGGTGCTGGTGCAGGCGCAGGAGCTGGAGCTGGTTATGGTTCAGGATTCAGCTTTGGAGGAGGCTTTGGCCCAGGATCAGGTTATGGTGCAGGTGCTGGAGCTGGAGCAGGTAATTTTTAGTATTAATTCTAAAATGCATTTTGTAATATATTACTTCATACACTTATCGAGTTCTTTTTCAAAGTAAAAAGGAGGAAATTTTTAATGTTTTTTCAATGCCGAATAAAAATAATTATTTGCTAATAAATTATGTATTTTTAAATTACATGATAGGTTGTATTTACAAAACAAACATATTATATTTAGCCCTTTCTCTCTATAAATATTTGACACATAATTATATTTATAATTGAGGCTTTTCGCATCACACGCAAACTGTAAAATATTGATGTTTTGAAATCATATAACTCTACTTTATAAACGACAAGAAATATGTAATAAATAAAATAAAAATAAAAAATACCTAACCAAAGAAATGTAAAATTCAATATTCTGAGAAATTTCTGGACTTTAACAAGCTGGCTGCCGCTGACGGATATCGGATCACTGAGCTTTTCTTTTTTCCTCAATTCACTTCAATACTGTATAATTAGAAATTTATAACTTCTTTTTAAGTTTGAATGTATTAAGTAATAGTTATATTAATAAAAAACACTTGCATAGTAATATATTAATCTCAACTTGAAATAAGTATTATTTATATACATTGAAAGAACTGTGCAGTAACAAAACATTAAGATTTCTCCTTTTCCAACGGAGTCAGATGGTTAAATAGGTTTGAAATATGACTTTACTCAAGCAAAACATTGTTAATTTATGAATTTTAAATGAGGTTGAAAATAAATTTGAATTGCCTTCTTTTTTTCCGAATTTCGAAAATTTTAATGTCATGTACCGCGTCAAAATAAATTGCGCATGTCGTTATAAAAAAGACAGTTTTCGCACATAGAGTTTTAAAACCTTTAACTTTATTTACAACTTTATTTCGATCTATTTCTATCCTATTTCTGAACATCCAATAGACACTTCAGATTCGTTTATATGTAAATCTTTATTACTTAAAAGACGAAGAAAGGGATTCGACAAGGAGAATTAATACGTCTGTGTCCTTTATCTTTAAAATTTAACAACTTTATTCAATAAAGCAACATTCATAAAAGCGTATTCTTCAGCTAATTGTTTGCTTCTAAAAGATATTGTACAAGATTCTTGAAATATATTAGAGTATTGTTATTATTTTCATAAATAAAACATAAATAAAGAATAGAATACTTCGGCTAAGACGATATAAATATGTCTTTGTTCGGGATATAAAATTTTAGCATTAAACTAATTTTAGAATGATCTGAGCGGAAGTGGAAGGAATGACATGAAATTTTGTTGGTTTACATTGTTTACATTAAATTCCTAAAGCTTTCTGCTGGACGTGTAAACTAAAATCGACTCAGACTTAGATTTGTAACTACACGGAATTATAAATACATAAGCAAATATTAAAGGCGTTCAAATTAATCCTAATGCTTGAATTGTAGATACTGTAACTCAAATCGTATATAAGGCTGTTAAACGTAAATAACTGGCAAGAATAAACTTAAAAGTACAGATTTACCTTCAAAATCACATTGCATAATAATTTAAAAGAAATTTTCCCTAAATAAATCCAAATCCAACTATAGAAAAACTTCACAATTTAGTCGTAACTTCATTAAAATTATCGAATCCACACGAAACTCTATGTACAAATCGCCAATTCCACTTACTATCTTCATATAGACAAACACGGGATTCGAGTCAGCTTACATTTTAGAACACATTCGTCAAACAGTGTAAGTAAACTCAGTGGGATATCTTACATTTAATTTTCAGTAGTATTCTGTGCACATCTGTACAAACTTATTGAAAGCAAATTATATTTTAATGCGACGAAATTCATTAAATGTAACATTTTCGTCAAATCTAAGGTAGATAAAATGGAAAAAAAATTTCAGGAGCTGGTGCAGGATACGGGGCAGGTGTTGGATCCGGAGCAGGTTCAGGAGCTGGCTCTGGTGCTGGAGCCGGTTCAGGATCTGGAGCTGGAGCAGGATCAGGATCTGGTGCTGGAGCAGGATCAGGATCTGGTGCTGGAGCAGGTTCGGGATCAGGTGCCGGAGCAGGTTCAGGATCAGGTGCTGGAGAAGGTAGTGGTTCAGGAGCAGGTGCAGGATCTGGAGCTGGTTTAGGATACGGTGCTGGTGCAGGCGCAGGAGCTGGTGCTGGTTATGGTTCAGGATTCAGCTTTGGAGGAGGCTTTGGCCCAGGATCAGGTTATGGTGCAGGTGCTGGAGCTGGAGCAGGTAATTTTTAGTATTAATTCTAAAATGTATTTTGTAATATATTGCTTCATACACTTATCGAGTTCTTTTTCAAAGTAAAAAGGAGGAAATTTTTAATGTTTTTTCAATGCCGAATAAAAATAATTATTTGCTAATAAATTATGTATTTTTAAATTACATGATAGGTTGTATTTACAAAACAAACATATTATATTTAGCCCTTTCTCTCTATAAATATTTGACACATAATTATATTTATATTGAGGCTTTTCGCATCACACGCAAACTGTAAAATATTGATGTTTCGAAATCATATAACTCTACTTTATAAACGACAAGAAATATGTAATAAATAAAATAAAAATAAAAAATACCTAACCAAAGAAATGTAAAATTCAATATTCTGAGAAATTTCTGGACTTTAACAAGCTGGCTGCCGCTGACGGATATCGGATCACTGAGCTTTTCTTTTTTCCTCAATTCACTTCAATACTGTATAATTAGAAATTTGTAACTTCTTTTTAAGTTTGAATGTATTAAGTAATAGTTATATTAATAAAAAACACTTGCATAGTAATATATTAATCTCAACTTGAAATAAGTATTATTTATATACATTGAAAGAACTGTGCAGTAACAAAACATTACGATTTCTCCTTTTCCAACGGAGTCAGATGGTTAAATAGGTTTGAAATATGACTTTACTCAAGCAAAACATTGTTAATTTATGAATTTTAAATGAGGTTGAAAATAAATTTGAATTGCCTTCTTTTTTTCCGAATTTCGAAAATTTTAATGTCATGTACCGCGTCAAAATAAATTGCGCATGTCGTTATAAAAAAGACAGTTTTCGCACATAGAGTTTTAAAACCTTTAACTTTATTTACAACTTTATTTCTATCTATTTCTATCCTATTTCTGAACATCCAATAGACACTTCAGATTCGTTTATATGTAAATCTTTATTACTTAAAAGACGAAGAAAGGGATTCGACAAGGAGTATTAATACGTCTGTGTCCTTTATCTTTAAAATTTAACAACTTTATTCAATAAAGCAACATTCATAAAAGCGTATTCTTCAGCTAATTGTTTGCTTCTAAAAGATATTGTACAAGATTCTTGAAATATATTAGAGTATTGTTATTATTTTCATAAATAAAACATAAATAAAGAACAGAATACTTCGGCTAAGACGATATAAATATGTCTTTGTTCGGGATATAAAATTTTAGCATTAAACTAATTTTAGAATGATCTGAGCGGAAGTGGAAAGAATGACATGAAATTTTGTTGGTTACATTGTTTACATTAAATTCCTAAAGCTTTCTGCTGGACGTGTAAACTAAAATCGACTCAGACTTAGATTTGTAGCTACACGGATTTATAAATACATAAGCAAATATTAAAGGCGTTCAAATTAATCCTAATGCTTGAATTGTAGATACTGTAACTCAAATCGTATATAAGGCTGTTCAACGTAACTAACTGGCAAGAATAAACTTAAAAGTACAGATTTACCTTCAAAATCACATTGCATAATAATTTAAAAGAAATTTTCCCTAAATAAATCAAAATCCAACTATAGAAAAACTTCACAATTTAGTCGTAACTTCATTAAAATTATCGAATCCACACGAAACTCTATGTACAAATCGCCAATTCCACTTACTATCTTCATATAGACAAACACGGGATTCGAGTCAGCTTACATTTTAGAACACATTCGTCAAACAGTGTAAGTAAACTCAGTGGGATATCTTACATTTAATTTTCAGTAGTATTCTGTACACATCTGTACAAACTTATTGAAAGCAAATTATATTTTAATGCGACGAAATTCATTAAATGTAACATTTTCGTCAAATCTAAGGTAGATAAAATGGAAAAAAAAAATTTCAGGAGCTGGTGCAGGATACGGGGCAGGTGTTGGATCCGGAGCAGGTTCAGGAGCTGGATCTGGTGCTGGAGCCGGTTCAGGATCTGGAGCTGGAGCAGGATCAGGATCTGGTGCTGGAGCAGGATCAGGATCTGGAGCTGGAGCAGGTTCGGGATCAGGTGCCGGAGCAGGTTCAGGAACAGGTGCTGGAGCAGGTAGTGGTTCAGGAGCAGGTGCAGGATCTGGAGCTGGTTTAGGATACGGTGCTGGTGCAGGCTCAGGAGCTGGTGCTGGTTATGGTTATGGTTCAGGATTCAGCTTTGGAGGAGGCTTTGGCCCAGGATCAGGTTATGGTGCAGGTGCTGGAGCTGGAGCAGGTAATTTTTAGTATTAATTCTAAAATGTATTTTGTAATATATTACTTCATACACTTATCGAGTTCTTTTTCAAAGTAAAAAGGAGGAAATTTTTAATGTTTTTTCAATGCCGAATAAAAATAATTATTTGCTAATAAATTATGTATTTTTAAATTACATGATAGGTTGTATTTACAAAACAAACATATTATATTTAGCCCTTTCTCTCTATAAATATTTGACACATAATTATATTTATAATTGAGGCTTTTCGCATCACACGCAAACTGTAAAATATTGATGTTTTGAAATCATAAAACTCTACTTTATAAACGACAAGAAATATGTAATAAATAAAATAAAAATAAAAAATACCTAACCAAAGAAATGTAAAATTCAATATTCTGAGAAATTTCTGGACTTTAACAAGCTGGCTGCCGCTGACGGATATCGGATCACTGAGCTTTTCTTTTTTCCTCACTTCACTTCAATACTGTATAATTAGAAATTTGTAACTTCTTTTTAAGTTTGAATGTATTAAGTAATAGTTATATTAATAAAAAACACTTGCATAGTAATATATTAATCTCAACTTGAAATAAGTATTATTTATATACATTGAAAGAACTGTGCAGTAACAAAACATTACGATTTCTCCTTTTCCAACGGAGTCAGATGGTTAAATAGGTTTGAAATATGACTTTACTCAAGCAAAACATTGTTAATTTATGAATTTTAAATGAGGTTGAAAATAAATTTGAATTGCCTTCTTTTTTTCCGAATTTCGAAAATTTTAATGTCATGTACCGCGTCAAAATAAATTGCGCATGTCGTTATAAAAAAGACAGTTTTCGCACATAGAGTTTTAAAACCTTTAACTTTATTTACAACTTTATTTCTATCTATTTCTATCCTATTTCTGAACATCCAATAGACACTTCAGATTCGTTTATATGTAAATCTTTATTACTTAAAAGACGAAGAAAGGGATTCGACAAGGAGTATTAATACGTCTGTGTCCTTTATCTTTAAAATTTAACAACTTTATTCAATAAAGCAACATTCATAAAAGCGCATTCTTCAGCTAATTGTTTGCTTCTAAAAGATATTGTACAAGATTCTTGAAATATATTAGAGTATTGTTATTATTTTCATAAATAAAACATAAATAAAGAACAGAATACTTCGGCTAAGACGATATAAATATGTCTTTGTTCGGGAAATAAAATTTTAGCATTAAACTATTTTTAGAATGATCTGAGCGGAAGTGGAAAGAATGACATGAAATTTTGTTGGTTTACATTGTTTACATTAAATTCCTAAAGCTTTCTGCTGGACGTGTAAACTAATTCGACTCAGACTTAGATTTGTAGCTACACGGATTTATAAATACATAAGCAAATATTAAAGGCGTTCAAATTAATCCTAATGCTTGAATTGTAGATACTGTAACTCAAATCGTATATAAGGCTGTTCAACGTAACTAACTGGCAAGAATAAACTTAAAAGTACAGATTTACCTTCAAAATCACATTGCATAATAATTTAAAAGAAATTTTCCCTAAATAAATCCAAATCAAACTATAGAAAAACTTCACAATTTAGTCGTAACTTCATTAAAATTATCGAATCCACACGAAACTCTATGTACAAATCGCCAATTCCACTTACTATCTTCATATAGACAAACACGGGATTCGAGTCAGCTTACATTTTAGAACACATTCGTCAAACAGTGTAAGTAAACTCAGTGGGATATCTTACATTTAATTTTCAGTAGTATTCTGTACACATCTGTACAAACTTATTGAAAGCAAATTATATTTTAATGCGACGAAATTCATTAAATGTAACATTTTCGTCAAATCTAAGGTAGATAAAATGGAAAAAAAAATTTCAGGAGCTGGTGCAGGATACGGGGCAGGTGTTGGATCCGGAGCAGGTTCAGGAGCTGGATCTGGTGCTGGAGCCGGAGCAGGATCTGGTGCTGGAGCAGGATCAGGATCTGGTGCTGGAGCAGGTTCGGGATCAGGTGCCGGAGCAGGTTCAGGATCAGGTGCTGGAGCAGGTAGTGGTTCAGGAGCAGGTGCAGGATCTGGAGCTGGTTTAGGATACGGTGCTGGTGCAGGCGCAGGAGCTGGTGCTGGTTATGGTTCAGGATTCAGCTTTGGAGGAGGCGTTGGCCCAGGATCAGGTTATGGTGCAGGTGCTGGAGCTGGAGCAGGTAATTTTTAGTATTAATTCTAAAATGTATTTTGTAATATATTACTTCATACACTTATCGAGTTCTTTTTCAAAGTAAAAAGGAGGAAATTTTTAATGTTTTTTCAATGCCGAATAAAAATAATTATTTGCTAATAAATTATGTATTTTTAAATTACATGATAGGTTGTATTTACAAAACAAACATATTATATTTAGCCCTTTCTCTCTATAAATATTTGACACATAATTATATTTATAATTGAGGCTTTTCGCATCACACGCAAACTGTAAAATATTGATGTTTTGAAATCATAAAACTCTACTTTATAAACGACAAGAAATATGTAATAAATAAAATAAAAATAAAAAATACCTAACCAAAGAAATGTAAAATTCAATATTCTGAGAAATTTCTGGACTTTAACAAGCTGGCTGCCGCTGACGGATATCGGATCACTGAGCTTTTCTTTTTTCCTCACTTCACTTCAATACTGTATAATTAGAAATTTGTAACTTCTTTTTAAGTTTGAATGTATTAAGTAATAGTTATATTAATAAAAAACACTTGCATAGTAATATATTAATCTCAACTTGAAATAAGTATTATTTATATACATTGAAAGAACTGTGCAGTAACAAAACATTACGATTTCTCCTTTTCCAACGGAGTCAGATGGTTAAATAGGTTTAAAATATCACTTTACTCAAGCAAAACATTGTTAATTTATGAATTTTAAATGAGGTTGAAAATAAATTTGAATTGCCTTCTTTTTTTCCGAATTTCGAAAATTTTAATGTCATGTACCGCGTCAAAATAAATTGCGCATGTCGTTATAAAAAAGACAGTTTTCGCACATAGAGTTTTAAAACCTTTAACTTTATTTACAACTTTATTTCTATCTATTTCTATCCTATTTCTGAACATCCAATAGACACTTCAGATTCGTTTATATGTAAATCTTTATTACTTAAAAGACGAAGAAAGGGATTCGACAAGGAGTATTAATACGTCTGTGTCCTTTATCTTTAAAATTTAACAACTTTATTCAATAAAGCAACATTCATAAAAGCGTATTCTTCAGCTAATTGTTTGCTTCTAAAAGATATTGTACAAGATTCTTGAAATATATTAGAGTATTGTTATTATTTTCATAAATAAAACATAAATAAAGAACAGAATACTTCGGCTAAGACGATATAAATATGTCTTTGTTCGGGATATAAAATTTTAGCATTAAACTAATTTTAGAATGATCTGAGCGGAAGTGGAAAGAATGACATGAAATTTTGTTGGTTTACATTGTTTACATTAAATTCCTAAAGCTTTCTGCTGGACGTGTAAACTAAAATCGACTCAGACTTAGATTTGTAGCTACACGGAATTATAAATACATAAGCAAATATTAAAGGCGTTCAAATTAATCCTAATGCTTGAATTGTAGATACTGTAACTCAAATCGTATATAAGGCTGTTCAACGTAACTAACTGGCAAGAATAAACTTAAAAGTACAGATTTACCTTCAAAATCACATTGCATAATAATTTAAAAGAAATTTTCCCTAAATAAATCCAAATCAAACTATAGAAAAACTTCACAATTTAGTCGTAACTTCATTAAAATTATCGAATCCACACGAAACTCTATGTACAAATCGCCAATTCCACTTACTATCTTCATATAGACAAACACGGGATTCGAGTCAGCTTACATTTTAGAACACATTCGTCAAACAGTGTAAGTAAACTCAGTGGGATATCTTACATTTAATTTTCAGTA
This sequence comes from Salticus scenicus, assembly GCA_963930645.1. Lineage (NCBI taxonomy): Eukaryota > Metazoa > Arthropoda > Arachnida > Araneae > Salticidae > Salticus > Salticus scenicus. The sequence continues at coordinate 146,910,242 of OZ005657.1, read as the reverse complement.
GTATTCTGTACACATCTGTACAAACTTATTGAAAGCAAATTATATTTTAATGCGACGAAATTCATTAAATGTAACATTTTCGTCAAATCTAAGGTAGATAAAATGGAAAAAAAAATTTCAGGAGCTGGTGCAGGATACGGGGCAGGTGTTGGATCCGGAGCAGGTTCAGGAGCTGGATCTGGTGCTGGAGCCGGAGCAGGATCTGGTGCTGGAGCAGGATCAGGATCTGGTGCTGGAGCAGGTTCGGGATCAGGTGCCGGAGCAGGTTCAGGATCAGGTGCTGGAGCAGGTAGTGGTTCAGGAGCAGGTGCAGGATCTGGAGCTGGTTTAGGATACGGTGCTGGTGCAGGCGCAGGAGCTGGTGCTGGTTATGGTTCAGGATTCAGCTTTGGAGGAGGCGTTGGCCCAGGATCAGGTTATGGTGCAGGTGCTGGAGCTGGAGCAGGTAATTTTTAGTATTAATTCTAAAATGTATTTTGTAATATATTACTTCATACACTTATCGAGTTCTTTTTCAAAGTAAAAAGGAGGAAATTTTTAATGTTTTTTCAATGCCGAATAAAAATAATTATTTGCTAATAAATTATGTATTTTTAAATTACATGATAGGTTGTATTTACAAAACAAACATATTATATTTAGCCCTTTCTCTCTATAAATATTTGACACATAATTATATTTATAATTGAGGCTTTTCGCATCACACGCAAACTGTAAAATATTGATGTTTTGAAATCATAAAACTCTACTTTATAAACGACAAGAAATATGTAATAAATAAAATAAAAATAAAAAATACCTAACCAAAGAAATGTAAAATTCAATATTCTGAGAAATTTCTGGACTTTAACAAGCTGGCTGCCGCTGACGGATATCGGATCACTGAGCTTTTCTTTTTTCCTCACTTCACTTCAATACTGTATAATTAGAAATTTGTAACTTCTTTTTAAGTTTGAATGTATTAAGTAATAGTTATATTAATAAAAAACACTTGCATAGTAATATATTAATCTCAACTTGAAATAAGTATTATTTATATACATTGAAAGAACTGTGCAGTAACAAAACATTACGATTTCTCCTTTTCCAACGGAGTCAGATGGTTAAATAGGTTTGAAATATGACTTTACTCAAGCAAAACATTGTTAATTTATGAATTTTAAATGAGGTTGAAAATAAATTTGAATTGCCTTCTTTTTTTCCGAATTTCGAAAATTTTAATGTCATGTACCGCGTCAAAATAAATTGCGCATGTCGTTATAAAAAAGACAGTTTTCGCACATAGAGTTTTAAAACCTTTAACTTTATTTACAACTTTATTTCTATCTATTTCTATCCTATTTCTGAACATCCAATAGACACTTCAGATTCGTTTATATGTAAATCTTTATTACTTAAAAGACGAAGAAAGGGATTCGACAAGGAGTATTAATACGTCTGTGTCCTTTATCTTTAAAATTTAACAACTTTATTCAATAAAGCAACATTCATAAAAGCGTATTCTTCAGCTAATTGTTTGCTTCTAAAAGATATTGTACAAGATTCTTGAAATATATTAGAGTATTGTTATTATTTTCATAAATAAAACATAAATAAAGAACAGAATACTTCGGCTAAGACGATATAAATATGTCTTTGTTCGGGATATAAAATTTTAGCATTAAACTAATTTTAGAATGATCTGAGCGGAAGTGGAAAGAATGACATGAAATTTTGTTGGTTTACATTGTTTACATTAAATTCCTAAAGCTTTCTGCTGGACGTGTAAACTAAAATCGACTCAGACTTAGATTTGTAGCTACACGGAATTATAAATACATAAGCAAATATTAAAGGCGTTCAAATTAATCCTAATGCTTGAATTGTAGATACTGTAACTCAAATCGTATATAAGGCTGTTCAACGTAACTAACTGGCAAGAATAAACTTAAAAGTACAGATTTACCTTCAAAATCACATTGCATAATAATTTAAAAGAAATTTTCCCTAAATAAATCCAAATCAAACTATAGAAAAACTTCACAATTTAGTCGTAACTTCATTAAAATTATCGAATCCACACGAAACTCTATGTACAAATCGCCAATTCCACTTACTATCTTCATATAGACAAACACGGGATTCGAGTCAGCTTACATTTTAGAACACATTCGTCAAACAGTGTAAGTAAACTCAGTGGGATATCTTACATTTAATTTTCAGTAGTATTCTGTACACATCTGTACAAACTTATTGAAAGCAAATTATATTTTAATGCGACGAAATTCATTAAATGTAACATTTTCGTCAAATCTAAGGTAGATAAAATGGAAAAAAAAATTTCAGGAGCTGGTGCAGGATACGGGGCAGGTGTTGGATCCGGAGCAGGTTCAGGAGCTGGATCTGGTGCTGGAGCCGGAGCAGGATCTGGTGCTGGAGCAGGATCAGGATCTGGTGCTGGAGCAGGTTCGGGATCAGGTGCCGGAGCAGGTTCAGGATCAGGTGCTGGAGCAGGTAGTGGTTCAGGAGCAGGTGCAGGATCTGGAGCTGGTTTAGGATACGGTGCTGGTGCAGGCGCAGGAGCTGGTGCTGGTTATGGTTCAGGATTCAGCTTTGGAGGAGGCGTTGGCCCAGGATCAGGTTATGGTGCAGGTGCTGGAGCTGGAGCAGGTAATTTTTAGTATTAATTCTAAAATGTATTTTGTAATATATTACTTCATACACTTATCGAGTTCTTTTTCAAAGTAAAAAGGAGGAAATTTTTAATGTTTTTTCAATGCCGAATAAAAATAATTATTTGCTAATAAATTATGTATTTTTAAATTACATGATAGGTTGTATTTACAAAACAAACATATTATATTTAGCCCTTTCTCTCTATAAATATTTGACACATAATTATATTTATAATTGAGGCTTTTCGCATCACACGCAAACTGTAAAATATTGATGTTTTGAAATCATAAAACTCTACTTTATAAACGACAAGAAATATGTAATAAATAAAATAAAAATAAAAAATACCTAACCAAAGAAATGTAAAATTCAATATTCTGAGAAATTTCTGGACTTTAACAAGCTGGCTGCCGCTGACGGATATCGGATCACTGAGCTTTTCTTTTTTCCTCACTTCACTTCAATACTGTATAATTAGAAATTTGTAACTTCTTTTTAAGTTTGAATGTATTAAGTAATAGTTATATTAATAAAAAACACTTGCATAGTAATATATTAATCTCAACTTGAAATAAGTATTATTTATATACATTGAAAGAACTGTGCAGTAACAAAACATTACGATTTCTCCTTTTCCAACGGAGTCAGATGGTTAAATAGGTTTAAAATATCACTTTACTCAAGCAAAACATTGTTAATTTATGAATTTTAAATGAGGTTGAAAATAAATTTGAATTGCCTTCTTTTTTTCCGAATTTCGAAAATTTTAATGTCATGTACCGCGTCAAAATAAATTGCGCATGTCGTTATAAAAAAGACAGTTTTCGCACATAGAGTTTTAAAACCTTTAACTTTATTTACAACTTTATTTCTATCTATTTCTATCCTATTTCTGAACATCCAATAGACACTTCAGATTCGTTTATATGTAAATCTTTATTACTTAAAAGACGAAGAAAGGGATTCGACAAGGAGTATTAATACGTCTGTGTCCTTTATCTTTAAAATTTAACAACTTTATTCAATAAAGCAACATTCATAAAAGCGTATTCTTCAGCTAATTGTTTGCTTCTAAAAGATATTGTACAAGATTCTTGAAATATATTAGAGTATTGTTATTATTTTCATAAATAAAACATAAATAAAGAACAGAATACTTCGGCTAAGACGATATAAATATGTCTTTGTTCGGGATATAAAATTTTAGCATTAAACTAATTTTAGAATGATCTGAGCGGAAGTGGAAAGAATGACATGAAATTTTGTTGGTTTACATTGTTTACATTAAATTCCTAAAGCTTTCTGCTGGACGTGTAAACTAAAATCGACTCAGACTTAGATTTGTAGCTACACGGATTTATAAATACATAAGCAAATATTAAAGGCGTTCAAATTAATCCTAATGCTTGAATTGTAGATACTGTAACTCAAATCGTATATAAGGCTGTTCAACGTAACTAACTGGCAAGAATAAACTTAAAAGTACAGATTTACCTTCAAAATCACATTGCATAATAATTTAAAAGAAATTTTCCCTAAATAAATCAAAATCCAACTATAGAAAAACTTCACAATTTAGTCGTAACTTCATTAAAATTATCGAATCCACACGAAACTCTATGTACAAATCGCCAATTCCACTTACTATCTTCATATAGACAAACACGGGATTCGAGTCAGCTTACATTTTAGAACACATTCGTCAAACAGTGTAAGTAAACTCAGTGGGATATCTTACATTTAATTTTCAGTAGTATTCTGTACACATCTGTACAAACTTATTGAAAGCAAATTATATTTTAATGCGACGAAATTCATTAAATGTAACATTTTCGTCAAATCTAAGGTAGATAAAATGGAAAAAAAAAATTTCAGGAGCTGGTGCAGGATACGGGGCAGGTGTTGGATCCGGAGCAGGTTCAGGAGCTGGATCTGGTGCTGGAGCCGGTTCAGGATCTGGAGCTGGAGCAGGATCAGGATCTGGTGCTGGAGCAGGATCAGGATCTGGAGCTGGAGCAGGTTCGGGATCAGGTGCCGGAGCAGGTTCAGGAACAGGTGTTGGAGCAGGTAGTGGTTCAGGAGCAGGTGCAGGATCTGGAGCTGGTTTAGGATACGGTGCTGGTGCAGGCTCAGGAGCTGGTGCTGGTTATGGTTATGGTTCAGGATTCAGCTTTGGAGGAGGCTTTGGCCCAGGATCAGGTTATGGTGCAGGTGCTGGAGCTGGAGCAGGTAATTTTTAGTATTAATTCTAAAATGTATTTTGTAATATATTACTTCATACACTTATCGAGTTCTTTTTCAAAGTAAAAAGGAGGAAATTTTTAATGTTTTTTCAATGCCGAATAAAAATAATTATTTGCTAATAAATTATGTATTTTTAAATTACATGATAGGTTGTATTTACAAAACAAACATATTATATTTAGCCCTTTCTCTCTATAAATATTTGACACATAATTATATTTATAATTGAGGCTTTTCGCATCACACGCAAACTGTAAAATATTGATGTTTTGAAATCATAAAACTCTACTTTATAAACGACAAGAAATATGTAATAAATAAAATAAAAATAAAAAATACCTAACCAAAGAAATGTAAAATTCAATATTCTGAGAAATTTCTGGACTTTAACAAGCTGGCTGCCGCTGACGGATATCGGATCACTGAGCTTTTCTTTTTTCCTCACTTCACTTCAATACTGTATAATTAGAAATTTGTAACTTCTTTTTAAGTTTGAATGTATTAAGTAATAGTTATATTAATAAAAAACACTTGCATAGTAATATATTAATCTCAACTTGAAATAAGTATTATTTATATACATTGAAAGAACTGTGCAGTAACAAAACATTACGATTTCTACTTTTCCAACGGAGTCAGATGGTTAAATAGGTTTGAAATATGACTTTACTCAAGCAAAACATTGTTAATTTATGAATTTTAAATGAGGTTGAAAATAAATTTGAATTGCCTTCTTTTTTTCCGAATTTCGAAAATATTAATGTCATGTACCGCGTCAAAATAAATTGCGCATGTCGTTATAAAAAAGACAGTTTTCGCACATAGAGTTTTAAAACCTTTAACTTTATTTACAACTTTATTTCTATCTATTTCTATCCTATTTCTGAACATCCAATAGACACTTCAGATTCGTTTATATGTAAATCTTTATTACTTAAAAGACGAAGAAAGGGATTCGACAAGGAGTATTAATACGTCTGTGTCCTTTATCTTTAAAATTTAACAACTTTATTCAATAAAGCAACATTCATAAAAGCGTATTCTTCAGCTAATTGTTTGCTTCTAAAAGATATTGTACAAGATTCTTGAAATATATTAGAGTATTGTTATTATTTTCATAAATAAAACATAAATTAAGAATAGAATACTTCGGCTAAGACGATATAAATATGTCTTTGTTCGGGATATAAAATTTTAGCATTAAACTAATTTTAGAATGATCTGAGCGGAAGTGGAAAGAATGACATGAAATTTTGTTGGTTTACATTGTTTACATTAAATTCCTAAAGCTTTTTGCTGGACGTGTAAACTAAAATCGACTCAGACTTACATATGTAGCTACACGGAATTATAAATACATAAGCAAATATTAAAGGCGTTCAAATTAATCCTAATGCTTGAATTGTAGATACTGTAACTCAAATCGTATATAAGGCTGTTCAATGTAACTAACTGGCAAGAATAAACTTAAAAGTACAGATTTACCTTCAAAATCACATTGCATAATAATTTAAAAGAAATTTTCCCTAAATAAATCCAAATCCAACTATAGAAAAACTTCACAATTTAGTCGTAACTTCATTAAAATTATCGAATCCACACGAAACTCTATGTACAAATCGCCAATTCCACTTACTATCTTCATATAGACAAACACGGGATTCGAGTCAGCTTACATTTTAGAACACATTCGTCAAACAGTGTAAGTAAACTCAGTGGTATATCTTACATTTAATTTTCAGTAGTATTCTGTACACATCTGTACAAACTTATTGAAAGCAAATTATATTTTAATGCGACGAAATTCATTAAATGTAACATTTTCGTCAAATCTAAGGTAGATAAAATGGAAAAAAAAATTTCAGGAGCTGGTGCAGGATACGGGGCAGGTGTTGGATCCGGAGCAGGTTCAGGAGCTGGATCTGGTGCTGGAGCCGGATCAGGATCTGGTGCTGGAGCAGGATCAGGATCTGGTGCTGGAGCAGGTTCGGGATCAGGTGCCGGAGCAGGTTCAGGATCAGGTGCTGGAGCAGGTAGTGGTTCAGGAGCAGGTGCAGGATCTGGAGCTGGTTTAGGATACGGTGCTGGTGCAGGCGCAGGAGCTGGTGCTGGTTATGGTTCAGGATTCAGCTTTGGAGGAGGCTTTGGCCCAGGATCAGGTTATGGTGCAGGTGCTGGAGCTGGAGCAGGTAATTTTTAGTATTAATTCTAAAATGTATTTTGTAATATATTACTTCATACACTTATCGAGTTCTTTTTCAAAGTAAAAAGGAGGAAATTTTTAATGTTTTTTCAATGCCGAATAAAAATAATTATTTGCTAATAAATTATGTATTTTTAAATTACATGATAGGTTGTATTTACAAAACAAACATATTATATTTAGCCCTTTCTCTCTATAAATATTTGACACATAATTATATTTATAATTGAGGCTTTTCGCATCACACGCAAACTGTAAAATATTGATGTTTTGAAATCATAAAACTCTACTTTATAAACGACAAGAAATATGTAATAAATAAAATAAAAATAAAAAATACCTAACCAAAGAAATGTAAAATTCAATATTCTGAGAAATTTCTGGACTTTAACAAGCTGGCTGCCGCTGACGGATATCGGATCACTGAGCTTTTCTTTTTTCCTCACTTCACTTCAATACTGTATAATTAGAAATTTGTAACTTCTTTTTAAGTTTGAATGTATTAAGTAATAGTTATATTAATAAAAAACACTTGCATAGTAATATATTAATCTCAACTTGAAATAAGTATTATTTATATACATTGAAAGAACTGTGCAGTAACAAAACATTACGATTTCTCCTTTTCCAACGGAGTCAGATGGTTAAATAGGTTTAAAATATCACTTTACTCAAGCAAAACATTGTTAATTTATGAATTTTAAATGAGGTTGAAAATAAATTTGAATTGCCTTCTTTTTTTCCGAATTTCGAAAATTTTAATGTCATGTACCGCGTCAAAATAAATTGCGCATGTCGTTATAAAAAAGACAGTTTTCGCACATAGAGTTTTAAAACCTTTAACTTTATTTACAACTTTATTTCTATCTATTTCTATCCTATTTCTGAACATCCAATAGACACTTCAGATTCGTTTATATGTAAATCTTTATTACTTAAAAGACGAAGAAAGGGATTCGACAAGGAGTATTAATACGTCTGTGTCCTTTATCTTTAAAATTTAACAACTTTATTCAATAAAGCAACATTCATAAAAGCGTATTCTTCAGCTAATTGTTTGCTTCTAAAAGATATTGTACAAGATTCTTGAAATATATTAGAGTATTGTTATTATTTTCATAAATAAAACATAAATAAAGAACAGAATACTTCGGCTAAGACGATATAAATATGTCTTTGTTCGGGATATAAAATTTTAGCATTAAACTAATTTTAGAATGATCTGAGCGGAAGTGGAAAGAATGACATGAAATTTTGTTGGTTTACATTGTTTACATTAAATTCCTAAAGCTTTCTGCTGGACGTGTAAACTAAAATCGACTCAGACTTAGATTTGTAGCTACACGGATTTATAAATACATAAGCAAATATTAAAGGCGTTCAAATTAATCCTAATGCTTGAATTGTAGATACTGTAACTCAAATCGTATATAAGGCTGTTCAACGTAACTAACTGGCAAGAATAAACTTAAAAGTACAGATTTACCTTCAAAATCACATTGCATAATAATTTAAAAGAAATTTTCCCTAAATAAATCAAAATCCAACTATAGAAAAACTTCACAATTTAGTCGTAACTTCATTAAAATTATCGAATCCACACGAAACTCTATGTACAAATCGCCAATTCCACTTACTATCTTCATATAGACAAACACGGGATTCGAGTCAGCTTACATTTTAGAACACATTCGTCAAACAGTGTAAGTAAACTCAGTGGGATATCTTACATTTAATTTTCAGTAGTATTCTGTACACATCTGTACAAACTTATTGAAAGCAAATTATATTTTAATGCGACGAAATTCATTAAATGTAACATTTTCGTCAAATCTAAGGTAGATAAAATGGAAAAAAAAAATTTCAGGAGCTGGTGCAGGATACGGGGCAGGTGTTGGATCCGGAGCAGGTTCAGGAGCTGGATCTGGTGCTGGAGCCGGTTCAGGATCTGGAGCTGGAGCAGGATCAGGATCTGGTGCTGGAGCAGGATCAGGATCTGGAGCTGGAGCAGGTTCGGGATCAGGTGCCGGAGCAGGTTCAGGAACAGGTGTTGGAGCAGGTAGTGGTTCAGGAGCAGGTGCAGGATCTGGAGCTGGTTTAGGATACGGTGCTGGTGCAGGCTCAGGAGCTGGTGCTGGTTATGGTTATGGTTCAGGATTCAGCTTTGGAGGAGGCTTTGGCCCAGGATCATGTTATGGTGCAGGTGCTGGAGCTGGAGCAGGTAATTTTTAGTATTAATTCTAAAATGTATTTTGTAATATATTACTTCATACACTTATCGAGTTCTTTTTCAAAGTAAAAAGGAGGAAATTTTTAATGTTTTTTCAATGCCGAATAAAAATAATTATTTGCTAATAAATTATGTATTTTTAAATTACATGATAGGTTGTATTTACAAAACAAACATATTATATTTAGCCCTTTCTCTCTATAAATATTTGACACATAATTATATTTATAATTGAGGCTTTTCGCATCACACGCAAATTGTAAAATATTGATGTTTTGAAATCATAAAACTCTACTTTATAAACGACAAGAAATATGTAATAAATAAAATAAAAATAAAAAATACCTAACCAAAGAAATGTAAAATTCAATATTCTGAGAAATTTCTGGACTTTAACAAGCTGGCTGCCGCTGACGGATATCGGATCACTGAGCTTTTCTTTTTTCCTCACTTCACTTCAATACTGTATAATTAGAAATTTGTAACTTCTTTTTAAGTTTGAATGTATTAAGTAATAGTTATATTAATAAAAAACACTTGCATAGTAATATATTAATCTCAACTTGAAATAAGTATTATTTATATACATTGAAAGAACTGTGCAGTAACAAAACATTACGATTTCTCCTTTTCCAACGGAGTCAGATGGTTAAATAGGTTTGAAATATGACTTTACTCAAGCAAAACATTGTTAATTTATGAATTTTAAATGAGGTTGAAAATAAATTTGAATTGCCTTCTTTTTTTCCGAATTTCGAAAATATTAATGTCATGTACCGCGTCAAAATAAATTGCGCATGTCGTTATAAAAAAGACAGTTTTCGCACATAGAGTTTTAAAACCTTTAACTTTATTTACAACTTTATTTCTATCTATTTCTATCCTATTTCTGAACATCCAATAGACACTTCAGATTCGTTTATATGTAAATCTTTATTACTTAAAAGACGAAGAAAGGGATTCGACAAGGAGTATTAATACGTCTGTGTCCTTTATCTTTAAAATTTAACAACTTTATTCAATAAAGCAACATTCATAAAAGCGTATTCTTCAGCTAATTGTTTGCTTCTAAAAGATATTGTACAAGATTCTTGAAATATATTAGAGTATTGTTATTATTTTCATAAATAAAACATAAATTAAGAATAGAATACTTCGGCTAAGACGATATAAATATGTCTTTGTTCGGGATATAAAATTTTAGCATTAAACTAATTTTAGAATGATCTGAGCGGAAGTGGAAAGAATGACATGAAATTTTGTTGGTTTACATTGTTTACATTAAATTCCTAAAGCTTTTTGCTGGACGTGTAAACTAAAATCGACTCAGACTTACATATGTAGCTACACGGAATTATAAATACATAAGCAAATATTAAAGGCGTTCAAATTAATCCTAATGCTTGAATTGTAGATACTGTAACTCAAATCGTATATAAGGCTGTTCAATGTAACTAACTGGCAAGAATAAACTTAAAAGTACAGATTTACCTTCAAAATCACATTGCATAATAATTTAAAAGAAATTTTCCCTAAATAAATCCAAATCCAACTATAGAAAAACTTCACAATTTAGTCGTAACTTCATTAAAATTATCGAATCCACACGAAACTCTATGTACAAATCGCCAATTCCACTTACTATCTTCATATAGACAAACACGGGATTCGAGTCAGCTTACATTTTAGAACACATTCGTCAAACAGTGTAAGTAAACTCAGTGGTATATCTTACATTTAATTTTCAGTAGTATTCTGTACACATCTGTACAAACTTATTGAAAGCAAATTATATTTTAATGCGACGAAATTCATTAAATGTAACATTTTCGTCAAATCTAAGGTAGATAAAATGGAAAAAAAAATTTCAGGAGCTGGTGCAGGATACGGGGCAGGTGTTGGATCCGGAGCAGGTTCAGGAGCTGGATCTGGTGCTGGAGCCGGATCAGGATCTGGTGCTGGAGCAGGATCAGGATCTGGTGCTGGAGCAGGTTCGGGATCAGGTGCCGGAGCAGGTTCAGGATCAGGTGCTGGAGCAGGTAGTGGTTCAGGAGCAGGTGCAGGATCTGGAGCTGGTTTAGGATACGGTGCTGGTGCAGGCGCAGGAGCTGGTGCTGGTTATGGTTCAGGATTCAGCTTTGGAGGAGGCTTTGGCCCAGGATCAGGTTATGGTGCAGGTGCTGGAGCTGGAGCAGGTAATTTTTAGTATTAATTCTAAAATGTATTTTGTAATATATTGCTTCATACACTTATCGAGTTCTTTTTCAAAGTAAAAAGGAGGAAATTTTTAATGTTTTTTCAATGCCGAATAAAAATAATTATTTGCTAATAAATTATGTATTTTTAAATTACATGATAGGTTGTATTTACAAAACAAACATATTATATTTAGCCCTTTCTCTCTATAAATATTTGACACATAATTATATTTATAATTGAGGCTTTTCGCATCACACGCAAACTGTAAAATATTGATGTTTTGAAATCATATAACTCTACTTTATGAACGACAAGAAATATATAATACATAAAATAAAAATAAAAAATACCTAACCAAAGAAATGTAAAATTCAATATTCTGAGAAATTTCTGGACTTTAACAAGCTGGCTGCCGCTGACGGATATCGGATCACTGAGCTTTTCTTTTTTCCTCAATTCACTTCAATACTGTATAATTAGAAATTTGTAACTTCTTTTTAAGTTTGAATGTATTAAGTAATAGTTATATTAATAAAAAACACTTGCATAGTAATATATTAATCTCAACTTGAAATAAGTATTATTTATATACATTGAAAGAACTGTGCAGTAACAAAACATTACGATTTCTCCTTTTCCAACGGAGTCAGATGGTTAAATAGGTTTGAAATATGACTTTACTCAAGCAAAACATTGTTAATTTATGAATTTTAAATGAGGTTGAAAATAAATTTGAATTGCCTTCTTTTTTTCCGAATTTCGAAAATTTTAATGTCATGTACCGCGTCAAAATAAATTGCGCATGTCGTTATAAAAAAGACAGTTTTCGCACATAGAGTTTTAAAACCTTTAACGATATTTACAACTTTATTTCTATCTATTTCTATCCTATTTCTGAACATCCAATAGACACTTCAGATTCGTTTATATGTAAATCTTTATTACTTAAAAGACGAAGAAAGGGATTCGACAAGGAGTATTAATACGTCTGTGTCCTTTATCTTTAAAATTTAACAACTTTATTCAATAAAGCAACATTCATAAAAGCGTATTCTTCAGCTAATTGTTTGCTTCTAAAAGATATTGTACAAGATTCTTGAAATATATTAGAGTATTGTTATTATTTTCATAAATAAAACATAAATAAAGAACAGAATACTTCGGCTAAGACGATATAAATATATCTTTGTTCGGGATATAAAATTTTAGCATTAAACTAATTTTAGAATGATCTGAGCGGAAGTGGAAAGAATGACATGAAATTTTGTTGGTTTACATTGTTTACATTAAATTCCTAAAGCTTTCTGCTGGACGTGTAAACTAAAATCGACTCAGACTTAGATTTGTAGCTACACGGAATTATAAATACATAAGCAAATAGTAAAGGCGTTCAAATTAATCCTAATGCTTGAATTGTAGATACTGTAACTCAAATCGTATATAAGGCTGTTCAACGTAACTAACTGGCAAGAATAAACTTAAAAGTACAGATTTACCTTCAAAATCACATTGCATAATAATTTAAAAGAAATTTTCCCTAAATAAATCCAAATCCAACTATAGAAAAACTTCACAATTTAGTCGTAACTTCATTAAAATTATCGAATCCACACGAAACTCTATGTACAAATCGCCAATTCCACTTACTATCTTCATATAGACAAACACGGGATTCGAGTCAGCTTACATTTTAGAACACATTCGTCAAACAGTGTAAGTAAACTCAGTGGGATATCTTACATTTAATTTTCAGTAGTATTCTGTACTTATCTGTACAAACTTATTGAAAGCAAATTATATTTTAATGCGACGAAATTCATTAAATGTAACATTTTCGTCAAATCTAAGGTAGATAAAATGGAAAAAAAATTTTCAGGAGCTGGTGCAGGATACGGGGCAGGTGTTGGATCCGGAGCAGGTTCAGGAGCTGGATCTGGTGCTGGAGCCGGTTCAGGATCTGGAGCTGGAGCAGGATCAGGATCTGGTGCTGGAGCAGGATCAGGATCTGGTGCTGGAGCAGGTTCGGGATCAGGTGCCGGAGCAGGTTCAGTATCAGGTGCTGGAGCAGGTAGTGGTTCAGGAGCAGGTGCAGGATCTGGAGCTGGTTTAGGATACGGTGCTGGTACAGGCGCAGGAGCTGGTGCTGGTTATGGTTCAGGATTCAGCTTTGGAGGAGGCTTTGGCCCAGGATCAGGTTATGGTGCAGGTGCTGGAGCTGGAGCAGGTAATTTTTAGTATTAATTCTAAAATGTATTTTGTAATATATTGCTTCATACACTTATCGAGTTCTTTTTCAAAGTAAAAAGGAGGAAATTTTTAATGTTTTTTCAATGCCGAAAAAAAATAATTATTTGCTAATTAATTATGTATTTTTAAATTACATGATAGGTTGTATTTACAAAACAAACATATTATATTTAGCCCTTTCTCTCTATAAATATTTGACACATAATTATATTTATAATTGAGGCTTTTCGCATCACACGCAAACTGTAAAATATTGATGTTTTGAAATCATATAACTCTACTTTATGAACGACAAGAAATATGTAATACATAAAATAAAAATAAAAAATACCTAACCAAAGAAATGTAAAATTCAATATTCTGAGAAATTTCTGGACTTTAACAAGCTGGCTGCCGCTGACGGATATCGGATCACTGAGCTTTTCTTTTTTCCTCAATTCACTTCAATACTGTATAATTAGAAATTTGTAACTTCTTTTTAAGTTTGAATGTATTAATAGTTATATTAATAAAAAACACTTGCCTAGTAATATATTAATCTCAACTTGAAATAAGTATTATTTATATACATTGAAAGAACTGTGCAGTAACAAAACATTACGATTTCTCCTTTTCCAACGGAGTCAGATGGTTAAATAGGTTTGAAATATGACTTTACTCAAGCAAAACATTGTTAATTTATGAATTTTAAATGAGGTTGAAAATAAATTTGAATTGCCTTCTTTTTTTCCGAATTTCGAAAATTTTAATGTCATGTACCGCGTCAAAATAAATTGCGCATGTCGTTATAAAAAAGACAGTTTTCGCACATAGAGTTTTAAAACCTTTAACTTTATTTACAACTTTATTTCTATCTATTTCTATCCTATTTCTGAACATCCAATAGACACTTCAGATACGTTTATATGTAAATCTTTATTACTTAAAAGACGAAGAAAGGGATTCGACAAGGAGTATTAATACGTCTGTGTCTTTATCTTTAAAATTTAACAACTTCATTCAATAAAGCAACATTCATAAAAGCGTATTCTTCAGCTAATTGTTTGCTTCTAAAAGATATTGTACAAGATTCTTGAAATATATTAGAGTATTGTTATTATTTTCATAAATAAAACATAAATAAAGAACAGAATACTTCGGCTAAGACGATATAAATATATCTTTGTTCGGGATATAAAATTTTAGCATTAAACTAATTTTAGAATGATCTGAGCGGAAGTGGAAAGAATGACATGAAATTTTGTTGGTTTACATTGTTTACATTAAATTCCTAAAGCTTTCTGCTGGACGTGTAAACTAAAATCGACTCAGACTTAGATTTGTAGATACACGGAATTATAAATACATAAGCAAATAGTAAAGGCGTTCAAATTAATCCTAATGCTTGAATTGTAGATACTGTAACTCAAATCGTATATAAGGCTGTTCAACGTAACTAACTGGCAAGAATAAACTTAAAAGTACAGATTTACCTTCAAAATCACATTGCATAATAATTTAAAAGAAAATTTCCCTAAATAAATCCAAATCCAACTATAGAAAAACTTCACAATTTAGTCGTAACTTCATTAAAATTATCGAATCCACACGAAACTCTATGTACAAATCGCCAATTCCACTTACTATCTTCATATAGACAAACACGGGATTCGAGTCAGCTTACATTTTAGAACACATTCGTCAAACAGTGTAAGTAAACTCAGTGGGATATCTTACATTTAATTTTCAGTAGTATTCTGTACACATCTGTACAAACTTATTGAAAGCAAATTATATTTTAATGCGACGAAATTCATTAAATGTAACATTTTCGTCAAATCTAAGGTAGATAAAATGGAAAAAAAATTTTCAGGAGCTGGTGCAGGATACGGGGCAGGTGTTGGATCCGGAGCAGGTTCAGGAGCTGGATCTGGTGCTGGAGCCGGTTCAGGATCTGGAGCTGGAGCAGGATCAGGATCTGGTGCTGGAGCAGGATCAGGATCTGGTGCTGGAGCAGGTTCGGGATCAGGTGCCGGAGCAGGTTCAGGATCAGGTGCTGGAGCAGGTAGTGGTTCAGGAGCAGGTGCAGGATCTGGGGCTGGTTTAGGATACGGTGCTGGTACAGGCGCAGGAGCTGGTGCTGGTTATGGTTCAGGATTCAGCTTTGGAGGAGGCTTTGGCCCAGGATCAGGTTATGGTGCAGGTGCTGGAGCTGGAGCAGGTAATTTTTAGTATTAATTCTAAAATGTATTTTGTAATATATTGCTTCATACACTTATCGAGTTCTTTTTCAAAGTAAAAAGGAGGAAATTTTTAATGTTTTTTCAATGCCGAATAAAAATAATTATTTGCTAATAAATTATGTATTTTTAAATTACATAATAGGTTGTATTTACAAAACAAACATATTATATTTAGCCCTTTCTCTCTATAAATATTTGACACATAATTATATTTATAATTGAGGCTTTTCGCATCACACGCAAACTGTAAAACATTGATGTTTTGAAATCATATAACTCTACTTTATGAACGACAAGAAATATGTAATACATAAAATAAAAATAAAAAATACCTAACCAAAGAAATGTAAAATTCAATATTCTGAGAAATTTCTGGACTTTAACAAGCTGGCTGCCGCTGACGGATATCGGATCACTGAGCTTTTCTTTTTTCCTCAATTCACTTCAATACTGTATAATTAGAAATTTGTAACTTCTTTTTAAGTTTGAATGTATTAAGTAATAGTTATATTAATAAAAAACACTTGCATAGTAATATATTAATCTCAACTTGAAATAAGTATTATTTATACACATTGAAAGAACTGTGCAGTAACAAAACATTACGATTTCTCCTTTTCCAACGGAGTCAGATGGTTAAATAGGTTTGAAATATGACTTTACTCAAGCAAAACATTGTTAATTTATGAATTTTAAATGAGGTTGAAAATAAATTTGAATTGCCTTCTTTTTTTCCGAATTTCGAAAATTTTAATGTCATGTACCGCGTCAAAATAAATTGCGCATGTCGTTATAAAAAAGACAGTTTTCGCACATAGAGTTTTAAAACCTTTAACTTTATTTACAACTTTATTTCTATCTATTTCTATCCTATTTCTGAACATCCAATAGACACTTCAGATTCGTTTATATGTAAATCTTTATTACTTAAAAGACGAAGAAAGGGATTCGACAAGGAGTATTAATACGTCTGTGTCCTTTATCTTTAAAATTTAACAACTTTATTCAATAAAGCAACATTCATAAAAGCGTATTCTTCAGCTAATTGTTTGCTTCTAAAAGATATTGTACAAGATTCTTGAAATATATTAGAGTATTGTTATTATTTTCATAAATAAAACATAAATAAAGAATAGAATACTTCGGCTAAGACGATATAAATATGTCTTTGTTCGGGATATAAAATTTTAGCATTAAACTAATTTTAGAATGATCTGAGCGGAAGTGGAAAGAATGACATGAAATTTTGTTGGTTTACATTGTTTACATTAAATTCCTAAAGCTTTCTGCTGGACGTGTAAACTAAAATCGACTCAGACTTAGATTTGTAGCTACACGGAATTATAAATACATAAGGAAATATTAAAGGCGTTCAAATTAATCCTAATGCTTGAATTGTAGATACTGTAACTCAAATCGTATATAAGGCTGTTCAACGTAACTAACTGGCAAGAATAAACTTAAAAGTACAGATTTACCTTCAAAATCACATTGCATAATAATTTAAAAGAAAATTTCCCTAAATAAATCCAAATCCAACTATAGAAAAACTTCACAATTTAGTCGTAACTTCATTAAAATTATCGAATCCACACGAAACTCTATGTACAAATCGCCAATTCCACTTACTATCTTCATATAGACAAACACGGGATTCGAGTCAGCTTACATTTTAGAACACATTCGTCAAACAGTGTAAGTAAACTCAGTGGGATATCTTACATTTAATTTTCAGTAGTATTCTGTACACATCTGTACAAACTTATTGAAAGCAAATTATATTTAATGCGACGAAATTCATTAAATGTAACATTTTCGTCAAATCTAAGGTAGATAAAATGGAAAAATTTTTTTCAGGAGCTGGTGCAGGATACGGGGCAGGTGTTGGATCCGGAGCAGGTTCAGGAGCTGGATCTGGTGCTGGAGCCGGTTCAGGAGCTGGAGCTGGAGCAGGATCAGGATCTGGTGCTGGAGCAGGATCAGGATCTGGTGCTGGAGCAGGTTCGGGATCAGGTGCCGGAGCAGGTTCAGGATCAGGTGCTGGAGCAGGTAGTGGTTCAGGAGCAGGTGCAGGATCTGGAGCTGGTTTAGGATACGGTGCTGGTGCAGGCGCAGGAGCTGGTGCTGGTTATGGTTCAGGATTCAGCTTTGGAGGAGGCTTTGGCCCAGGATCAGGTTATGGTGCAGGTGCTGGAGCTGGAGCAGGTAATTTTTAGTATTAATTCTCAAATGTATTTTGTAATATATTGCTTCATAGACTTATCGAGTTCTTTTTCAAAGTAAAAAGGAGGAAATTTTTAATGTTTTTTCAATGCCGAATAAAAATAATTATTTGCAAATAAATTATGTATTTTTAAATTACATGATAGGTTGTATTTACAAAACAAACATATTATATTTAGCCCTTTCTCTCTATAAATATTTGACACATAATTATATTTATAATTGAGGCTTTTCGCATCACACGCAAACTGTAAAATATTGATGTTTTGAAATCATATAACTCTACTTTATAAACGACAAGAAATATGTAATAAATAAAATAAAAATAAAAAATACCTAACCAAAGAAATGTAAAATTCAATATTCTGAGAAATTTCTGGACTTTAACAAGCTGGCTGCCGCTGACGGATATCGGATCACTGAGCTTTTCTTTTTTCCTCAATTCACTTCAATACTGTATAATTAGAAATTTGTAACTTCTTTTTAAGTTTGAATGTATTAAGTAATAGTATATTAATAAAAAACACTTGCATAGTAATATATTAATCTCAACTTGAAATAAGTATTATTTATATACATTGAAAGAACTGTGCAGTAACAAAACATTACGATTTCTCCTTTTCCAACGGAGTCAGATGGTTAAATAGGTTTGAAATATGACTTTACTCAAGCAAAACATTGTTAATTTATGAATCTTAAATAAAGTTGAAAATAAATTTGAATTGCCTTCTTTTTTTCCGAATTTCGAAAATTTTAATGTCATGTACCGCGTCAAAATAAATTGCGCATGTCGTTATAAAAAAGACAGTTTTCGCACATAGAGTTTTAAAACCTTTAACTTTATTTACAACTTTATTTCTATCTATTTCTCTCCTATTTCTGAACATCCAATAGACACTTCAGATTCGTTTATATGTAAATCTTTATTACTTAAAAGACGAAGAAAGGGATTCGACAATGAGTATTAATACGTCTGTGTCCTTTATCTTTAAAATTTAACAACTTTATTCAATAAAGCAACATTCATAAAAGCGTATTCTTCAGCTAATTGTTTGCTTCTAAAAGATATTGTACAAGATTCTTGAAATATATTAGAGTATTGTTATTATTTTCATAAATAAAACATAAATAAAGAATAGAATACTTCGGCTAAGACGTTATAAATATGTCTTTGTTCGGGATATAAAATTTTAGCATTAAACTAATTTTAGAATGATCTGAGCGGAAGTGGAAAGAATGACATGAAATTTTGTTGATTTACATTGTTTACATTAAATTCCTAAAGCTTTCTGCTGGACGTGTAAACTAAAATCGACTCAGACTTAGATTTGTAGCTACACGGAATTATAAATACATAAGCAAATATTAAAGGCGTTCAAATTAATCCTAATGCTTGAATTGTAGATACTGTAACTCAAATCGTATATAAGGCTGTTCAACGTAACTAACTGGCAAGAATAAACTTAAAAGTACAGATTTACCTTCAAAATCACATTGCATAATAATTTAAAAGAAATTTTCCCTAAATAAATCCAAATCCAACTATAGAAAAACTTCACAATTTAGTCGTAACTTCATTAAAATTATCGAATCCACACGAAACTCTATGTACAAATCGCCAATTCCACTTACTATCTTCATATAGACAAACACGGGATTCGAGTCAGCTTACATTTTAGAACACATTCGTCAAACAGTGTAAGTAAACTCAGTGGGATATCTTACATTTAATTTTCAGTAGTATTCTGTACTTATCTGTACAAACTTATTGAAAGCAAATTATATTTTAATGCGACGAAATTCATTAAATGTAACATTTTCGTCAAATCTAAGGTAGATAAAATGGAAAAAAAAATTTCAGGAGCTGGTGCAGGATACGGGGCAGGTGTTGGATCCGGAGCAGGTTCAGGAGCTGGATCTGGTGCTGGAGCCGGTTCAGGATCTGGAGCTGGAGCAGGATCAGGATCTGGTGCTGGAGCAGGATCAGGATCTGGTGCTGGAGCAGGTTCGGGATCAGGTGCCGGAGCAGGTTCAGGATCAGGTGCTGGAGCAGGTAGTGGTTCAGGAGCAGGTGCACTATCTGGAGCTGGTTTAGGATACGGTGCTGGTGCAGGCGCAGGAGCTGGTGCTGGTTATGGTTCAGGATTCAGCTTTGGAGGAGGCTTTGGCCCAGGATCAGGTTATGGTGCAGGTGCTGGAGCTGGAGCAGGTAATTTTTAGTATTAATTCTTAAATGTATTTTGTAATATATTGCTTCATACACTTATCGAGTTCTTTTTCAAAGTAAAAAGGAGGAAATTTTTAATGTTTTTTCAATGCCGAATAAAAATAATTATTTGCTAATAAATTATGTATTTTTAAATTACATGATAGGTTGTATTTACAAAACAAACATATTATATTTAGCCCTTTCTCTCTATAAATATTTGACACATAATTATATTTATAATTGAGGCTTTTCGCATCACACGCAAACTGTAAAATATTGATGTTTTGAAATCATATAACTCTACTTTATAAACGACAAGAAATATGTAATAAATAAAATAAAAATAAAAAATACCTAACCAAAGAAATGTAAAATTCAATATTCTGAGAAAAATCTGGACTTTAACAAGCTGGCTGCCGCTGACGGATATCGGATCACTGAGCTTTTCTTTTTTCCTCAATTCACTTCAATACTGTATAATTAGAAATTTGTAACTTCTTTTTAAGTTTGAATGTATTAAGTAATAGTATATTAATAAAAAACACTTGCATAGTAATATATTAATCTCAACTTGAAATAAGTATTATTTATATACATTGAAAGAACTGTGCAGTAACAAAACATTACGATTTCTCCTTTTCCAACGGAGTCAGATGGTTAAATAGGTTTGAAATATGACTTTACTCAAGCAAAACATTGTTAATTTATGAATCTTAAATAAAGTTGAAAATAAATTTGAATTGCCTTCTTTTTTTCCGAATTTCGAAAATTTTAATGTCATGTACCGCGTCAAAATAAATTGCGCATGTCGTTATAAAAAAGACAGTTTTCGCACATAGAGTTTTAAAACCTTTAACTTTATTTACAACTTTATTTCTATCAATTTCTATCCTATTTCTGAACATCCAATAGACACTTCAGATTCGTTTATATGTAAATCTTTATTACTTAAAAGACGAAGAAAGGGATTCGACAATGAGTATTAATACGTCTGTGTCCTTTATCTTTAAAATTTAACAACTTTATTCAATAAAGCAACATTCATAAAAGCGTATTCTTCAGCTAATTGTTTGCTTCTAAAAGATATTGTACAAGATTCTTGAAATATATTAGAGTATTGTTATTATTTTCATAAATAAAACATAAATAAAGAATAGAATACTTCGGCTAAGACGTTATAAATATGTCTTTGTTCGGGATATAAAATTTTAGCATTAAACTAATTTTAGAATGATCTGAGCGGAAGTGGAAAGAATGACATGAAATTTTGTTGGTTTACATTGTTTACATTAAATTCCTAAAGCTTTCTGCTGGACGTGTAAACTAAAATCGACTCAGACTTAGATTTGTAGCTACACGGAATTATAAATACATAAGCAAATATTAAAGGCGTTCAAATTAATCCTAATGCTTGAATTGTAGATACTGTAACTCAAATCGTATATAAGTCTGTTCAACGTAACTAACTGGCAAGAATAAACTTAAAAGTACAGATTTACCTTCAAAATCACATTGCATAATAATTTAAAAGAAATTTTCCCTAAATAAATCCAAATCCAACTATAGAAAAACTTCACAATTTAGTCGTAACTTCATTAAAATTATCGAATCCACACGAAACTCTATGTACAAATCGCCAATTCCACTTACTATCTTCATATAGACAAACACGGGATTCGAGTCAGCTTACATTTTAGAACACATTCGTCAAACAGTGTAAGTAAACTCAGTGGGATATCTTACATTTAATTTTCAGTAGTATTCTGTACACATCTGTACAAACTTATTGAAAGCAAATTATATTTTAATGCGACGAAATTCATTAAATGTAACATTTTCGTCAAATCTAAGGTAGATAAAATGGAAAAAAATTTTTCAGGAGCTGGTGCAGGATACGGGGCAGGTGTTGGATCCGGAGCAGGTTCAGGAGCTGGATCTGGTGCTGGAGCCGGTTCAGGATCTGGAGCTGGAGCAGGATCAGGATCTGGTGCTGGAGCAGGATCAGGATCTGGTGCTGGCGCAGGTTCGGGATCAGGTGCCGGAGCAGGTTCAGGATCAGGTGCTGGAGCAGGTAGTGGTTCAGGAGCAGGTGCAGGATCTGGAGCTGGTTTAGGATACGGTGCTGGTGCAGGCGCAGGAGCTGGTGCTGGTTATGGTTCAGGATTCAGCTTTGGAGGAGGCTTTGGCCCAGGATCAGGTTATGGTGCAGGTGCTGGAGCTGGAGCAGGTAATTTTTAGTATTAATTCTCAAATGTATTTTGTAATATATTGCTTCATAGACTTATCGAGTTCTTTTTCAAAGTAAAAAGGAGGAAATTTTTAATGTTTTTTCAATGCCGAATAAAAATAATTATTTGCAAATAAATTATGTATTTTTAAATTACATGATAGGTTGTATTTACAAAACAAACATATTATATTTAGCCCTTTCTCTCTATAAATATTTGACACATAATTATATTTATAATTGAGGCTTTTCGCATCACACGCAAACTGTAAAATATTGATGTTTTGAAATCATATAACTCTACTTTATAAACGACAAGAAATATGTAATAAATAAAATAAAAATAAAAAATACCTAACCAAAGAAATGTAAAATTCAATATTCTGAGAAATTTCTGGACTTTAACAAGCTGGCTGCCGCTGACGGATATCGGATCACTGAGCTTTTCTTTTTTCCTCAATTCACTTCAATACTGTATAATTAGAAATTTGTAACTTCTTTTTAAGTTTGAATGTATTAAGTAATAGTATATTAATAAAAAACACTTGCATAGTAATATATTAATCTCAACTTGAAATAAGTATTATTTATATACATTGAAAGAACTGTGCAGTAACAAAACATTACGATTTCTCCTTTTCCAACGGAGTCAGATGGTTAAATAGGTTTGAAATATGACTTTACTCAAGCAAAACATTGTTAATTTATGAATCTTAAATAAAGTTGAAAATAAATTTGAATTGCCTTCTTTTTTTCCGAATTTCGAAAATTTTAATGTCATGTACCGCGTCAAAATAAATTGCGCATGTCGTTATAAAAAAGACAGTTTTCGCACATAGAGTTTTAACACCTTTAACTTTATTTACAACTTTATTTCTATCTATTTCTATCCTATTTCTGAACATCCAATAGACACTTCAGATTCGTTTATATGTAAATCTTTTTACTTAAAAGACGAAGAAAGGGATTCGACAATGAGTATTAATACGTCTGTGTCCTTTATCTTTAAAATTTAACAGCTTTATTCAATAAAGCAACATTCATAAAAGCGTATTCTTCAGCTAATTGTTTGCTTCTAAAAGATATTGTACAAGATTCTTGAAATATATTAGAGTATTGTTATTATTTTCATAAATAAAACATAAATAAAGAATAGAATACTTCGGCTAAGACGATATAAATATGTCTTTGTTCGGGATATAAAATTTTAGCATTAAACTAATTTTAGAATGATCTGAGCGCAAGTGGAAAGAATGACATGAAATTTTGTTGGTTTACATTGTTTACATTAAATTCCTAAAGCTTTCTACTAAAATCGACTCAGACTTAGATTTGTAGCTACACGGAATTATAAATACATAAGCAAATATTAAAGGCGTTCAAATTAATCCTAATGCTTGAATTGTAGATACTGTAACTCAAATCGTATATAAGGCTGTTCAACGTAACTAACTGGCAAGAATAAACTTAAAAGTACAGATTTACCTTCAAAATCACATTGCATAATAATTTAAAAGAAATTTTCCCTAAATAAATCCAAATCCAACTATAGAAAAACTTCACAATTTAGTCGTAACTTCATTGAAATTATCGAATCCACGCGAAACTCTATGTACAAATCGCCAATTCCACTTACTATCTTCATATAGACAAACACGGGATTCGAGTCAGCTTACGTTTTAGAACACATTCGTCAAACAGTGTAAGTAAACTCAGTGGGATATCTTACATTTAATTTTCAGTAGTATTCTGTACTTATCTGTACAAACTTATTGAAAGCAAATTATATTTTAATGCGACGAAATTCATTAAATGTAACATTTTCGTCAAATCTAAGGTAGATAAAATGGAAAAAAAAATTTCAGGAGCTGGTGCAGGATACGGGGCAGGTGTTGGATCCGGAGCAGGTTCAGGGGCTGGATCTGGTGCTGGAGCCGGTTCAGGATCTGGAGCTGGAGCAGGATCAGGATCTGGTGCTGGAGCAGGATCAGGATCTGGTGCTGGAGCAGGTTCGGGATCAGGTGCCGGAGCAGGTTCAGGATCAGGTGCTGGAGCAGGTAGTGTTTCAGGAGCAGGTGCAGGATCTGGAGCTGGTTTAGGATACGGTGCTGGTGCAGGCGCAGGAGCTGGTGCTGGTTATGGTTCAGGATTCAGCTTTGGAGGAGGCTTTGGCCCAGGATCAGGTTATGGTGCAGGTGCTGGAGCTGGAGCAGGTAATTTTTAGTATTAATTCTAAAATGTATTTTGTAATATATTGCTTCATACACTTATCGAGTTCTTTTTCAAAGTAAAAAGGAGGAAATTTTTAATGTTTTTTCAATGCCGAATAAAAATAATTATTTGCTAATAAATTATGTATTTTTAAATTACATGATAGGTTGTATTTACAAAACAAACATATTATATTTAGCCCTTTCTCTCTATAAATATTTGACACATAATTATATTTATAATTGAGGCTTTTCGCATCACACGCAAACTGTAAAATATTGATGTTTTGAAATCATATAACTCTACTTTATAAACGACAAGAAATATGTAATAAATAAAATAAAAATAAAAAATACCTAACCAAAGAAATGTAAAATTCAATATTCTGAGAAAAATCTGGACTTTAACAAGCTGGCTGCCGCTGACGGATATCGGATCACTGAGCTTTTCTTTTTTCCTCAATTCACTTCAATACTGTATAATTAGAAATTTGTAACTTCTTTTTAAGTTTGAATGTATTAAGTAATAGTATATTAATAAAAAACACTTGCATAGTAATATATTAATCTCAACTTGAAATAAGTATTATTTATATACATTGAAAGAACTGTGCAGTAACAAAACATTACGATTTCTCCTTTTCCAACGGAGTCAGATGGTTAAATAGGTTTGAAATATGACTTTACTCAAGCAAAACATTGTTAATTTATGAATCTTAAATAAAGTTGAAAATAAATTTGAATTGCCTTCTTTTTTTCCGAATTTCGAAAATTTTAATGTCATGTACCGCGTCAAAATAAATTGCGCATGTCGTTATAAAAAAGACAGTTTTCGCACATAGAGTTTTAAAACCTTTAACTTTATTTACAACTTTATTTCTATCAATTTCTATCCTATTTCTGAACATCCAATAGACACTTCAGATTCGTTTATATGTAAATCTTTATTACTTAAAAGACGAAGAAAGGGATTCGACAATGAGTATTACTACGTCTGTGTCCTTTATCTTTAAAATTTAACAACTTTATTCAATAAAGCAACATTCATAAAAGCGTATTCTTCAGCTAATTGTTTGCTTCTAAAAGATATTGTACAAGATTCTTGAAATATATTAGAGTATTGTTATTATTTTCATAAATAAAACATAAATAAAGAATAGAATACTTCGGCTAAGACGTTATAAATATGTCTTTGTTCGGGATATAAAATTTTAGCATTAAACTAATTTTAGAATGATCTGAGCGGAAGTGGAAAGAATGACATGAAATTTTGTTGGTTTACATTGTTTACATTAAATTCCTAAAGCTTTCTGCTGGACGTGTAAACTAAAATCGACTCAGACTTAGATTTGTAGCTACACGGAATTATAAATACATAAGCAAATATTAAAGGCGTTCAAATTAATCCTAATGCTTGAATTGTAGATACTGTAACTCAAATCGTATATAAGTCTGTTCAACGTAACTAACTGGCAAGAATAAACTTAAAAGTACAGATTTACCTTCAAAATCACATTGCATAATAATTTAAAAGAAATTTTCCCTAAATAAATCCAAATCCAACTATAGAAAAACTTCACAATTTAGTCGTAACTTCATTAAAATTATCGAATCCACACGAAACTCTATGTACAAATCGCCAATTCCACTTACTATCTTCATATAGACAAACACGGGATTCGAGTCAGCTTACATTTTAGAACACATTCGTCAAACAGTGTAAGTAAACTCAGTGGGATATCTTACATTTAATTTTCAGTGGTATTCTGTACTTATCTGTACAAACTTATTGAAAGCAAATTATATTTTAATGCGACGAAATTCATTAAATGTAACATTTTCGTCAAATCTAAGGTAGATAAAATGGAAAAAAAATTTCAGGAGCTGGTGCAGGATACGGGGCAGGTGTTGGATCCGGAGCAGGTTCAGGAGCTGGATCTGGTGCTGGAGCCGGTTCAGGATCTGGAGCTGGAGCAGGATCAGGATCTGGTGCTGGAGCAGGATCAGGATCTGGTGCTGGAGCAGGTTCGGGATCAGGTGCCGGAGCAGGTTCAGGATCAGGTGCTGGAGCAGGTAGTGGTTCAGGAGCAGGTGCAGGATCTGAAGCTGGTTTAGGATACGGTGCTGGTGCAGGCGCAGGAGCTGGTGCTGGTTATGGTTCAGGATTCAGCTTTGGAGGAGGCTTTGGCCCAGGATCAGGTTATGGTGCAGGTGCTGGAGCTGGAGCAGGTAATTTTTAGTATTAATTCTAAAATGTATTTTGTAATATATTGCTTCATACACTTATCGAGTTCTTTTTCAAAGTAAAAAGGAGGAAATTTTTAATGTTTTTTCAATGCCGAATAAAAATAATTATTTGCTAATAAATGATGTATTTTTAAATTACATGATAGGTTGTATTTACAAAACAAACATATTATATTTAGCCCTTTCTCTCTATAAATATTTTACACATAATTATATTTATAATTGAGGCTTTTCGCATCACACGCAAACTGCAAAATATTGATGTTTTGAAATCATATAACTCTACTTTATAAACGACAAGAAATATGTAATAAATAAAATAAAAATATAAAATACCTAACCAAAGAAATGTAAAATTCAATATTCTGAGAAATTTCTGGACTTTAACAAGCTGGCTGCCGCTGACGGATATCGGATCACTGAGCTTTTCTTTTTTCCTCAATTCACTTCAATACTGTATAATTAGAAATTTGTAACTTCTTTTTAAGTTTGAATGTATTAAGTAATAGTTATATTAATAAAAAACACTTGCATAGTAATATATTAATCTCAACTTGAAATAAGTATTATTTATATACATTGAAAGAACTGTGCAGTAACAAAACATTACGATTTCTCCTTTTCCAACGGAGTCAGATGGTTAAATAGGTTTGAAATATGACTTTACTCAAGCAAAACATTGTTAATTTATGAATTTTAAATGAGGTTGAAAATAAATTTGAATTGCCTTCTTTTCTTCCGAATTTCGAAAATTTTAATGTCATGTACCGCGTCAAAATAAATTGCGCATGTCGTTATAAAAAAGTCAGTTTTCGCACATAGAGTTTTAAAACCTTTAACTTTATTTACAACTTTATTTCTATCTATTTCTATCCTATTTCTGAACATCCAATAGACACTTCAGATTCGTTTATATGTAAATCTTTATTACTTAAAAGACGAAGAAAGGGATTCGACAAGGAGTATTAATACGTCTGTGTCCTTTATATTTAAAATTTAACAACTTTATTCAATAAAGCAACATTCATAACAGCGTATTCTTCAGCTAATTGTTTGCTTCTAAAAGATATTGTACAAGATTCTTGAAATATATTAGAGTATTGTTATTATTTTCATAAATAAAACATAAATAAAGAATAGAATACTTCGGCTAAGACGATATAAATATGTCTTTGTTCGGGATATAAAATTTTAGCATTAAACTAATTTTAGAATGATCTGAGCGCAAGTGGAAAGAATGACATGAAATTTTGTTGGTTTACATTGTTTACATTAAATTCCTAAAGCTTTCTACTAAAATCGACTCAGACTTAGATTTGTAGCTACACGGAATTATAAATACATAAGCAAATATTAAAGGCGTTCAAATTAATCCTAATGCTTGAATTGTAGATACTGTAACTCAAATCGTATATAAGGCTGTTCAACGTAACTAACTGGCAAGAATAAACTTAAAAGTACAGATTTACCTTCAAAATCACATTGCATAATAATTTAAAAGAAATTTTCCCTAAATAAATCCAAATCCAACTATAGAAAAACTTCACAATTTAGTCGTAACTTCATTAAAATTATCGAATCCACACGAAACTCTATGTACAAATCGCCAATTCCACTTACTATCTTCATATAGACAAACACGGGATTCGAGTCAGCTTACATTTTAGAACACATTCGTCAAACAGTGTAAGTAAACTCAGTGGGATATCTTACATTTAATTTTCAGTAGTATTCTGTACTTATCTGTACAAACTTATTGAAAGCAAATTATATTTTAATGCGACGAAATTCATTAAATGTAACATTTTCGTCAAATCTAAGGTAGATAAAATGGAAAAAAAAATTTCAGGAGCTGGTGCAGGATACGGGGCAGGTGTTGGATCCGGAGCAGGTTCAGGAGCTGGATCTGGTGCTGGAGCCGGTTCAGGATCTGGAGCTGGAGCAGGATCAGGATCTGGTGCTGGAGCAGGATCAGGATCTGGTGCTGGAGCAGGTTCGGGATCAGGTGCCGGAGCAGGTTCAGGATCAGGTGCTGGAGCAGGTAGTGGTTCAGGAGCAGGTGCAGGATCTGGAGCTGGTTTAGGATACGGTGCTGGTGCAGGCGCAGGAGCTGGTGCTGGTTATGGTTCAGGATTCAGCTTTGGAGGAGGCTTTGGCCCAGGATCAGGTTATGGTGCAGGTGCTGGAGCTGGAGCAGGTAATTTTTAGTATTAATTCTAAAATGTATTTTGTAATATATTACTTCATACACTTATCGAGTTCTTTTTCAAAGTAAAAAGGAGGAAATTTTTAATGTTTTTTCAATGCCGAATAAAAATAATTATTTGCTAATAAATTATGTATTTTTAAATTACATGATAGGTTGTATTTACAAAACAAACATATTATATTTAGCCCTTTCTCTCTATAAATATTTGACACATAATTATATTTATAATTGAGGCTTTTCGCATCACACGCAAACTGTAAAATATTGATGTTTTGAAATCATATAACTCTACTTTATAAACGACAAGAAATATGTAATAAATAAAATAAAAATAAAAAATACCTAACCAAAGAAATGTAAAATTCAATATTCTGAGAAATTTCTGGACTTTAACAAGCTGGCTGCCGCTGACGGATATCGGATCACTGAGCTTTTCTTTTTTCCTCAATTCACTTCAATACTGTATAATTAGAAATTTGTAACTTCTTTTTAAGTTTGAATGTATTAAGTAATAGTATATTAATAAAAAACACTTGCATAGTAATATATTAATCTCAACTTGAAATAAGTATTATTTATATACATTGAAAGAACTGTGCAGTAACAAAACATTACGATTTCTCCTTTTCCAACGGAGTCAGATGGTTAAATAGGTTTGAAATATGACTTTACTCTAGCAAAACATTGTTAATTTATGAATCTTAAATAAAGTTGAAAATAAATTTGAATTGCCTTCTTTTTTTCCGAATTTCGAAAATTTTAATGTCATGTACCGCGTCAAAATAAATTGCGCATGTCGTTATAAAAAAGACAGTTTTCGCACATAGAGTTTTAAAACCTTTAACTTTATTTACAACTTTATTTCTATCTATTTCTATCCTATTTCTGAACATCCAATAGACACTTCAGATTCGTTTATATGTAAATCTTTATTACTTAAAAGACGAAGAAAGGGATTCGACAATGAGTATTAATACGTCTGTGTCCTTTATCTTTAAAATTTAACAACTTTATTCAATAAAGCAACATTCATAAAAGCGTATTCTTCAGCTAATTGTTTGCTTCTAAAAGATATTGTACAAGATTCTTGAAATATATTAGAGTATTGTTATTATTTTCATAAATAAAACATAAATAAAGAATAGAATACTTCGGCTAAGACGATATAAATATGTCTTTGTTCGGGATATAAAATTTTAGCATTAAACTAATTTTAGAATGATCTGAGCGCAAGTGGAAAGAATGACATGAAATTTTGTTGGTTTACATTGTTTACATTAAATTCCTAAAGCTTTCTACTAAAATCGACTCAGACTTAGATTTGTAGCTACACGGAATTATAAATACATAAGCAAATATTAAAGGCGTTCAAATTAATCCTAATGCTTGAATTGTAGATACTGTAACTCAAATCGTATATAAGGCTGTTCAACGTAACTAACTGGCAAGAATAAACTTAAAAGTACAGATTTACCTTCAAAATCACATTGCATAATAATTTAAAAGAAATTTTCCCTAAATAAATCCAAATCCAACTATAGAAAAACTTCACAATTTAGTCGTAACTTCATTGAAATTATCGAATCCACGCGAAACTCTATGTACAAATCGCCAATTCCACTTACTATCTTCATATAGACAAACACGGGATTCGAGTCAGCTTACATTTTAGAACACATTCGTCAAACAGTGTAAGTAAACTCAGTGGGATATCTTACATTTAATTTTCAGTAGTATTCTGTACTTATCTGTACAAACTTATTGAAAGCAAATTATATTTTAATGCGACGAAATTCATTAAATGTAACATTTTCGTCAAATCTAAGGTAGATAAAATGGAAAAAAAAATTTCAGGAGCTGGTGCAGGATACGGGGCAGGTGTTGGATCCGGAGCAGGTTCAGGGGCTGGATCTGGTGCTGGAGCCGGTTCAGGATCTGGAGCTGGAGCAGGATCAGGATCTGGTGCTGGAGCAGGATCAGGATCTGGTGCTGGAGCAGGTTCGGGATCAGGTGCCGGAGCAGGTTCAGGATCAGGTGCTGGAGCAGGTAGTGTTTCAGGAGCAGGTGCAGGATCTGGAGCTGGTTTAGGATACGGTGCTGGTGCAGGCGCAGGAGCTGGTGCTGGTTATGGTTCAGGATTCAGCTTTGGAGGAGGCTTTGGCCCAGGATCAGGTTATGGTGCAGGTGCTGGAGCTGGAGCAGGTAATTTTTAGTATTAATTCTAAAATGTATTTTGTAATATATTGCTTCATACACTTATCGAGTTCTTTTTCAAAGTAAAAAGGAGGAAATTTTTAATGTTTTTTCAATGCCGAATAAAAATAATTATTTGCTAATAAATTATGTATTTTTAAATTACATGATAGGTTGTATTTACAAAACAAACATATTATATTTAGCCCTTTCTCTCTATAAATATTTGACACATAATTATATTTATAATTGAGGCTTTTCGCATCACACGCAAACTGTAAAATATTGATGTTTCGAAATCATATAACTCTACTTTATAAACGACAAGAAATATGTAATAAATAAAATAAAAATAAAAAATACCTAACCAAAGAAATGTAAAATTCAATATTCTGAGAAAAATCTGGACTTTAACAAGCTGGCTGCCGCTGACGGATATCGGATCACTGAGCTTTTCTTTTTTCCTCAATTCACTTCAATACTGTATAATTAGAAATTTGTAACTTCTTTTTAAGTTTGAATGTATTAAGTAATAGTATATTAATAAAAAACACTTGCATAGTAATATATTAATCTCAACTTGAAATAAGTATTATTTATATACATTGAAAGAACTGTGCAGTAACAAAACATTACGATTTCTCCTTTTCCAACGGAGTCAGATGGTTAAATAGGTTTGAAATATGACTTTACTCAAGCAAAACATTGTTAATTTATGAATCTTAAATAAAGTTGAAAATAAATTTGAATTGCCTTCTTTTTTTCCGAATTTCGAAAATTTTAATGTCATGTACCGCGTCAAAATAAATTGCGCATGTCGTTATAAAAAAGACAGTTTTCGCACATAGAGTTTTAAAACCTTTAACTTTATTTACAACTTTATTTCTATCAATTTCTATCCTATTTCTGAACATCCAATAGACACTTCAGATTCGTTTATATGTAAATCTTTATTACTTAAAAGACGAAGAAAGGGATTCGACAATGAGTATTAATACGTCTGTGTCCTTTATCTTTAAAATTTAACAACTTTATTCAATAAAGCAACATTCATAAAAGCGTATTCTTCAGCTAATTGTTTGCTTCTAAAAGATATTGTACAAGATTCTTGAAATATATTAGAGTATTGTTATTATTTTCATAAATAAAACATAAATAAAGAATAGAATACTTCGGCTAAGACGTTATAAATATGTCTTTGTTCGGGATATAAAATTTTAGCATTAAACTAATTTTAGAATGATCTGAGCGGAAGTGGAAAGAATGACATGAAATTTTGTTGGTTTACATTGTTTACATTAAATTCCTAAAGCTTTCTGCTGGACGTGTAAACTAAAATCGACTCAGACTTAGATTTGTAGCTACACGGAATTATAAATACATAAGCAAATATTAAAGGCGTTCAAATTAATCCTAATGCTTGAATTGTAGATACTGTAACTCAAATCGTATATAAGTCTGTTCAACGTAACTAACTGGCAAGAATAAACTTAAAAGTACAGATTTACCTTCAAAATCACATTGCATAATAATTTAAAAGAAATTTTCCCTAAATAAATCCAAATCCAACTATAGAAAAACTTCACAATTTAGTCGTAACTTCATTAAAATTATCGAATCCACACGAAACTCTATGTACAAATCGCCAATTCCACTTACTATCTTCATATAGACAAACACGGGATTCGAGTCAGCTTACATTTTAGAACACATTCGTCAAACAGTGTAAGTAAACTCAGTGGGATATCTTACATTTAATTTTCAGTAGTATTCTGTACTTATCTGTACAAACTTATTGAAAGCAAATTATATTTTAATGCGACGAAATTCATTAAATGTAACATTTTCGTCAAATCTAAGGTAGATAAAATGGAAAAAAAAATTTCAGGAGCTGGTGCAGGATACGGGGCAGGTGTTGGATCCGGAGCAGGTTCAGGAGCTGGATCTGGTGCTGGAGCCGGTTCAGGATCTGGAGCTGGAGCAGGATCAGGATCTGGTGCTGGAGCAGGATCAGGATCTGGTGCTGGAGCAGGTTCGGGATCAGGTGCCGGAGCAGGTTCAGGATCAGGTGCTGGAGCAGGTAGTGGTTCAGGAGCAGGTGCAGGATCTGGAGCTGGTTTAGGATACGGTGCTGGTGCAGGCGCAGGAGCTGGTGCTGGTTATGGTTCAGGATTCAGCTTTGGAGGAGGCTTTGGCCCAGGATCAGGTTATGGTGCAGGTGCTGGAGCTGGAGCAGGTAATTTTTAGTATTAATTCTAAAATGTATTTTGTAATATATTGCTTCATACACTTATCGAGTTCTTTTTCAAAGTAAAAAGGAGGAAATTTTTAATGTTTTTTCAATGCCGAATAAAAATAATTATTTGCTAATAAATTATGTATTTTTAAATTACATGATAGGTTGTATTTACAAAACAAACATATTATATTTAGCCCTTTCTCTCTATAAATATTTTACACATAATTATATTTATAATTGAGGCTTTTCGCATCACACGCAAACTGCAAAATATTGATGTTTTGAAATCATATAACTCTACTTTATAAACGACAAGAAATATGTAATAAATAAAATAAAAATATAAAATACCTAACCAAAGAAATGTAAAATTCAATATTCTGAGAAATTTCTGGACTTTAACAAGCTGGCTGCCGCTGACGGATATCGGATCACTGAGCTTTTCTTTTTCCTCAATTCACTTCAATACTGTATAATTAGAAATTTGTAACTTCTTTTTAAGTTTGAATGTATTAAGTAATAGTTATATTAATAAAAAACACTTGCATAGTAATATATTAATCTCAACTTGAAATAAAAATTATTTATATACATTGAAAGAACTGTGCAGTAACAAAACATTACGATTTCTCCTTTTCCAACGGAGTCAGATGGTTAAATATGTTTGAAATATGACTTTACTCAAGCAAAACATTGTTAATTTATGAATTTTAAATGAGGTTGAAAATAAATTTGAATTGCCTTCTTTTCTTCCGAATTTCGAAAATTTTAATGTCATGTACCGCGTCAAAATAAATTGCGCATGTCGTTATAAAAAAGACAGTTTTCGCACATAGAGTTTTAAAACCTTTAACTTTATTTACAACTTTATTTCTATCTATTTCTATCCTATTTCTGAACATCCAATAGACACTTCAGATTCGTTTATATGTAAATCTTTATTACTTAAAAGACGAAGAAAGGGATTCGACAAGGAGTATTAATACGTCTGTGTCCTTTATATTTAAAATTTAACAACTTTATTCAATAAAGCAACATTCATAACAGCGTATTCTTCAGCTAATTGTTTGCTTCTAAAAGATATTGTACAAGATTCTTGAAATATATTAGAGTATTGTTATTATTTTCATAAATAAAACATAAATAAAGAATAGAATACTTCGGCTAAGACGATATAAATATGTCTTTGTTCGGGATATAAAATTTTAGCATTAAACTAATTTTAGAATGATCTGAGCGCAAGTGGAAAGAATGACATGAAATTTTGTTGGTTTACATTGTTTACATTAAATTCCTAAAGCTTTCTACTAAAATCGACTCAGACTTAGATTTGTAGCTACACGGAATTATAAATACATAAGGAAATATTAAAGGCGTTCAAATTAATCCTAATGCTTGAATTGTAGATACTGTAACTCAAATCGTATATAAGGCTGTTCAACGTAACTAACTGGCAAGAATAAACTTAAAAGTACAGATTTACCTTAAAAATCACATTGCATAATAATTTAAAAGAAATTTTCCCTAAATAAATCCAAATCCAACTATTGAAAAACTTCACAATTTAGTCGTAACTTCATTAAAATTATCGAATCCACACGAAACTCTATGTACAAATCGCCAATTCCACTTACTATCTTCATATAGACAAACACGGGATTCGAGTCAGCTTACATTTTAGAACACATTCGTCAAACAGTGTAAGTAAACTCAGTGGGATATCTTACATTTAATTTTCAGTAGTATTCTGTACACATCTGTACAAACTTATTGAAAGCAAATTATATTTTAATGCGACGAAATTCATTAAATGTAACATTTTCGTCAAATCTAAGGTAGATAAAATGAAAAAAAAAATTTCAGGAGCTGGTGCAGGATACGGGGCAGGTGTTGGATCCGGAGCAGGTTCAGGAGCTGGATCTGGTGCTGGAGCCGGTTCAGGATCTGGAGCTGGAGCAGGATCAGGATCTGGTGCTGGAGCAGGATCAGGATCTGGTGCTGGAGCAGGTTCGGGATCAGGTGCCGGAGCAGGTTCAGGATCAGGTGCTAAAGCAGGTAGTGGTTCAGGAGCAGGTGCAGGATCTGGAGCTGGTTTAGGATACGGTGCTGGTGCAGGCGCAGGAGCTGGTGCTGGTTATGGTTCAGGATTCAGCTTTGGAGGAGGCTTTGGCCCAGGATCAGGTTATGGTGCAGGTGCTGGAGCTGGAGCAGGTAATTTTTAGTATTAATTCTCAAATGTATTTTGTAATATATTGCTTCATAGACTTATCGAGTTCTTTTTCAAAGTAAAAAGGAGGAAATTTTTAATGTTTTTTCAATGCCGAATAAAAATAATTATTTGCAAATAAATTATGTATTTTTAAATTACATGATAGGTTGTATTTACAAAACAAACATATTATATTTAGCCCTTTCTCTCTATAAATATTTGACACATAATTATATTTATAATTGAGGCTTTTCGCATCACACGCAAACTGTAAAATATTGATGTTTTGAAATCATATAACTCTACTTTATAAACGACAAGAAATATGTAATAAATAAAATAAAAATAAAAAATACCTAACCAAAGAAATGTAAAATTCAATATTCTGAGAAATTTCTGGACTTTAACAAGCTGGCTGCCGCTGACGGATATCGGATCACTGAGCTTTTCTTTTTTCCTCAATTCACTTCAATACTGTATAATTAGAAATTTGTAACTTCTTTTTAAGTTTGAATGTATTAAGTAATAGTATATTAATAAAAAACACTTGCATAGTAATATATTAATCTCAACTTGAAATAAGTATTATTTATATACATTGAAAGAACTGTGCAGTAACAAAACATTACGATTTCTCCTTTTCCAACGGAGTCAGATGGTTAAATAGGTTTGAAATATGACTTTACTCTAGCAAAACATTGTTAATTTATGAATCTTAAATAAAGTTGAAAATAAATTTGAATTGCCTTCTTTTTTTCCGAATTTCGAAAATTTTAATGTCATGTACCGCGTCAAAATAAATTCCGCATGTCGTTATAAAAAAGACAGTTTTCGCACATAGAGTTTTAAAACCTTTAACTTTATTTACAACTTTATTTCTATCAATTTCTATCCTATTTCTGAACATCCAATAGACACTTCAGATTCGTTTATATGTAAATCTTTATTACTTAAAAGACGAAGAAAGGGATTCGACAATGAGTATTAATACGTCTGTGTCCTTTATCTTTAAAATTTAACAACTTTATTCAATAAAGCAACATTCATAAAAGCGTATTCTTCAGCTAATTGTTTGCTTCTAAAAGATATTTTACAAGATTCTTGAAATATATTAGAGTATTGTTATTATTTTCATAAATAAAACATAAATAAAGAATAGAATACTTCGGCTAAGACGATATAAATATGTCTTTGTTCGGGATATAAAATTTTAGCATTGAACTAATTTTAGAATGATCTGAGCGCAAGTGGAAAGAATGACATGAAATTTTGTTGGTTTACATTGTTTACATTAAATTCCTAAAGCTTTCTACTAAAATCGACTCAGACTTAGATTT
Organism: Salticus scenicus; assembly: GCA_963930645.1. Lineage (NCBI taxonomy): Eukaryota > Metazoa > Arthropoda > Arachnida > Araneae > Salticidae > Salticus > Salticus scenicus. The sequence goes on along the minus strand of OZ005657.1, from coordinate 146,872,939 downwards.
GTAGCTACACGGAATTATAAATACATAAGCAAATATTAAAGGCGTTCAAATTAATCCTAATGCTTGAATTGTAGATACTGTAACTCAAATCGTATATAAGGCTGTTCAACGTAACTAACTGGCAAGAATAAACTTAAAAGTACAGATTTACCTTCAAAATCACATTGCATAATAATTTAAAAGAAATTTTCCCTAAATAAATCCAAATCCAACTATTAAAAAACTTCACAATTTAGTCGTAACTTCATTAAAATTATCGAATCCACACGAAACTCTATGTACAAATCGCCAATTCCACTTACTATCTTCATATAGACAAACACGGGATTCGAGTCAGCTTACATTTTAGAACACATTCGTCAAACAGTGTAAGTAAACTCAGTGGGATATCTTACATTTAATTTTCAGTAGTATTCTGTACACATCTGTACAAACTTATTGAAAGCAAATTATATTTTAATGCGACGAAATTCATTAAATGTAACATTTTCGTCAAATCTAAGGTAGATAAAATGAAAAAAAAAATTTCAGGAGCTGGTGCAGGATACGGGGCAGGTGTTGGATCCGGAGCAGGTTCAGGAGCTGGATCTGGTGCTGGAGCCGGTTCAGGATCTGGAGCTGGAGCAGGATCAGGATCTAGTGCTGGAGCAGGATCAGGATCTGGTGCTGGAGCAGGTTCGGGATCAGGTGCCGGAGCAGGTTCAGGATCAGGTGCTGGAGCAGGTAGTGGTTCAGGAGCAGGTGCAGGATCTGGAGCTGGTTTAGGATACGGTGCTGGTGCAGGCGCAGGAGCTGGTGCTGGTTATGGTTCAGGATTCAGCTTTGGAGGAGGCTTTGGCCCAGGATCAGGTTATGGTGCAGGTGCTGGAGCTGGAGCAGGTAATTTTTAGTATTAATTCTCAAATGTATTTTGTAATATATTGCTTCATAGACTTATCGAGTTCTTTTTCAAAGTAAAAAGGAGGAAATTTTTAATGTTTTTTCAATGCCGAATAAAAATAATTATTTGCAAATAAATTATGTATTTTTAAATTACATGATAGGTTGTATTTACAAAACAAACATATTATATTTAGCCCTTTCTCTCTATAAATATTTGACACATAATTATATTTATAATTGAGGCTTTTCGCATCACACGCAAACTGTAAAATATTGATGTTTTGAAATCATATAACTCTACTTTATAAACGACAAGAAATATGTAATAAATAAAATAAAAATAAAAAATACCTAACCAAAGAAATGTAAAATTCAATATTCTGAGAAATTTCTGGACTTTAACAAGCTGGCTGCCGCTGACGGATATCGGATCACTGAGCTTTTCTTTTTTCCTCAATTCACTTCAATACTGTATAATTAGAAATTTGTAACTTCTTTTTAAGTTTGAATGTATTAAGTAATAGTATATTAATAAAAAACACTTGCATAGTAATATATTAATCTCAACTTGAAATAAGTATTATTTATATACATTGAAAGAACTGTGCAGTAACAAAACATTACGATTTCTCCTTTTCCAACGGAGTCAGATGGTTAAATAGGTTTGAAATATGACTTTACTCAAGCAAAACATTGTTAATTTATGAATCTTAAATAAAGTTGAAAATAAATTTGAATTGCCTTCTTTTTTTCCGAATTTCGAAAATTTTAATGTCATGTACCGCGTCAAAATAAATTGCGCATGTCGTTATAAAAAAGACAGTTTTCGCACATAGAGTTTTAAAACCTTTAACTTTATTTACAACTTTATTTCTATCTATTTCTCTCCTATTTCTGAACATCCAATAGACACTTCAGATTCGTTTATATGTAAATCTTTATTACTTAAAAGACGAAGAAAGGGATTCGACAAGGAGTATTAATACGTCTGTGTCCTTTATCTTTAAAATTTAACAACTTTATTCAATAAAGCAACATTCATAAAAGCGTATTCTTCAGCTAATTGTTTGCTTCTAAAAGATATTGTACAAGATTCTTGAAATATATTAGAGTATTGTTATTATTTTCATAAATAAAACATAAATAAAGAACAGAATACTTCGGCTAAGACGATATAAATATGTCTTTGTTCGGGATATAAAATTTTAGCATTAAACTAATTTTAGAATGATCTGAGCGGAAGTGGAAAGAATGACATGAAATTTTGTTGGTTTACATTGTTTACATTAAATTCCTAAAGCTTTCTGCTGGACGTGTAAACTAAAATCGACTCAGACTTAGATTTGTAGCTACACGGAATTATAAATACATAAGCAAATATTAAAGGCGTTCAAATTAATCCTAATGCTTGAATTGTAGATACTGTAACTCAAATCGTATATAAGTCTGTTCAACGTAACTAACTGGCAAGAATAAACTTAAAAGTACAGATTTACCTTCAAAATCACATTGCATAATAATTTAAAAGAAATTTTCCCTAAATAAATCCAAATCCAACTATAGAAAAACTTCACAATTTAGTCGTAACTTCATTAAAATTATCGAATTCACACGAAACTCTATGTACAAATCGCCAATTCCACTTACTATCTTCATATAGACAAACACGGGATTCGAGTCAGCTTACATTTTAGAACACATTCGTCAAACAGTGTTAAGTAATCTCTGTGGGATATCTTACATTTAATTTTCAGTAGTTTTCTGTACACGTCTGTACAAACTTATTGAAAGCAAATTATATTGTAATGCGACGAAATTCATTAAAGGTAACATTTTCGTCAAATCCAAGGTAGATAAAATGGAAAAAAAATTTCAGGAGCTGGTGCAGGATACGGGGCAGGTGTTGGATCCGGAGCAGGTTCAGGAGCTGGATCTGGTGCTGGAGCCGGTTCAGGATCTGGAGCTGGAGCAGGATCAGGATCTGGTGCTGGAGCAGGATCAGGATCTGGTGCTGGAGCAGGATCAGGATCTGGTGCTGGAGCAGGTTCGGGATCAGGTGCCGGAGCAGGTTCAGGATCAGGTGCTGGAGCGGGTAGTGGTTCAGGAGCAGGTGCAGGATCTGGAGCTGGTTTAGGATACGGTGCTGGTGCAGGCGCAGGAGCTGGTGCTGGTTATGGTTCAGGATTCAGCTTTGGAGGAGGCTTTGGCCCAGGATCAGGTTATGGTGCAGGTGCTGGAGCTGGAGCAGGTAATTTTTAGTATTAATTCTAAAATGTATTTTGTAATATATTGCTTCATACACTTATCGAGTTCTTTTTCAAAGTAAAAAGGAGGAAATTTTTAATGTTTTTCAATGCCGAATAAAAATAATTATTTGCTAATAAATTATGTATTTTTAAATTACATGATAGGTTGTATTTACAAAACAAACATATTATATTTAGCCCTTTCTCTCTATAAATATTTGACACATAATTATATTTATAATTGAGGCTTTTCGCATCACACGCAAACTGTAAAATATTGATGTTTTGAAATCATATAACTCTACTTTATGAACGACAAGAAATATGTATTTCATAAAATAAAAATAAAAAATACCTAACCAAAGAAATGTAAAATTCAATATTCTGAGAAATTTCTGGACTTTAACAAGCTGGCTGCAGCTGACGGATATCGGATCACTGAGCTTTTCTTTTTTCCTCAATTCACTTCAATACTGTATAATTAGAAATTTGTAACTTCTTTTTAAGTTTGAATGTATTAAGTAATAGTTATATTAATAAAAAATACTTGCATAGTAATATATTAATCTCAACTTGAAATAAGTATTATTTATATACATAGAAAGAACTGTGCAGTAACAAAACATTACGATTTCTCCTTTTCCAACGGAGTCAGATGGTTAAATAGGTTTGAAATATGACTTTACTCAAGCAAAACATTGTTAATTTATGAATCTTAAATAAAGTTGAAAATAAATTTGAATTGCCTTCTTTTTTTCCGAATTTCGAAAATTTTAATGTCATGTACCGCGTCAAAATAAATTGCGCATGTCGTTATAAAAAAGACAGTTTTCGCACATAGAGTTTTAAAACCTTTAACTTTATTTACAACTTTATTTCTATCTATTTCTATCCTATTTCTGAACATCCAATTGACACTTCAGATTCGTTTATATGTAAATCTTTATTACTTAAAAGACGAAGAAAGGGATTCGACAAGGAGTATTAATACGTCTGTTTCCTTTATCTTTAAAATTTAACAACTTTATTCAATAAAGCAACATTCATAAAAGCGTATTCTTCAGCTAATTGTTTGCTTCTAAAAGATATTGTACAAGATTCTTGAAATATATTAGAGTATTGTTGATATTTTCATAAATAAAACATAAATAAAGAATAGAATACTTCGGCTAAGACGATATAAATATGTCTTTTTTCGGGATATAAAATTTTAGCATTAAACTAATTTTAGAATGATCTGACCGGAAGTGGAAAGAATGACATGAAATTTTGTTGGTTTACATTGTTTACATTAAATTCCTAAAGCTTTCTGCTGGACGTGTAAACTAAAATCGACTCAGACTTAGATTTGTAGCTACACGGAATTATAAATACATAAGCAAATAGTAAAGGCGTTCAAATTAATCCTAATGCTTGAATTGTAGATACTGTAACTCAAATCGTATATAAGGCTGTTCAACGTAAATAACTGGCAAGAATAAACTTAAAAGTACAGATTTACCTTCAAAATCACATTGCATAATAATTTAAAAGAAATTTTCCCTAAATAAATCCAAATCCAACTATAGAAAAACTTCACAATTTAGTCGTAACTTCATTAAAATTATCGAATCCACACGAAACTCTATGTACAAATCGCCAATTCCACTTACTATCTTCATATAGACAAACACGGGATTCGAGTCAGCTTACATTTTAGAACACATTCGTCAAACAGTGTAAGTAAACTCAGTGGGATATCTTACATTTAATTTTCAGTAGTATTCTGTACACATCTGTACAAACTTATTGAAAGCAAATTATATTTTAATGCGACGAAATTCATTAAATGTAACATTTTCGTCAAATCTAAGGTAGATAAAATGGAAAAAAAATTTCAGGAGCTGGTGCAGGATACGGGGCAGGTGTTGGATCCGGAGCAGGTTCAGGAGCTGGATCTGGTGCTGGAGCCGGTTCAGGATCTGGAGCTGGAGCAGGATCAGGATCTGGTTCTGGAGCAGGATCAGGATCTGGTGCTGGAGCAGGTTCGGGATCAGATGCCGGAGCAGGTTCAGGATCAGGTGCTGGAGCAGGTAGTGGTTCAGGAGCAGGTGCAGGATCTGGAGCTGGTTTAGGATACGGTGCTGGTGCAGGCGCAGGAGCTGGTGCTGGTTATGGTTCAGGATTCAGCTTTGGAGGAGGCTTTGGCCCAGGATCAGGTTATGGTGCAGGTGCTGGAGCTGGAGCAGGTAATTTTTAGTATTAATTCTAAAATGTATTTTGTAATATATTGCTTCATAGACTTATCGAGTTCTTTTTCAAAGTAAAAAGGAGGAAATTTTTAATGTTTTTTCAATGCCGAATAAAAATAATTATTTGCTAATAAATTATGTATTTTTAAATTACATGATAGGTTGTATTTACAAAACAAACATATTATATTTAGCCCTTTCTCTCTATAAATATTTGACACATAATTATATTTATAATTGAGGCTTTTCGCATCACACGCAAACTGTAAAATATTGATGTTTTGAAATTATATAACTCTACTTTATAAACGACAAGAAATATGTAATAAATAAAATAAAAATATAAAATACCTAACCAAAGAAATGTAAAATTCAATATTCTGAGAAATTTCTGGACTTTAACAAGCTGGCTGCCGCTTATGGATATCGGATCACTGAGCTTTTCTTTTTTCCTCAATTCACTTCAATACTGTATAATTAGAAATTTGTAACTTCTTTTTAAGTTTGAATGTATTAAGTAATAGTTATATTAATAAAAAACACTTGCATAGTAATATATTAATCTCAACTTGAAATAAGTATTATTTATATACATTAAAAGAACTGTGCAGTAACAAAACATTACGATTTCTCCTTTTCCAACGGAGTCAGATGGTTAATTAGGTTTGAAATATGACTTTACTCAAGCAAAACATTGTTAATTTATGAATTTTAAATGAGGTTGAAAATAAATTTGAATTGCCTTCTTTTCTTCCGAATTTCGAAAATTTTAATGTCATGTACCGCGTCAAAATAAATTGCGCATGTCGTTATAAAAAAGACAGTTTTCGCACATAGAGTTTTAAAACCTTTAACTTTATTTACAACTTTATTTCTATCTATTTCTATCCTATTTCTGAACATCCAATAGACACTTCAGATTCGTTTATATGTAAATCTTTATTACTTAAAAGGCGAAGAAAGGGATTCGACAAGGAGTATTAATACGTCTGTGTCCTTTATCTTTAAAATTTAACAACTTTATTCAATAAAGCAACATTCATAACAGCGTATTCTTCAGCTAATTGTTTGCTTCTAAAAGATATTGTACAAGATTCTTGAAATATATTAGAGTATTGTTGATATTTTCATAAATAAAACATAAATAAAGAATAGAATACTTCGGCTAAGACGATATAAATATGTCTTTTTTCGGGATATAAAATTTTAGCATTAAACTAATTTTAGAATGATCTGACCGGAAGTGGAAAGAATGACATGAAATTTTGTTGGTTTACATTGTTTACATTAAATTCCTAAAGCTTTCTGCTGGACGTGTAAACTAAAATCGACTCAGACTTAGATTTGTAGCTACACGGAATTATAAATACATAAGCAAATAGTAAAGGCGTTCAAATTAATCCTAATGCTTGAATTGTAGATACTGTAACTCAAATCGTATATAAGGCTGTTCAACGTAAATAACTGGCAAGAATAAACTTAAAAGTACAGATTTACCTTCAAAATCACATTGCATAATAATTTAAAAGAAATTTTCCCTAAATAAATCCAAATCCAACTATAGAAAAACTTCACAATTTAGTCGTAACTTCATTAAAATTATCGAATCCACACGAAACTCTATGTACAAATCGCCAATTCCACTTACTATCTTCATATAGACAAACACGGGATTCGAGTCAGCTTACATTTTAGAACACATTCGTCAAACAGTGTAAGTAAACTCAGTGGGATATCTTACATTTAATTTTCAGTAGTATTCTGTACACATCTGTACAAACTTATTGAAAGCAAATTATATTTTAATGCGACGAAATTCATTAAATGTAACATTTTCGTCAAATCTAAGGTAGATAAAATGGAAAAAAAATTTCAGGAGCTGGTGCAGGATACGGGGCAGGTGTTGGATCCGGAGCAGGTTCAGGAGCTGGATCTGGTGCTGGAGCCGGTTCAGGATCTGGAGCTGGAGCAGGATCAGGATCTGGTGCTGGAGCAGGTTCGGGATCAGATGCCGGAGCAGGTTCAGGATCAGGTGCTGGAGCAGGTAGTGGTTCAGGAGCAGGTGCAGGATCTGGAGCTGGTTTAGGATACGGTGCTGGTGCAGGCGCAGGAGCTGGTGCTGGTTATGGTTCAGGATTCAGCTTTGGAGGAGGCTTTGGCCCAGGATCAGGTTATGGTGCAGGTGCTGGAGCTGGAGCAGGTAATTTTTAGTATTAATTCTAAAATGTATTTTGTAATATATTGCTTCATAGACTTATCGAGTTCTTTTTCAAAGTAAAAAGGAGGAAATTTTTAATGTTTTTTCAATGCCGAATAAAAATAATTATTTGCTAATAAATTATGTATTTTTAAATTACATGATAGGTTGTATTTACAAAACAAACATATTATATTTAGCCCTTTCTCTCTAAAAATATTTGACACATAATTATATTTATAATTGAGGCTTTTCGCATCACACGCAAACTGTAAAATATTGATGTTTTGAAATCATATAACTCTACTTTATAAACGACAAGAAATATGTAATAAATAAAATAAAAATATAAAATACCTAACCAAAGAAATGTAAAATTCAATATTCTGAGAAATTTCTGGACTTTAACAAGCTGGCTGCCGCTTATGGATATCGGATCACTGAGCTTTTCTTTTTTCCTCAATTCACTTCAATACTGTATAATTAGAAATTTGTAACATCTTTTTAAGTTTGAATGTATTAAGTAATAGTTATATTAATAAAAAACACTTGCATAGTAATATATTAATCTCAACTTGAAATAAGTATTATTTATATACATTAAAAGAACTGTGCAGTAACAAAACATTACGATTTCTCCTTTTCCAACGGAGTCAGATGGTTAATTAGGTTTGAAATATGACTTTACTCAAGCAAAACATTGTTAATTTATGAATTTTAAATGAGGTTGAAAATAAATTTGAATTGCCTTCTTTTCTTCCGAATTTCGAAAATTTTAATGTCATGTACCGCGTCAAAATAAATTGCGCATGTCGTTATAAAAAAGACAGTTTTCGCACATAGAGTTTTAAAACCTTTAACTTTATTTACAACTTTATTTCTATCTATTTCTATCCTATTTCTGAACATCCAATAGACACTTCAGATTCGTTTATATGTAAATCTTTATTACTTAAAAGGCGAAGAAAGGGATTCGACAAGGAGTATTAATACGTCTGTGTCCTTTATCTTTAAAATTTAACAACTTTATTCAATAAAGCAACATTCATAACAGCGTATTCTTCAGCTAATTGTTTGCTTCTAAAAGATATTGTACAAGATTCTTGAAATATATTAGAGTATTGTTGATATTTTCATAAATAAAACATAAATAAAGAATAGAATACTTCGGCTAAGACGATATAAATATGTCTTTTTTCGGGATATAAAATTTTAGCATTAAACTAATTTTAGAATGATCTGACCGGAAGTGGAAAGAATGACATGAAATTTTGTTGGTTTACATTGTTTACATTAAATTCCTAAAGCTTTCTGCTGGACGTGTAAACTAAAATCGACTCAGACTTAGATTTGTAGCTACACGGAATTATAAATACATAAGCAAATAGTAAAGGCGTTCAAATTAATCCTAATGCTTGAATTGTAGATACTGTAACTCAAATCGTATATAAGGCTGTTCAACGTAAATAACTGGCAAGAATAAACTTAAAAGTACAGATTTACCTTCAAAATCACATTGCATAATAATTTAAAAGAAATTTTCCCTAAATAAATCCAAATCCAACTATAGAAAATCTTCACAATTTAGTCGTAACTTCATTAAAATTATCGAATCCACACGAAACTCTATGTACAAATCGCCAATTCCACTTACTATCTTCATATAGACAAACACGGGATTCGAGTCAGCTTACATTTTAGAACACATTCGTCAAACAGTGTAAGTAAACTCAGTGGGATATCTTACATTTAATTTTCAGTAGTATTCTGTACACATCTGTACAAACTTATTGAAAGCAAATTATATTTTAATGCGACGAAATTCATTAAATGTAACATTTTCGTCAAATCTAAGGTAGATAAAATGGAAAAAAAATTTCAGGAGCTGGTGCAGGATACGGGGCAGGTGTTGGATCCGGAGCAGGTTCAGGAGCTGGATCTGGTGCTGGAGCCGGTTCAGGATCTGGAGCTGGAGCAGGATCAGGATCTGGTTCTGGAGCAGGATCAGGATCTGGTGCTGGAGCAGGTTCGGGATCAGATGCCGGAGCAGGTTCAGGATCAGGTGCTGGAGCAGGTAGTGGTTCAGGAGCAGGTGCAGGATCTGGAGCTGGTTTAGGATACGGTGCTGGTGCAGGCGCAGGAGCTGGTGCTGGTTATGGTTCAGGATTCAGCTTTGGAGGAGGCTTTGGCCCAGGATCAGGTTATGGTGCAGGTGCTGGAGCTGGAGCAGGTAATTTTTAGTATTAATTCTAAAATGTATTTTGTAATATATTGCTTCATAGACTTATCGAGTTCTTTTTCAAAGTAAAAAGGAGGAAATTTTTAATGTTTTTTCAATGCCGAATAAAAATAATTATTTGCTAATAAATTATGTATTTTTAAATTACATGATAGGTTGTATTTACAAAACAAACAAATTATATTTAGCCCTTTCTCTCTATAAATATTTGACACATAATTATATTTATAATTGAGGCTTTTCGCATCACACGCAAACTGTAAAATATTGATGTTTTGAAATCATATAACTCTACTTTATAAACGACAAGAAATATGTAATAAATAAAATAAAAATATAAAATACCTAACCAAAGAAATGTAAAATTCAATATTCTGAGAAATTTCTGGACTTTAACAAGCTGGCTGCCGCTTATGGATATCGGATCACTGAGCTTTTCTTTTTTCCTCAATTCACTTCAATACTGTATAATTAGAAATTTGTAACTTCTTTTTAAGTTTGAATGTATTAAGTAATAGTTATATTAATAAAAAACACTTGCATAGTAATATATTAATCTCAACTTGAAATAAGTATTATTTATATACATTAAAAGAACTGTGCAGTAACAAAACATTACGATTTCTCCTTTTCCAACGGAGTCAGATGGTTAATTAGGTTTGAAATATGACTTTACTCAAGCAAAACATTGTTAATTTATGAATTTTAAATGAGGTTGAAAATAAATTTGAATTGCCTTCTTTTCTTCCGAATTTCGAAAATTTTAATGTCATGTACCGCGTCAAAATAAATTGCGCATGTCGTTATAAAAAAGACAGTTTTCGCACATAGAGTTTTAAAACCTTTAACTTTATTTACAACTTTATTTCTATCTATTTCTATCCTATTTCTGAACATCCAATAGACACTTCAGATTCGTTTATATGTAAATCTTTATTACTTAAAAGGCGAAGAAAGGGATTCGACAAGGAGTATTAATACGTCTGTGTCCTTTATCTTTAAAATTTAACAACTTTATTCAATAAAGCAACATTCATAACAGCGTATTCTTCAGCTAATTGTTTGCTTCTAAAAGATATTGTACAAGATTCTTGAAATATATTAGAGTATTATTATTATTTTCATAAATAAAACATGAATAAAGAATAGAATACTTCGGCTAAGACGATATAAATATGTCTTTGTTCGGGATATAAAATTTTAGCATTAAACTAATTTTAGAATGATCTGAGCGGAAGTGGAAAGAATGACATGAAATTTTGTTGGTTTACATTGTTTACATTAAATTCCTAAAGCTTTCTGCTGGACGTGTAAACTAAAATCGACTCAGACTTAGATTTGTAGCTACACGGAATTATAAATACATAAGCAAATATTAAAGGCGTTCAAATTAATCCTAATGCTTGAATTGTAGATACTGTAACTCAAATCGTATATAAGGCTGTTCAACGTAACTAACTGGCAAGAATAAACTTAAAAGTACAGATTTACCTTCAAAATCACATTACATAATAATTTAAAAGAAATTTTCCCTAAATAAATCCAAATCCAACTATAGAAAAACTTCACAATTTAGTCGTAACTTCATTAAAATTATCGAATCCACGCGAAACTCTATGTACAAATCGCCAATTCCACTTACTATCTTCATATAGACAAACACGGGATTCGAGTCAGCTTACATTTTAGAACACATTCGTCAAACAGTGTAAGTAAACTCAAAGGGATATCTTACATTTAATTTTCAGTAGTATTCTGTACACATCTGTACAAACTTATTGAAAGCAAATTATATTTTAATGCGACGAAATTCATTAAATGTAACATTTTCGTCAAATCTAAGGTAGATAAAATGGAAAAAAAAATTTCAGGAGCTGGTGCAGGATACGGGGCAGGTGTTGGATCCGGAGCAGGTTCAGGAGCTGGATCTGGTGCTGGAGCCGGTTCAGGATCTGGAGCTGGAGCAGGATCAGGATCTGGTGCTGGAGCAGGATCAGGATCTGGTGCTGGAGCAGGTTCGGGATCTGGTGCCGGAGCAGGTTCAGGATCAGGTGCTGGAGCAGGTAGTGGTTCAGGAGCAGGTGCAGGATCTGGAGCTGGTTTAGGATACGGTGCTGGTGCAGGCGCAGGAGCTGGTGCTGGTTATGGTTCAGGATTCAGCTTTGGAGGAGGCTTTGGCCCAGGATCAGGTTATGGTGCAGGTGCTGGAGCTGGAGCAGGTAATTTTTAGTATTAATTCTAAAATGTATTTTGTAATATATTGCTTCATACACTTATCGAGTTCTTTTTCAAAGTAAAAAGGAGGAAATTTTTAATGTTTTTTCAATGCCGAATAAAAATAATTATTTGCTAATAAATTATGTATTTTTAAATTACATGATAGGTTGTATTTACAAAACAAACATATTATATTTAGCCCTTTCTCTCTATAAATATTTGACACATAATTATATTTATAATTGAGGCTTTTCGCATCACACGCAAACTGTAAAATATTGATGTTTTGAAATCATATAACTCTACTTTATAAACGACAAGAAATATGTAATAAATAAAATAAAAATAAAAAGTACCTAACCAAAGAAATGTAAAATTCAATATTCTGAGAAATTTCTGGACTTTAACAAGCTGGCTGCCGCTGACGGATATCGGATCACTGAGCTTTTCTTTTTTCCTCAATTCACTTCAATACTTTATAATTAGAAATTTGTAACTTCTTTTTAAGTTTGAATGTATTAAGTAATAGTTATATTAATAAAAAACACTTGCATAGTAATATATTAATCTCAACTTGAAATAAGTATTATTTATATACATTGAAAGAACTGTGCAGTAACAAAACATTACGATTTCTCCTTTTCCAACGGAGTCAGATGGTTAAATAGGTTTGAAATATGACTTTACTCAAGCAAAACATTGTTAATTTATGAATTTTAAATGAGGTTGAAAATAAATTTGAATTGCCTTCTTTTTTTCCGAATTTCGAAAATTTTAATGTCATGTACCGCGTCAAAATAAATTGCGCATGTCGTTATAAAAAAGACAGTTTTCGCACATAGAGTTTTAAAACCTTTAACTTTATTTACAACTTTATTTCTATCTATTTCTATCCTATTTCTGAACATCCAATAGACACTTCAGATTCGTTTATATGTAAATCTTTATTACTTAAAAGACGAAGAAAGGGATTCGACAAGGAGTATTAATACGTCTGTGTCCTTTATCTTTAAAATTTAACAACTTTATTCAATAAAGCAACATTCATAAAAGCGTATTCTTCAGCTAATTGTTTGCTTCTAAAAGATATTGTACAAGATTCTTGAAATATATTAGAGTATTGTTATTATTTTCATAAATAAAACATAAATAAAGAACAGAATACTTCGGCTAAGACGATATAAATGTGTCTTTGTTCGGGATATAAAATTTTAGCATTAAACTAATTTTAGAATGATCTGAGCGGAAGTGGAAAGAATGACATGAAATTTTGTTGGTTTACATTGCTTACATTAAATTCCTAAAGCTTTCTGCTGGACGTGTAAACTAAAATCGACTCAGACTTACATTTGTAGCTACACGGAATTATAAATACATAAGCAAATATTAAAGGCGTTCAAATTAATCCTAATGCTTGAATTGTAGATACTGTAACTCAAATCGTATATAAGGCTGTTCAACGTAACTAACTGGCAAGAATAAACTTAAAAGTACAGATTTACCTTCAAAATCACATTGCATAATAATTTAAAAGAAATTTTCCCTAAATAAATCCAAATCCAACTATAGAAAAACTTCACAATTTAGTCGTAACTTCATTAAAATTATCGAATCCACACGAAACTCTATGTACAAATCGCCAATTCCACTTACTATCTTCATATAGACAAACACGGGATTCGAGTCAGCTTACATTTTAGAACACATTCGTCAAACAGTGTAAGTAAACTCAGTGGGATATCTTACATTTAATTTTCAGTAGTATTCTGTGCACATCTGTACAAACTTATTGAAAGCAAATTATATTTTAATGCGACGAAATTCATTAAATGTAACATTTTCGTCAAATCTAAGGTAGATAAAATGGAAAAAAAATTTCAGGAGCTGGTGCAGGATACGGGGCAGGTGTTGCATCCGGAGCAGGTTCAGGAGCTGGATCTGGTGCTGGAGCCGGTTCAGGATCTGGAGCTGGAGCAGGATCAGGATCTGGTGCTGGAGCAGGATCAGGATCTGGTGCTGGAGCAGGTTCGGGATCAGGTGCCGGAGCAGGTTCAGGATCAGGTGCTGGAGCAGGTAGTGGTTCAGGAGCAGGTGCAGGATCTGGAGCTGGTTTAGGATACGGTGCTGGTGCAGGCGCAGGAGCTGGTGCTGGTTATGGTTCAGGATTCAGCTTTGGAGGAGGCTTTGGCCCAGGATCAGGTTATGGTGCAGGTGCTGGAGCTGGAGCAGGTAATTTTTAGTATTAATTCTAAAATGTATTTTGTAATATATTGCTTCATACACTTATCGAGTTCTTTTTCAAAGTAAAAAGGAGGAAATTTTTAATGTTTTTTCAATGCCGAATAAAAATAATTATTTGCTAATAAATTATGTATTTTTAAATTACATGATAGGTTGTATTTACAAAACAAACATATTATATTTAGCCCTTTCTCTCTATAAATATTTGACACATAATTATATTTATAATTGAGGCTTTTCGCATCACACGCAAACTGTAAAATATTGATGTTTTGAAATCAAATAACTCTACTTTATGAACGACAAGAAATATGTAATACATAAAATAAAAATAAAAAATACCTAACCAAAGAAATGTAAAATTCAATATTCTGAGAAATTTCTGGACTTTAACAAGCTGGCTGCCGCTGACGGATATCGGATCACTGAGCTTTTCTTTTTTCCTCAATTCACTTCAATACTGTATAATTAGAAATTTGTAACTTCTTTTTAAGTTTGAATGTATTAAGTAATAGTTATATTAATAAAAAACACTTGCATAGTAATATATTAATCTCAACTTGAAATAAGTATTATTTATATACATTGAAAGAACTGTGCAGTAACAAAACATTACGATTTGTCCTTTTCCAACGGAGTCAGATGGTTAAATAGGTTTGAAATATGACTTTACTCAAGCAAAACATTGTTAATTTATGAATTTTAAATGAGGTTGAAAATAAATTTGAATTGCCTTCTTTTTTTCCGAATTTCGAAAATTTTAATGTCATGTACCGCGTCAAAATAAATTGCGCATGTCGTTATAAAAAAGACAGTTTTCGCACATAGAGTTTTAAAACCTTTAACTTTATTTACAACTTTATTTCTATCTATTTCTATCCTATTTCTGAACATCCAATAGACACTTCAGATTCGTTTATATGTAAATCATTATTACTTAAAAGACGAAGAAAGGGATTCGACAAGGAGTATTAATACGTCTGTGTCCTTTATCTTTAAAATTTAACAACTTTATTCAATAAAGCAACATTCATAAAAGCGTATTCTTCAGCTAATTGTTTGCTTCTAAAAGATATTGTACAAGATTCTTGAAATATATTAGAGTATTGTTATTATTTTCATAAATAAAACATAAATAAAGAACAGAATACTTCGGCTAAGACGATATAAATGTGTCTTTGTTCGGGATATAAAATTTTAGCATTAAACTAATTTTAGAATGATCTGAGCGGAAGTGGAAAGAATGACATGAAATTTTGTTGGTTTACATTGCTTACATTAAATTCCTAAAGCTTTCTGCTGGACGTGTAAACTAAAATCGACTCAGACTTACATTTGTAGCTACACGGAATTATAAATACATAAGCAAATATTAAAGGCGTTCAAATTAATCCTAATGCTTGAATTGTAGATACTGTAACTCAAATCGTATATAAGGCTGTTCAACGTAACTAACTGGCAAGAATAAACTTAAAAGTACAGATTTACCTTCAAAATCACATTGCATAATAATTTAAAAGAAATTTTCCCTAAATAAATCCAAATCCAACTATAGAAAAACTTCACAATTTAGTCGTAACTTCATTAAAATTATCGAATCCACACGAAACTCTATGTACAAATCGCCAATTCCACTTACTATCTTCATATAGACAAACACGGGATTCGAGTCAGCTTACATTTTAGAACACATTCGTCAAACAGTGTAAGTAAACTCAGTAGGATATCTTACATTTAATTTTCAGTAGTATTCTGTGCACATCTGTACAAACTTATTGAAAGCAAATTATATTTTAATGCGACGAAATTCATTAAATGTAACATTTTCGTCAAATCTAAGGTAGATAAAATGGAAAAAAAAATTTCAGGAGCTGGTGCAGGATACGGGGCAGGTGTTGGATCCGGAGCAGGTTCAGGAGCTGGATCTGGTGCTGGAGCCGGTTCAGGATCTGGAGCTGGAGCAGGATCAGGATCTGGTGCTGGAGCAGGATCAGGATCTGGTGCTGGAGCAGGTTCGGGATCAGGTTCAGGAGCAGGTGCTGGAGCAGGTAGTGGTTCAGGAGCAGGTGCAGGATCTGGAGCTGGTTTAGGATACGGTGCTGGTGCAGGCGCAGGAGCTGGTGCTGGTTATGGTTCAGGATTCAGCTTTGGAGGAGGCTTTGGCCCAGGATCAGGTTATGGTGCAGGTGCTGGAGCTGGAGCAGGTAATTTTTAGTATTAATTCTAAAATGTATTTTGTAATATATTGCTTCATACACTTATCGAGTTCTTTTTCAAAGTAAAAAGGAGGAAATTTTTAATGTTTTTTCAATGCCGAATAAAAATAATTATTTGCTAATAAATTATGTATTTTTAAATTACATGATAGGTTGTATTTACAAAACAAACATATTATATTTAGCCCTTTCTCTCTATAAATATTTGACACATAATTATATTTATAATTGAGGCTTTTCGCATCACACGCAAACTGTAAAATATTGATGTTTTGAAATCATATAACTCTACTTTATGAACGACAGGAAATATGTAATACATAAAATAAAAATAAAAAATACCTAACCAAAGAAATGTAAAATTCAATATTCTGAGAAATTTCTGGACTTTAACAAGCTGGCTGCCGCTGACGGATATCGGATCACTGAGCTTTTCTTTTTTCCTCAATTCACTTCAATACTGTATAATTAGAAATTTGTAACTTCTTTTTAAGTTTGAATGTATTAAGTAATAGTATATTAATAAAAAACACTTGCATAGTAATATATTAATCTCAACTTGAAATAAGTATTATTTATATACATTGAAAGAACTGTGCAGTAACAAAACATTACGATTTCTCCTTTTCCAACGGAGTCAGATGGTTAAATAGGTTTGAAATATGACTTTACTCAAGCAAAACATTGTTAATTTATGAATCTTAAATAAAGTTGAAAATAAATTTGAATTGCCTTCTTTTTTTCCGAATTTCGAAAATTTTAATGTCATGTACCGCGTCAAAATAAATTGCGCATGTCGTTATAAAAAAGACAGTTTTCGCACATAGAGTTTTAAAACCTTTAACTTTATTTACAACTTTATTTCTATCTATTTCTATCCTATTTCTGAACATCCAATAGACACTTCAGATTCGTTTATATGTAAATCTTTATTACTTAAAAGACGAAGAAAGGGATTCGACAAGGAGTATTAATACGTCTGTGTCCTTTATCTTTAAAATTTAACAACTTTATTCAATAAAGCAACATTCATAAAAGCGTATTCTTCAGCTAATTGTTTGCTTCTAAAAGATATTGTACAAGATTCTTGAAATATATTAGAGTATTGTTATTATTTTCATAAATAAAACATAAATAAAGAACAGAATACTTCGGCTAAGACGATATAAATATGTCTTTGTTCGGGATATAAAATTTTAGCATTAAACTAATTTTAGAATGATCTGAGCGGAAGTGGAAAGAATGACATGAAATTTTGTTGGTTTACATTGATTACATTAAATTCCTAAAGCTTTCTGCTGGACGTGTAAACTAAAATCGACTCAGACTTAGATTTGTAGCTACACGGAATTATAAATACATAAGCAAATATTAAAGGCGTTCAAATTAATCCTAATGCTTGAATTGTAGATACTGTAACTCAAATCGTATATAAGGCTGTTCAACGTAACTAACTGGCAAGAATAAACTTAAAAGTACAGATTTACCTTCAAAATCACATTGCATAATAATTTAAAAGAAATTTTCCCTAAATAAATCCAAATCCAACTATAGAAAAACTTCACAATTTAGTCGTAACTTCATTAAAATTATCGAATCCACACGAAACTCTATGTACAAATCGCCAATTCCACTTACTATCTTCATATAGACAAACACGGGATTCGAGTCAGCTTACATTTTAGAACACATTCGTCAAACAGTGTAAGTAAACTCAGTGGGATATCTTACATTTAATTTTCAGTAGTATTCTGTACACATCTGTACAAACTTATTGAAAGCAAATTATATTTTAATGCGACGAAATTCATTAAATGTAACATTTTCGTCAAATCTAAGGTAGATAAAATGGAAAAAAAAATTTCAGGAGCTGGTGCAGGATACGGGGCAGGTGTTGGATCCGGAGCAGGTTCAGGAGCTGGATCTGGTGCTGGAGCCGGTTCAGGATCTGGAGCTGGAGCAGGATCAGGATCTGGTGCTGGAGCAGGATCAGGATCTGGTGCTGGAGCAGGTTCGGGATCAGGTGCCGGAGCAGGTTCAGGATCAGGTGCTGGAGCAGGTAGTGGTTCAGGAGCAGGTGCAGGATCTGGAGCTGGTTTAGGATACGGTGCTGGTGCAGGCGCAGGAGCTGGTGCTGGTTATCGTTCAGGATTCAGCTTTGGAGGAGGCTTTGGCCCAGGATCAGGTTATGGTGCAGGTGCTGGAGCTGGAGCAGGTAATTTTTAGTATTAATTCTAAAATGTATTTTGTAATATATTACTTCACACACTTATCGAGTTCTTTTTCAAAGTAAAAAGGAGGAAATTTTTAATATTTTTTAATGCCGAATAAAAATAATTATTTGCTAATAAATTATGTATTTTTAAATTACATGACAGGTTGTATTTGCAAAACAATTATATTATATTTAGCCCTTTCTCTCTATAAATATTTGACACATAATTATATTTATAATTGAGGCTTTTCGCATCACGTGCAAACTGTAAAATATTGATGTTTTGAAATCATATAATTCTACTTTATAAACAGCAAGAAATATGTAATAAATAAAATAAAAATAAAAAATACCTAAACAAACAAATGTAAAATTCAACATTCTGAGAAATTTCTGGACTTTAACAAGCTGGCTGCGGCTGACGGATATCGGATCACTGAGCTTTTCTTTTTTCCTCAATTCACTTCAATACTGTATAATTAGAAATTTGTAACTTCTTTTTAAGTTTGAATATATTAAGAAATAGTTGCATTAATAAAAAACACTTGCATAGTAATATATTAATCTCAACTTGAAATAAATATTATTTATATACATTGAAAGAACTGTGCAGTAACAAAATATTACGATTTTTCCTTTTGCTAGGGAGTCAGATGGTTAAATAGGTATGAAATATGACTTTACTCAAGCAAAACATTGTTAATTTATGAATCTTAAATGAGGTTGAAAATAAATTTGAATTACCTTCGTTTTTTTCCGAATTTCGAAAATTTTGATGTCATGTACCGCGTCAAAATAAATTGCGCATGTCGTTATAAAAAGACAGTTTTCGCACGTAGAGTTTTAAAACCTTTAACTTTATTTCTATCTATTTATATCCTATTTCTGAACATCTAATAGATACTTCAGATTCGTTTATATATAAATCTTTATTACTTGAACGACGAAGAAAGGGATTCGACAAGGAGTATTAATACGTGTGTTTCCTTTATCTTTAAAATTTAACAACTTTTATTCAATAAAGCTACATTCATAAAAGCGTATTTTTCAGCTAATTGTTCGCTTCTAAAAGAAATTGTACAAGATTCCTGAAATATATTAGAGTAATCTTGATATTTTCATAAATAAAAGATAAATAAATAATAGAATACTTCGGCTAAGACGACATAAATATGTCTTTGTTCGGGATTAAAAATTTTATCATTAAACTAATTTTAGAATGATCTGAGAGGAAATGGAAAGACTGATATGAAATTTTGTTGGTTTACTTTGTTTACATTAAATTCCTAAAGCTTTCTACTGGACGTGTAAACAAAAATCGACTCAGACATAGATTTGTAGCTACACGGATTTATAAATACGTTAGCAAATAGTAAAGGTGTTCAAGTTATTCCTAATGCTTGAATTGTAGATACTGTAACTCAAATCGTATATAAGGCTGTTCAACGTAACTAACTGGCAAGAATAAACTTAAAAGTACAGATTTCCCTTAAGAATCATATTGCATAATAATTTAAAAGAAATTTTCCCTATATAAATCCAAATCCAACCATGGAAAAACTTCACAATTTAGTCGTAACTTCATTAAATTTATCGAATCCAAACGAAACTCTATGTACAAATCGCCAATTCTACTTACTATCTTCATATAGACAAACACGGGATTCGAGTCAGCTTACATTTTAGAACACATTCGTCAAACAGTGTTAAGTAATCTCTGTGGGATATCTTACATTTAATTTTCAGTAGTTTTCTGTACACATCTGTACAAACTTATTGAAAGCAAATTATATTGTAATGCGATGAAATTCATTAAAGGTAACATTTTCGTCAAATCTAAGGTAGATAAAATGAGAAAAAAAATTTCAGGAGCTGGTGCCGGATACGGGGCAGGCGCTGGATCTGGAGCAGGTTCAGGAGCTGGATCTGGTGCTGGAGCCGGTTCAGGATCTGGAGCTGGAGCAGGATCAGGATCTGGTGCTGGAGCAGGTTCGGGATCAGGTGCCGGAGCAGGTTCAGGATCAGGTGCTGGAGCAGGTAGTGGTTCAGGAGCAGGTGCAGGATCTGGAGCTGGTTTAGGATACGGTGCTGGTGCAGGCGCAGGAGCTGGTGCTGGTTATGGTTCAGGATTCAGCTTTGGAGGAGGGTTTGGCCCAGGATTAGGTGCTGGTGCAGGTGCAGGTGCTGGAGCTGGAGCAGGTAATTTTTAGTATTAATTCTAAAATGTATTTTGTAATATATTACTTCATACAATTATCGGGTTCTTTTTCAAAGTAAACCGGAGGAAATTTTTAATGTTTTCTTAATGCCGAATAAAAATAATTATTTGCTAATAAATTATGTATTTTAAAATTACCTGATAGGTTGCATTTACAAAACAAACATATTATATTTAGCCCTTTCTCTGTATAAATATTTGACACATAATTATATTTATAATTGAGGCTTTTCGCATCACGCGCAAACTGTAAAATATTGATGTTTTGAAATCATATAATTCTACTTTATAAACAGCAAGAAATATGTAATAAATAAAATAAAAATAAAAAATACCTGAACAAACAAATGTAAAATTCAATATTCTGAGAAATTTCTGGACTTTAACAAGCTGGCTGCGGCTGACGGATATCGGGTCACTGAGCTTTTCTTTTTTCCTCAATTCACTTCAATACTGCATAATTAGAAATTTTTAACTTCTTTTTCAAGTTTGAATGTATTAAGTAATAGTTATATTAATAAAAAACACTTGCATAGTAATATATTAATCTCAACTTGAAATAAGTATTATTTATATACATTGAAAGAACTGTGCAGTAACAAAACATTTCGATTTTTCCTTTTCCAAGGTAGTCAGATGGTTAAATATGTTTGAAATATGACTTTACTCAAACAAAACATTGTTAAATTATGAATGTTAAATGATGTTCTATACTTAAAATATTTTTAATACCTAAGATGTAAAAGAAAGATGTTCAAAATGCTTACTAGGTACGTTTATATCAATAAGTGTTATTAATTAAATGGATTAAAAATATTTCTAAATAGTTTTAATATTTTTAATAATTGTCGGAAAATATTTTTATATTTTGTAATAGTAACTCTTTAATATTTCTTGGAAACAATCGATTTGATATGCATTGAATGAAAAAAATATAATTTTATGAAGAAAGATTAGCAAAATACATATAATTATTTATACAGGATCAGGATCAGGAGCTGGAGCAGGAGCTGGATATGGCGATGGAGCAGGTGCTGGCTATGGTGCTGGAGTTGGTGCTGGTGCAGGTGCGGGATCTGGTGCTGGATCTGGTCAAGGATATACCACTTCAACAGCATCTACAGTATATAATACTGTCTCAAGAATGTCTTCTTCTGTTGCAACTGCGCGTGTTACTTCTGCTGTATCAAACATCATGTCAAGTGGAGGAATCAATGCTGGTTCTTTTTCGAATGTTATATCTAAAGTTCATTCTTCGGTTCTCCAAGCACACCCTGGACTTTCCGAATGTGAAGTACTAGTTCAAACCCTTGTGGAAGTGGTTTCTGCCTTGGTTCACATACTAAACTCAGCTAATGGTTATGCTTATTCTGCTGAACAGAGTGTTAATACAGTAAGTTCAGCAATTTCTTCAGCCATGAATTCAAGCACTTAATTTCGTAGTATTAACTTCACGTATGGTATTCTTCAAAAAATGTACAATCACATTAAATTGTGTAAATAAATATATTGATTGAACTTTGCAAGTAATATTTTTTAAATTTAATTTTAACACTATAAATTACTTTACTTCTTTTTTGTTTAATAACACATATAGTTGAATTGCTCAATACCTTTTTTTCATAAACCACAAAACTAGAAAAGATGTTTTTTATTCATTTGAATGATAAACGTAACAAAGGAAAATTAACCAAAAAAAAAAGAAAGAAAGAAAAAAGAAAACCTATCTCTTGTTATTATATGCAGTTAAAATAAAAAGTGTAAGCATGTGAAAATTATAAACATTGAGCAGATAAACTTTCAATCACTACAATATTTGCTTTTAAATACTGAAAAATATATTCATTAAAATCGTAAAATTTGGTTCAATGTGCTTTGAAATATCTGTCATTACCTTTCATTTCATGTAAATTTTCAAGCAATTAATTAAAATTTAATTACCTCTGTAAAGAAATACAGTGTCTTTACAAATTTATGTTTGTAAATAGTCTTACACGACACTCCAAGTAATAAAAGTAGGATTCTTAATTGAACCATTATGTTAGGTAGAATAAACCATAGAAGATATTTATTGCTGAAATATTCGGTAAATCAATGATTAATTACGCATTTATTGTGCATTATTAGTAGTTCAAAGCACAACACACCAACAGTACTAAAATATAATATATTTTCCAAGAGCTTTTTTAGATAATTCTATAGCGCAAGTTATAATTGCCGAATTCAAAGATGAATATCCCTCTTTTTTTGCTCCACATTTTTAATACATTAATCACTATCATAATTAATCACAGAAAACTGCTGCAAACAATACTATAAATAATTCTGTATAGAAAAACTGGAGCAAAAACAGTTGAAATCTCATCTCTGTTTTTGCAAACATACATATACCACGGAATTATCCTGTCATAAATTGTGAAACTATTAAAGCAAAATATGGACATCATTAACCGACTTCAAAAAAGGAGGAGGTTCTCAATTCAAACCGTATGTTTTTTTTTTTTTTTTTGTTAGCTTATAACTCCTGAACGGATGCTCCGATTTTGATAATGTTTGCTTTGTTGTAAAGGTTTTGGTCTGAAATAGGTTCCATTCTAATATCTTTACGATCAAAAGAAAATACAGGATGCCCAAAAAAGTGAGTCCCGACTCTTTTAACTGCTGAACGGTTGCAGTATAAAAGTTGTATGTAGGGGGTTGTTGTAGTAGTTGTATGTAAAGGGGTCATGTGCAATGTGATTCAACCACCTGCAGCGCCATCTTGTGGAAAACAGTGGAGTTAGCGTCCTTATCTCGAAAACGATTCAAGATATTGAAAAAAAGTGAATTACAAAGTTACAGGATATCATCGATTTAGAACGAAAAGATAGATATTAGATATTAATGCTAAAAGTAGAACGATTAAAACGATCATTTGTTTGTCCACAAATTCCTATTTTCTGCACACTTCAATGACATTGCGTACGTTGTAGCGTAGCGGGTGACATTTATGCTACGTAAAATTCAAAGTATGGTTATTGTAAGTGGTCACATCGATTAACGTATAGACGTTTTAAACTGACTTCATAAAGGAGGAGGTTCTCAATTGAAATCATGTTTTTTGTTGTTGTAGTTGAGGTTTGTTAGCTTATAACTACGTAAAAAATGCTTTAATTTTAATACTTTTTTTTTTTTTGTCGCAAAGATCTTGACCTGAAATAGGTCTCATTATGATTTCATTAATACCTAAACAAATTACAGGCTATTCACAAAAGTCCGTTCTCACTCTAACTACTGAACGGCTGCCTCTACACTCTGAAAAGTAATATGTAAGTATAGTAAAGTGGCCATGTGCTACAAGATATTATACACTTACAGCGCCACCAAGATAGCGGAGTTAATGTTTCTATCTCAAAACAGTATAAGGCATGAAGGAAAGGGTAAATTGCAAAGTTGTACAGCATCATTGATTTAGTAGCGTTAAGACACCTTGTAGACATAAATGTTAAAAACAGTATGTTTAAATGTGCATCTGTTTGTTCGCAGTTTTCTACACTGTAAACAAATCAAAAAGCCTTTATTTCGATGTTGAAACTTCTGTCCGTCAGCTGCAAATGCACATTTTGATCTTTGTTTGAACATTACGCTGCACGCATTCCAGCGTAGCGGGTGACGCATATTCAATGTAAAGTTCAATACATGCCTAACCGAATTTTATGTTACGAATACAGCGTATCCATTCTTTACATTTCTAAAGCCTTTTGAATTTAGTGCGTGATGATTCAATATATAAATTTTTTTGTCATATCCGACAAAGGCAAGAAAAGTGACACAACTTAAAAATGCAGTATTTAAGAAAATCAACTTAAAAATAAGGCATTGACTAGTATACAACTGACACAGTTGTCTCTCGAGTGGATAATTTTTTAGATGGATATGTTCATATTGGGAGCATTTCATATATTTTTCAGTGACATAAACTCGAAATTACCCTTTTTTGAGTTATATCACTTTTCTTGTGGGTTGTCATTTGTCAAACCGTCGTTGAACGTCTTCTGATGTTCTGCTACTTGAATAGAAAAAAAGAAATTATTTTATTATAATTTTATTTTTTTTCTTTTCTTCACTGAAAAGAAAAAAATTATTTTTGTAAAAAAAGAAAAAAAAAAAAATAGAATCGACTCCAAAAAGCAACTACTCTTCAACAACTAAAAATGAAAGAAAATTGGCAGAAAATGGAACTGTAAATTGCGCCTAAAAGCATAAAATAATAAAAAAAACCTAAATACTACAATTAAACATAACTTCTGAAGTCGGCGCAAAATTAAATAAAAATTGATACCTTTATTCAATACAAAAATCAAATTCTATTAAAAATATAGATCTCACTTTAGCATGTGTGAAACACAGCCGAAAACTACTTTGATTCAAATAAACAAATAAGATTTCGTAAACTGCAAAAGTTGGCGGAGCTGCTGGTATGTGGCATCCTTGGTGAAAAAAAATCGCCAAATTATATCGGTAAACATATTTATTTCCTTTGAGAAATCATGCTTATTTTAATAAGTTACATTAAGATAACATTCAAGAATATGAAACAATACTTCGTACAATATATATTATAAAAATATACATCTCGCGTGTATATTTTTGCATTGCGTTTTGATCGCCAAATCCAAAAGCTGCCAATGATGATAGTTATCAAAGTTATAACAAGTTTACAAAGAAAATTTCAGTAACTTAGTAGAAACATAAATACAGAATTGCAAAAATGTTCACTTTCCTATGTAGATGTTACTAATGGACCAAATGTTCACAGTGATAAAATAATAAAGGAAAGAGTGGCGACGCGTGAGTGACGTTTCGGTCATCTTCATGTGTGTGGTTAGAAACAGTCCGTTATCATGGAAAGTTCATTCATCTGATTGACTGTTGGAATGCCGTCATACCTACGTCGCGTTATAAAAAAGACGAATCAACCAATAAGATAAATACATATTCTATCACAATGTACTGTTTCCAGCCACTCGCGTAACGATGACCAAAAACGTCATTCACGCCTCGCCACTGAAAGGAAACATGAAATGGATCATTCGAGACAACAGCATTTGTAGCTACCTGTCTAAAATCGAATTAAATTTTATTTAATTTTGCGCAGACTTCAAAAGTTATGTTTAATTGTAGTATTTAGGTTTTTCGGCGAAGGAAATTATTTAATACTTTTAGGCGCAATTTACAGTTCCATTTTCTGCCAATTTTCTTTCATTTTTAGTTGTTTGAATAGTAGTTGCTTTTTGGAGTAAGTTCTATTTTTTTTTTCTTTTTCTTTTTTTTTTTACAAAAATATTTTATTTTAACCATTTCGTTGAAAAGAAAAAAAGACTTACTTCTACTTTTGAATTTCTCTACTGAATTTTGTTGAAATGCGATTATACTTAATGAGGTCTACAATCAACTAAAAATGGATCATTTTAAATCATTCAGCACTTCGTTTCGAGTATATAAAACGCTACTACAAAGTTACGATGTGTGTCTAAAATGTTCAGTTAATGCGAAATTTAAACAATATATGTTTTACAGAAATTCACAGCTGATCACAGTCAGAGAGATGTCAGGAAGTTCTGACAAGTGATTTCTTCAGCCATATTTAACAATTCCTATAACTTGGAAATTACAACTTTAAACTACAGTGTCTTTCTATAACCATTCGAACGGAGGACATGTGGAATCTAGCATCACAGTTCAATTACGCAGTGCGTAACATAAGATTTTTCTACAATTAGGGAAGAGCGGTAACGGAAGCCATGCAATGTAGTACATTACATATGTATACAACAGAAACAGGGAATAAAAAATTTCTTTGCGATTGTTCCAGGAAACTGTTTTTTTTTTTTTTTAACCTCATCAATATTAGTTTACTTTTCATCATGAGAGTGATTGAACCATACGTAAACACATTTCGTACTCACTGCTTCTGTTCCATGCACATACACTAACATTGCATGTGTTTTCTTCTCTGTTTTTCGCAATCTGTAGCAAAACTCGACGCTTACACGTTGCTTAACTGCCCTGTGACAAGAGATTTCACATGTTCCTCCATTCGATTGTTCACAGAAATAAATAGTGCTCTAAAGGTGTGATTTTAGCGATAGGCTGTGCTTGTTGACATGTCTTTGTGCACGTATTGTGCAGCTTTGTCCACCTAAAATCCGTTTTTTCATCATTCACCGAACATTTTCGAGATGCCTTGTAATATCAAGTTCGAAAATTTTGGGATTTCTAGTTTGTTTTTTTTAGATTTAGAATTTCTGTAATATTACAACTTTTTTAATATTTAGAACTCATAAATTAATACGCAATAAGTAATACAAAATATTTTGTAGGTGTTCGGTAGTAATCATTGCAACTGATTGTAGGTCTCAAAAAGTATAATGACAATGTTCGAATAAATACTGCAAATTTAGAAATTAAGTTTTAAAATTTTTTAACGAATTAGCTGAAAATTATCCGAACAAAATTATTTTCAGAAAATTGTTTCTACTGATTAGAATTCGTACATTTATGCAAAACGAAGGAGGATTTTCACAATTTCTTTTAAATTCGTCTTTTTATTTGCAATTTGAGCAACAATTTCATACATGGAGATAGGTTTTTTACGATTCTTTCAAAAGATATTCGTTTCATTATCAATTTGGTGGACACAACTTGCATCGAGCGTGTTTATTACTCTGTTAATTTACATTGCACATTGATGAAGACATATTTTGCCTTTTATCAGTTATCGTTACACAGTATTATTCGACTTTTGTTTCCTAAGGAGAGGATATCTTTGGTGAATATATAAAACAATTAGTGATTCACCTAGTTTTTCTAGAAACCACCACCATTTCTTCAATTTCTTTTAATATCATTTGCTGATGGTCAAGGAATATTTTTTAAATATAAAGCATATTATAAAAAAACAATGTAGGTAAACGACTTTTTTTTCTACTGCAATTACGTATATTTAAAAGTTGATATTTAGAATTCACAGCTCATTTAGTGTCTTTGTGTTGCAAAAAATTTTCAGATTTTTCTTGCATATTTCTAATAGTTTTATTTCAAAATATATTGTAATCATAAGTATGATAATAGTGTTATTTTTCGTAACATAATTCGGAGCATTTGAATCCCCTTTATAATAAAGCTAGTATATAACCCCGTCAAAAATGACGGAATGTAAACTTTCTCGCACGATCTGTGAGTTTCTTAGTTAATACGATTCGACGTCCCTGCGGCTCTATTCTCGTCTAGTTGCTTATTAACCACCACTTGTAATCGTTAACGACAGTTTGTAACTAATATTCTACCCACCGTAATAACCATCTTCCGGCTAAGTGCTATTCTGGTCTCCCGTTGTTATCTTGAGTGAAAGAACAAACTCTCTGCGTTCGAAGGTGACATTTTAAACCAATCAGTTGCAAGGGATCATTCGTAATCCGTTTTGGGAGGGGAAAGGTTGGATAGTGATGTTTACAACCGGTTTTCAATGGTGGAAAATGTGAAATGCCCCTTTAACTGAGCAAACTAAACCATTATACAGATGCGCCCATTTCATATTGATAAACGACGATCTTTCAGCTGAACAACAACCTCCTAGCTGCCGGTAACTTAACGACTGTAAACAAACTGTCAAGATTTCGACGCAACTGGACGAGAATAGCAAATCGTCGTTGTCTCGCTTCACAACAACCGGTTTCCGCGTAACGACTAGACGAGAATAGAGCCCCTGGAGACTGTCGTGATCTCCAGCGTGCATTTCTTTCCCCAGTCAATAGGCGCCTTCTTTCTGCAAACGTTTCATTTGCGATTTCCATAGTAAAAAGGTCAAAAAATTATTTTAAAACATCCAAAACCGGCTGTAAACTAACAATAATAATATATGAATCATTGACATGAATGATTTTCATAGTAAAAAGCTCAAAAAAAAATGATTCAAAGACACTTATAATCGGTTGCAAACAGAAACATTAACAGTATTTGAATTATTCATATGAATCATTATTCATATGAATGATTCATATAAATAATAATGAATACTCATGAAATTCAATGAAAATAAATCATTAAAATTACTAACGTTAGTTTAATTCATAGAATATACTTCCAGATGTATTATGTATTCCTATGTAGGTATTTTCGTATGTATGTCGTAAGCTTACTTCATTATAAATGTAAACAAACAACGAAGCTTGTTAAAAATAGTTAACGGCTTTAATGTGCTTTTATAAATATTTTAAGAGTTTAAGGCTTTAATATGCTTTTACAAATATTTTAAGAGGTTTTTTTTTTTTTTTTTTTTTTTTATGAAACGCTCAAAGAGTCGTTCATTTGGAATTAAAAAGCCGTCCATTTGGTATTTGTATTTTCTGAATGGTAACAGTTTTGGTTTGTTTTTATCTGTTACTGCGTCATTTATAATAGCCGGTGATCCGTTATATTTAATTTAGTGCTTTAAACATTATAATTGGATAGTTTTTGAATGTTTTAGAGAAAATAAATAGGAATATATGTGATACAAAACAGATTATGTGTATATTTCCGTAAGTTGTACAAACGGCATGGAAGTACTTAGGCCTAAATATGGCCGCGATAGGTTTGCTTTTCCGTTGCCTAGGGCATCGGCTTTTCTCGAAAATGAGTAAGAACCGGTATCGTCACCTCACTTGGAAATTATATAAATAGACGTAGAACTACGAATATTTTCATTTGCCATTTTATAAGGACTTTCAAATTATTTTTTTCCACAGTGTTAAGAATAATAAATTTTCGTCTTAGATGTAGTTTCATCAGGTTCTATAATGTACCAATTGCAACATATCCTGTAAGTTTACGCGCAAGATATTTTACAACTCTAATGATATTTTTTTTTTTTTTTTTTGGCTTTATTCTTACTTCTTTTTGCAGTAAAATTCTGTACCTGTAGAACTAATGATGTTTCACTTTTACATATAATCCCATATTTAGATAATTTACTTGACATATACAGCTTGAATTGACTTGTAACTTTCCGTAAAAAATACTATAGAAGTACGCATCATTTTATCCAGATCCAGTTCTCGAACCATTTTCAAAAGCAAAAATCTCCATCACTATTTCCTCATTTGATATATTTTGTCACGTGTTCTACGTCATGCATCACTCACTAAACCTGATCTTTAATGAATTTGTTAGCTTATATAATCAGCAAATGTAATTTTTATTCGTTATTTCTTTTAGAAATATTTTAGCAATTTCAACATAATATAAAAAAAATATTACAATATTTATAAAGGTGCATATGGAGAAAATATTCATTAACCTTTTTGTTGCCTAAAATTAAAATAAATAAACAAATAATAAACTCAACTTTTTAAAAAATACCAATATAAAGCATAGGTATTACCGTAACATAATGAAAATTATAATTAAAGCAAAAATATCTAAATAATTTCTGCTACAAAATTACTAGGCTGCAGTAAGATTTATACACTATATATGAAAACTCAAAAAAAATTTGAAGTCAAAGTGATTTGGAAATTTTTTCATTAAAGAAAAATAAATTCATTATTTTAGTCATAAAATTCATAAATGCACAATCATATAAGGAGACTTTTGTCCGTAAACATGTTTACCAAGATGTTAAAATCAAGAAATTTCATATGTTGCAAAGCATTAAATTTTTATGAAAAGATGTCTGTTTTTACTTCAGAATTTGCTCGAATTTTTTCTTTGAAATTTACGCAATTTTTCACTTTGTTATTTTTCTATAAATTTCACTTTGTTGATTTGAAATATTCAGTTTAGTTTTTATCATAATAAAGTAATTATTTATCAAAGTTCTACGTTTTTTATTTGAGTAAATATTCTTTTTTCGCACTAACCGCATTCAATGACAGGATTTTTTGTTGGGGCTGTAGCCATGGACCTTAAAATATGCTTTTATATATTTAATGGGTTTGCTGCAAAAGTGATTAAAAGAAATTAATGTAAGAATAAAATATAATGGAATTAATTATACTATAAAGGTTAAATTCTATTAGATAAATCTTCTCTTTTCTAAATATTATATATATATATCGTTTGTTTCTTTGTCAACTCTTGTAAAATTAAGTTCTAAAATATATAGTTTGATCTATTATAAATATTTTAAAATATACCTATACTACAAAACTTTCATTTATAAAAATCAAATTAATAAATATCAAAGTGAAATAAACTATATCTAATAAAAAAACTGTTTTTACATGCAGAATGCTATACATGCATGTGTGCGTGCATGTGTTTAAGTATGCCAGCAATGAAAAACTAAGTTTAAATATATATATATATATTTACACTCAAACTCAAACAGTTTGTGTCTTTCTTCGAAAATAAAGATCTTAATTTGAATTATTCTCTACATTTCAGTTTCAAGAGAAAACTCTCAAAATGATCTCAATGAAAAAGAATTTTCTAAAGAGAATATTTTAATCTCAAATTCTCCAAAATTAAAATTCTCCACAATTAAGACTTTTAATTTTAGGAGAAAAACACAATAATCACACTTACCAAAATTGTAATGGAGATTTTAGGAACTTCAGCAATGTAGGTTAAAGTTGAAAGATGTTTGAAGTTCTGAAAATTCCTTCTTTTAGAGAAAATAAAATTAAAAGAAAAAAAAGCATAGAAACATACTTGTATAATCACCATAAAATACAATTATCTTTAATTAAAAATATATTACATTTAAAAAATTTTATTCATTAATTCAATAAAAAATATTTCCCAATTATACGACGAAATAGAAAAGTTTCAACATAAATTATATTGAATCCCCCTAACTAAACTAAAAAGCAAGGGGGAAAAAAAACTAATTTTCACTGTATCTCTGTAAATATTAACGCTAAACATACTATATTATATAGAAAACATATGAACCAATAAATGTCAGTCATTTTCATTATGATCTGGGCAGTGTGAAATTACTTAAATATAATTTATAAAAATAATCTCATAAAACACAATATATTGGCATACTTATGGATGGCAATGTACACAAACCAGTTGTGTCATTAATTTATAACATAATTTTAACAGGACATGTCATAATGAACTTGAGCGACATATATCATTTTTAATACATTCTGGAAATATGTACGGACGCCAGGTACGGACAGACGTATAGATAAGTAGACGAACAGTAAGAGACAGAAATGCACACAGATTGACGAATCCAAATAATAAACACTTTTAAACATCGTAATAATAAAAGTGTTATATGATTAATGCAAACGAAAAATGCAATTTCAGCCATTCATTTTCATTTATAGCCTATTTAGTGTAACTTAATATTTTTTTATATGATCCTGTAAATCTGAATGCCAATCATTACTATATTCTATAGAAAGCATTTTCTTGTGCACATGAATGGTAAATTTTAATTTCAATATGGTTTGTACGGAACAAAAGTATTAAAATGCAATATATAGACATAACTCTCACAGAACGCAATGCTTTGGAAACTTTTCGGGTGTCCTTGTACATGAATCAATGATGGTATTTATCTCATTTTCAAAAGGGAATATCCGATTGTGAACTTAAATAACATATATCAGTTTCAAGAAATTCCGTGAATATTTATGAGAGTTACAGCGCGGACATAATAAATCATAATCCCTCTTAAACAACGTTAGAAAGTGGAAAATAAAGTGAAAATAAAAATGCAATTCCAGCAGATTCTAATTATAGTCATTAATGTAACCGGTTCTTTACGTGTAGCCCTATAAATCTTAATGCTGCAGTACTATATTCCAATAAAGCATTTTCTTGCGCATATACATTAACAATATCAAATTTATTATGATTTGTACAGAATTCTTTTATTAGTATTAAGCATTAAAATGTGATTTGTAAAAATACTCTCATAAAATGTAATGCTTTGGAATCCTTTTGGATGTCCCTGGAGACAAACTAGTAGTGATATTTACCCCATTTTGAATAGGGAATATCCCATAGTGAACTTGAATAACATATATCAGTTTCAATAAATTCCATAAATATTTAATGAAGTCAGAGCGCGGACAGACAGACAAACCGAAGTCATAAACACATTTTCAACTGTGTTAGAAAGTGTTAAAAAGGCTAAGCACTCGGGTGTTTATACGTATTTTTTTATCAACGTACTATACATTACCATTAATTGAAATACAATAAAACTTTGTGCAAAAATCCCTACTGTTTTTTATTTTGAAAACGAACGACCAGAATCTTAGTTCATTCTATCGATGTTAATTTTTTACATTTTCCCGAAATTTGCTTCGCGTTCTCATGTGTGTAATTCCATACATTTGGCTAATACGTTAACCAAAAGAAATTTTGTTAAACTTGCGCATATGCAGTTATAATTTATTTAATAAAAATACTGATATTGCATCAGATATATAATTTTTTTGCAAATATATTCTTATTGCAATATACTGTGTCTAATGTTGTAGTCCACGCTTACTAAAAATTGGATTGCATTGAATTGAATATCCTGCATGTTATAAAACAAACATGGGCATTTATTTATTTATTTAAGTGATCTTCTTACCTTCATGAATGTATGTACTGTTTACATACAAATGAATACATAAATTTAAATTATGCCTTATAATAATATGCTAAAGATACAGTGCATTTTCAGATACACTACCTTTTCATAAATGGCCGGACACTTTCAATTTCAGATATTTTGTCAAATATCTGAAAATGTACTGGATAAATAATCTTGAAACTTCAGGAGCGTAAAGAACATGTATACATCATATATTTCAGTTAAAGTTTAGCCTCGAAACCAAAAGGGGCATCAGTATAAAAATGAATAAACATGAAAATGTTTGTTATCACCCTGTAAAATGCAATGCTACAAATGTGATGCGGCTGTAGCATGTGATTATGAGGTTTCTTCTTATTATCTGTATAAAGTTGTATGAGACTACTACATATATTTTTAGAGATATAATAGTTTCTTTAAAAAATTGCAAAAACAATTGTCACTTTCTAAACTATAA
The DNA here is from genome assembly GCA_963930645.1 of Salticus scenicus. Lineage (NCBI taxonomy): Eukaryota > Metazoa > Arthropoda > Arachnida > Araneae > Salticidae > Salticus > Salticus scenicus. The sequence goes on along the minus strand of OZ005657.1, from coordinate 146,839,006 downwards.
CTTTCTATTTAACCTAGTTTAAAGCCACTTTCAGGACACTTGAAATACTACATTTAGACACAGCATATTCCAACCAGCATAAAAAATATTTAATATCTAATGAAATGTAAGAATTTTTAATAAATATTTTTAACTACGCTTGCGCAAGTTTTAGCGAAATTTTATTTACATAATATAATAACCAATAGTATTGAGCTACTTATATGAAAACCCCATACAAATCGCGTAAATTCCAAAAGTTGTATGCGATAGAATGAAATGAATTTCAGTTCTTCTCAAAAATAAGGACAATGGTAGAGATGTTTTATCAATATTTATTTCCAGTCAACGAAAACTGTATTGTCATTGACTGAATCAAAATAAAAATGTGAGTAAAACTCCTTTTAGTTAAGCTTTTTTTTTTTTTTTTTTTTTTTTTTGAGATGAACTGAATAACAGTTCAATCTATCGCGTTTCTTTAAAAAATTGAAAAAAAAAAAAAAGTCACTTTTTAAACTATAACACATAAGGTATTAAACCTAGTTTAAAGCCACTTTCAGGGCATTTGAAATACTACATTAGACACAGCTTCCTCCAATCAGGATACAAAATATTTAACATATAATGAAATATAAGCATTTTTAATAAATGTTTTTAACAGCGATTGCGTTAGTTTTAGCGAAATTTTATTTGCATAATATAATAACCAATAGTATTGAGCTATTTATATGAAAACCCCATACAAATCGTGTAAATTCAAAAATTTGTACGCGATAGAATGAAGTGAATTTCAGTTCTTCTCAAAAATAAGGACAATGGTAAAGGTGTTTTATCAATATTTATTTCCAACCAACGAAAACTGTATTGTCATTGATTGAATCAAAATAAAAATGTGAGTAAAACTCCTTATAGTTCCGCTTCTTTTTTTCTGAACTGAATAGCAGTTCAATCTATCGCGTACAACTTTTTGAATTTTTACGATACTTATTTGGGGTTTTCATATACAGTCGGCAGCAAAATTATTGAAGCGCTAACCATAATTGGTAGTTAAAATAATTCTGCACGGCCCAAAAATTCTATTCACAAAAATTTTTTTTTACACCACAGGAAATACTACTTACTACAAAGGTCTCCAGGTCTTAACTCCATTAACTCCAGGCCTCCAAACAAAGTACACATACTGGCCAATGAACTAGAAACCTGTAAGAGATTCTACAAATGCTCGCTGGCGGTGAAGGTATGCAAATCCTGTTACAAACTTTTGGGGAATGTTCTGCTTGTATTGAAGTGGCCCTCTCGTGTTACTTGAGGATAATCAAAAAGCCTTGCAGCACCTGAACATATTTATAAGTTAAGTGCATCCTTCAATGTTACATTTTCACTCCAAAGTCAACGAAAACTTTGTGCTCGATAATGCAACCATACATCATGGTAGAATCGTTCGAGATTGGCTCAGTGAACATCAACCTGACTTCTAACAGTTTCCCTAGATGCCACAAAGCCCGGATCTTAATCCGATAGAAAATGTTTGGGACATGTTGGAAAGGAGTATCCGTCAGCAATCTCCTCTTCCATCCAATTTACAGAATCTCAAAATTTGTGTAGCCAATGTATAGTAAACTCTAGACATAAATGCAACACCAGAAGCTTGTAGAATCGCTGACCACACGAACTGGCTGTTGCAAAAGGAGGTCCAACGTGCAAAATAAGGTCCAGTAAAATACTAATTTAAATGTTTCTAATTCATTAGCCAGAGTGTGTAATTTAGAATACCTAATCCAACAACTTTTCGGCCCCTCAATCCTACAAAATTCAGCGGATCACCCTATTAACGTTTCGGAGCGGGAGGACGAAGCCTTCACGAAGGCGGAGGTCCTTTACTTTGTAAACAACGTAAAAAATATTCCTGGTCTAGACAACATTAATTTTAGGTTGTTCAAATAAACCATCTCGTCCTTTCCAAATATTATATTAAACTGGGCAAACAAATGCAGTGAACTTTACTACTTTCTCAGGGTGCTACACAAAGGCGAAGTTGTGTACTTTCTAAAACAATAGAATACTCCCTCTGAACCAAAATCATACCACCCGATCTGCTTACTACCAACATTTTACAGACAGTAATAATCGTTCCCTTAAATTACCATCTAGAACATAAAAATCTCTCAAATAACTGGCAATATGGCTTTAGAGAAGGGGCTAACAGCGAACAGGCTTTGAACATGATTTTGTCATCCTCTGACCTTAGCGTAAGATTAGGACAGTACACCACTATCGTCTCACTCGATATTCAAGGAGCCTTCGACAAAATTGAAGAGCCTCACATAAATAATGCCCTCGCCCTCCTATGGTGCCCGATAAAAGTTTCTGGGGGCATCCTCTCTTACCTTTCAAATCGAAGCATCATTGTTAATTGGGACTCCGGCTCCAGTGAACACAACCAAGAAAGGGCTGCCTGGGCCCAGTTCTCTGGGCAGTCGTGGCAAACCAAATGCTTGGATCTATTTCTCAAAAAGACTACGACATCTAAGCCTAAGTGGATGACTTCACCGTCATTCTCTCGGGGAAAAGGAGGATCGACACGGAAATACATGCCCTAAGTTCCCTTTCCAACTTCACCCAGGTGCTCAGTTCCCTCAATCTAAATCTTTCTCCACATAAGACACAAACATTCCCAATTTCAAGACCACGACTCTTGAAAATGGAATCCGACCACGATGGTGAATGGCGTCAGCGTAAAACATGTAAACAGCATAGAAATACTGGGAATTAATATAGACAGAAACCTACAGTCGGCAGCAAAAGTATCCGAGCACTAGCAATAATCCCTGTCTAAAAAAAAAGTACACTTAATACTGCTTTGTTAAATAAATCCTTGTCGAGTCATGTTCTTAGTCAGTTTAAGAACATGATTCGACAAGGACTTATTTAACAAAACAGTATTAAGTGTACCTTTTGATATCAGAGTTATTGGCTAGTACTCGGATATTTTTGCTGCCAACTGTAAATTGGATCTCACATATCCACTACCTTAAATTAAAAATATTCAAAATGTATCATAACGCGTGCAAAATCTCTTGTAAAACGTGGGAAATCAAATCTAAAATGTTAAAAATTTGGTATGCTACAACTGCAGGAAAAATTTTCTCATATGGGGTGGTAATATAGGGGACACCTTTCTAAAACAGCAATAAACAAACTGAATTCAATACAACTTATTCTCCTTCTGCAATAGTTGCGAGGTTACAGAACAATCTCAACAGACGCCATTCAAGTCATCACCGGAGTTCCTCCAATCCACCTTACAATTAACCCTTTCCGGCACAGCGTTGCCGCTACGACAACACCTAATTTTAATTCTCAAGTGTAAAAATTCATCCCAGAAATTTTTTATAGTATTTTTCTTTTATAATATAGAGGTAAAACTTCATTTATTTTTTGTCTTCTAATACCGTTCTTGAATTTCGGTGACTGTTGATTTTAAATGAATAGAATTACTCTGTGCCGGAAAGGGTTAAATATGAATACAATAAAACTAATACCCTGCAACTAAAAAACTTAGACAGTCAAAACGTTTTCTTTCCAAACACTGCTATACAAGGTGTGTAGGGACCAGTTGCTCAACAAGAGTAGCTTCTCCCTACACCTCGCAGAGGATTCCATGCATGAATATATTCTCATTCTCTCTTGGCGATTTTTACTGATAGGCCGAGAACCACCGAAGGCGTGGGGGCAGCTCACTGCGTCCTATCCGAAGATGACTCGATTCATCAGTAGGTCTCGAGAGTGGAAAATTGCAACTCTGTATACCTGACTACAGTATTAATTAAAAGTGACAGTCTCAAAGCGCTACAGGCTTTTTTTGCCACAGATCCCCTAACCCCATAGTAATAAAACAAACTTTCCTTACACTCTCAACCAATATCTCTGTCACCCACGTCTCGGCTCATAGGGGGAGGGGGGGAAGGTCATGGGCAACGAATTGGCAGATAGTCTAACAAAAGAAGCAACTACCTTTTCTTCAATCCAAACACCACTGCTAATACCCCTTCTCACATTAAGAAACTCCTTTATCAAAATTTAATAGAGGAATGGGAGTTTTACTGGAACGACTTGGAGAAAGGGCTTCACACCTACTTTCTTCCTCCAAAAGTTCCAAAGTATGATTTCGACCTAACACCAGTAGTCACTGCCTTTCTCATGGGTCATGGTCTTTCAAAACCTATCTGCATAAATTCCAACGCCCGCGATCAGACTAATGTGAGTGCAGGACCGTGGGCTCTCACAACTATTACTAGTAATCCTTCCCACTGATCCTCGACTGTCGCATACTAAAACCTGTCAATAAACCATCAGACTGGCTTTTTAACATAATTAACCTAAAAGCTCTTCGTCAAAATCTAACAAAAGTATTTAACCACCTAACCTATATATCTAATTTAACTTAAAATTTCAAAGACTATAATTACCAAATTGAATGGTAGGGTTGGGTTGTGGGGATTAAGGCCGAGTAACTGCACTAGGGTCATAGACTTCTCAATAATAGAATTACGTTAATTAAGATAATTGAAACCCCACAAGAACAATCCTTCAGATGAAACCAATAACACCCAATCCAGCGTGCGCCCACTATCACGGGAATTCTTTTCTGGCGCACAAAGGCTTCTGGTTCGACTTCTGCCAAAGTCGAACTCTATGACCTACAATATGTGGCTCACCATCCAAAACTACATGAGATAGTCTTCAAAGCTCAAAACCTTACGTGCGCCCCTTCTCGTGAGAGAGGTTCCTCTGGCACACAAAGGTATTTTAAAATAAAAAATTGGACACTTCTATACCACACATGGTCTCTTCACCTTAACACGTTGAATGCTATGTCAGCCATCGGTGGCTGACACTGATCTTTCCGTTTAGGCCGCGTCAACCACCGGTGGCTGGCAGTGTAAAATATGATATAAAACTAAAAAAAAATTACATTGTTTTAAGTAATTATCGAAAATTTATTTAAATTTTACTTAATTTTTATTCATTACAGGATTATATCATTAAGAAATTTTAGTGGATTTTATTGGTTGAAACACGGTAAACATAACGCGCTTCTGAGCAGCGTGCATGGCCCTGACGGGGATTTCCTTAAGAATTCGCGTGGCGCTCAACGTGTTAACAAAGACTGCCCTCTGTCGCGTGGGTCATAAGTCGGCAGTTCTAAAGACAATATCCAAAATGCAATAAAGGGTTGTTTAGAATTATACTATTCAACAATTAGAGTGGTTTAGTTTATACCATTTATCAAATAAATAGGGAAATAAAATAGAAATAAAGTAAATTGGCCACTTCTGATAGTGCTATCACAGCGTAAAATACAGATGGTTAATTAAAGAGAAAATTATTATTATTATTTTAACTATACAATCAACGTGCCAGCGTTTTGTTTTGTTGTTTTTATATTCAAAAGAAAGGAAAAACTTTGATTGCTTGTATTACAAGTGTTAGTGTTTTATTTAGTTTAAATTGCTTAAAGCCTTTGGTGGCTCAGTGAATGGTGTACTATTATATTTGTTTTAATTAAAGTGAAATTGTGTATGTTATGCTAATAACAAATCAGAGTTTTCTGTTATCTGGAAATAAAGGCAACAACGAAATTTTTTTTTTTTTTTTTTTTTTTTTTTTATTATTATTGCTTTGATTTTTGAATTTTGCATGTTAGTAAAGTCTTCGGTTTTTAAAGGTTTATTTTGATTGAAAATTTAGTCTGTGCTCATACCAATAATTTAATTAAGTTCTAAATTTCAATAATTGATTTTTATTGGAAATCTTAATTGGATTTACATTGAAAGCTTTTAAATTATTTCTTTATTTTGAAATTTTCGAAGTTTAGGTTTTTGTTGTTAATTTTTCCCTTCCTTTCAGAATTACCTTTTAAAGTAATTTGGAAAGAAATTAATTATTTAAGAAACAATCGTTTAAATTTTTACAAGTGTTATTATAAAATTAAATTTTCATAGGCAAATCTGAGGTAATTTTATATTACCAAATTAATGGCAGTTAGTTCCAACAGGATTTAAAATATTATGAATTCAATTGGGCTAGGTACCATTAAACCATCGTCATTAATTAAACCAAACCATCATTATTCATATCATCATCATACGTAAATAAAACTTCATTACAGTCGGCAGCGAAATTATTCGAGCACTAGCAATAATTCCTATACAAAAAAAGTACACTTAATGCTGCTTTGTTAAATAAATCCTTGTTGACTCATGTTCTTAGTCAGTCTAAGAACGTGATTCGACAAGTATTTATCTAACAAAACAGTATTAAGTGTATATATAGAAAAAGAGAGATAAATAGATCATTCCTAAGTAAAATATTAGCAAAGTTTGGACAAATAGGCCATTTAAGGCCATTTTCTCGCTATTTTTCTGTAGTTTTCTAAATTTTAGAGACTCAAAAATTATTAATGTTTCATACCTTTTGTAAATCATTCTTTACATGACTGCATTACAAAAATTGCTAACTGTAGTATGTATATATGTAAAAAAACAAAAATTCAGAGAGCGCTTAAAATGAGCCAGTTACGGACACATTAAACCCAGTAGTGGACCCCTTTGAATTTTTGTTTTAAAATTAAGGCGACCGTCCCCATTGTGTGGGGACTTTCTCTCATTTTTTTAGTTTGTTTTCTTTTCCCCGCATAAACTTTTTCCTAAGTAAAGCTTTTATCGCAATTTATAATTTAAAATTGATGATAGCACACTTTTTTACGATTTGCTTTTGTCACAATTTCTTATTTTGAAATTGGAGACACCGTGCTAATTTATCCCCACTTTTCTCTGTAGAGGATATGGTTGCCTCAGTATTCGCACATTTATTACTCAAGATCGCGAAGGGATCATACAGTCGGCTGCAAAATTATTCGAGCACTAGCCAATAATTCCTATGTTTAAAAAGTACACTTAAGAATGTTTTGCTAAGTAAATCCTTGTCGAATCATGTTCTTAGACTGATTAAGAACATGACTCGACAAGGATTTATTTAACAAAGCTGTATTAAGTGTACTTTTTTTGGCAAGGATTATTTCTAGTGCTCGAATAATTTTGCAGCCGACTGTAATTACTAAATTTGTCCCCACTTTTTCTCCTTAGAAAATCTGCTCGCCTTAGTATTTGCACATTTATTATTCTGTAGGGGTGAGTTCCAGACCATGACCAATTGCCCATTGCGCAGCCCTATTGCAACGTAAAACCTAACCAACCAACCAACCACATTTATTACTAAAAATCGTGAAAGGATCGTAATAAGGAAAGGGCATGTTTACAAACAAGCGCTCTTTTAATCAATCTTTCCCACTCACGAGTGGCAAAAGGACGATCTGTATTGGTGGAAATACCAATGTTTTGCCCTGAGTAGAGTGTTTTGCCCTGAGCGTGACGTCACCTGCGCTTTCCTTATTCCTAAACCTATGGGTGAAAATATCTTAAGTGCGGCCATAATTCCAATCTCAGCACTTTACAGTCGGCAGCAAAATTATTCGAGCCCTAGCAAAAATTCCTATATAAAAAAGGTACACTTAAACACTTAATACTGTTTTTTTTAAATAAATCCTTGTCGAATCCTGTTCTTAGTCAGTCTAAGAACACGATTCGACAAGGATTTATTTAACAAAACAGTATTAAGTGTACATTTTTACATAGGAAATTTTGGTAGCGCTCGAATGATTTTGCTTCCGACGGTAGAGACGTTGAGGTTGAGTGGATTTCACGTCGCACTAAATGTACGTAGTTGGCTACTGGCTATGATTTGGGAGTCATCCCTAAGTGTTCTCCGGAGACAAACCGTCACATTTTGATCTTATACAAAAAGATTGGCTCCCCTTCTTACTCCACGACATCTTTCACATAAAATTGATAACTTGATGGAGCATAACTTCTTAACGAGAACTCAGTCATGCTAATCTCTCAGACCCTACGTACAACAATCGTAAGTTAATTTAACTCTCTAAATATCAATATCCTTCATGTTCCCATCCAAATTAAACCTCTGGGGATCATCAAACGTCTCCGGACTATCTTAGGGGTGAGTTCCAGACCGTCACCAACTGCCCATAGTGTATCACTATGGCATATTCATCAGCCAACTTGTTCCGCATATATTCAGGTGTGAACTGCGCTTCATCTCGGGATTCTAAACTTGTTATAAGGACATCGTAAGAAGGGGTCAGCGAACACAACATCAAAGATGCAAGGTGTGAATCATCAAGAACTTCACTATGGCTGTGAGTCTGTCTCGTGTTTTATAAATGTCTGCAATATGTTGATTAACGTCACCACCTTCAATTAATTTTATGGAATAGAGTTTCCTTAACAAAAAAAAGCTTACTTGTAAGTGACGATCTTTCGTGGACATGGCGTAAAGCATTCCAGCACTCACGTGCTGTTTCTAGATATATTACATAAACAATCTGATCATTATCTATCAGCAAATTAATAATAGCTCTTGCTTTTCAATTTTTTGAACGCCACTGATCCGTTATTTGATTAGGAGGATCGTCAGTAATGACAGTAAAAAGATCCTTTTTTTGCAAATACAAAAATTTCCACACATTATAATTTGTGGAGTTTAACGGTTCTATTTCTACATCTTTGTAAAAGTTTTCAAGAAAAAATACGTAAACATTTATTTAATATTTTAAGTCAACACAGTTTGGGTAATAGCACTTGAACAAGAAAATAAAATTAAATAACTTTCTAAGTACATTCAATATATGTGTGATTTTTGTTTCGTTTTTGTTTTATTATTATTATTATTATTATTTATTTTACAAAGTTTCGTTGAAGAGAAGAAAATTTAAATATTTTCGTTTTAACTTCAAGCTGATAATCTGATAAAATATTTGAGGCTATGGGTTCCATAATGTTTCCTCAATTTGTTATATAATATATTTATGAAATACTATTTATTTAAAAAGTCAACAGTGAAATAAAAGTTCCACTTACCTGGGTCAAGCACAGGTATGGACGATCCACGTAAAATCAGGTTTCAAACGATGAAGTTACTCTAAAGCAATACTAGCTGTATATTCGTGCAAAAAGAAACAAAACTATTCTTTTCTGTAAAAAATGTAGATTAATATATAATCTTACACAATATACTATATGTCATTTTCGTATTGAAAAAATAATGTCTAGACTTTTATTTCATCAACACTTTCCAACAAGGTTGAAAAGTGTTAATGACTTCGGTTTGTCTGTCTGTCGGTCTGTCCACGCTCTAAGTCCCGTAATTATTTATGTAATTTCTTGAAACTGACATATGTTATTCAAGTTCACTATCGGATGTTTCCTATTGAAAATGGAGTTTATACCTCCACTGGTTTGGGTACAGGGACCCCCGAAAATATTTCAAAGCATTGTGTTCTATGAGAGGCATTTCTACAAACCATATATTCATACCCTTACTGTACACATATCTTAATGAAATTGAAATATGTTATACAAATTCACCATCGGATGTACCCTGTTAAAAATGGAGTTTATGCCTCTACTGGTTTATGTACAGGGACCCCCGAAAATAGTTCAAAGCATTGTGTTCTATGAGAGGCATTTCTATAAACCATATTTTCATACCCTTACTGTACACAAATCATAATGAAATTGAAATATGTTATTCAAGTATCCTATCCGATGTTCCCTGTATAAAATGGAGTAAATACCACCACTGATTTGTGTACAGGGACACACAAAATTATTTCAAAGCATTGCGTTCTATGAGAGGCATTTCTATAAACTAAATTTTAATAGCTTTACTTTGCACGAAGATTTATGAAATTAAAATATGTTATTTATAAGCACAATGCTTTACATAGAATATAGCATGATTAGCATTAGATTTACAGGGTGACATAAAAATATTTAGTTATAAAAAGAGCAATTAATAAATATTTGCTAAAATTGTACTTTCGTTTACATTAAGCGTTTTTAACACTTCCTAACAAGGTTGAAAAGTGTTAATAACTTCGGTTTATCTGCCTGTCTGTCCGTTTGTCTGTCTGTCTGTCCGCACTCTAACTCCCGTAAATATTTGTGGAATTTCTTGAAACTGATATATGTTTTTCAAGTATCCTATCGGATGTTCCCTGTATAAAATGGGGTAAATACCACCACTGATTTGTGTACAGGGACACACAAAATTATTTCAAAGCATTGTGTTCTATGAGAGGCATTTCTATAAACCATATTTTCATACACTTACTGCACACAAATCTTAATGAAATTGAAATATGTTATTCAAGTTCACTATTGGATGTTTCCTGTGTAAAATGGATTAAATACCATCACTGTTTTATATGCAAGGACACTCAAAAGTATTCTAAAGCATTGCGTTATATGAGAGATATTTCTATAAATCAAATTTTAATAACTTTACTTTCCACGTATTTTAAGGAAATTGAAATATGTTATTTATATGCACAAAAGAATGCTTTACATAAAATATAGCATAATTAGCATTAGATTTACAAGGTAGCATAAAAATGTTCAGTTATATTAAGAGCTATAATAAAAATTTGCTAGAATTCTACTTTCGTTTACATTAAACGTTTTTAACACTTTCTAACATTTTTTAAGTGTGAATATCATATCAATTTGTGTATCTGTCCGTCTGTCTGTCTGCCCGCGCTCTAACTCCTCGTAAATGTTTATTGAATTTTTTTAATCTGATATATATTATTCAAGTTCACTATGATATTCCCTATTTAAAATGGAGTTTATACCTCTACTGGTTTGTGTAGAGGGACACCCGAAAGTATTTCAAAGAATTGTGTTCTATGAGAGGTATTTCTATAAACCATATTTTCCCACCTTTGCTGTACAATGTCTTCATGAAATGGAAATATGATATTCACGTTTGCTATTGGATGTATCCTATATAAAATAGATTACATACCACCACTAGTTTATGTACAGGGACACTCAAAAGTATTCCAAAGCATTGCGTTCTTTGTGAGATATTTCTATAAATCAAATTTTAATAACTTTACTTTCCACAAAGTTTTAGGAAATTGAAATATGTTATTTATATGCACAAAAGAATGCTTTGCATAGAATATAGCATGGTTATCATTAGATTTACAGGGTGGCACAAAAATATTCAGTTATATTAAGAGCTATTAATAAAAAATTGCTAGAATTGTACTTTCGTTTACTTAAAGCATTTTTGACACTTTCTATCATTTTTTTAATGTGAATATAATTTCAATTTGCGTATCTGTCTGACTGTTCTTCTGTCCGTCTGTCTGTCTCTCTGTCTATTTTTCTGCGCTGTAATCCCCGAAAATATTTATGGAATTTCTTTAAACCGATATATTTTATTCAATTTCACTGTCGGATGTTCCCTATTGAAAATGGAATGAATACCTCTTCTGGTTTGTGTACAGGGACACCCAAAAGTATTCGAAAGCATTGTGTTCTATGAGAGGAGTTTTTATAAACCATATTTTAATACTTTTAATGTATAGAAACTTTAATGTAATTTTAATATGTTATTCAATTCCCTATCGGATGTTTCCTATGTAAAATAGAGTACATTTCTAACTGGTTTGTGTACAGGTGCACTTGAAAGTATGTCAAAACATTGTGTTGTATGAGATTTATTTTTATGAACCAAATTTTAATAGTATTATTTTCCACAAAGCTTAATGCAATTGAAATATATTATTCGTATGCTCAAATAGTGCCTTCTATGTAATATAGTATGGTTAGCATTAGATTTACAGGGCCACACAAAAATAACCATTTACATTAAGAGCTTTTAATAAAAATTTGCGGGAATTGCACTTTTGTTTACATGAGCGTTTTAACACTTTCTTATAATTTTAGTGGGAATATGATTTCAATTTATGCATCTGCCTGTCCGATTGTCTACCTTTCTATTTGTTTGTGTCCGGCTCCTATCATCCGTGAATATTTTGAGAGATTTAAAAAATGATACACTCAAGTTCCCTATGGAATGTTCCCTATTTAAAATGTCATTAATAGATCCTATACAATTAGTTTGTTTACAGGGACAACAATAAAAAAAAAAAAAAAATTAAGCCAATGTATTACGTTTTAGGACCGAATTTTTTAAAAGTTATATTTAAAAAACTTTCTGCTATAAAAATCATAAAAACATTGACATGAATTATTAATATTCTAAAATATTGTTTTGTATAGAATATGATTTGATTAACTTTCAGATTTACAGGGCTACAGTAAAATATTCAGAGATATTAAAAGCTGTAATTATAATTAACGACTGCATTTTCTTTTGCGTTAAGCTTTTTTAACACTTTCCAAAATGCTTAAGAGTAATTTTAAAAACAATTAGTCTATCTGTATGTTTTTCAGTCCTTCTGTCTGTTGTGCGATAACGTAGGCAAAGAATATTAAAAGTTATTCGATACAACAATTTCGTACAGTTGGAAAGTGTTACTAATCAATGCGTACTGCATTATTTTCCTTTCTTGTTTTAAAATTTTATCTTAGACATTAAAAATAATGGAAGTAGGACTAAAAAAATGAAACGTCCGTCCCATACAGAAAATGTTACATGATTAAAAAAAATATATATATATAGCAGTCGTTGAGTGTCGCGACACATCGTCACGTGATAAACAGGTGCAAAACAGAAACATTTTGCGGGAAAAAAGAGTTTCGGAACACATAAAAAAAAGTTAATAAGTTTTTTGTTCTGAGGTTAGATATATAAAAATTTTAACAAAACAGTTTGCATAAAAAATAAGTTTTACTTTGAGTTATAATTTTTACAAACAGAAGATTTACCATTATATTTACATTTAGATGCTTACTGCAATAGTGCAACAACTAGAAAGTTTGGATTTGTGCACAATACAGATTTATCACAATAAAATGTAAAAATATATATTTTGGGAATAAAGACAGAAAAATGTACAACTGTTAATTTACAATAAACTAATTAGTTTATTAGTGCATACAATGAAGGCAGGAAAAAGAAAAGAATCATCAATTTTTGCATGTTTGTTAACATGTTTGTTTTTTGCATGTTGAATACATTAAAAAAAAAAAAAAAAAAAAAGGCAGAAATTTTAATGAAATAATTACATTTTTCATACGCACACATTTAAAAAAAAAAATTCATTTCAGGTAGTGTCAAAATATTGGTTATTTTGGAAACAGAAAGCAAAAATTATCCCTAACTTCAGCATTTATAATAAATGTAATTCCTTTTTTTCTTTTTAAGAGTAGTGAAATAAACCCAAAATCCCCCAATCAACTGCGAAAATATTTCAAAAATTTGCTACCAAAAGAGCAAGTTTTATTTTACAATATAATAATCTTTTATTTGTGGAATCAACTTTGAAAATAATGTATAGGATCCGTTATTCAGAATGCTCCAAAAACCAGAATGTAAAATACCAACTACCAAAATTTTTAATTATCATAAAATTTAAGAATAAAATTTGTACAATAGCAGTGGTCAGAATTATAGTTTTACAACGTACTATCTTTAATGCTACGGTGTTAGTCTGAGGAAATATGGTGAGCACATAATTGTACGAATAATTCTGAAAATTTTGCAAATTTAGATTAGAAAATAAATTTTTATGGTATTTTTTAATAGTTAAACACTAATAACACATATTTTTTAAAGTGGCCAATAGCAGATTAATTTTATCCTTTAACGCAGGTCCACATGCATGAAATCCCAAATGTTATCAAAATTTTAAATAGTTTTTATTAATTTCCATTATTTTTAGAATTCATTTCGTAAAATATTTAGCACTGTATTTGAAACATTTATGAACAATTAGTATCAGAAACACACTATAAGAAAAAAAAAATCATAGAAATGTTTTGCAAAATCCAAATAAAAGGATTTTACTCACAGGTTCAAAATTAAATTTTATATATGTTTATTTATTTTCATTTATTATTACTACTATTATTTATAGTTTAAAATTCTAATTAAGAATGTTGTTTATTTTGTAGAAATAATTTATTAAATGAACAAATATATAGGTAAAGTGTTTATTCATGTTTATCACTGTTATTTATGAAATTATTTTGTATCATTTTTATACATATAATGAAGTGTTCCGAATTACGGAAAAATTCCTTATCCAGAATATCCCAGGTCACAAAGCTTTCTGGATAATGGATCTTATATTGTAGTACAAAATTCTGTTACAATTAACAGCAAAATAGTTATGTTATTTTAGGAATTTGCAGCAAAATAAAAATTTAAAGAATTAAAGCAGTAATTTTGTTGATTTTGCAGCAAAATAATCAGATACTTTGGGAAGTTAAAATATTTGCAACCCCTCCCCCCCCCCAATAAATTTGGGTTATACATATTCGTAAATATAAAAGAATACTACTGAATTTAGGGAGGGGATTTAATTTCCACAAAATAACAGATTTCTTTCTTAACAGTCACTGAAAAACAAACTGAAAAAATTCTTGATATCAGGAAATATATAGACAAAAAATTCTGCACACAATCACTCCTGATTTAAAAACTGCATGATCATTCTGTATGGTCTCTTCCTGCAGCAAAAGCTGCTTGGAAAACCATATAGAAGTTCGAACGCTGCAATGGTTTCCGTTTTTTGATAGTAGTGTATATTGAAAATGCCATGAAAGGGCCAAAAATGCAGGGACAGCAATATTAATTTTAACATATCTAAAAACAATGTTGCCCTCTGCAACAACATCTACAAAACATTTTTCTGATTCATTTTGTGCATCCATTACAAATAACCATATGTGCCGCCACACCTTCTCTCTAGTAAAAAAGAAAAAAAAAGTATTAATGATTATGATAACTCATTTTTATATGTATATATATGTATATATATATGTATATATATATATGTTCAATATGTATATATATATATATATATATATATATATATATATATATATATATATATATATCAGGGGTCGATCCAGGCAAAAATCCCCTTTTGCTGCCCCTTCACAAAATAAAAATCCCTAAAATGGGTCCCTTCACAAAATTCAAATCCATAAAATGGGTTCTTTCACAAAATTCAAATTCAAAAAAAGGGTTCCTTCACAAAATTCAGATTTATAAAAGTAATACTTTTGTAACATTTTTTCCATGTTTACAGTATAACTTTTAATGAGTGTCTACACGTGTTTAATAAAATGCTACTAACTTGATATTAAACATTAGACAGAGTAACTGCTAAAATGAAAGGTTTCTAGCGACAATTTTATTTTTCACAAAAATATTTTGATTTTTCACAAAAATAAATAAAAATTCACAAAAATGGGCCCCAAAAATTAAAATCTGGATGAACCCCTGTATACATACATATATATATATATATATATATATATATATACAAACATCAGTTTTACGGCAGTGATATTGAGATATATGTACTGTGAATTCAAGCTACATACAATTTTTTTAACTTTTAAAACCCTCAAAATATGTAAACAATTCATGATAAAAGTCTCTCCAAGTGCTAGCTTGTGCCTTTTGGTGCGAAGCAAACAGTTGACGAAATTTCTGTGGAGTTAATTTAAATCGCCTCAACAACAACTCCTTAACATATTCATATTTGTATACCTTAATCTTCCGGTTGCGCAATTAATTGATTTATTTCATAAGGTAAATGTGCAAGAAGATGCGTAATTCACTCTTCTTCAGGTAAAGAAAAACGACGAGCTTGTCTTTCGAAAAGAATTAAATAAAGATTTATATCTTCTTTCATGTCATATTTTTGCATGAAATTTCGGAATTCTTTACTTGGATTTCTCGTTTCGCTACCTTCAACTCTAGTTTGCCTATTTCTCAAAAGTTCGATCTCGGACTTCATTCTTTAAAGTTCAAATTGCATTTGCTCCTTTCTTTTCTGTTCTTCAATTACTTATTTCCTAGCATTCATAATTGTATTTAAACTTTCTTTACAAAATTCCTCATCGTAGTCTTTGCCTTTGAGAATAGCATTTTTAAAATCAATTATTCTGAAATCTGGCTGAACCTATATACCTAGATCGTCAGCTAATATTTTTAAATCCTCTTTTATAGCCCTCGTTAAATATGCCATTTTAAAATAATTTTTTGAGAAAATTATTATTTAAACGTCAAAAATAATTTAAGTTACTATTATTAATTTTCTTTTTAAATCTGTATTAAGCCATATTATTAAAGGAAATTAATCATGCCTTCCCTAAAATCGATATCAATAATATATACTAACTGCTTAAATGAAAAATTGTAAGTAAATCAAATTACTAGAAAAATAAACCAAAACTTCCTCTGCGTAACAAAATTGAGTATGAAAACACAAATAAATAAATGCGTTTAACTCTCAAACATAAAACAGCATTGATTTAAAAAAAAGTATTTTAAAATATATGTCATACACACTATAATAAAGTTCTTGCGCTAAAGTTCCCATGGAAATTTCTCTCAAGCAAGCAAGATGAATAACCGCAATACACCAGGAAAATAGATAAAGAAGGCCGTAAATAAAAACAATCTTCTTAACTGACAGCACTTTATTTTCAAATCAAACATCACAGCTATGGGTTAAAAATTATTCGATAGTTCAATTAACAAGATACATAAAAATTATTGTCTTTGAGACATTCAGGTGGTGTAAAACAAATTTTCAGGTAGAGAGAGAGAGCTATTTGATTACGTGTTAATCAAGTCAGATTAGGAGCGGATTCTCAAGTTGACTCTATTGGAATCCAGATCAGACTGATGAATTACGCCAAAATTATTAAAACAGTGCCAAACTTTCCAGCCAAAGCTAATCCTTTGTTTGTAGAATAATTTAATATAAATATTTTGAATTTAGTAAGTTCGTTACAGCAGTTTATGCCAAGTTTTATCGCCAGAAGACCGTTATTTAAGGGAGACACTCAGACTAGGATTTATTGCACATCCTGTGATAAAAAAAATCCAAATTACCCTTTAATGATATCATAATGTAAATTATAGCCTAATTTATTTATAACAAAGTTGACTTGCGCAATTTTAGAAGAATGAAAATGTAATTATGTATACAACGGCTTATAAATAAAATAATATTTTTTTTATATTTTATTTATTAAATGATTTAGGAAAGATCATTATTCTGAGAGATGTCATTTAAAAAGAATATGTTTTTTGTTCTCAGAAGAGTTATTAATAGCATAAGGGATAAAGTATTATTAGAATTAAGATATTTATTATAGACAAAAGCGAATAAATAAAAGTAATTTAGAATTTCGTTATCTATTTTTATTAGCCATTTAATTTATTGAAAATATAATAATTACTTATTGCCTTTATTTAAAGTTATAATTAAAACACATATATGTGAAGGAACGAATTCACATATTTCTCCCCAGCGACGAGGGGAAAAAAATTGTCAAAATGGACGAAAATTATAAAATTATAGAACGCTCTCTCTCACCTTTACAACAGTGTAATACAATTCCAAAAATTTCTGCATACCATTGTGGAACATGTAAAGTAATCTTTTGTTCAACAAGAAAAAAAAATCGTGGCATATAACAATAAATTTGAAAAAAATCAATAATAATGACAGTTATGGAACAATGAGACATATTCAATCTTTTCATGATAAAGTGAAAAATCTGAAACAAATTACATAACCAATAAAATATATAAATATGATGTATAAAATGTGTAAAATATTAAAAATAATCATTCATTACAGTGTATGTATGGTTAATACTAAGGAAAAGGAAATCAGTAACAAGAAATATGAAAAACAAGTAATTTTTGTATTTTGTTCATTTTTAAAAAAAAATTTAATATTGCATTAATATGAAAAAAAAATCAAACATTTTTGATTAAAAAGACCATTATCGTACACGTGAAAATTAAATTCTAACAAAGTGAGCCAAAGAGTTTGTAATAGAACAATAGCTATGACAGATATGATGGTTTTGTGATGCCTAACTGAACATAGCGTACTGAACAATATGTGAAAAGCAGAAGAGGCTTCATGTTGTGCAAAAATGACAACCAGCATTCTGCAAAGTGACATAATGAAATGTCCCCTTGTATGTGTAAAAATATGTAGAAAAAAAAATCTAGCCCTATGTCAGAATAAAAGCGCACATGTAAGAGTTCAAGAAAATTATTTTATTTCATTTTATTTTAACTGTTATTTATTTTTATGCCTTCTAATTTTTTTTTTTTTTTTTTTTTTTTTTTATATATAAATTAATGAACCAACTTTATTTCAATAGCTTGTGTTGGTAAAAAAAATATTAAAATTTACTTGTATGAAATAATTTCCTTTTCCTGAACAAAACTTTTAATAAGTGAATTAGCATTTGAATTTCTCACAAAAATATGATCTTGATAATAATATAATTTTTAATGCATAAACTCTGAGTAGACCTGCAATAGGTGATAAGAATATAACTCATAAAAATTGTCAAAAACAGCAAAAAAAAAATCTAAATATACTATTGTTTTATAATTACAATTGAACTATCATTTTATCGAGCCCAATTAATATTCAATATCTTTCTTAAAAAGGATACTTATGTTATACAGATAATTCCATAATACTGCTCAGCAAGAAATAGTCTTTAACAAAAAAAAAAAAAAAAAAAGGAGAGTGAACCAGCCACATACTTCTGCACAGACTACTTCTTTCAACGCACAGATGATTTCACGGCCATATAAAATACATCTGTGGTGCAAACCTTACAAAAAGGAATTATTCTAATTAAGAAATTTTAAATAATTAAATATTTAGTTTAAGCTGAAAGAAAACTTTCTGCAAGAGTTTTACTCTTTACACAAGAAAAAAACTTTTTTTTTTTTTTTTTTTATAAAAATAAAAATTTTAAAACGTATAGACTATTTACGGAAATTTCACTTTTGTATGTATTTGAAAAATAAACAGGCTCTAAAAACATAACAGAATTTACTGCAAGCTAACAAAAAAATTATCTACTTTTGTGTATGTGTGTATTATTATTGTAACTAGTTTTTTGTACAAAAAATTCCTGTGAAATTTTAATAAAAGAAAATGTAATTATCTCCACATGTGAACAAATGAAATAGAAACTAAATAGGTCAGATAAAATTTTGTGAGTGTGTGTGTGTCAAACATTGGGTTGTGAGGCCAAGTTTGAGAATACTGAAGAAAAGCATGGAAAACATGCATGTGAAAGATAATGGAATACTATTGGATAAATTTGCATTATGACTGACAAACTGAGAAACCGGCCAATAATACAATGAAATTCCGACCCAAAAGAAAACATATACAGGAGCACATGTAGAAACATAGAAAAAACAATTATAATTTTGTGTGTGTGTGTAAGAGAATTATTAATTATAAAGTGTTTACCAACGTTAAAATAGCTGATCATGTTATTCAAATGAGATAAAAAATAATGTGAATTTGTTAAAAAATGCATCTTGTGAAAGAGGTGATGAGTTCACGCAAAGAATCCCTGAAACTTTGACCACCAATGAAAATACAATTGGAAAAATATACAATCCAAATATTTCCAAAAGTCACATACATCCTCATGTTATTTATTTAAAATTTAGCAAGTAATTTTATATCAATATCTTTTTTATTTATTATTATTTTCATTATTTATTTTTGTCACCCGAAGTATTTATAGAACATGTGTTAATGAATTATAAGTGTATATGAAAGCCAATAAAACATAACCTTCAAAAATTGTTGTGAAAGTGTGAAATCCCCTTCACAATTACAGGTGTTGAAACCAATATAATGGTCAAAATCCGTAGATTATAGAAGTCATTAATATATTGACAACCAGAGCAACACAATTGTGCTTAGAGGGTAAATGTGTATATGTGAAAATTAAAAATATAACTAAATGGGTGATATGTCAAAATATTTAAGCAATATTGTAAAAAATGAATATCAAGTGAAATAATTTATATTATTAAAAAATTAGTATATGTCTGTAAGTGTTCCAACAAATATTAAATTTTTAAAAAAAAATTTTAAAAAATGCCACAAAATAAATTTCCATAGCCGCAGATGAAAGCGCAAAAATTGCAAATTTAACGTGCACAGAAAATTATAAACACAAAGTAAAAGTAAAAAGTCATGACTAAAATAACAGTATTATCTACTGAACTGAGCATATATGAACTGAGATGAGCTGCGATGAGCTGAGATGAGGCCTCAAAGATTAAAAATGCGCATAAAATAGATATATAAGAAATAGCTTCAAAGGCTATAAATTGCTCAGTAAAATAATAATAAGACTCGAGTACAAGAAGTGTAATCTCACTTCCAAAAAGGTGAATGTGGTTTTCTCCGAAACTCGCGTAAATACGGGCTAGGACCCCTTAGAAAGACCCCCACGGAGGGCATTCCCCCTATAGGCCTAGGACACTTAAGGAGTCAATCGGCCTTAATCCTACAACCAACCAACCAACCAAAAAGGTGAATAAAAAATTTTCACCAAATCAGCTGATAAAAAGAACAGTAAAATAAATCTGTTCACACATGTGCCATAAAATGTTTTTCTCTTTTCTTCTTTAAAAAAAAATAACTGCAATTATTCAGCAGTGGGCCCAATTCAATGTTAAAGTAAGCTTACTATATATTTTGTTGTCATAATTATTTGCTATGAATAGTAATAAAATATTCCCATCTATATATGATAGACATACTGACATAAACACCAATAAACAAACATGAAACAGTGAATAAATGCGATAAAAATATATCATATGTACAGTAAAAAATATAAAAAACTCTGCAATCAACGTATTTGAACTGAATGAAAAAAA
Source organism: Salticus scenicus (assembly GCA_963930645.1). NCBI lineage: Eukaryota > Metazoa > Arthropoda > Arachnida > Araneae > Salticidae > Salticus > Salticus scenicus. Next base: position 146,818,210 of record OZ005657.1, on the reverse strand, counting down.
TATATCACTATTATTATTATTAGAACATAAATAAAACTCAGAACGGTGAGATGTTTATTTCTGTTACAAAAAAAAAAAAAAAAAAAAAATCAAGCAGACTTCCTTTTTCTCTTTATTTATTTATTTTTTTTTATCATATCACGATTGCTCTTAAATTTTTTTGCACGAAAAATGAATGAAATAAAACTATTATGCATATAAAATAAATTTCGTATGAAAGGTAATTAAGAGTTAAAATTTTAGAAGATGATGATAGGTGTCATCTTACAAAGTTGAATGAATGTGAAAAGAAATGTGTGAAATGTCAAATTAAATTAGATGTCAAATTTCACGACCAGCATAATAATATCTGGGTTTACGCGATATCATCTAACCGACAAAAATATAGAATGTGTTATAAAATTTCTCAAAGTTTATGAAATTAGAAAAAAATAATTAAAACATTTGTGTTAAAATGTAACATTTTAGTTAAAATGGGCAAAGAAAATACTGTGTTATGTTATTATAAAAATTAAAACTTGAAAAAAAATTCGACAACCAAAAATAATATTAGAATAAAATTATGTTTATGTGTTTAGGTATCTAAGATATACAACCAATACTCTTTCTGTATAAGTGATTGTACATGATTATTTAAGAATGCCTGGTAAGTATAATAAATAAAACATTGAACCTTATGTTCAAGACTAACAAATTTGTTAGGTTTACATGAAAGTCAATGTACATAATATCCGAAAAAAAATGAGAAAAGAAATATGTAAATTTGGAAAATTGTGTGTTAAATTTATTTAGGACACTTGCATGCAACAAGATACGGCCAGTATAGATTCATAAAATATATTATGTACTGGATTTACATACTGTCCTGAATACATATAGTGTTAAAAAAAGAAAATTGTTGGAGATACAATCAATTAATTAATATCTATCCTCAATATTTTATTTTATTTATTTATTCATTTTGTCACTGTGTGAGTATGTACCTATGCGTTGTGAGAAAGATCTTTTTATAGAAACAATATTAGTAAACAATGATAAAAAAAAAAATATACCCTAAATGCAAGCAATTCTAATCGATTCTGTAAAATAATATTAAATTTATGTAAAATTTAAATTATAAAAAAAAATATTATGTAAATGAATTATTGTAACCACAAAATATTATGTAACTCAATGCAAAATCGTGCAAGGTAAGGCATACAACACAGGCCCCTTCATCAAGAAAAAAAATTTGGCCAAGAATTCAAGATGAAGGAACATGGTGCTGAACATCGAACCAGTCACTTGTGCATTGGAGCTAGCATCCAAAACACAGTGATGCACAAAATTACACAGACCTTTATTTTAAGAAACTAACTATAACTATCCTTGATTTAATATAACCATGATAAGAATAAAAAAACTATTATCTTTAAAATTAAAAAATTAATATCAATCATTTATGTAAAGGTGTGAAAGTTATACATGTAACATACTGAGTAAAAAAAAAAAAAAAAAAAAAAAGAAAAAAATCAACTAAATTCTCTAAAATGTATTTTTTTTAATTTTGCTTCAAAATATGACCTTAAAAATAATGAAAAATATGAATTTATGAAAGAAAGGTATGGGAATACCTGAAATTATCACTCTAATTATTTTATTTATTTATTAATTTGTTATGCAATGGCAGTTCCAAGCAGGTTAAAATAAGTGAACAAAAAAAAAATATGTGTGTGAAAAGATGAGAAATAAGTGTCTAGATATCGACTGATATCAAAAACGAATTTCCGCCGACACATCTCTAAAAGGTATCTAAAAAAAAAGGTATGTGTATTTTCAACCTGCCTGAAAAACACCAACATGAGAAATAACTTCAAGTTTAGTTCTTAAATTAAAAATATTAATTAAATTCAATTAATAAACAGTGATAATTATTTTGCAATAAAATATATATATAAAACATTCACTCAACAAACAAGAACGAATTTTATTAAGCATTTGATTAAAAGACAAGAAATTTACTTCATGTAAAATTAAACACCTCAAACATAATAAATATTGCGATGTTAATGAATTAAAAAAAATAAAGATTCGCTAAAATTTTGTAAACATTACATCATTTTATGTAATTACTTAATTCCCTTTTTTTTATTTATTTATTATTATTATTATTATTATTTTTTTTTTTAACACATGTATATTCACTGTGATAAATAAACAAATTCAATATTAAATTTAAGCTGTGAAAATAATATGAAAAATTACTTTTACACATCATATAGAAAATTAATTTATTCCAACCCCCTTAAATAAAAATTACCAGCAAACAACATTTCAAATTTAGTTAAAACATATGAAAATCTTTTTTTTTTTTTTTTTTTTTTTTTTTTTTCTTTGCATTCTGAATGAAAAATCAAGAAAATTTTCAATTACTGTTTGCATAAATATCAAAATAATTTGCCCTATATAAGATTACTTAAGAAAAAGAAAGTATATAAATATTTTTATTTTATTTTTCCACTCTAATAGATATCAAAATTTAAATATGAAGTCTTTAATATGGAAAAATTACTCACTTACAGTGAAGTCTTGAAAAAAATACTTCCTAAAAAAATTGATTAAAAATCATGTAAAAATAACTGAATAATTTCGGCAGATACGTTGACTATGTCCAAACAGTTCGATGCACAAAAAAAATGTTCTGATTAGTACTATACACTAATAAACCATGTAAAACCACAGTAGTGTAAAATATGTCTTTTTAATATGCACCAGTATATTAATTTGTGGCAATATCCATAGAAGGTGATGCAGTTTTTTTTTGTAAGAAAATTTTTTTTCTTCACAAGTGATCACCAAGAGTTTATATACCTATAGCTTTTCTCCTTTACCAGTGTATAAACGCATATGACATATACACGATATATCTGCTGTTGAAAATATATATATATATATATATATATATAACGAAAATTAATTTGCAAAACTTTGTTTGCGTGTATGGGTGTAAAAAAAATCCAGCACTAAAGAGGTATAGCTTCTTCACTGACTTCATTCTAAAAAACTTAAAGTATAGACACGTAAATAAATCGGAGCATCCGAGAGAGCACACAAAAATCACGCACTTCACACAAATTCAACGTGAGGTAAGGAGTAGCGCTTCGGGGTATCCACATATTGAAAAATTTCGCTTCGGCCCGTCTTACCGAGTGTCAAGGGTAGAAAAAAAAAAAAAAATCACATTCGAGAAATGTAGAGTAGATCGGAGGAAAAGGGTCGCTATCAGACCTCCCATCCCAGCCGGTAAGGAATCACGTCGATCCGATTGAAGAACTACAGACACTTCTCGGCGTAATACTTCGAGCCATTGACGTTTACATATGATGCGATGATGAGTCAAATTAATCAAACACTTCTCTCCTTTAGTTCATATTAAAAGGTTTATCAAAAGTCAGTCTTTTATTTTTTAAAATAAAACAGCTGTGATGACATATTAACTGATTTTTTTAGTAACTGCCCCTCTCTCTCTATTTTTGATTACAACCACACTGAAGAGGTCTTTGGCACCAATTCTTATAATAAAGTTCTTGCGCTAAAGTTCCCATGGAAATTTCTCTCAAGCAAGCAAGATGAATAACCGCAATACACCAGGAAAATAGATAAAGAAGGCCGTAAATAAAAACAATCTTCTTAACTGACAGCACTTTATTTTCAAATCAAACATCACAGCTATGGGTTAAAAATTATTCGATAGTTCAATTAACAAGATACATAAAAATTATTGTCTTTGAGACATTCAGGTGGTGTAAAACAAATTTTCAGGTAGAGAGAGAGAGCTATTTGATTACGTGTTAATCAAGTCAGATTAGGAGCGGATTCTCAAGTTGACTCTATTGGAATCCAGATCAGACTGATGAATTACGCCAAAATTATTAAAACAGTGCCAAACTTTCCAGCCAAAGCTAATCCTTTGTTTGTAGAATAATTTAATATAAATATTTTGAATTTAGTAAGTTCGTTACAGCAGTTTATGCCAAGTTTTATCGCCAGAAGACCGTTATTTAAGGGAGACACTCAGACTAGGATTTATTGCACATCCTGTGATAAAAAAAAATCTAAATTACCCTTTAATGATATCATAATGTAAATTATAGCTTTATTTATAACAAAGTTGACTTGCGCAATTTTAGAAGAATGAAAATGTAATTATGTATACAACGGCTTATAAATAAAATAATATTTTTTTATATTTTATTTATTAAATGATTTAAGAAAGATCATTATTCTGAGAGATGTCATTTAAAAAGAATATGTTTTTTGTTCTCAGAAGATTTATTAATAGCATAAGGGATAAAGTATTATTAGAATTAAGATATTTATTATAGACAAAAGCGAATAAATAAGAGTAATTTAGAATTTCGTTATCTATTTTTATTAGCCATTTAATTTATTGAAAATATAATAATTACTTATTGCCTTTATTTAAAGTTATAATTAAAACACATATATGTGAAGGAACGACTTCACACACACGCATATAGATTAATAATAATCAGTATGTATATATATATATATATATTAAACGAGAACAATATTCAATTTATGATTCGTATACCTTAGTAAATCTTTACTGAAAAATAAAAAAAAATATTTATATCTATAATAGAATGATTAAAAATGTGCTGGGAAATTATTTTAATCATCTAAAGCAAAAAACAAAATAAACAAGAAAGAAAAATCATGCAGTACGCATTGATTAGAAACACTTTCCAACTGTACGCAATTGTTGTATCGAATAACTTTTAATATTCTTTGCCTACGTTATCGCACAACAGACAGGAGGACTGAAAAACATACAGATAGACTAATTGATTTTAAAATTACCCTTAGGCATTTTGTGTGTGTTAAAAATGTGTTAAAAATGCTTAACGCAAAAGAAAACGCTAAAGTTAGATTATAATTACAGCTTTTAAACTCTCTGAATATTTTACTGTAGCCCTGTAAATCTGAAAGTTAATCATATCATATTCTATACAAAACAATATTTTAGAATGTTAATAATACATGTCATAATACATGTCAATGTTTTTAAGATTTTTGTAGTAGAAAGCTTTTTTAAATATAACTTTTAAAAAATTCTTTACTAAAACGTAATACATTGGCTTTTTTTTATTGTTGTTGTTGTTGTTGTCCCTGTAAACAAACTAGTTGTACAGGAACTATTAATGAGATTTTCAATAGGGAACATTCCATAGGGAACTTGAGTGTATCATATTTAAAAAATTCTCAAAATATACACGGATGATAGAAGCCGGAGACAAACAGACAGAATGGTAGACAATCGGACACACAGATGCACAAATTGAAATCATATTCCCACTAAATTTATAGGAAAGTGTTAAAATGCTTATGTAAACGAAAGTGCAATTCCAGCATTTTTTTATTAATACCTCTTAATGTAACTGATAATTTTTATGTGGCCCTGTAAATATAATGCTAACCATACTATATTACATAGAAGGCACACTCTTTTGTGCATACGAATAATATATTTCAATTGCATTAAGCTTTGTGGAAAAAATACTTATTAAAATTTGGTATATAAAAATAACTCTCATTCAACACAATGCTCTGGATTACTTTCAAGTGCCCCTGTACAAAAACCAGTTAGAAATGTACTCTATTTTACATAGGAAACATCCGATAGGGAATTGAAAAACATATTAAAATTTCATTAAGGTTTCTACACATTAAAGGTATTAAAATATGATTTATAGAAATTCTTCTCATAGAACACAATGCTTTCGAATACTTTTGGGTGTCCCTGTACACAAACCAGAAGAGGTATCCTTTCCATTTTCAATAGGGAACATCCGATAGTGAACTTCAATAAAATAGATCGGTTTAAAGAAATTCCATAAATATTTACGGGAATTAGAGAGCTGAAAAACAAACAGAGAGACAGACAGACAGACAGAAGAACAGTCAGACATATACACAAGTTGAAATTATATTCACACTAAAAAAATGATAGAAAGTGTCAAAACGCTTAATGTAAACGAAATTACAATTCTTACAATTCTTGCAATTCTTTTTATTAAGAACTCTTAATATAACTGAATATTTTTGTGTCACCCTGTAAATCTAATGGTAACCATGCTATATTCTATGCAAAGCATTCTTTTGTGCATATAAATAACATATTTCAATTTCCTAAAACTTCGTGGAAAGGAAAGTTATTAAAATTTGATTTATAGAAATATCTCACAAAAAACGCAATGCTTTGGAGTACTTTTTAGTGTAACTGTACATAAACTAGTGGGGGTAAGTAATCTATTTTATATAGGAAATATCCAATAGTAAACTTGAATAACATATACTACTGGCCATTAAAATTGCTACACCAAGAAGGAATAATAATAACAGAATGAAATTGGTTGGACACATACATTATAGTAGGAAGAACATTTGATTAAAATTTCAGGAAATTTGGAGTAGTATGTACTGAGAAAACAGTACATAAAGCACCGACCTCTGTGAGCAATAACAGCACATATCTGCCTAGGCATTGAATCGAACAGCGATTGGATGTCATGTACGGGAAGAGCACTTTATAAAGTTTTAAAACGATGCCACAATTCATCGATCGAAGTTACTTGTGAGTGGTGGGGGGCCAGTCGCTTTTCAACGATTAAACAGTCATTTTCATTGGTGCGACATCAGGAGCACGCGCTCGCCAGAGCAACAGTCGAACATTTTCTGTATCAAAGAAGATCCGGACAATAAAAACAACTTGCGGTCGTGCATTATCTTGCTTAAATTTTGCGCTACGGAGGCCTCGAATACAGGGCAGAGGGGCGGACCTTAACTCATCAGAAATTTAATGGCCGCTGTTCAGCGTGCCAGGAATACGAATTTTAAGTATTCGAGACGTGTATCCAATGGGAACCCATAACATCATTGCGAATGATGGACAGTATGATGATGTCGAATCCCAGCTGCCAATGTGCATTATTCATAATGCCGTTAAATACGAATAAGATAATCTTGATGCTGTAAACAGGATTGTGATTTGTGTGAAAAGTGAGTTCACGCCATTCCTTCGTCCAGGTTCATCGTTGATCACACATTAATGGCGCCCATATCAGTGATGCAGTTTTGAGGATAATCAGAATTTTGGTAGCCGCATATTGAGTCACCACCTGGATTGATGGTATGTGGTACCAATGGATACACGTCCGGGTCTCTTCATGTATTCATTCCCGCCACTCTGAATACCAGCCATTACATTTCTGACGAGTTAAGGCCCATAGCTCTGCCCTATGATCAAAGCCTCCGAAACGCAATTTTTAAGCAGGACAATGCACGACCGCAAGTTGTCCATATTGTCTGGACCTTCATTGATGCCGAATGTGTTCGACTGTTGCTCTGGCAAGCGCGTTCTACTGATCTCGCACCAATGAAAATGACTGTTTAATCGTTGAAAAGCGACTTGCCCCCACCACTCACCAGTAACTTTGATCGATGAATTGTGGCATCGTGTTAAAACTTCATGAAGTGCTCTACCCGCACATGTCATCCAATCGCTATTCGATTCAATGCCTAGGCAGATATGGGCTGTTATTGCTCACAGAGGTCGCTGCTTTATATACTGTTTTCTCAGAATATATTAAACCAAATTTCCTGAAATTTTAATCAATTGTTTTTCCTACTATAATATATGTGTCCAACAAATTTCATTCCGTTATTATTATTCCTTCTTGGTGTAGCAATTTTAATGGCCAGTAGTGTATTTCAATTTCATGAAGATATTGTACAGTAAAGGTAAGAAAATATGATTTATAGAAATACATCTCATAGAACACAATTCTTTGAAATACTTTCGGGTATCCCTGTACACAAACCAGTTGAGATATAAACTCCATTTTCAATAGGAGACATCCGATAGTGAACTTGAATAACATATATCAGTTTCAAAAAATTCCATAAATATTCACGGGAGTTAGAGAGCGGGCAGACAGACAGACGGACAGACGGACAGATACACAAATTGATATCGTATTCACACTTAAAAGAATGTTAGGAAGTGTTAAAAACGCTTAATGTAAACGAAAGTACAATTCTTGCAACATTTTATTAAGAACTCTTAATATAACTGAATATTTTTATGTCACCCTGTAAATCTAATGGTAACCATGCTATATTCTATGCAAAGCATTCTTTTGTGCATATAAATAACATATTTCAATTTCCTAAAACTTCGTGGAAAGTAAAGTTACTAAAATTTGATTTATAGAAATATCTCACAAAGAAAGCAATGCTTTGGAGTACTTTTTAGTGTAACTATACATAAACTAGTGGGGGTACGTAATCTATTTTATATAGGTAACATCCAATAGTGAACTTGAATAACATATTTCAATTTCATGAAGATATTGTACATTAAAGGTATGAAAATATGATTTATAGAAATATATCTCATAGAACACAATTCTTTGAAATACTTTCGCGTATCCCTGTACACAAACCAGTAGAGATATAAACTCAATTTTCAATAGGAAACATCCGATAGTAAATTTGAAAAACATATATCAGTTTCAAAAAATTCCATAAATATTTACGGGAGTTAGAGAGCGGGCAGACAGACAGACGGACAGACGGACAGATACACAAATTGCTATCGTATTCACACTTAAAAAATGTTAGGAAGTGTTAAAAACGCTTAATGTAAACGAAAGTTCAATTCTAGAAAATTTTCAATAATAGCTCTTAATATAACAGAATAGTTTTGTGTCACCCTGTAAATCTTATGCTAATCATGCTATATTCTATGTAAAGCATTCTTTTGTGCATATAAATAACATATTTCAATTTCCAAAAATTTCTTGGCAAGTAAAGTTATTAAAATTTGATTTATAAAAATATCTCTGAATATTTATAAAAATATACTTTTGAGTGTCCTTGTATATAAAACAGAGTTGGTATTTAATCCATTTGATACAGGAAACATCCAACAGTGAACTCGAATAACATATTTCAATTTCATTAAGATTTGTGTACAGTAAAGGTATGAATATATGATTTATAGAAATACCTCTCATAGAACACAATGCTTTGAAATACTTTAGGATGCCCCTGCGCACAAACCAGTAGAGGTATAAACTCCATTTTCAACAGGGAACATCCGATAGTGAACTGGAATAACATATTTTATTTCATTAAGATGTGTGTACTGTAAAGGTATGAAAATACGATTTATAGAAACACCTCTCATAGAACACAATGCTTTGAAATACTTTCGGGTGTCCCTCTGCACAAACCAGTAAAGGTATAAACTCCATTTTCAAAACAGAACATACGATAGTGAACTTGAATAACATATATTAGTTTCAAGAAATTCCACAAATATTTACAGGAATTATAGCGCGGAAATACAGACAGACAGACAGACAAACCGAAGTCATTAACACTTTTGAACCTTGTTGGGAAGTGTTAAAAATGTTAGAAAGTGTTAAAAACGCTTAATGTAAACGAAAGTACACTTGCAGCAAATATTTATTAATAGCTCTTTATATAACTGAATATTTTTGTGTCGCCCTGTATATCTAATGCTAATCATGCTATATTCTATGCAAAGCATTTTCTTTTGTGCTTATAAATAACACATTTTAATTTCATAAATCATTGTGCAAAGTAAAGTTATTAAAATTTAGTTTATATAAAGATCTCTCATAAAACGCAATGCTTTGGAATACTTTTGTGTGTCCCTGTCCACAAATCAGTGGTGGTATTTGCTCCATTTTATACAGGAAACATCCGACAGTGAACTTGAATAACATATTTCAATTTCATTAAGATTTGTGGACAGTAAGGGTATGGAAATATGGTTTATAGAAATGCCTCTCATAGAACACAATACTTTGAAATACTTTTTTGTGTCCCTGTACACAAATAAGTGGTGATATTTGCTCCATTTTATACAGGAAACTTCCGACAGTGAACTTGAATAACATATTTCAATTTCATTAACATTTGTGTACAGTAAGGGTATGCAAATGTGGTTTATAGAAATGCCTCTCATAGAACAAAATGCTTTGAAGTATTTTAAGGGGTCCCTGTACGCAAATTAGTAGAGGTATAAACTCCATTTTCAACAGGGAACATCCGATAGTGAACTTGTATAACATATTTCAATTTCATCAGATTTTTTTACAGTAAGGGTGTAAAAATATAGAAATGCCTCTCATAGAACACAATGCTTTGAAATATTTTCGGGGGTCCCTGTACACAAACCAGTAGAGGTATAAACTCAGTTTTCAATAGGGAACATCCGATAGCGAACTTGAATAACATATATCAGTTTCAAGAAATTCCATAAAGATTTACGGGAGTTAGAGCGCGGACGGTCAGACAGACGGACGGACAGACAGACAGACAGACAGACAAACCCAAGTCATAAACACTTATCAACCTTGTTGGAAAGTGTTAAAAATCGGCAATGCAATCGATAAAAAATAAAGAATAAATAAATAAGTTTCTCTCTCAAGATATTTTCACCAAACAGATTTCAAGAGAGAAAATATAAATAAATAAATGAGTTACTGTAAAGTAATAAGTATATTTTTTAAGATAAACAATAAAAATTAGGATGGTATAATAACAGAAATAATCACTAGGTTTTTTTAACACTTTTCAACCTTGTTGGAAATGACTTCGGTTTGCCTGTCTGTCTTGTTGTAAGTCTGTCTGTCCGCGCTCTAACTCCCGTTAATATTTATCGAATTTCTTGAAACTGATATATGTTATTCAAGTTCACTATCGGATGTTCCCTATTGAAAATGGAGTTTATACCTATACTGGTTTGTGCACAGGGACCCACGAAAATATTTCAAAGCATTGTGTTCTATGAGATGCATTTCTATAAATCATATTTTCATATCCTCACTGTACAAAAATCTTAATGAAATTGAAATATGTTATACAAGTTCATTATCGGATGTTCCCTGTTGAAAATGGAGTTTATACCTCTACTGGTCTGTGCACAGGGACCCACGAAAATATTTCAAAGCATTGTGTTCTATCAGATGCATTTCTATAAATCATATTTTCATACCCTCACTGTACAAAAATCTTAATGAAATTGAAATATGTTATACAAGTTCATTATCGGATGTTCCCTGTTGAAAATGGAGTTTATACCTCTACTGGTTTGTGTACACGTAAAATATTTCAAAGCATTGTGTTCGATGAGAGGCATTTCTATAAACCATATTTTCATACCCTTACTGTACACAAATCTTAATGAAATTGAAATATGTTATTCAAGATCACTATAGGTGGTTTCCTGCATAAAATGGAGTAAATACCACCACTGATTTGTGTACACGGACACAGAAAATATTTCAAAGCATTGTGTTCTATGGAGTGGCATTTCTATAAACCATATTTTCATGCCCTTACTATACAAAAATCTTAATGAAATTGAAATATGTTATGTAAGTTCGTTATCGGATGTTCCCTGTTGAAAATGGCGTTTAAACCTCTACTGGTTTGTGTACAGAGACCGCCGGAAATATTTCAAAGTATTGTGCTCTATGAGAGGCATTTCTATATTTTCATACCCTTACTGTACACAAATCGTAATGAAATTGAAATATGTTATACAAGTTCACTACAGGATGTCCCTGTTGGAAATGAAGTTTATACCTCTACTGGTTTGTGTACAGGGACCTCGACCCCCTAAAATATTTCAAAGCATTGTGTTCTATGAGAGGCATTTCTATAAACCATATTTTCATACCTTTACTGTACACAAATCTTAATGAAATTGAAATATGTTATTCAAGTTCACTATCGGTGGTTTCCTGCATAAAATGGAGTAAATACCACCACTGATTTGTGTACAGGGACACACAAAAGTATTTCAAAGCATTGTGTTCTATGAGTGGCATTTCTAGTATAAACCATATTTCCTTACCCTTACTGTACAAAAATCTTAATGAAATTGAAATATGTTATACAAGTTCACTATCTGATGTTCTCTGCTATCGGATGTTCTCTCTGTTTATGACTTCGGTTTGTCTGTCTGTCTGTCCGCGCTCTAACTACCGTAAATATTTACGGAAATTTTTAAAACTGATATATGTTATTCAAGTTCACTATCGGATGTTCCCTATTGAAAATGGAGTTTATACCTCTACTGGCTTGTGTACAGGGACCCCTGAAAATATTTCAAAGAATTGTGTTCCATGAGAGGCATTCCTATAAACCATATTTTCATACCCTTTCTATACACAAATCTTAATGAAATTGAAATATGTTATTCAAGTTCACTATTGGAAATTTCCTGTATAAAATGGATTAAATACTAACACTGTTTTATATACAAGTACACTCAAAAGTATTCCAAAGCATTGCGTTCTATGAGAGATATTTCTATAAATCAAATTTTAATAACCTTACTTTCCACGAAGTTTTAGAAAATTGAAATATGTTTCTTATATGCACAAAAGAATGCTTTACATAGAATATAGCATGAATAGCACTAGATTTACAGGGCGACAAAAAAAATATTCTACTTGTGAGGTCGAGACTATAGACCGTCACCAAAAGTTGGGACGGTTAAAGCACTTTGTCGCCAGGGACTCGGCGAAAGTCTTCGTCGAGTTAGTTTTATGTCGGCATGAGGCTTGCTGTGAAATAATTAGGATCTGAATGTTAGATGAATTAGAAGTGATTGTAAGTTTTAATTGAAATGAAGGGAAAGGATGTTTGTTAGGATGTAGTATAAAAAATGTAATGGAATGGACTGGTGATGAATTAGTAGCTGCTTAGTGTGAATTGGAGTTGGTGGTGATAGCGAGTTGCACCGGATTAGGGTGTGTGCGACGTGATGGTAGAGAGGTGTAGTATTGTGGAGTAAATTAAGAAAAGAGTTTTGTCGTGTATCGGGAATCCGCTCGATACTCTGAAGTGAGAATATTTAGTAGTCGTAAAGAGCAGTCGTCAAAAGATCAGCATTGGTGAGATCAGTTATATTTTAATTTATGTCTTGTTAAAATTATTTCTTGAAGGCACTTATTTAATTAGAGTTAGCTCAACGCCCTCCTTGCTATAGATTGCTAAATAAACTTTGTTATTTATTTGTTAACTTTGTCTCGAGCTCTTATTACTAGCTAATTAAGCAAATTAAGTATTTAAGTTTATATTTAAGATCTAGTAAGATCTAAGATCTAGGATTTAAGATCTACATTGAGAATATGGCCCACTCATATTCTCTACAGTGGCGCCCAAACGAGTTCGACACCCCCCCCCCCCCCCCCGCTCGAGTATATTTTACCGGCAAAAATAATGTTCTTAACTTTTTTGAGGAACTTGAAGAATATTTTGACGTATGTCATATTGATATTTCTGATCGATTTAACTGTTTAAAATACTCTTTAAAAAGAGAACCTAAAAGGTGGTTTGACCTCATCGCCTCTCATTCTTTGGGTCCAAATCCCACCTATGAAGAGTTAAAAATCAAATCTATAAGCACATTTTCCTCGAGTGCTGATAGAGCTAAATTAATGCAGGAACTGTATACAATGAAAATGTACGTATTCGATAAGCCGACAACCTTTTTCCTGCATAAACTTGATTTAATTAAGCAACTTAACTTACAGTTACCATTTTTTGAAGTGTTGGACATTATAAACCCGCAGTTTACAGTCCAAATTCAAGATTTTCTACATTCAAACCAGCCTCATCTATTGATAGTCTATTTGAACTTCTAGAGAAATATCAAGCACGTCACACTCCTAAAACTGCGAAAACCACTAATCGCCGGCAAGAAACCGTCAGTATTGAAAATGAACAGCGAGAAAATTTCGCCCCCCCTCAAATTGATACTTTCAACCCACCGCAACAAGTTAACTTTTCGCAGCGGAGAAACAGTCATTTAAATCAACCAGAGACTGTTGCAGGAAATCAAACACACTCTCATAATACCGAAGTTCAATCTATACGTTTAAATTCTCTTTCTATTTCTTCAGTCAACTTGCCACATTTAAATTCTTCTCAATGCGTTTCCAATTTAAACTCTCCGTTACCTTCAAATTTAGAGAAGAATGAAAGCCTATTAAACGTAGCGGCTAATCCTTCCGTCAATAGCTCAAATGCATGTTTTGAAACTATTCAGCTAACAGACTTTTCTAGTGGTTTAAATTCACCGCATGATAAATTACAGTTTAATTCTCAAACTGTCAAGTCTGCAGATTCTACTATTCTTAATGATACACCATACGCAAATGCTAAACCGATCAAATCCGGGGAGTTATCTAATTTCACAGAAACTGTGTTAAAAGAAAGTGGAAAGTTAAACCACTGTGCCTCTAAATATCTCGCAACTCCTCTAAAAGAAACTCTAGTAGCTAATGTAAATGAAAGTAGTGAAAAACGGCATTTAAGTTTTCTACGTGTCAAGCTGACAGAATCCACTAGTTTAACTGAAAAAGTAACTGAAAATGATTTATTAAATAACGCTGCTTCTAAAAATTTCTTTACAAAGCTAAAAGAAAATGATGTTAAAATTAATGGTGGTACTAAATCTTTATTAAAGGCATCAAACTCTTGTTTTCATTCTGTTCAACCAACAGATTTATCTATTAGTTTACATGCATCTCCTGATAATTTACGTTTAATTTCTAAAACAGTCAATTTGACAGATCCTTTTAGTTCCACGGAAAATGTTGTAAAAGAAATTGAAATGTTCAATAGCGGTCCTGCTCAAAAACTGCTAGCTAATTTACATAAAAATGTAGTGAATAAAAGCGATGAATTAAAACATTTCCACGTTAATTCTTCATCTGTTAGCTCTAGACTTGAGCATGCGGGGTCGGATGTTCTTTCCCGAACCATTTCTAGTAACTGTGGTTTCGGTAGCATAAGAGAGACTACCTCATTTCATACGACTTTGCACTTTAATCTCAGAAGATTTTTTATAGAATCAGCTAAACCTTCTCCTGGAACTGTGGACAGTAGCAAGATGCCGGGTTCGATCCCAGCCCAGGAATGTGCCTTTGCAACGCCTGACCTCGTGCTGCAGACCTCCAGCCCTGTGATTTCTGTGACTAGTACAATAACTAGCAGGACTAACAGGTGTAAGGCTAATGCTGTTACAGTGGAAACCGTCCGTAAGGTCGTATCGTTCTTTATTTTATTTTTTTCTCAAGTATTTGTTTATCAGAGCTGTACCAAAATGTAAGACATGCCTTGAAGCCTTTCGGACTTCTTATTTTTGTATGAAAGAGCAGGTTTTTCTAAAACTAAAAACTGTAAAATTTAAATTAGTACATGAACTTTCATTTCGAAAATCATGTTTATGCTTCAAACCCAACATTTTAGTTCTCTCTTAATATATTTTATGTATGTATACTAAGTTCTTTTATTTTGTAGCCATCACCTGCAGAGAGGGTAATATAAAATTGTTTTTAGCCTTTGTAAATATCCCCCCCCCCCTTTTTTTCGTATTTCTGTAAATAATGTATTTGTATCTATAAAATTTAATTTGATAAGTGTATAAAATGAATATTTTTTATTGTTAAAACTTTTGTATTCAACTAAAAGTTATCTATCTATCTATATATATATATATGTGTGTGTGTGTGTGTGTTTGAGTGGGGAAATTTTTTTTTTTGGCTATATGCGTAAATCACACGTAACTTTAAACTAAAATCACTAACAAATTAATTTTTTGTCTTTCGTATGCTATGGCCCAGGAGGGAAAAATTGTTGTATATAAACTATTTTATGTATTCAGAGACAATTTGTCTCGTTTATCTATCTACAAAATGTAGTTTTTATATTTTTGATACTGTGAAAAGTTTCCGTTTTAGACTTATCTTTGACGAGTTAATCTGATGTTATTCTGATGCCTGACGTTTTCTGACTGGATTGTCCTGCAATCTACACTCTCAAGTACTGGGACTAGCTGATGTTGTTGAGCCTAGACTGGCTCTCTAGTGGATGAAGAAATTCCTCGTCATAAGTTTCGAAAGATGGCTTACTTCGGACAGAATTTCAAGATTTTTTTTTTTTCAATAAACTATTTTCTTTATGTTGCTTGGTTATGTTTAAGCAACCCCCCTGTACCTTCTTCCTCCTACAACTCACATTTCAAATTAAGTTTTCCTTTCTGAAATAACAGAAAGATGGTTGTAAGCTCCGCTGTATATCCGTTGAGCTAACTTATTTGAGGCGTTATTTTTTCCGTAGTTTCCGGCTGTAAAGGGCCCTCGTTTAATTTAAAACTTAAATTTCTTTTTTCGAGGCTTGTCCGGTTTTAAGCTTAAGGTTTTTTTTTATTCGCCATTGTAATTGAAGCTGTAAGCAGTTCATTGCTCAGAATATTAAAACTTTAATTTTTTTCCAACTTATTTTAAAAATTTCAGAAACTAAGTTGTGGCTGCACTCACTCCTATGAGATTTAGCCCACCAGCGGCCGAGCGGTTCTGCGCTCAAAGCTGGTAGACGTGAGGTGCCGGGTTCGATCCCCGGTCGCGCTCGTCGGCCTAGCCGTTCGGAGTTTTCCGTGGTTTCCTCCGAAACTTGCGTAAATACGGGCTAGGACCCCTTAGAAAGACCTCCACGGAAGGCACTCCCCCTCAGGCCTAGGACCCCAGTGTTGTCAATCGGCCTTAATCCCTAACACCAACACCAACACACCTATGAGATTTATTAGTGTTTAAAATTAATCGTTAAAATCCGTTGGGGATTTTCCCGACTAATTTTTTTTTTCTTGGAGGGGGACTGTGAGGTCGAGACTATAGACCGTAACCAAAAGTTGGGACGGTTAAAGCACTTCGTCTCCAGGGACTCGGCGAAAGTCTTGGTCGAGTTAGTTTTATGTCGGCATGAGGCTGCTGTGAAATAATTAGGATCTGAATGTTAGATGAATTAGAAGTGATTGTAAGTTTTAATTGAAATGAAGGGAATGGATGCTTGTTAGGATGTAGTATAAAAAATGTAATGGAATGGAATGGTGATGAATTAGAAGCTGCTTAGTGTGAATTGGAGTGGGTGGTGATAGCGAGTTGCACCGGATTAGGGTGTGTGCAACGTGATGGTAGAGAGGTGTAGTATTGTGGAGTAAATTAAGAAAAGAGTTTTGTCGTGTATCGGGAATCCGCTCGACACTCTGAAGTGAGAATATTTAGTAGTCGTAAAGAGCAGTCGTCAAAAGATCAGCATTGGTGAGATCAGTTATATTTTAATTTATGTCTTGTTAAAATTATTTCTTGAAGGCTCTTATTTAATTAGAGTTAGCTCAACGCCCTCCTTGCTATAGATTGCTAAATAAACTTTGTTATTTATTTGTTAACTTTGTCTCGAGCTCTTATTACTAGCTAATTAAGCAAATTAAGTATTTAAGTTTATATTTAAGATCTAGTAAGATCTAAGATCTAGGATTTAAGATCTACATTGAGTTTATGGCATCCTCTGATTCTCTACATGCTATATTAAGAGCTATTATTAAAAAATTTCTAGAATTCTACTTTCGTTTACATTAAGCGTTTTTAACACTTTCTGACATTTTTTTAAGTGCGAATATGATATCAATTTGTGTATCTGTCCTGTTGTCCGTCTGTCTGTCTCCCCGCGCTCTAACTCCTGTAAATATTTATGGAATTTTTTTTGAAACTGATATATGTTATTCAAGTTGACTATCGGATGTTCCCTATTGAATATGGAGTTTATACCTCTACTGGTTTGTATACAGGGACAACCGAAAGTATTTCAAAAATTGTGTTCTATGAGAGCTATTTCTATAAACCATATTTTCATACCTTTACTATACAATATCTTCATGAAATTGAAATATGATATTCACGGTCACTATTGGATGTTTCCTATATAAAATAGATTACATACCACCACTAGTTTATGTACAGGGACACTCAAAAGTACTCCAAAGCACTGCGTTCTTTGTGAGATATTTCTATAAATCAAATATTAATAACTTTACTGTCCCCAAAGTTTTAGGAAATTGAAATGTTTTATTTATATGCCAAAAGAATGTTTTGCATGGAATACAGCATGGTTACCATTAGATTTACAGGGTGACACAAAAATATTCAGTTATATTAAGAGCTATTAATAAAAAATTGCTAGAATTGTACTTTCGTTTACATTAAGCGTTTTTGACACATTCTATCATTTTTTTAGTGTGAATATAATTTGAATTCGTGTATCTGTCTGACTGATCTTCTGTCCGTCTGTCTGTGTCTCTGTCTGTTTTTCTGCGCTCTAATTCCCGTAAATGTCTATGGAATTTATTTAAACCGATATATTTTATTCAAGTTCACTATCGGATGTTCCCTATTAAAAGTGGAATGAATACCTCTTCTGTTTACAGGGACAATAAAGTATTCGAAAGCATTGTGTTCTATGAGAGGAGTTTCTAAAAACCATATTTTAATAAATTTAATGTATAGAAAATTTAATGAAATTTTAGTATGTTGTTCAATTCCCTATCAAATGTTTCCTATGTAAAATAGAGTACATTTCTAACTGGTTTTTGTACAGGGGCACTTGAAAGTAATCCAGAGCATTGTGTTGAATGAGAGTTATTTTTATATACCAAATTTTAATAAGTTTATTTTCCACAAAGCTTAATGCAATTGAAATATATTATTCGTATGCACAAAAGAGTGTGCCTTCTATGTAATATAGTTTGGTTAGCATTATATTTACTGGGCCACACAAAAATAATCAGTTACATTAAGAGCTAGTAATAAAAATTTCCTGGAATAGCACTTTTGTTTACATGAGCGTTTTAACTCTTTCTTATAATTTTAGTGGGATATGATTTCAATTTGTGCATCTGTCCGTCTTATTGTGTACCTTTCTATCTGTTTGTCTGCGGCTACTATCATCCGTGAATATTTTGAGAATTTTTAAAAAATGATACACTCAAGTTCCCTATTTAAAATGTCATTTATAGGTCCTGTACAACTAGTTTGTTTTCAGGGACAGCAACAACAACAATAATAAAAATTAAAAAAAAAAAAAAAAGCCAATGTATTACGTTTTAGGACAGAATTGTTTAAAGTTATATTTAAAAAACTTTCTACTATGAAAATCATAAAAACATTGACATGTATTAATAATATTCTAAAATATTGTTTTGTATAGAATATGATATGATTAACTTTCAGATTTACAGGGCTACAGTAAAATATTCAGAGAGTTTAAAAGCTGTAATTATAATCTAACGGCTGCATTTTCTTTTGGTTAAGCCTTTTTAACACTTTCCAAAATGCCTAAGAGTAATTTTAAAATCAATTAGTCTATCTGTATGTTTTTCAGTCCTTCTGTCTGTTGTGCGATAACGTAGGCAAAGAATATTAAAAGTTATTCGATACAACAATTGTGTACAGTTGGAAAGTGTGATTAATCAATGCGTACTGCATGATTTTTCTTTCTTGTTTCCCCTTACTCTCGGATAGTTTAGTAGACACTCGGGCGATCATCAGATTAATTATTTGGGAGAACACAGAAAGACATACAAAATAAACTCCAATTACTTTAAATCGAAAGTATTTTTTGCTATTTTAAGGAAACATCATTTCTGTTATTAAAATAATACTTTTCAAAGGATATGTTTTTAATTATAATTAATAAGGATAAATACTCTTATACTCTTTTGTAATGAAAGTATAACACTCTTTTAAAACGAAAGTTATTGAAAGTAGAATTAATTATTAAGAACAAAATTACTCATTTAATACTAGAATAATATATATTCCATAAGAAATTCCAACACCTAAAAATAATTAAAATTTTTAGAAAACACTTGATTCTATATAAATATGCAATAATTGTTTTAAAAATAATTTTCCCCCAAGGCCAAGTGTACGTACACTTAAAAAATAAATGAACAACGATAATTTAGTTCAAAGATTTAACCACAGAAAACAAGTAGGTATATTTATTTTAAAACATTCAGATAAAAATTCTTAAATATTCTGAACTTGAGAATATATTATAGATAAATTTTATCAGAAATATGATAAAGACAAAACAAATAAACACAACATGTGTTTACTATTTTCATTATCCTACTATTAAAAGAAATAAATAACTTACTTATACAGATACCGAAGAAATTAAAAAGAAATGTTCTTGAAAGTGTTCTTCAAAACTAGAGCCCCTAAATAAAATAATATGCCGGCGCATCACCGCCATTTTTTTGCCTTCGAAGTAGACAGCATTCCCGCTTGGCGTCCTTATCGCTTCTCTTATGATTTTAAGAAATCTTGATCTGAAGCTAATCCGGTCCAGATAAGAGCAATAAGCAACAATAATATTCCTAAAAACACATTTTTTTCACAGTACATTCACAGGATGTCATTTTATTCTGAGGATATCCTATGGATGTACTGGGGTAAGATGTGTTGTTAGGGCGGTTTCTGTTTCTTCTACAAAATGTCCCCAAAACTCAAATACACAGTAATAGAAGGTCTGTGAACACTTTATATTCACTTTTTGAATGATTATAGCAGTTTATCGCTAAACAAAATCCCATATTATAGTTTACTTAGCTCAAATTATGAAATATAATAAAACAAGTTACTCTAAAGTACCGTAAGACGATAAAAAAAAATGTTTCTCGTTTGTTTATCAGAGAAACGCGCTGGGTACATGTGGCAACCCTAAGGCAACAAAATGCCTGATGCGCCAGCTAGTATATATAGGATCCTTATTCAAAACTAATCTTAGCACTTTTGTCTCATCAAATACAAAATTTTGTCCTTTTAAAGTTTTAAACAGTACGCAATAAAACGCCGATATCATAAACCAATATTTCTTTAAAAATTAGAATATGGACTATTCTTCAAAATAAAACTCGAAGTCACAATCGTCGATATAAGTGCAGCACAGAACACTATTATCATAAATAAGATTTCTTCGCAACAAATTAGAATAAGGACTATTCTTCAAAATAAAAAGGGCCAGGACGGCTTCCAAATCAAGATGATTCGTAGAACACTGATATAGACAGGCATGTTTCACAACAAATTTGATCCCTTCCGTGGAGGATCAAAATTGTGATGGCATGTCTTCGGACCACCTCTAGGGGTGTGTCCCAGACCATCGCCAATTGCCCAACTGCGCAGCACTAGTGCGACGTAAAACCCAACCAACCAACCACAAAAAATTTGCATATGGGCTATTCTTTTTAAACACAGCTCAGAACCAGGACTGCTTCTAAATCAAATCAAGATGAAACGTAGAATCTAAACAGGCTGGTTTCTCCAGAGCAAACTAGAATAAGGGCTATTCTTTTTAAACACAGCTCAGAACCAGGGCGGCTCCTAAATCAAATCAAGATATGTAGAATCTAAACAGGCTGATTTCTCCAGAGCAAACTAGAATAAGGGCTATTCTTTTAAACAGAACTTAGAACCGGGGCGGCTCATAAATCAAGATGATTCTTCTAAAATCCTTAAACAAGCAAGGGGATTCTATTAAAGGTGCTAAACCAGGACGATTATTTTAAAAACAATCCCACATAGTCCAAGCGGCGGCTGCAAAAAATTGACTTGATAAGGTACGCAGCTGATTTTTTTCCTATAGATAGAATTCATTGTTACAATGAAAATCTGATAGGGTTGCCTGGTCAAAGCCGTCAAGTTTAAGAGAAACAACCTCACTTCCGGTCACAATTTAAACGATTTTCGAACCTCAAAAGGTATGAAGATGAAACCGGTGCTAAAATGTAGAGATTAATATGCTCTTTAAAATGGCATAGGGTTGCCTGGTCAAAACCGTCAAGTTTTAGAGGTTGCCTCGATAATAGGGGTCAAATTTAAACGATTTTCGAACTCCACAACTGTGAAGATGAAACCGGTGCTAAAATGTAGAGATTAATATGCCCTTTAAAATGGCATAGGGTTGCCTGGTCAAAGCCCTCAAAAAATAGAGGTTGCTACGAAAATAGGGGACACATTTTGCGATTTATTTACCCAAGTAAAAAGTGAGTTACCCAACTGTAAAGATGAAACCGGTGCTAAAATATAGATATTAATATGCTCTTTAAAATGGCATAAGGTTGCCTGGTCAAAACCGTCAAGACTCGGAGATTGCCTCGAAAATAGGTCAAATCTGTCAAGTAAAACAGTCAACCACAAAAAAATAGGCGAGTTTTGAAGATTTCTTAACGGAGTGTAAAAAAATACGAATAGCATTAACAAAGAAAATGAATAAGGATGAAATTATATGAATATTTGAAAGGTGTAGCTGGTTCCTGAATGTACAGCGTAGGAGTTATTTTAAAATGGCATATGTTTGCCTGGTAAAATTCGTAAAGAAATAGCGGTCAGTCTCCAAAAAGCTAACAAATATTAAAAGTGTTTAACACAAAGTGAAACACACATGAAGACTATTTTAAAAAGGTTAAACACGAAATGATTAATATTTAAAAGATGAAAGTGCTAGCTAAATGTAGAACATACAACACTTTTCAATTTGCTTACGATTGTGCTTCAAACCTATCAAGGTATAGCGGTCAGCTTAGAAAAGGAAGCGAATTTCAATATTCGTTTATTTTATTTGTTTAATGATATAAGAGATTTTAAAGCATAAAGAAAATTAAATTATTATGCGTGACCATTCTTTTTCTAATCTGTATAAAACTAATTTCAGCTCTCGAGCTCGTTTTTTCCCCATTTTTCAATACTTAAAATATTCAAATTTTGTCAAAGTATTGAGAAGATAATTCCCTGAAGAAATGTATGCGGCAGCTTTGTAGAATTTTATACGAAAATATTGGGTTGTGCCGATTTTGTTATATTAAAAATTTGTCAATTTTAGAAAATTTCTCAATTTTTTTTATATCAAATTAAAATAATCAATAATACCTTCTGCAAATTAATTATGGGTACAAATAAAGCGAAAAACATTTTTAAAAATTTGATAAATTTTTCGCGTTTCTTAATAACAATGAATTAATTTATGAAATTGAAATTTGTAAATCTTGCTGCAAATCTGAAATAAGAGGTTTTTTTTTTTTTTTTTTTTTTTCATTTTATTTAATTATTTATTTTGTATACTAACAGAATTTTTTATTATGAGTTTCTTGGGCATTATTATCTTCATTTCTGTTAACTTTTGCGGTCGTATTTTCTTATCTGTATCCGCATGCTACATTTTTAATTTTTACTATTAATTCGTTGTTTTTATGGGAAATTTTAGAACAGTTTCATTACAGTTTATTTATTTTTTCTTTTTTAAATACTTTTTATATTTTTTCTTCACATTGTATAAAAAACCCTTCAAAATTAGCTTTTTTTTTTTTTTTTTTTTCGAGGCAACCGTTATTTTTCGAGATTTTCACCTGGCAACCCTATGATACTCTAAAGAGAATATTATTCTCTATATTTTATATACGGTTTTATTTTTAAATATGTTAGGGTAAGAAAACCGCGAAAAATCCCCCCCCCACACACACACACGCACACACTTTTCGTGGCAACCTCTTTTCTTGGCGGTTTTGACCAGGCAACCCTATGCCATTTTAAAGACCATATTATTCTCTACATTTTAGCACCGGTTTCATCTTTACACTTGGGTAAATCATTTTTTACGTGGGTAAATAAATCGTAAAATACGCCCCCCTTTTTCGTGGCAACCACTGTTTCTTGACGGCTTTGACCAGGCAACCCTATGCCATTTTAAAAAGTATATTATTCTCAACATTTTAGCACCGGGTTCTTCTTTACACTTGTGGGGTTCTAAAAGCGTTTAATTTTGACCCCTATTTTCGAGGCAACCTCCGGGTCTTGACGGTTTTGACCAGGCAACCTTATGCCATTTTAAAGAGCATATTAATCTCTACATTTTAGCACCGGTTTCATCTTTACACTTGGGTAAATCACTTTTTACTTGGATAAATAAATCGTAAAATACGTCCCCTATTTTCGTGGCAACCTCTGTTTCTTGACGGCTTTGACCAGGCAACCCTATGCCATTTTAAAGAGCATATTAATCTCTACATTTTAGCACCGGTTTCATCTTCACACTTGTTGGGTTCGAAAATCGTTTAAATTTGACCCCTATTATCGAGGCAACCTCTGAAACTTGACGGTTTTGACCAGGCAACCCTATGCCATTTTAAAGAGCATATTAATCTCTACATTTTAGCACCGGTTCCATCTTCATACCTTTTGGGGTTCGAAAATCGTTTAAATTGTGACCGGAAGTGAGGTTGTTTCTCTTAAACTTGACGGCTTTGACCAGGCAACCCTATCAGATTTACATTGTAACAATGAATTGTATCTATAGGAAAAAAATCAGCTTCGTACCTTATCAAGTCAATTTTTTGCAGCCGCCGCTTGGACTAACAGCGGGAGAACACATGGCTCGTAAAACAAGAATAATGAAATCGAAATTGGCCGACCAGTTCAACGGCCAGATCCCCCAAATTATCTATGCGATGATGGCGTCTAGGGAAATGAATGATGAAAGTGCCATTATTTTCCAAGACTGACATACATTTATTTAAACAATCATGAACACACACACACATATTAAATTTAAATATGTACATTTTACATTTTAAACAATAGCAATGCTGCGAAGCCGGCACGCTTCGAACGAACAGCAAACAGAACTCTAGCAAGTAACTTATTGGTCACGAGTCAATTGACCCTTTTTCCTTTTCATCGTTGCCATTCACTCAGAAGAAATGTAATAAAATACATTTACATGAATATTCTAATAGATAAAAATCCTACATATATATAAAAACAAGTATGTTGTGGCTACCACAAGACTTTCTTCTTTGTTTTCTAATACAAATTCATTCACTAGAAATAATTTATCAAAACTATTATTTATTAAAACTATCTACCATAATGAATGCAGACGATTTTCATCTTAAAACTTACACAAAATATAAAAATACAGTTTTATTCTCTATAAATATTATGACATAAAATGAGTTTTCATAATGGCTATCTCAACTATCAAGTTTTGTAAATTATACACCATAGAACTCGAAAAATAACTTTCCCGTTCTCGGGGAAAAGGGCAGTATAGCAGCGCCACCTATTGGCCAATATGCATCCAAATTGATTCAGCATAATGTTTCATAATTGTCTTTTCACGTATCAAATTTTGTTTTATTATACGCAATAGAACCGGAGATATCCATTTCACTTAAACTGTGGAAATTTCTGTATAGCAGCGCCACATGTTCAGTTATTGGCACCAAAAGTGGACAGACAAGTTATGTCAAGGTGCATCCACATATAAATTTATGTGCAAATTTATGCAGTAATTCTTGAGATATACAGCCTTCCCTTAAATTGTAGAAATCGCTGTATATCAGCGTCATCTGTTGAGCGATAGACACCAAAAGTCGATACGCACTAATTTTGGTCAAAGTGCATTTACGTGTAAATTTATATGCAATTATGGGCAGTAGTTCCAGATATACAGTTGCCACAAAATTTTCGTCACACACACACAGAGACAGACTGATATTTTCTAAAAATAATACAATCTAGTTCTGGAGCTCTCAAAATGTGTAAATCTATCAAAAACCGAAAGTCGAAAATTTTTACGAATCGAATACTTTCTTCTATTGAATATAGAAGAGAGTTAAAGAAAAAAAATTGTAAATTGCGAATTTTTTTTAATTTCTAGAACGTAAATGCGAGGTTATACAGTATTTCTTTAATTTATATATTAACAATAGTCGAGAAAGATTTAGAATATTCTAATTTCCGTACAGTTTGTACAAAACATACGTATTAGTTTCGTTAAGGAAAAGAAAACGGATCCAGATATAAATACGGATCTATTTTTCTGGTGGATATCCGAGGATACGGATACGAATATATACGGAGCTCCGATACACAGTATGTTTAAATCTGTTATATAGTTATAAATATGCTTACAACTTTATGTTTATAATTATAAGAAATATTTTGAAAGATGTTCTCAAGTCGATCAGACTTGTTGAAAACTAAACCCGAACGCGACCACCAAGAGAAATAATTTTGCCAACCCGACCCGACGGATAAAATCGTGTTACCCGACCCGATCAGAACTCTAAAGTGAGCCCTCCTCTTAGACCTCATATCTTGAAACCCAATTTCAGTTTCAGACGAACAACTGACTCGAAAATTCTGCTTTCATTTCCAAGCGGGACAGTTACGTGATCAAAGCCACCCGTGTGGCTTGGGGGTAGGGGGGGGGGCGGGGGGGGGTGAGATGTCATACAACTACAGAAAGGAGTGGTTAGAAGATTCTAGATTGAAATTACATTGGAACTGTGTAATATAATAAATAACAGTTTGCTTCATCCGATAATAAAATAAGTTTAAGAATTGAGAACAATTTAATGAATTTGGAATTAGTGAAACATTTAGAAAATTAATTAATTAAAAATTAATTAGGGAGCTGTCGGTGGATTAGTGGGAGATAGAATCATTTAAGTGTGTAAAATGAGGCTTTAATTTTAAGGGAGCTTTTAATTATATTACATATATATAAGTAATCATAAAATATATAATATATATAATCATATTAATTTCACTTCTAAAATAATCTGTTGAAAAGCATAATGCGATGTAATAATTACGAAGTAAAAACTTCTATTGGTGCAATTTACACATTATTTTCTTCAGAGTGAATCCTTTTAGTCCTATGCTAAAATAACTTTACTCATTTTATAAAGTCGTGCATATTAATGCGACAAAACGCGTAAATTGGTTTTATTCTAAGTAAATAAATCTCTATTGCGAAGTTCATATGAAAGTCTTCCAAATCCAGAAAAATTATTTTAAATATGAAGTCATTTTAAACCGACTACAGTTATTCCTCATTGAAAGTTATATTAAAATGATGGGTAGAACAGACTGTTCATATACAGGAACGAAAAAGAATTCCTATACATTGTAGTCTATGTGCAGAATTTCTAAGAGTGCATTATTAATCTCTTTTTGTTTATTTGAATTAAAGATAATAAAATTAACATATGCTTTTCAGTTGCAGAAAAGCTTGTCTTCTGTATAAAATTGGAGGTATAGCATTAGTGTTTTGTGTGCAGGGTTACTCGAAGAATTGAAATGCATTACAGGCTACGAATGATAAGCTTGAAAATGCATATTTAATTGTATTACGTCATTTTTATTTATTTATATATATTATTATTATTATTTTCAGTGCTTTGTACAGTATATATACAATATACAGGACCACGTACAGGGCTTAGTTAGAAGAAGTCGAATCCATTATTTTCTATTGGATATAATTGATAGGAATATTTTTTTTTTAATTATATGCATTACTATACAAATGTACACTTTTGTTATCTCAAAAATAAGCACTTATTTATCTATTTATTTTAAATTTGTGAGTGTTGGAAAGACCCTAAAGTAATTCTAAGAACAGAAACAAAAATCAAATTCGAACTATATCGAAACTAAACTTTGACCAACACTTCTTTCCCAGTGAAACAAAGAACTCACGGGTTAAAACATTCTTCTTTTTATCGTTATCACATACATTTATCTCCCACACATGTTCAAGAAATGAAAGCTCAGAGACCAGTGGTATGTTGATGTTGGGTATTAAGGCCGATTGACTTTTCGAGGATCCTAGGCCTATTGATGGGGTAATTGAAAGCGGGTCCTAGGCCTGAGGGGAGTACTCTCCGTGGCGGGGGGGGGGCATTCTAAGCGGTCTTAACCCGTATTTACGCGAGTTTCAGAGAAAGCCACAGAAAACTTCGAACGGCTAAGTCGATAAGCACGACATAGGATCGAATCCGGCACTCTCCTTCCCTCAACTCAGTGTGCAGAACCGCTCGGTCATTGGTGTGTGTGTGTGGGGGGGGGGGGTCTCGGGGTCTAATAAGAAAATAAAACATATATCATTGTTTCCAAAAAATTAGATATTTCTAAATCGATGTTTCTATGTACCTAACGTATGAAGCTGACGAAAAAATCTCAAAAGCCCCACAGTTAGCAATACTTCAGAGATTATACAATAAATTTTTCCTAAGAGGGCCATACACCGTGGTATATGAAATTAGCCTTTTACAGAGGTAGCCTTTTAATAGAGGTTATTCAGAAAATTTAACTCTGGCGACAAAGTGATATTCAAATTTACATAATCTGTCTATATATGTAAAAAGAGGCATAGAATGAACTTTTACTAATTAATTATCAAATTAATTAAAGTTTAATAAAAAATAACTATGTACAAATATTTACATTAATGACCACATAGGTCCAAAAAACATATAAATCCACTTAGGATTCTATATCATCAAAGAATATATCTATCTATCTATAATAAAAAAAAGAAAAGGTTTGTCTGTCTGTCTATCCGTCTGTATGTCTGTTCTTCTATACGTTCAACCCCTATTGAACGCAGAAGTACAAGAATTGACATACGGATGCTCTGGAGCCTTTCCGAGGTCCTCCTGAAAACAGAACTTAAAAATTTTAATTAGTTGTGGAGATATTAATTATTCGTGTCTAATCAAAAAGCGACCTCAATGACTGAGAATTCACTGCGATTTCATAAAAATAGTTATTTTAATGGAGTTAAAAGCAGAAAAAGTGCGAAATAAATTAGAAATATTAGTCCGATCGTTACGAATTTGGTTTGTTTTATATTTTGCAGTATTTTAAATTGAGATATGTCGTTGCAATTTCGTAATATTTGATTTTAACGCCCGATAATTTGATTGTGAATATTTTTGAAAGTGTAGAATTATTAGGAAGGGCTTGAGGGGGGGGGGGGGGGGGGAAAGAGTTACAGCGTTTGAAATTGGTATTATTAGGTTTTAAGGCAAGATAAATCGATTGTGGATATTAAGTGTAAAATTATTAGAATGGGCGGAAAGGGGGTGGGAAGGGATAAAAATGTATAAAAGGAACGGTTGTTTCGGAGAAAACGACGAAAAACCCAGAACGCTTTTATTCTTTTATATTTTGCAGAGTTTTGAATTCTCATACTCCGTTCACATTTCATACTATGGATTTTTAACAGTATTTAGCCCGGAATTTCGCAAGTTTCGGAGAAAACCACGAAAAAGTCAGACATAAATCGTTTTATAATAATGTTTATATCATTTTTGTATCTCAGATTCTAATTAGCATAATTTCAAAAGTAATATGTCATTTTAAAACTTATTTGAATTGAATTTCAAAAGTAGACGCCACAAATCTCTGTCGCCTTCCATTAACAGCCCTCTTCACTTACCGTCGCCGGAAGCCCGAGCCAATGTTATTCTATGGGGAAATTTTCTTTACAAATAATTTATTAACTAATACATATTTTTAAATTCTGTTTTGACATTCGGAAAATTCTTAACTGTTAAATTGACGGACCTTTCTTAAAAATGTATTTTTTTAATTTTTCATATTTTATTTTGAAATTGCAAAAATGAAAAAATTTCACATATTCAAAAATCGTATTTTGCAGCTTCAAAATAAAATATAAAAAAATTTTAAAAATATTATTTTTAAAAAGGTCCGCCAATTTAACAGCTAGGAATTTTCAAAACGTGAAAACAGAATTTAAAAATATGAATTAGTTATTAAGTTATTTGTAAAGAAAAATTTCCCATAGAATAACATTAGCTTCGGCTTCCGGCGGCGGTGAGTGAAGAGGGCCCTTAACCGACTACCGTAGGTAATGGAATTCGAGATTTCACGTGATTTACATGTTTTAAGGGGTCCTGATTAGGTTTTCTTTTGTATTTCAGCTATTAATTAAAATTATTTTATAAGTAATACATCATTTGAAAGCTTTGTTGATTTGGAATTGATTAGTAGATTACAGAAATTTCTACCGCCAGATGGCGCTGTAATATTTTGAAAGGTCAATATTTCAAATTCTAATTATGATTAAATTATTTTTAATACATCATTCGAAAGATATTTTAAAGTACTTTTATATTATCGAAAGTGGGATTCAAGATTTTACCTGATTTACACGTTTTCAGGTCTCCTGAATTGGTTTTCTTTTGAATCTCAGCTACTAATTAAAATAATTTCATAAATAATACATCATTTGAAAGCTCTGTTGATTTGGAACGGAACGGTAGACTGCAGAAATTTCTATCGCCAGATGGCGCTGTAATAAATTAAAATTTCAATATTTCAAATTCTAATTATGATTAAATTATTTTTAATTAATCATTCGAAAAATATTTTAAAGTACTTTTATATTATCGAAAGTGGGATTCGAGATTTCACCTGATTTACACGTTTTGAGGTGCCCTGAATCGGTTTTTTTTTTTTTTTTTTTTTTGTATCTCAGCTACAAATTAAAATAATTTCATAAGTAATGCATCATTTGGAAGCTTTGTTGATTTGCAATGGAACAGTAGATTACAGAAAGTTATACCACCAGATGGCTCTGTAATATTTTAAAATTTGAATATTTCAAATTCTAATTATGATTAAATTATTTTTAATACATCATTCGAAAGATATTTTAAGTACTTTTATATTAACGAAATTGGAATTCGAGATTTCACCCGATTTACACGTTTTGAGGTCTCCTGATTAGGTTTTCTTTTGTATTTCAACTAAACACCAACTTGCAGTTCAAATTTCATCGATTTCAGTCAATAAACAAAAAATTTACGTTTCAATTGCAAATTAAATTTTATTCTAACAAGCAGAATATATATCGCGAAAGAGGATGACAGTTTCTATAGCAACGAATACACTTAACGTAAAAATATTCCTTTTTCTTTGTACTTCCATTAACCGACTACCGTAGGTAATAAAATTCGAGATTTCACCAGATTTATATGTTTTAGGTGTCCTGAAAAGGGAGGCAAAAAATCTGAAATCGAGTTAGACCGTTCAAAATTGGTATAAATAGGTTTGGAGGGGTCTACGAGTCGAATGAGAATATTTTCGAAAGTGTAAAATTATTTGGGGGGGGCAGGGGGGCAAAAAATTAGAAATTGTGTTAGACCGTTCAAAATTGGTATATATAGATTTTGGGGGCCTAAAAAATATTTCTTTTTCTTTTTACTTCCATTAACCGAATACCGTAAGAGATTTCACCTGATTTACATGTTTTAAGGTGTCCTGATTACGTTTTCTTTTGTATCTCAGCTACTAATTAAAATAATTTCATAAGTAATACATCATTTTAAAGCTTTGTTGATTTGGAATTGAACAGTAGATTACAGAAATTTCTATCTCCTGATGGCGCTGTAATATTTTAAAATTTCAATATTTCAAATTCTAAATATGATTAAATTATTTTTAATACATCATTATTTTAAAATACTGTTATATTATCGAATAACCTACATCAAATTTATCCAATAGAGGGCGCTAATCGCAATTATTCGAGATTTCACCTGATTTACATGTTTTAAGGTGTTCTGAAGGGGAGGGGGGCAAAAAATTAGAAATTGAGTTAGACCGTTCAAAATTGGTATATATAGGTTTTGGGGGCCTACGAGTCGAATGAGGATATTTTCGAAAGTGTAAAATTAAGGAGGGGCAGGAAGGGTGGTGAAGGAATACGCGCGCGCAGCGAGCGTATATATGAATTCGTGCGCACTACGCGCGCACGGGTCTACGCTGCAGTGGCGGATTTAAGGGGGGGGCTAGGGGTCTGAAGCCCCCCCCCCCCAAAAAAACACTGACATTCACAACTGAATATTGCAATTGTAAAATTTTTATTGGTTTAGAATAACACTTTGAAAAATCTTAGCCCCTCCCACAAATCAAGTTCTGGATCCGCCACTGTTACGCTGCCGATGGCAAGGGGGATCCGGTGTGAGTTTTTACTCAGTCAAAAATGATATATTTTTTAAATTCCTTTTCTTAAGAATAAAAGATTATGAGTAATAACATTGAATTTTGAGAAATCATAAAGGTAGTGAAGGAATACGCGCGCGCAGCGCTCATATATATGCATTCGTGCGCGCGCATCGCGCACGGGGCAGTGGGGATGAAGACAGTGGGAACCCGGTGCTACATTTTTCCCGATCAGATTTTTTTTTTTTTTTTTTTTCATATGATAAAAATTAATGCAATTTTAAGAATTCATTAATAGTGATTCATTTAAAAATAGTGACCAGCGAAGCGGGGTAGCCTGCTAGTTTATAATAAAAAACAAACAATAAAAGAAAGAAAAAAAAAAGAATAGTTCTCTGATTCATCCTGGCGGCAGACGTCCCACATCCGTCTACTGCATGATGCAATCTCTTTCGATGTTTCAATTGTACTTGAGTATAGATTTTTTTTTCTCTCGTTTCATTTTTCTACATATAGTTTTAAAATATTTTAATGCTAGTTTCCTCGAACTTCATGTAATTTTTAACAAGATTTTTTTTTTTTTAACGTATTGGAACAAATTTTGCAGCTTAGTGTCATTTCTCAGTGGAAAGATATTTCTATTTAAGTTTTCGTGCAGGGAATACAGATTTCAGTCTTTTTAATCTTAGTTGGGGGTCAAAAATTAAAAGTCTGTTTTCAAAAAAAAAAAAAAAAAAAAAAAAAAAAAAAACTCTTTTTCTATCTGTTATTAAAAATTGCCGTGCTCCTTTGCTACAGTTTCATGTCATACTAGAAAATGATTTATTAGATTTAAAAATACAAATACTGGGATTAGCATGACACAAATTAATTGGTTCTTATAAAAAATATGCGTTTCCCAAATAATTTTAAGCGCAATTTCATTTTCAGAATTAATGAAACTAATACTATCCCGCCAAATTCGATGGGCTTATTTTTCGATTTCGGTTGACTAACTCAAGTAGTCAGAAGGCGACAAAAAAATAAATAAACAAATAAAATAAAATAATAATAATAATAATAATAATGCTCAGCATTTTTGACTACCGAAACAAATTTTTCTTAGTCTATTGACAAAACCGGAACAATTTATTTTTATTCTCTCATCTGACTAACCGGTCAAATTTGAGGAAAATGAAAACTGTACCTGGGAAATTAGTCATCTGACACGTTTTTCGAGCCAAAACGGATCATCAGACGAAACACATTAAAGATACATGGTAAAATAAAGCGATTTTTGTGTCTCATGACTAAATGGGATTGTCATGTAGTGTTTAGATTGTTTAAAATTTTGCGTAATGTTGTGCAAATTTGTGAATGTACTTCGCAAACGTTTAGTGTCACAAAGATGGCACGGCACGTCTCTTGACAAGTTTCGACTTTTCATTTTTCTGTGTGTATAAACGCTGCCGAAAGCAGCAGGGACCTGAAAAAGTTCGCTAAAAGTATTTTAAAAATGCATTGTCACCGTGTTCTGAGCTATTCTAAAAGTTTCAAATGTCTAGCTAGTCGGGAATTTAGTTAAATAAATTTTCGGCTGAATTATATAAATGCTACCGAAGGCAGCAGAGACCCAAAACAATTGGCTAAAAGTATTTAAAAAATGCATTGTCACCGTGTTCTGAACTATTCTGAATGTTTCAAATGTCAAGCTAGTCGGGAAGTTAGTTAAACAAATTTTCTGTTGAATCATATAAACATTGCCAAAGGAAGCAGGGACCTGAAACAGTTGGCTAAAAATATTTTTAAAAAGCATTGTCACCGTGTTCTGAGCTATTCTAAAAGTTTCAAATGTCTAGATAGTCGGGAAGATAGTTAAATAAATTTTCTGTTCAATCATATAAACGCTACCAAAGGAAGCAGGGACCTGAAACAGTTGGCTAAAAATATTTTTAAAATGCGCTGTCACCGTGTTCTGAGCTATTCTAAAAGTTTTAAATGTCTAGATAGTCGGGAAGTTAGTTAAATAAATTTTCTGTTGATTCATATAAACGCTACCGAAAGCAACAGGGACCCAAAACAATTGGTTAAAAGTATTTAAAAAATGCATTGTAACTGTGTTCTGAACTATTCTGAATGTTTCAAATGTCGAGCTAGTCGGGAAGTTAGTTAAACAAATTTTCTGTTGAATCATATAAACGCTGCCAAAGGAAGCAGGGACCTGAAACAGTTGGCTAACAATATTTTAAAAAAGCATTGTCACCGTGTTCTGAGCTCTTCTAAAAGTTTCAAATGTCTAGATAGTCGGGAAGATAGTTAAATAAATTTTCAGTTGATTCATATAAAGGCTGCCGAAAGCAGCAGGGACCTGAAAAAGTTGGCTAAAAGTATTTTAAAAATGCATTGTCAATGTGTTCTGAGCTATTCTAAAAGTTTCAAATGTCTAGATATTCGGGAAGTTAGTTAAATAAATCTTCTGTTGAATCCTATAAACGCTTCCGAAAGCAGCAGGGACCTAAAAAAAGTTGGCTAAAAGTATTTTTAAAATGCATTGTCACCGTGTTCTAAACTATTCTGAATGTTTCAAATGTCAAGCTAGTCGGGAAGTTAGTTAAACATTTTTTTTTTTTTTTTTTTTTTATTATATAAACGCTGCCAAAGAAAACAGGGACCTGAAACAGTTGGCTAAAAATATTTTAAAAATGCATTGTCACCGTGTTCTGAGCTATTCTAAAAGTTTCAAATGTCAAGCTAGTCGGGAAGTTAGTTAAACAAATTTTCTGTTGAATCATATAAACATTGCCAAAGGAAGCAGGGACCTGAAACAGTTGGCTAAAAATATTTTAAAAAAGCATTGTCACCGTGTTCTGAGCTCTTCTAAAAGTTTCAAATGTCTAGATAGTCGGGAAGATAGTTAAATAAATTTTCAGTTGATTCATATAAAGGCTGCCGAAAGCAGCAGGGACCTGAAAAAGCTGGCTAAAAGTATTTTAAAAATGCATTGTCAATGTGTTCTGAGCTATTCTAAAAGTTTCAAATGTCTAGATAGTGGGGAAGTTAGTTAAATAAATCTTCTGTTGAATCCTATAAACGCTTCCGAAAGCAGCAGGGACCTAAAAAAAGTTGGCTAAAAGTATTTTTAAAATGCATTGTCACCGTGTTCTAAACTATTCTGAATGTTTCAAATGTCAAGCTAGTCGGGAAGTTAGTTAAACATTTTTTTTTTTTTTTTCTTTTTTTTTTTTTAATTATATAAACGCTGCCAAAGAAAACAGGGACCTGAAAAAATTGGCTAAAAGTATTTTAAAAATGCATTGTCACCGTGTTCTGAACTATTCTGAATGTTTCAAATGTCAAGCTAGTCGGGAAGTTAGTTAAACAAACCTTCTGTTGAATCATATAAACGCTACCAAAGGAAGCAGGGACCTGAAACAGTTGACTAAAAATATTTTTAAAATGCGCTGTCACCGTGTTCTGAGCTATTCTAAAAGTTTTAAATGTCTAGATAGTCGGGAAGTTAGTTAAATAAATTTTCTGTTGATTCATATAAACGCTACCGAAAGCAGCAAGCACCTGAAAAAGTTGGCTAAAAGTATTTTAAAAATGCATTGTCACCGTGTTCTGACCTATTCTAAAAGTTTCAAATGTCTAGCTAGTCGGAAATTTAGTTAATTAAATTTTTTTGTTGAATCATATAAATGCTACCGTAGGCAGCAGAGACCCGAAACAATTGGCTAAAAGTATTAAAAAAATGCATTGTCACCGTGCTCTGAACTATTCTGAATGTTTCAAATGTCAAGCTAGTCGGGAAGTTAGTTAAACAAATTTTCTTTTGAATCATATAAACGCTGCCAAAGGAAGCAGGAACCTGAAACAGTTGGCTAAAAATATTTTAAAAATGCACTGTCACCGTGTTCTGAGCTATTCTGAATGTTTCAAATGTCAAGCTAGTTGGGAAGTTAGTTAAACAAATTTTCTGTTGAATCATATAAACATTGCCAAAGGAAGCAGGGACCTGAAACAGTTGGTTAAAAGTATTAAAAATATGAATTGTTACCGTGTTCTGAACTATTCGAAGAGTTTCAAATGCCTAACTAGTCGGGAAGTTAGTTAAATAAACTTTCTGTTGAATCATATAAACGCAGTCGACTGTAGCAGAGACCTGAAACAGTTGGCTAAAAATATTTTTAAAATGCATTGACATCGTGTTCTGAGCTATTCTGAAAGTTTTAAAAGTCTAGCTAGTTGGGAAGTTAGTTAAAAACCGATTGGGAATTTTGTACTGGACACACAAACAAACAAGAATCGAAGGTAATAAAAACATGGTAAAATGAATATTACTTTTTACCGTGCATTTTTTTTTAAATTATTGAACACTGAGACAAATATTTTAATAATTTTGGTTTATATATTTTAACTTCTTGCTACAAGCAATTATCTTTTACATTATAATATTTTGTACAATTAGAAATTACGATAACCATAATTATAATACAAAATTAATAAAACCTTTAACTCCTAAATAGATTTACAATGTGTGTGGAAACTAAATTAAAGTATTTGTTCCGAAATATGGTCATTTAACATTAACGGATATTCTTAAGTACTAAGCATGTTTATATTATGTATAAAAAGCAATAAATAAAAGATCAGAACAGCAATTAGACGACTTTGTTTATAACGCATATCAAACGGACCAGATTAGTATGAATCATCATACTTTCATTACTTTATTCTGTCTGATTATTACTTAAATACAGTGATGCAGATGGTCGAAAATTATTTCCCTAAACAGGTCTTTGAATTTCTCCAAATCAGGGTTTTTTTCCGAAAAAATCCCCAACTTGATTTCTACTAAAAAGGGAAAATAAAAAAATTTTCAAAAAAAAAAAATCAAGCAGATTTAAGTGGATTTAAGCTCGGACTTTTCCCCAAATGAAGGGAATTTTTGAAAAAAATCCCCAAATAACAATAAAGATATTGAAAATCCCTGATCGTAGGAATAAATCATTACGTTGCCGATATTGAAAGTTGCAGAACTCCCCAGATTTGTCCCCAAAAATTTTTGAATTCCCCAAAAAAATCCCCACAAACATTTGGTCCCCAAAATTGTCCCCAGAAGCCTCAAAAATCCCCAAAATGGGGACAAAATCCCCAATCTGGTATCACTGATTAAATGCCCGAGAATCATAAATATTACAAAATAATAATATTAAAAAAAAAAAAAAAGCTATTTTGTAATACATTTTATCAGTTCCAAGATATTTTGTGTATAAAGATTGAAACTGTGGAATTATGACGAAAAGTTAAAATGATACATCCAGTATTTCTATTCGCCAATTAGAAAATAAAATAAAATAATAAATAAAAATCCGTTGACAGTATTTACACTGTTTAGTTCTCTTCAGAAGTTAAAAGTCACTCGTAACAAAAGGACGCTTCATATAAGTTAGTTGATCAGATAGTTGCCGAAATTTGAGAAGATCTCCAGATTTATCCAGGTATGTTTTTTAAAATATATTTCATTATATTTTTAATATTGTAAACATTAAGTATTAGTTTATGAAGACTTTATTATGAAGGTTATAATTTTATTTAAATATTTTTTCAAAACGATAGTTTTGAAGCTATTCAGTAAATGCAAATAATAGTTTTCTCATATTAGTTTAGAAACCATCCACAATAATCTTTAGATTACAATTATTTCTAGCTTAGAATTCCGATTTAGGTGCCGAAAAAGCGAATATGAATTTATTTATTTTTTTCTTTCGACAAAAGAAAGTATTATATAGTAAAACTTGTCAAAATCGCCATTTTGCACCGTGATTCAATACTGAAGTTTTATTACCGCCTTTTCAAAAGCTTTTTATTGAAATTAGATTTCTGTTCTCATGCCTTTTTTTTTTTTTTTCAAGGTATCAGGCTAAAAACCAACGCGTCTCTACTTTATTGAAGTGTGTTGTGTGTGTATGCGCGCACGTGTATGTGAGTATGAGTGCACATGTGTGGGAGTGAGAATTTATTTATGCCTATAACAAGTGTTATTTTTATTCAAAATGGGATATTTCTGTAAAAATAAAGTAATGTAAGATAAAATTTAAAGACAGAAGAATTATTTAAAACACTGAATGACATTCTTGTAAAGTTGTCGACATATTAGCATGTAGAATGTAATTCGTAAAATCATAAGCAGGTTCTAGTCGACAAATTCATCCTCCTCTTTTATTAAACAAGTAAACCACGTGATTTGTTTTATATATTTGTTTTCGGGATGTAGGAAACTGCTTTAACGATTTTGATGCAAATTTGGGATTAGGAGTCTTTTAGTGTTTAAAAACGATTGGACATATTCTCATCTTCTGAAAAATTCGTGTTCGATGTTAACCCTTTATTGGCCCATTGTGTCATATCGCAGAAATTGGATTTCCTCAAAAATGGAATATAGCGATTTAAAAAAATATATATATATGGAGTTACGTGTTTTTCGGGATGCTTGAACTTACCCTCATCTTCGGAAAAATTTGCGTTAATTGTTAACCCATTATTGGCCAATAGCAACATATGGCAGAAATTGGGTTTACTCGGAAATGGTTATAGGGATTTTGATGAAAGTTCGAGGTTAAGTGTTTTCGGGATATTAGACTTACCACCATCTTCAGAAACATATGCGCTCGCTGTTAACCCCTTATCGGTCAATGGCAACAAATGAAATAAATTGGGTTTATTCGGAAATTGATATAAGGATTTTGATGAAAGTTTTGCGTTAAGTGCTTTTGGGCTTAAACGAATGGAATTATCCCCATCGTCATAAAAATTCGTTGTCGCTGTTAACCCTTTAAAGACCAATTGCAACGTATGACAGAAATTGGATTTACACGGAAATGGACACAACGATTTTTATGAAAGTTTGGAGTTAGGGCTTTTTCATAAGAAAAAACGATTGGATCTCATCGTCACATAAATTAGCGTTCACAGTTAACCCTTTACCAGCCAATTACAACACATAGCAGAAATTGTGTTTATTCGGAAATAGATATAGCGATTTTTAAGAAAGTTTGGGTTTAAGTTTCTTCGGGGAGTGCTAAAACGATTGGACTTACTCTCATCTTCAGAAAAAATCGCGTTCTCAATTAACCCTTTATCGGCTAATTACAACATATGACAGAAATTGGGTCTACTCGTACAGAAGCATAGGGATTTTGATGAAAATTTGGGGTTGCATAAATGATTGGAATTATTTTCATCTTCAGAAAAATTCGTGTTCGTTGTTAAACCTTTAAATGCCAATTCCGACATATGGCAGAAATACGGTTTACACGGAAATGGATATAGCGATTTTCATGAAAGGTTGGAGTTAGGAATTTTTTTGTTGAGAAAAGGCTATTGGAAATATCCTCATCTCCAGAAAAAAATTTTGTTCGCTGTTAACCCTTTATCGGCCCATTGCAACATACGGCAGAAATTAGAGTTACTCCGAAATGGACAATGTGATTTTTATGAAAGTTTGAAATTAGGGCTTCATCATGAGAAAAAAAGATTGGATCTCATCTTCAGACAAATTCGCGGTCACAGTTAACCCTTTATAGTACAATTGCAACACATGGCTGAAATTGGGTTTACTCGGAAATGGATATATCGATTTTGATAAAAGTTTAAGATTAAGTGTTTTCGGGGTACTTAGACTTACCCACATCTTCAGAAAAATTTGCGTTCACTATTAACCCCTTATCGGCCAATGGCAACAAATGAAATAAATTGGGTTTATTCGGAAAATCATACAAGGATTTTGATGAAAGCTTTGCGTTAAGTGCTTTTGGGGATGCTTAAACGAATGGAATTATCCCCATCGTCATAAAAATTCGTTGTCGCTGTTAACCCTTTAAAGACCAATTGCAACGTATGTCAGAAATTGGATTTAACGGAAATGGACAAAGCGATGTTTTTTAAAGTTTGCAGTTTGGACTTTTTGATGAGAAAAAACGATTGGATTTCATCTTCAGACAAATTTGCAGTCACAGTTAACCCTTTACTGGCCAATTGCAACACGTAGCAATTGGGTTTACTCGGAAATGGATATAGCGATTTTGATGAAAATTTCGGATTAAGTTTCTTCATGGACTGCTAAAACGAATGGTCTTACCCTCATCTTCAGAAAAATTCGCGTTTTCAATTAACCCTTTATCATTGTGTCCCTGTAAAAATCTA
Source organism: Salticus scenicus (assembly GCA_963930645.1). Lineage (NCBI taxonomy): Eukaryota > Metazoa > Arthropoda > Arachnida > Araneae > Salticidae > Salticus > Salticus scenicus. The sequence goes on along the minus strand of OZ005657.1, from coordinate 146,778,254 downwards.
TAAGGGCTATCTTTACCAAAATCTATACAATTCGTGCGACGGTAATTTATAACATGTGCATAAATTTTCAGTTCAATAGAATAGATAGGCGTTTAGATACTATCGCACTTTAAAATGTTTGGGCCCACAGGCCATAATGACAGTTTTTCTTTGTGTCCTTGTAAAAAGAAAAAAAAAAAACTATACATGCTAGATTAGTCAAAATTTATACACGTTGTGGGAGGTGATTAATAACATGTATATAAGTTTTTAACGCAAACGAAGAAGGCGTTTAAATGCTATCGCACTTTAATTTATTTGGACGCATAGACAATAATGGTAAAGAATTTTTCGTTGTGTTCCTGTAAAAAACTATAAATGCTAGATTCAGCAAAATCTATACACTTTGTGCGACGGGGATTTATAACATGCGTATAATATATTAGTTCAGAAGAAAATGGCGTATAGACGCCATCGTACTTTGAAAATTTTGGTCCTATAGGCTATAATGATAAAGAATTTTACTTTTTGTTCCTGTAAAAAATAATTTTTAGTGCTAGATTCACCAAAATCAATAGGGATCGTGCTATGGTGCCACACAACATACTTACTAAATTTCAACCTATACACACACACATACATACATCATAGAAAACTAGTAAAAGTGAACTCAGGGCACCTCAAAACTCTAGAAATCCCAAAATCTCAAAGTCGGATTTTGACACGATTACAATACTTCCTTTACATGCTCGGAAGTCCTAAGACGTCCTAAACATGACTTGCTCATTTTTAGAAAATAATTATTTGTTTGTGTGTGTATGATGTGTTAGGGAAATTTTGCAGTATCTCATGAATCAATAGGCGGAATTTAAGTACGACTGATAATTGGTTAGACCTTGGTTTAAATTGGTGCTGATTAGCTGTTGGAATATATCACCCAATAGGTGGTGTGTTATATTGTGATTCGTTTCATTTAAGTTAAGGCTATATCTGAACTTCTGTAGTGTATAAACATACCAAACATGGTATATGATATGGACATTATGTAAAACTATTCTATTTTAATTTGCATATCGGCCAATAAATGCTGTGTTACAATTTATTTCCGTTTATGGGTTTCGACCACTGGGCGATACTAGTTCTGTTTAAATGGCAATTAACATATTTTTAAAAATATCATTAAATGATGTAGAAAATAATAAGAAATATAGTTATTGATGACATAGTATGTTATCAGTACCAGTTTAGTTCAAAGCCCAACTAAATACCGAGATTAGTTTAATTCCATTCTTTCGTTCGTGAGATACTATTTCTGTAAAATTATTGATAAATACACGCAAACACATATACAGACATGATCAAATTGTTTTCGGGAAATCTCAAAACGTGTAAATGCATCGAAACATGGAGTTTGAAAATTTTTACGAATTCAATACTTTCTTCTTGTTACTTTCTCTTACCCACAAGGTATTGTTTTGGGTCAAATTTTCGAACGCGAGATTTTGTTATATTTACACGTTTTGAGGTCCCCTGAATACGAAAATCATGTTTTTAGCAAATGGTCTGTGTGTATGTCTGTGTGTCTGTCTGTTATCAGCATATCTCAAAAACAAATTATGGCAGAAAGTTCAAACTTGGTATTCTAAATGTGTATCATATAGGGATGCTACAGTAAGCTTTTCGTTAAGATCAAGCTAATGGTTTGTGTACAGGGACAATCAAGAGAATTCTAATACATTACGTCTATGGGGGGAAATTGCAGGAAAGTAGAGTTTAACGTCTATAGACTGCACTAAACCAAATGAAACGAATATATATATTTTGTAATAGAGATAGTTAACTGGGAAAAATTTTTTGTGTATGTAGGAGCCTCGCCTCCCCCCCTGGGGGGGGGAAGTCCCCCCTCGAGGGGAGTAAATTTTCATGATGGGTATCTTTCAAAAAGCTCGCCAATACCTTTAAAACGAATGGTTGAACCATCGATCTGCGATAACTTAAAACAAAGTTATCGATTTTTTTTACTTTTAATGAAAAAAAAAACTTAGAAAAAAAATCGTACTTTTTTTTATTTAATTTCACACAGAACTAATTATCATATAAAACTCTTCAGAAGCCTAATATGAATTGTTTAACATAGGTTTACATAACAGTACTCGTTATCTTACCTATTAATCTGCAACCTGTATTTATTGTATTAAATTTCAGGGTAAGAGAAAGTCGTGTGAGTGACACACCAGATTATGTATATATTAGGAAGTAAAAAAAAAAAAGAACTTTAAAACATTAGTTATGAATGCATGATTCTGCACTCTTTCAGGTGAAATCCAATAATACTTTAGACTTTAGACATCATTTCTCCACTTAAAAATAAAAAGTAAAACAGTGTTTTGAAAAATAGCAATTATATTAATAATCTATCCAAATTTCCTTTCAAAATTGTTTTTAAAAACTCGTGATCTATCTTATTCTGTTTAAATAGGAATTAATATTAATTTTTTTTTTAATTGTCAATTTATGATGTATGGTATAACAAAAAAAAAAAAAAAAACGGGAAAGGCGTCAAAAAAATTTGGTTTTGACTGATTTCAATGATTTTTTTCAAATATTTGTTATTATTTTTTTTATGAGATTTTTATATTATTAAGTTATATTTAATTTTGAGAATTCCTTTTAATACAGTGACTAGCGAAACAGGAAGAACCTGCTAAGAAATGTGATTTCACAAGACCCTTCATATTTCAATGAAATTTCAGGATATTTTTTTAAATCTTTTTATTATGTGATATTACTTTAAAATACCGTATATCAATTCAGAATGTCTGTACCGAAAGGTATCTAAGCCCCTTTGAAAGATAATACAAAGGAATATTATGACAGTGTTTCGTATTCAATCAGACTACTTTTTATTTATATAAAAAGGAAAACTAGGAGTAGATTTTTCTAACCCTAAAATGGGTAAAATTATATTGTCAAGGTTACTACTGATAACAAAGAAATTTATCGTCTGCGAATGATGGTTGGTTGGTTAGTTGGGTGAATAAAAAGCATTATTTTAGATGTCATCTGCATTTATCGTCTGCAGATTATTGTTTATTATTAATTATCGTCTGCAGATATTTTTTTTAGAAAATTAAATTTCTCAGTGGTGTCTTTCTCATGCTATTTATAGGTCATGTTCTGCATAAGTGTTGGACATCAGAATGGTATTTTTTTTTTTTTTTTTTTAAGTAAGCGATTATTTAGTGATGTTTTCGATATTTAAATCTCTGTATATCAAATTTTTACTGAAATATATACGTAATCATTTTATTGCAGTAGAATTCTATACCTATATATTTGAAACTTTTATCGTACCAAAGAAAATTTAGAATGTTTTTTAAATGATTAAACTGTTTATTGTAATAAAATCCTGTGTTTGTACAGTCACCCAAAAAAAAAAACGCCACCCCCCCACCTAATTTTGCCGTAAATTATCGTAGAAACATGCGACTGGTACCAATCAGTTTGTAATAACGTCTAGTTTATAATGTTATAGTTAGATTTTACTTAGGGGGTCGTCTACATATTAAAACTGACATCAACTTCATTTTTTTCAATGGTAACCCCCATTTTTTATAATTTATTTGAATTCTTTGGATCAAATCATCACGGAAAATGGTATAGTTTATATATTTCGCTCAATTTTTCATAGAGTTATAAGCTGTCAAAGTTTGGGGATGCTAATGTTAAATGAATGTGACAAACATTAAATCATATCTTCCGAAATAATTATGATATTTAAATTCTGTTTTTTTTATTCGTTAGAATGAAGTGACCCAAACATATTCCATGCAAATTTTTGCTAAAAAAACATTTTTTGAATTATGAAAATTATTAATAAATTCATATTTGAAAAAATTATGAATTATGACCTATGTTAATTTTCGCACGAATAGAACGGGCATCATCAAAAACATGGGTTTCCAAATTTACAGCTCGTTCCTAACATTATTTTTTGAGTTACAGTGATATTTCACTTTTTATTCCTGTTAGGGGGCCGTCACTTGTTATAATCTGTATCCTCTATAAGTAAATGTTTGTATATAATTTGACGGAAAGCTATTTTAATTTACCTTTATGTCATTTTTATTGTTTCCTAAGCAATATTTCGATGTTTATTATACAAATTGGCATATTTTTGTAAAGTTATCACAATGTAGGCGACGGATTGTGAAAGAATTTCAAAAGAAAAGAAGCCACGCCTCTGATTCGCTGAAACACTATTTAAAAAAAAAAGACTAATTTGCATATTTCTATTTGATTCTGTATGTGACGCTGGTATGCATAAATCACAATGGTATTTACTACATCGATTATTGAAGACAAAACTTAAATGATTTAATTACAAATATGCAAAATTATTTTGCTTTATATTATAAAGTTTTAGAAAATTTGTGAAAAGGCGTGGCTTACGCTACAAGAGAAAAATAAATCCCATCCTAATATGTTAAGTCTTTCTTCATAAGTATTAAATATCTTTTTATAGTTTTTCGCTGATAAAATTCTATTTTAACCCTGTTACACCTTTTTTCGCATTTCAATATTCAAGAGTACGTACACCTCTAGTTAAATATCTTGTTTTAGAAAACACGGTACAGCGAAACTGATTGCATGAAACAGCAATTATGCATTCAACAATCGTTTTATTCTTATTATTATGAATATTTAATAATTTTAAACAGATTTTTTACCATAAATTTTCTGTTTAAATTTTGTTGTGACATATTTGCATTTGGTTACTGTACCGTTTGTAAGCTTTGTGTTATTTAAAATTTATCCCATAATGTAACATAATAAATTATCAAATTTCTATTAAAAGTTTTTTAATACAGAATAATATAGTGAAAAATTGCTTTATTATTATTATTATTTTTTTTTTTTTAAGTTTATAAGATCAATTATTGGAACATAGCTCAATAGTATTTATTTTCAATTTCCTAATCACGAAATCAAAGTCACAGTTATTATGGAATAAAAATTTAAAACAAAGGAATTGTCTTATTACTTTCAAATATATAGATATTGATCTTACAGAATCCTGAAATTTTATTTAAAAGACTTTAAACGTCTAAATTTAAAAATTCAAAATAAAATAAATTAATCTAAATGCTTTTAAAGTTGAAACGGGAAGATTTCAAAATATATGAAAATTGGCATTTGTGTTTTGAACATTTTGGTGCGGCAGATATTAAAAACAATATTTTTATGATGAGCTGAACCTGAGCTCAAGAGAGGGCGGATCCAGCTATTTAGCACGAGTGATATCACCTGACTAAAACCAGAATAAACAACATTTTAATTTATTCCGGCGTACTTTTAGCCCACTGTTATTCTTTTTTTTTTTTTTTTTTTTCTAATTTCAACACTAGCTACAGTACGCTTACGTCCTATTTACATTAAGCCTTGATATGGAAGCTATGTTGCTGTTTTTCGATGCTGCGAAATTTACAAAATATATTTGTGTTAATATACTATACAGATATAAGAATAATTATATAATATCAACAAAACTTCTTTAATCAATATGTTTATATACATTACTGTATGGAAATGTTTATATATGAATATTGTATTTATTTTTAATGAGAGATATAAACACAAAATACTAAAAAAAAAAAAGAAGAAAATGTGTTATAAATTTTTATAAATCAAGCAAAATATATATGCATACTTGCCAACCTAACCCGTAACATTGTTAGTTCCCGCCCCTGTGTGTACACAATTTAATTTTTAGAGTAATTAACTTCAAATACATTTACGATTAACTCATTGAGCGCCACGCAAATTCTTATGGAAATCCCATTCAGGCCACACGTGCTGCTTAGAAGCGTGTTATGTTTATCGAGTTTCAATAAACCCCATTAGGCCTTAACGATATAATCCTATAAAAATCCTATTAAAAAAAAAAAAAAAAAAAAAAACATGAAGTAAATTTTAAATAAATTGTCAGTAATTACTTAAAACTAGGTAAGTTCTGTAGTTTTATATCATATTTTACACTGCCGGCTGACTTAGCATAAATGGAAAGATCAGTGTCAGCCACCGATGGCTGACACGGCTCTAAAAAGACTGAAGTGAAAAAAATGTACGGAAAGGGGAGGGACCAGTAATCTTCCGGGATAGGTTGACAAGAATGTATATACATAGAGCAATGCCAGAAAATGTTCTTTATTTTTCATGAACCAGATGAATGGAACTTTTTTTCTGAATAGTCTATGTATTAAATATAATGCTGCTTTAAATACCCTTTAAATGAAAAGTTTTATCACATAAAGTAATTTTCTGGCACTCTACAGCTCCAAAATGACACACAATACGAAACCCCGCCTTTTTCCAGTGTTTAAAGGGTATTAACGTTTAATATGCTTTATATTCGTTTTGATCTTTCCTTCTCCTCCTTATCTTCATCTTTTTTCCTTAAAAAAAAAAGAGTTGTGTAACATTTTGACCTTTTCAAGTGAAGATTTAGATTAAGGGTAGTCAGCCTTTCTACACCCACCGTCCACTTCGGTATCTGTGTTAAAGTGTAGAATTTTAGAACATCCCATTAAGTAGTGGGATTTATTATTTTGCATATTAATTTGTTACACATTATAAAATATAAAAGCAAAAGAATATCGTGGAGATTTATGTAAAAGTTTTTAATAATGTCATGAAAAAAATAATAATAATTAATTAAAAAAATAAATAAATAAAAATAAAAAAAATCTGTTTTAATATTTTAAAAAAGTCAATTAAAGAAAATGAAAGTACTGCAGTATCAGAACAAACTCCCATTGTGACTGTGAAACGGCCGTGGGAACCAGGTTGAGTGCCGCCGTTTCAGACAATTATACGGCAGCTTGAGTTAAAATAATTTTGAATTTTCAAACAAATTTAAAACCATTCACCATTTTTTTTTTTTTCTTTTGATAGATATTTTAATATCTATTCAAGCTATTTAATTTTCTTCGTATGAAGTGAACTATCTGATGTTTAATCAATAGAAACCAATAAAAATCTTTTAATTCATAAACTAACTCAGAAAGTTCTGTGAATTAGTCATTTTTTTATTTTATAACTAACATTTCTGAAATTTTTTTCCGGTGTGAAACTTAATAAATAATGTATACTGGGTGGCAGATCGTGATTTATATTTTCTAAATGTATAGACGGACCCCTAATACATTTTCACGTGTAACTCTATTTAAAATTGATTTAAGGTATATAAATAGGTATGTTTTTCGAACCGCCTTGATCTCAGAAATCTGAATATGAAGTCAAAAATAGGGGTTGCCATTGAAGAAAATGAAGTTAATGCCAGTTTTAATATGTAGATGACCCCTTAGGCAAAATTTAACTATACCGTTATAAACTAGACGTTATTACAAATCGATCGGTACCAGTCAAATGTTTCTACGATAATTTACGGCGAAATTAGGTGGGGGGGTGGCGTTTTTTTTTTGGGTGACTGTACATTTAAACTTTTATTATATAAATGAAAATTTAGTGTGGTTTTGAAAGCAAGATCCATTCATGTTTTAAACTATTTTCATGAAAAGGCGAACCAACTGGTCGCTGAAGGCGGCTAGTAATATATATATATATATATATATATATATATATATATTACTAGTATATTACAGCGACGCGCTGACCCGGTGTGCGAAGTGTGCGGTGCATACAGGCGGCAGGTAAAAAGGCGCCAGGCGAGGATAAATTATTAAAAAAAAAAAAAAAACTTAAAATAGTTTATATATATATACAGTCGAACCTCGTTAACGTGAATTACTTTTAACATGAACTGTCTCCGCATTCCCCGTCAAAACGAAGATTAGTTTAGTTATATGAAAATTAGTTACTGATAGCATGAACTACTGATAACATAAACATTTTTTTTATCCCCTTTGAGATTCACGTTAACGAGGTTCAACTGTATTGCTTTATCAAATTGGATTTCATAATACCGGTCTGAAGCCATGTGACTAGGTTGGCAAATGAGGCGCCTTCAAAAATGTACTGGCAAAGCTTGTGTTCAGCAAATAGTTTGGAGGTTTATTGCGAAAGGGCGTGTTAAAAGTGTAATAAATTAGTAAGGATGGGCCTACCCTTAGCAAAATTTTCTTTGTCTTTATTAACATATCAAAGAAATTCTGAAATTTAAAAGTGCGCCTTAATCTGTTCCCTCTCCCCTCTTCTGCCGGAAAAGACCATTTAGGCGAGTTAAAAGACAACGTAAATCGACTGCAAAAATGAAAATTTAATAGACCTGGGGACTTTATTTAGAATAGTTTTTTCCTTTGCATTATCGACGTAACATGAGATTCTATTCAAGAAAGGGTTTCTTTATAAAAAGAGTAGTTATTACAGTTTTTACTTTCTTCTATATTCAGTAGAAAAAAGCACTGGATTCCAAAAAATTTCCGACTTCCTGTTTTCAAGTGACTTACACGTTTTCAGAGATCCAGAACATGATGTCTACATTTAAAAGAAATGTCTAAATGTGTGAGCGTGAGAAAAATTTTGTGGTAGCTCTAGCTCAAAAACTAATGAACAGAATTTCATACAATTTCATATGTAATTGCACCTTCATATAAGTGAGTGCCTATAAATTCTTGCTGAAAATCGTTCAACAGATGGCATTGTCATCCCCTTTTGTCATAATTTTTAATGTGGCAGTTCGGACCAAATTTCTTATAAATATGAGCAATAGGAATTATTTTTAACAAATCATTTTGAAGTTCAAAAGATTTATCGGTAATTGTAACAGTAAACTTTTTTTTTTTTTTTTTTTTTTTTTTTTATGTAGAAGCATCACTTTCTCTGGAATGAAAGTACATAGGGAGAGTAAATTTTCAGTTTAAGTATACTAAAAAAAAAGACGTCAATACCTTTAAAACGAATCACTGGTCTGTGATAATTTAAAACAGTTATCATTTCCTTTCATTTTTATGAAACACACAAAAATTCCTAAAAAACTAAAATCTCTAAGATGTCTGTAGCGCACAAAATTGACTTTTTTTTTTAACATTTTGATTTTTACTTCACTGAGATAAAAGATTTCTGCAGTAATCACGGAAAATAATTTTAATAAGCAACTCGTATTGGGCAAATTTCTATAGGAAAATCAAAAAAAAAAAAAAAAAAAAAAAAATGTAATGACCCCAATATACTAGTTAATACTTTATAAAATATATGCATATATTTATTTATTATTTTATTATAAAATTTACAACGAAAATTAACTCACGAGAATTAAACAGACATTGACGGAAACCATTTATATGTGGAAATTTTAAGTTGTCAACCACTTATCTTAAACTTTAAAGATAAATCTACATTAAATATTTATTTTAACAACTTAGGCACAATATCTCCAATCTTTATAACTATTTTTGAGATTATTTTGTCATGACCAACAATAGCATCAGTAGAATAACCTTTTTCTAGACTTAAAATAATCAAAGAATACTTACGCTACACAATGATACCAGATAGATTTTTAAATCTTGCAATATTTTTGGACCAAATGAATATACACTATCTACAAATAAGTATTTGAACACTTTCGAATTTAGACGTTTTGTCAAATATCTGGTGAAATTCTAAAGGAATTATCTTAAAGCTTTGGGAATATAAAGAACATATTATACCTCATATATTTCAGCAAAAGTTTTGTCCTGAAGAGGAAAAAAGAATTAGTAAAAAATTAAATAAAAATAAAAATGTTTAGGATCACCCTGTACAAAGTAATGTTTAAAATGCATTTTGAATGTAGCATGTGATTGTCAGGTTTATTATTATTATTATTATTATCTGTATAAATTTTGATGAGCCTATCACATGTATTCGTGGAAATATAATAGTTTTTTTTCTTTTTTTAATTGCTAAAAATAAAAGTCACTTTTTAAATTATAACACTAGGGTATTAGACCCAGTGCAAAGCCATTTTTAGGAAACTTGGCGTACTACATTAGGTACAGCATGCTGCAATCAGAATGCAAAAATGTTAAATATCTTACGAAATATAAGTATTTTTACTAAATAATTTTTAACTACGCATGCGCAAGGTTTTAGAAAAATTCAGTTGCGCAATTTAATAGCCAAAAGTACTGAGCTACTTACAGTTGATGTTCAAATTATTTGAAATTTTTTTCAATTTTGACATTTTTTCGATTTCTTAAAAAAAATGCTGCGCGAAATGATCTGAAACTTCAGATATGCAAAGAACATTTCAAAACCCACATTTTCCATTTTCCATTCAGTCCATAGTGCAGTTAGGTGACCAATCATAAATAGAAGAAAAGCGAAAATACGTTGGATCACCCTGTATCATAGAAAGCTGCAAATAACTTGTAACTTTAACACATTGTTGCATCTACTATGTACAATATTTCTATGTCTTGTTTTGAGAATTGCACAATTATTTAGGCAGATATAATTTTTTTGTCAAAAAATACTAATTTTTTTGGCAAGCTTTTCGCGTATAAGTAGAACGGATTTCCATAATATTTTACAAAACTTGCACAAAAATTGAGAAAGCATTAGAAAAACATTATTCTGACACATAAAATTCACACGTGTAATATTCGCTGAGATATGAGCATTTATAGTAAATATTTTTTTACTGCGCATGCGTGAAAGATAGGAAATTTTTATTGCATAGGTTGAAAGCTAGATACATTAGGCAACTTTTGTTAAAAGTACATTTTAATAGAGTAAAAATTAAGCAAATTGTAAGCAAAAGAGTGAGGTAGGTTTTAGGTATTTTCCGGAGTTGAAATTTCATAAGAGGTTTTTCCCATGCCAAGTATTGACGATCCAACTATTTCAACCATGTTGCAAAAGTTCTTTTTTGTGAAAAACTCCTTATGAACTCACAAATCTGAGTGTATAAATAAAAATATGTCACAGTTACAAACTTATGAGGGGTTTTTCACAAAAAAAAAAAAAAAAAAGCTTTTGTAACGTGATTGAAATAATTAGATCTTCAAATTGCTTACGCGGCGTGGGAAAAACCCCTTATGAAATTTCAACTCTAGAAAATACCTAAAATCTAGCTGATTCTTTTGCCGACAATTTGCTTAATTTTACTCTATTTAAATGAACTTTTGATGAAAGTTGCCCAATATATCTAGCTTTTAATCTATGCAATAAAATGTTTTCTATCTTTCGCACATGTGCAGTAAAAAAAAAAAAATACTACAAATGCTCATAGCTTAGCGAATGTTACACGTGTGATTTTTTTTGTTTCAGAATAATGTTTCTCTAATGTTTTGTCAATTGGAAATCCGTTGTTTTGTTTTCGAAATCCGTTCTAATTATAAGCAAGGAACTTGCCAAAAAATTTAGCATTAAAAAAAAAAAAAAAAAAAAAAAAAAAACCATTTTATCAGTGTAAATAACTGTGCAATTCTTGAAACAAGACATAGAATTATTGTACATAGTATGTGTGACAATGTGTTAGAGTTATAAGTAATTTGTAGCTTTCTATGATACAGGGTGATCCAAAGTATTTTCGCTTTTCTTCAATTTATGGTTGGTCCCTTAATTCCACTATGGACTGAATCAATAATGGAAAATGTGAGTTTTGAAATGTTCTTTCCATATCAGAAGTTTCAGATTTCGTTTTCCATTCACCATTTCGTTTAGTTTTTTTTTTTTTTTTTTTTTTTAGAAAATCGAAAAAACGTAAAAATAAAAAAAAAAATTCTAATAATTTGAACACCCACTGTATATGAAAACCCTAGACAAACATCGTGTAAATTCAAAATGTTATAAATTATAGAATGAACAGAATTTCAGTTCTCTCAAAAAAATGGAAGATAACGGGGGATTTTATTAATATTTATTTACAATAAGCGAACAACACTGTATTATTTTTGGGCATTGACTCCTTATAGTTTAGCTTTTATTTTGAGAGGAACAGAATTTCTGTTCATTCTATCGCTCATAACTTTTTGAATTTACACTATATTTGCCTGGAGCTTTCGTAGGTAGCTAAATACTTTTGGCTATTAAATTAAGCAAATGAAAATTTTTAAAAGCTTGCGCATGCGTAATTAAAAATTATTTAATAAAAATGCTTATATTTCGTAAGATATTTAACATTTTTGTATTCAGACTGTAGTATACTGTGTCTAATGTAGTATGTGAAGTTTCCTAAAAATGGCTTTGCACTGAGTCTAATACTCTATGTGTTATAATTAAAATAGATTTTTTTTTTCAATTTTTTAAAGAAACCGTTGTATCTCCATGAATACATGTTGTAGCCTCATAAAAATTTATACAGATAATTAGAAGAAGCCTGATAATCATATGCTACAGTCAAAACACATTTCAAGCGTTACTTTGTACATGGCGATCATTTTGACTTTTAATTTTTACTGATTCCTTTTTCCGCTTCAGGATAGAACTTTTGTTGAATTATATGATGTATAACATGTTCTTTATACACCCAAAGTTTTTAAATAATTCCTGCAGAATTTTTCTAGATATTTGACAAAATGTCTAAATTCAAAAGTTTCAGAATACTTATTGATATAGGCAGTGTAGATTATTCCAGGATTTACAAAAAACTCAAGCAAATAAATTACATTTCACTAAATAATACCTTCTTTTTAAATGTTCATATAACCTACTTTAAAACTTAATATTTTTTATTATATGTTCTTATGAAGACTCCCTATATATATAGGGAGGGGGGGGGGGGTCTTGGTTCTTACTTTATTTACTTGTAATTTTATCTACTATTTGCATCTGAGTCTTGGTTCTTACTTTATTTGTTTATAAACTTACCTATTATTTATATCTGAGCAGCGTATAAACGTCGCATCAGAATAGTTTAAAACGGATTTTTATATCTTGGCTACTATACGAAAAAAAATGTATAATTTTAGCCAATTTAACAAAGAAATTACATAAAAACTTTAGATAATGAAAATGGCCAAAATTCCTATCATTAGATTTTTTTTTCCTGTTAAGTATATTTTATTCATATTTACCATGTAATATTTATCATATGTTCCTATTTTATGTACTTGTAAATCTATTTGTTCTTTTACATTGTGTGTGTATTTTTTTTTTTTTTTTTTTTAACGTTTTATAATGAACCAAGAAAAATCTTGTCATTATATACAGATAGTCAGATATTGACCTAATTTTAACATTATTCGAGAATTAGAAGGAAAATAAGAAAAAATGAACTCGTTACGGGATTTTTTTTTTTTTTTCTTAATATGCGTTCTAATTTTATATATTTATAAATTTTGTTTATCTGTACAAGCACCAAATTTTAAACTCATTTATATGTATGAACATACCACAATAGTACGACTAACTTTAAAATTTCGTGATTAAAGTATTACAGAGAGTTAAACCACTTTCTAAATCAAATGTGTTGTTGCAGTACACTGTAAAAAATAGGTTCTTAAAAATAAGTATATATTGTCTCAAAATAGCCCCGAAACAATATATACTTAATTTTGAAAACCCATGTACTCATTTTTGAGTATACTAACATGCTCAAAAATGGGGTTGATCAATAAAAATCCTAATATCCCCATGTTTGACATGTCAATGTACTCAAAAATGAATACACTGGTTTTCAAATTTAAGTGTATATATTTCGGAGCTATTTTGAGACAATAAATAATTATTTTTAAGAACCTATATTTTACAGTGTAAAATTAGATTTACAATTCAATTTCAACAAGGTGGGAGGTGATAGTCAGCTTTGGAGACCGTCCTGGCAACTTAGCGACGCATTTAACGACATGGCGACCAAACTTGGCGAGGAGTAATAATTTGTTTTTTCCAAAGTTTAGAAACGCTATCTTCAATAAAAGCCGAGTTCTGAAATTTTCTGGATTCATCAACTGGTTTCTGGCACAGAATAACTTCGAAAGTTAGCCAAATCCCGACAGACTACACAAAGAGAAAAGAAACTTCCATAGAGTTCAGTTATGCTCGGATATCTGTTCCGAACAGCTTGTCTCTGAGAGATTTTGGTTTAAACGGTTTATATTTATTCCTAAATCAGTGGAATGCCTTCTCTGTGGTGTATTTAATGCCGTTTAATGAGTTTCTGCTGTATGAATTTGAGTACGATGTCTTACTGGGTTGTTTCGAGAATAATCCTTGTACAAACTGCATTTGTCAATAAGAAACTGCCTGTTTCTTTATGATTTTTTTTTTTTTTTTTTTTTCACGTAAGAAAGTCGACATTTTGGTAACAATATGGATATAGATGGATATTTTGGATCAGTATAATATACGTAATAAGATGATTAAATATCCATTTTAATGTATTTTTTCTGACTACCCGATTGGGCATACCCAAAATGTCATTCATGAGACGCCATTGGTTCTTTGCTATTGAAATGCCCAGAAGAAGAACTTTGATCAGTCGGATTGAGAGACACATAAATAGAGGGAAGTTCTTAGAAGTATACATAGTTATATAACGAAAGTTGCTTATAGTGATTTTTTATTCATTTATTTATTTATTTAATGATTTATTTTTTGAAGGTTACAATAATTACTAAGAATATTGTGCAGACGAAAATTTTGAATTTCTATATAATTTATTATTCATATGCTTATTGAAACAAATTGGTGGAGTTTCGACCACTGGGTTACACTAGTTTTATAAAATATGTGCAATGTTAGTCGATTGATTTAAGTATTAAATTTTTGTATAAATTCAATTTAAAAATCTAGCATAGTTGAGTTGGTCGGGTTTAACGTCGCATTAGTCCTCAGGGATTAATCCAGCTTTTTAAAAATGGTACCCCATTTGTGAATTTATAAAATAATTTGAGAAAACATCAAGTAAGTTTGTGAAAATTAATGATACTTCAGAACAATTAACTAAAATACAAAAAGCAGTTTTTTTTTAAATTTTAAAATACATTTAAAAAATAAAATGAAACAGTTGTAAAAATAAATAAATATATATATATGGGCGAGTTAAGTTGTTTCTTATATGTAAGATAAGGTGTTTACTTAGATATTTATCATTGTCTCCAGTAAATATTCAAATTGAGGGTATTTTTCTGTGTTCGATGCAGTGAAGCTTATAAAATATTTTAGTGTGCAGTTATATTGCTGAGAATTGACTTTGTGAAGGTACCTCTTTGCTGAAAGTTGAATTTGTGAAGGTACCTCATTGCTAAAAATTGACTTTGTGAAAGTGCCTCAATGCGGCACTAAATTTGTTCTGGATTAACCTCTGGTACTGCGCTATGGGTCTTGGACGCACCCCTAAGAATGGTCCGGAGACATGCCATCAAGTTTTTATCCTTCCACGGATGATATTTGCTCCCCCCGCTTCGGTGACACCCCGCAGAGGTATAATTTGGATCGGAACACGGAGGACATTGCGGTCACGAAGGATTTTACGTGCACCAGCCACCAGTTTAAACGTTTTCTAAATTATATCTATTTATTTATACAGATTTATTGAAAGTCATCTTATTAAAAAAGTAATTAGATTAATATTGCGAAAACTTAACGCTGCCAGGGAATGAGTTACTTATTTCGATGGGGGGGGGGGGGGAGTGCATTTTTTAGAATTTGAAATCTAATTTAATGTTTATCATTTCCAAGAGAATTATTTTTTAGTAGTAACTCATTCTTTGACTCGAAAAAAAAATTTTAAGCATACGAGGTGTGCTCAAAAACAAATCGAACATTTGCTGTATCAGCTTTATTGCAACATTTTAAGCACTATCCCCTTCAAAATAGTCCTCTCTAGTGGCAATACACCGTTTCCATCGTTTCTTCCATTTTTGGAACGTCTCCTAGAATGCATTTTGTGGGACGGCACGCAGGTTTACAGCAAAAAAACAAATTTTTTTTTTCAAAATACCTTTTCTCAGATGATATGTCTTAGTTCAACCTATTATTCAAAACAAGTAGGGAAGCCTTTTTTCTGAAAGCTGCTTCAAAGAATACTACATTGCTGCAATATTATCAGAATCTGTATTAAATGATTTGTCACGAAGCTTCTCCTTCAACGTCAGAAACAACCAGAGATGACATTTTGCGAGATCTGGACAGTAAGGAGGATGTAGCATGATTTTAATATTGCATTCACTAAGATATTGCTGAACACAAGTAGCGGCATATCGAACAAACATGGCGAAGCTGTAAATTTTTGAGTAGAAGTCGAAATATCGACGCTTCCGAAATGTTAATTGATGCCACTATCTGCTCATATATCATTCGCCGCTTTTCTAGCAAGACTACCCATGCAGTGTTAACATTTCTATCATTCACAAAGCTTTCTGTTTGGCCTGGCTAAGATGCTAATTCCGAAGGCAAACGTCTTTTTTTAAATTACCTTGCAATCCGAAAATCGTAAACTCACCAAAACATTTTTAACACCTTCCAAAAAGGTTAAAAGGTGTTTATGACTTCGGTTTATCTGTCTGTCTGTCTGTCCGCGCTCTAACTCCCGTAAATATTTATGGAATTTTTTAAAACTCATATATGTTACTCAAGTTCAAGATCGGACATTCCCTATTAAAAATGGAGTTTATACCTCTACTGGTTTGTGTACAGGGACACTCGAAAGTATTTCAAAGCATTGTGTTCTATGAGAGGTATTTCTATAAACCATATTTTCATACCTTTACTGTAGATATATCTGAATGAAATTGAAATATGCTATTCAAGATCACCATAAGACGTTTCCTATTGAAAATGGAGATTATACCTCTACTGGTTTCTGTACAGGGATACCCGAAAGTATTTCAAAGCATTGTGTTCTATGAGAGGTATTTCTATAAACATATTTTCCTACCTTTACGGTAGACATATCTTAATGAAATTGAAATATTTTATTCAAGTTCACAATCGGGCATTCCTTATTAAAAATGGAGTTTATACCTCTACTGGTTTGTGTACAGGGACACCCGAAAGTATTTCAAAGCATTGTGTTCTACGAGAGGTATTTATATAAACCATATTTTCATACCTTTACTGTAGACCTATCTAAATGAAATTGAAATATGCTATTCAAGTTCACTATGGTACGTCCCCTATTGAAAATGGAATTTATACCTATACTGGTATGTGTACAGGGACATCCGAAAGTATTTCAAGTCATTGTGTTCTATGAGAGGCATTTCTATAAACCATATTTTCATACATTTACTGTACATATATCTTAATGAAATTGAAATATATTATTCAAGTTCACAATCGGATGTCTCCTATTGAAAATGGAGTTTATACCTCTAATGGTTTGTGTACAGGGACACCCGGAAGTATTTCAAAGCATTGTGTTCTATGAGAGGTATTTCTATAAACCATATTTTCATACCTTTTCCTTAGACATATCTTAATGAAATTGAAATATGTTATTCAAGTTCACTATTTGACGTTTGCTATCGAAAATAGAGTCTATACTTGTACTGATTTGAGTACAGGGACACCCGAAAGTATTTCAAAGCATTGTGTTCTATGAGAGGTATTTCTATAAACCATATTTCTTACCTTTACTGTAGACATATCTTAATGAAATTAAAATACGTTATTCAAGTTCACTATGGTACGTCCCCTATTGAAAATGGAGTTTATACCTTTACTGGTTTGTGTACAGGGACACCCGAAAGTATTTCAAAGCATTGTGTTCTATGAGGGGTATTTCTAAAAACCGTATTTTCATAGCTTTACTGCAGATATATCTTAATGAAATTGAAATGTGTTATTCAAGTTCACCATCGGACGTTCCCTGTTGAAAATGGAGTCTATACCTGTACTGATTTGTGTACAGGGACACCCGAAAGTATTTCAAAGCATTGTGTTCTATGAGAGGTATTTCTATAAACCATATTTCCTACCTTTACTGTAGACATATCTTAATGAAATTGAAATATGTTACTCAAGTTCACTATGGTACGTCCCCTATTGAAAATGGAGTTTATACCTATACTGGTTTGTGTACAGGGACACCCGAAAGTATTTCAAAGCATTGTGTTCTATGAGAGACATTTCTATAAACCATATTTTCCTACCTTTACTGTAGACATATCTTAATGAAATTGAAATATGTTATTCAAGTTCACAGTCGGGCATTTCCTATTGAAAATGGAGTTTATACCTCTACTGGTTTGTGTACATGGACACCCAAAAGTATTTCACAGCATTGTGTTCTATGAGAGGTATTTATATAAACTATATTTTCATACCTTTACTGTTGACTTATCTTAATGAAAAAGAAATATGTTATTCAAGTTCACTATGGTACGTCCCTTATTGAAAATGGAGTTTATACCTCTGCTGGTTTGTGCACAGGGACACCCGAAAGTATTTCAAATCATTGTGTTCTATGAGAGGTATTTCTATAAACCGTATTTTCATACATTTACTGTACATATATCTTAATGAAATTGAAATATATTATTCAAGTTCACTATCGGACGTCTCCTATTGAAAATGGAGTTTATACCTCTAATGGTTTGTGTAGAGGGACACCCGGAAGTATTTGAAAGCATTGTGTTCTATGAAAGGTATTTCTGTAAACCATACTTTCATACATTTTCTTTAAACATATCTTAATGAAATTGAAATATGTTATTCAAGTTCACTATCAGACGTTTCCTATTGAAAATGCAGTTTATACCTTTACTGGTTTGTGTACAGGGACACCCGAAATTATTTCAAAGCATTGTGTTCTATGAGAGGTATTTCTATAAACCGTATTTTCACACCTTTACTGCAGATATATCTTAATGAAATTGAAATATGTTATTCAAGTTCACAATCGGACGTTCCCTATAGAAAATGGAGTTTATACCTTTACTGGTTTATGTACAGGGACACCCAAAAGTATTTCAAAGCACTGTGTTTTATGAGAGGTATTTCTATAAACCATATTTTCATACTATTACTGCAAATATACCTTAATGAAATTGAAATATGTTATTCAAGTTCACCATCGGACGTTCCTTATAGAAAATGGAGTTTATACCTCTACTGGTTTGTGTACAGTGGCACCCGAAAGTATTTCAAAGCATTGTGTTCTATAAGAGGTATTTCTATAAACCATATTTTCCTTTACTGTAAACATATTTTATCTTTACTGTAAACATATCTTAATGCAATGGAAATATGTTATTCAAGTTCGCTATTGGATGTTTCCTGTATAAAATGGAGGAAATACCACCATCGGTGTTACACAGGGATACTCAAAATTTTTCCAAAGCATTGCGTTCTATTATATATATTTCTATAAATCAAATTTTAATAACTTTACTTTCCTCGAAGATTTAGGAAATTGAAATATGTTATTTATATGCACAAAAGAATGCTTTGCATAGAATATAGCATGATTAGCATTATGTTAGCAGGGTGGCACAAAAATATCCAATTATATTAAGAGCTATTAATAAAAAATTGATAGAATTGTACTTTCGTTTACGGTAAACGTTTTTAACACTTTGTAACATTTTTTAAGTGTGAATATGATTTCAGTTTTGTGTATCTGCCTGTCTGTCTGTCCAAGTTCTAACTCCCGTAAACATTTATGGAATTTCTTGTAACTGATATATGTTATTCAAGTTTACAATCGGATGTTCCCTATTGAAAATGGAGTTTATACCTCTACTGATTTGTGTACAGGGACATCGGAAAGTATTTCAAACCATTGTGTTCTATGAGAGATATTTCTATAAACCATATTTTCATACCTTTACTTTAGGCATATCTTAATTAAATTGAAGTATGTTATTCAAATACCCTATTGGATGTGTTCTGTATAAAATGGAGGAAATACCACCACCGATTTATATACAGGGACACTCAAAAGTATTCCAAAGCATTGCGTTCTATGAGAGATATTTCTATAAATCAAATTTTAAAAACTTTACTTTCCACGAAGTTTTTGGAAATTAAAATATGTTATTTATATGCACAAAAAAATGCTTTGCATATAATGTAGCAAGATTAGCATTAGATTTACAGGGTGACACAAAAATATCCATTTTTATTAAGAGCTATTAATAAAAAATTGCTAGAATTGTACTTTCGTTGACATTAAGCGTTTTTAACACTTTCTAACATTTTTAAGTGTGAATATGATTTGAGTTTGTGTATCTATCCATTTGTCTGTCTATCTGTCTGCCCGCGCTCTAACTCCTGTAAATATTTATGAAATTTCTCGAAACTGATATATTTTATTGAAGTTCACTATCGGATGTTGCATATTGAAAATGGAGTGAATATCTCTTCTGGTTTGGGTACACGGACGCCCAAAAGTATTCGAAAGCATTGTGTTCTATGAGTGTTATTTTAATAAATATTTTCCCTATAGAATCTTCCCCATTTAAAATGACATTAAATGGTCCTGTTCAACTAGTTTCTTTACAGGGACAACAACAAAAAAAAAAAAA
Source organism: Salticus scenicus (assembly GCA_963930645.1). Lineage (NCBI taxonomy): Eukaryota > Metazoa > Arthropoda > Arachnida > Araneae > Salticidae > Salticus > Salticus scenicus. The sequence goes on along the minus strand of OZ005657.1, from coordinate 146,757,858 downwards.
AGCCAATGCATTACGCTTTAGGACAGAATTTTTTGAAAGTTATATTTAAAAGTCTTTCTACTGTAAAAATCATAAATATATTGAAATGTGTTGTTTATATTCTAAAATAATGTTTTGTATACAATATGATATGATTAACTTTCTGATTTAAAGGGCTACACTAAAATATTCAGAGAGATCAAAAGTTGTAATTATAATCTAATGGCTGCATTTTCTTTTGCGTTAAGCCTTTTTAGCACTTTCCAAAATGCCTAAGAGTAATTTTAAAATCAATTAGTCTATGTGTATATTTTTCAGTTCTTCTATGTGTTGTGTGATAACGTAGTGAATGAATGTTAAAAGTTATTCGATACAACAATTACGTACAGTTGGAAAGTGTTACTAATCAATGCGTACTGCAAGATTTTTTTTTTTTTTTTTGTAAGCTTATTTTATTAATTTAACTGTTTCTGGAGCTGCTTGGCACAACGCATTTCGTTTTATATATATATATATATATATATATATATATATATATATATATCTGAATCACTTACCTCAATTTTTTCAGGGAAAATATAAACTGTTCTTTAACCCATATCATACCAAGCATTGAAAAAATATTTTTTTTTCTTTGTGAAACCTTAAATATATGTTTCTTTTAGCTTATGTATACACACAAAATCAAAAACCTTACCAACCTTTCATTACCTTAATCGGTACAGCCTGTCCTAAAAATAGGACAATGGTTTAGGACAGTCGGTAATATAAGGAAAACAGACCCTCTATCTCTATATCTATATATATATATAATTGTTTTATCAGTACAAAAGTGTAGAATATTACCTCAATAAATTTATATGTCCGTTATTCTTGAACGTAAAACCTTTTTAAGTAATAATGTGTTGAAAATTCAATGAATAAATCTTCAAAAATCGTCATTTTAAAAACTAAAAAATATATATATTAAACGTTAATTTAAACTAACGATAAACACATATATGTATTTACTGAACTTTTAAATAATATATCGTCTTTAATTTGAATTAAAATATTTAAAAGAGTTTATATAAATACCACCTATGCATGGTGTCCTATTTTTAGGACGATGGTGAAATATGGGTTAAACAACCATGAAACTAAGAAAATAAAATCCTCTGCTTTGTTTAGAATATTTATAAACGTTCAGTTAACATTTTCAAAAAAATCGTCTGCTCTTTTAATTTTTAGTTTCGCGATGTTACCACTACTTAGAAAAAAATAACACTCAATTTTTATAAAATGCCCTTTGTAAAATCGAAAATTTAAAAATCTAGGTGACGTATACCCCTGCACGGTCTAAACTACCATCGCCAATTTTTGTAGCTCTATGATCAGTCGCCTGAGTCCCTGAGTTCCAGAACTCCCATATACAAAATTATCTTTATTCATGCCGATTTAGGGTAATCCTTTTGGGCAATCTGATACATTATACAAAGCATTTAAAATTTACAATATATATATATAAGATATTATAATATGTTTTCAGTCATACAAAAGTTGAAAATATGTAACAAAAATAACTTAAGATAAACTTACATGAAAACTAAAAAATGTGAAACAAAACATAAGTAACACTTGTTTAAAAAACATAAAATAAATGACTTAAACTGTCAAAAAATGCCCCGTATGACTTGAGACATACATGTGAGGTTCAAGCATGCTTTTAATTGATCAAAACTCTCCCCCTAGGCAGACAGTTTAACAAAAAGCACATATAAGGCTAATATCAATATGAATTAAATAAAAAGGATAAAATAATATGGAACAAGCAAAACATTATAGGGATCAGGCAGAAAATACATATATATACAAATAAATATATATATATACAGCCCTGGAAAAAGTGTTAAGGCCAAGCGAAAAACTTAATTTATTTCACAACCGCTGATATGAGATTGATGCAAATTTAAGTATAACACAAGAAAAGGCAATTTAAATTGTATCCAGAAAAATTTTGCAAAAAGCAAAATTATTTCTTGTTTTAAAATTTATTTTCTTTTTTCATATATGTAAAAAGCTGGGGAGAATATTAATGCCACATAAAATATTATTTAAAAAACAGCTAATAGCCCAAAAACTTCGCCTTGTTGTCAGTTAATTTAATCATTTTTTAGATTATAAAATTTAAAAATCTTTAAAGTCTGGGAAAAAACTTCAAACTTTTTACAAATACATATTGAAATTTTATGCATTTTCAAACACAATATAATGAATGATAGTTTTAAATAAATCTATAAAAATATTTCAAAAATTAAAATTACTTTTTATTTTACAATTCATTTTTTAACACGCTTTTATTAGCTTCACATATATGTATGTTTGTATGTATGCTTGTGACCGCTCTGGGACAAACAAAAAATCTATATTGTAAAAAAGACTTTCCCTACGTGAACGCTGTGGCTGTGAGGTAAAGCTCCGGACTACGAACCTAAAGGTCTAACGTTCGAGCCCAGTCAGGGGAGATTTTTTAAAAATGGTTTTTGTTTAAATCTAAATTATTTTATAATCACCCTGTAATATGGTGTGTCACTCACACAGTTTTTTCTTACCCTGCATTTTAATACTATAAAGATAGATATTTTGTGCTTTTTAGTTCACATTTCAATGAAAGCGTGTTCTTTAATTTTTTAAAAGTATAATTTTTATTATTTAATACATGTAGAAAACTAGAAGAAATGATACACATAAGATAGTATTAAAAGAACTGCTAATAATCCAAAAATTTGCCCATCTTTTCAATTAACTGAATCATTCTCGAAGTCATAGATTTAGAAAGTTTCTTCAAAGTGCCTTTTGGTACGCTTTTCCAGCTCTTTTCAATGGCCATTTTCAGATCACCTACGGTGTTGTAAGTTTTCCCATTTATATGTATGTCACCAACCAGAATGCCCCATAAATTTTCTATTGGGTTCAGGCCAAGGCTTCTTGATGGCCATTCAAGCGCTTGGACATGATTAGCTTGAAGCCAGGATTTTGTGGAACTTGATGTGTGTACACTGTATAGGTGCATTATCTTGTTATATTTCAACAAGATAATGCACCAATACACACATCAAGCTCCACAAATTCCTGGCTTCAAGCTAATCATGTCCAAGTGTTTGAATGACCATCAAGAAGCGCTGACCTGAACCCAATAGAAAATATATGGGGTATTCTGGCTAGAGACCCTACATGATAAGAGAGATTGGACATTCGTCCGCCGGTCGATCCGACATGTTTGTTCAGGCTGTTACATATGAGGAGCAAACATTCAAACCGTGTTTTCTCCAAAAATAAAAAAAAATGAGTTAGCGATTTTTCTGTGAACTCAACATTAAATAGCACAAAATTATACTATTATTTTAAACCAAAATAATTTTTATCACATTATAAATGCGCTTAGAAAGTTAGGGTTTCAATCAAACAGTGTTTCCTCCAGAGCCTGTTTTCAGTCAAACCGTGATTTCTCCAGCCAACCAGTCAGTACTGCTCTTTCTGGTCGCGTGACTCGTACATGTACCAGCTTTTTATGTTTGTTTTTTCGTTAGTTCTATCTTGTTTTATTCATTTTAGAGGAGTGTACTTTATTATTATTATTATTTATTTTATTTTTTTTTTTTTCAAATGGAAGAATTAATAGATGGTGTATTAGTGAATACTTCTAATTATGGAACTAGAAAAATACAGAGAATTGGTGGAAAAAGAAAAGAAGCGAAAAAGAAACGATATTCAGCACCTTTAGATAACAACATTTATGCTCCATGCAAACATTCTATTAATAAATACTTTTTCATACACTGATGTTAGGCCTAATGACGTTAAGAAGTTTCGGGATAGACTTTACGAAATTCCGGACAAACAGCGAGAAGATTGTATTATAGCCTCATCGGTTGTTACAAAAAAATGTAACTCGACGTAGACCTAATAACCCCCCCCCCCCCAGAAAAAAAAAAAAAAAAAAAAAATCGCAATCATCTGGCTTACAGCATGCATTTTCTGCTTCTTATTTTATTACTAGTAGCAGTGGTAGGAGAATTCCTGTGTGTAAAAACAATTTCATGGCTATAACTAAAATAGGTCGTACAATGCTAGCCAATATTGTTACTAAGGTACATGCTGGTGAACCTATTGAGGAAAAGAGAGCAGGGGATAGAAAAAGCCACTTAAGCATTAATAAAAAAAAAATAATAATAATAAAAAAAAAAAACAAGGTAAGAGAATTCATCTTAAACTTAAAGGCATCAGAATGACATAGACAAACTTTTACAATTGATGTATGGTGAAGAGTGAAAAAATCAGCCTGTTTTTAAATGGTATAAAGATATCATTACTAATAACTTTCATGTAGAATATGAAGAAACAGAGGAAGCATGAAATTGCTTAAGTGAAGATATTGGTTTAAAAATTTAAATTTCAAATTGTCTTAAAAATTTTAGTTCTTCCCTACAATTTCCATGATGATTTTTCACGCGTAAATATTTAATTTAACTTTATAATTACATAACAAAATCTGTTCTGTTAATTACATTAAGAATGCTATTTCATCAATATTCGAGCTACATACTTTTTCATTCAAAAAATGTTTGTCCACATTGGAAACATTCGAAACATGTTTTCTCCTCTGTGTTTCGGTCAAAGCATGCTTTCTCCACATTGGAAACATTCAAAACATGTTTTCTCCTCTGTGTTTCGGTCAAAACATGCTTTCTCCAAATATCAAATACATTTTTCTAATTAACTCTAAGTTTATTAGGTAAAGTAGGCCTACAGATCTTCCTAGTAACCAATAATACAACTAAACAAATGATAATTAGGGTCTAAGAAGGGTTATTTTTTAATTTATCAGTTATTTGTGTTTTCTGAAAAATTGCATTTGAAGGAGAAAACACGGTTTGAATGTTTGCTCCTCATATATGTTACCACTATGCTATGAAAATGTCTTGAATGACTCTCTGCATGATTGCCTGAACATAAAAAACTCATTTTCCCCATGATTTTAGTTAAAAGAAAAATGTCAGACACTGGTAAAATAATTTTATGTTTTATGGTGATCGAGTGGTCAATGAACGAACGTCCATCGCTTTTGTTCAATGTCCAGTCTCTCTCTATTGAGGGTGGCTAATTTTGGTTGGTGACATTTATGGAAATAAGAAAACTTACAACACCGAAGTTGAGATGAAAATGGCCATTGAAAAGAGTTGGAAAAAAGCATACCAAAAGGCCCTTTGAAAAAACTTTCTAAATCTATGACCTCGAGAATGATTCCGTTAATTGAAACGAAGGGCAAATTTCTGGATTATTAGCAGTTCTTTTAATACTATCTTATGTGAATCATTTCTTCCAGTTTTCTACATGTATTAAAGAAAAAAAATGAATTGTAAAATAAAAAGTAATTTTAATTTTAAAAATATTTTTATAGATTTATTTAAAACTGTCTTTCATTACATAGTGTTTGAAAATGCATAATATATATTTGTAAATGTTTTGAAGATTTTTTTCCATACTTAATTTTTTTTTTTTCTTTTTTTACTTTTATAATCTCAAAAATGATAAATTAACTGAAAACAAGGCAAAGTTTTTGGATTATTAGCTGTTTTTTTAAATAATATTTATGTGGCCTTAATATTTTTCCCAGCATTTTACATATATGAAAAAAGAAAGTAAATTTTAAAATAAGAAATAATTAAATTTTTTGCAGATTTTTTCTAGATATATTTAAAATTTGCCTTTTCTTGTGTTATATTTAAATTTGCATAAAACTCATATCAGCGGTTGTGAAATAATTAAGTTTTTCGCTTGGCCTTAACATTTTCTCCAGGGCTGTATATATATATATGTTGAATGTAGATATACATACTTATGCATTGACAGATATAAATATGTATATACTTTTAGTTAATTATCGAAACAATTAATTTTACATAGTCTAGCTTTTTAATTTTTTTAATTAACTTCAAACTTACCTTACTTTATTTCTAGGTAGTTAGCTGCAATTTAAAATATGTTGCCTTTAAGATAAATCGACATGAAAACAACACAAAAGAAGCAAACAAGCAAAGAGAGAATACACTCACGATGACTATTAAAACGCTTTTTTTTTTTTTTTTTTTTTTTTTTTTTGACAAATTATTTATGAAATAAGAAAAGCTCAGTACGAGGAAAAAAAAAAAAAAACTTATCAAGGTAAACCTTTTTCACTGTTGAGCACCAATGTGAAATTTCGTTCTCTGGTGGCTATAATAGCAAATTTCCAGCGGACTCCCGATCTTAAAATTTAAATAATTTAATCTGAATGAGAGAAAAAATGTGAAAAAAAAAAAAAAAAAAAAAATGAGTTCCAAAAATCAAATAATCAACCAAAAAACACCCGAAAAACACATTAAATTACCAAATTATGAAGCATGTAGCATGGATTACTGCAAGTTAAATAAATGAAAAGTTTAATTGTTTATAGCATACGAAGAAAAATAAACATTTCAAGGAACATGGGATCATTAAATCGTGTGTAACCATACATTAAATTCTTGAAAAGCTATTTTAATTTGATTAAATATTGATTTAGTTTAACTTTTAGTTGAATTAATTTAATTTTCTGAAATAATAACTCAAATTTGTTTATTAGTTAATATTTAGTATTACTGCGAGAACATTTGTTGAAATTGTTTTTCAGTTTGATTAGTTTAACGCCACCTGGAGGTGAATTTTATCATTAGAGATAGTAGTTATTTAAAATTAGATCATTTAAAAGGGGACTTTTTATTTTTAAATTATTTTTCTTATGACTAATATTTTCAGGATTTTTAATTTTCTTAATCTTTACAAAAGCAAAATTGAATTTATCGAGAGAATAACATTTTGATGATTAAGGTTAACTATTTAGTATTTCCTTTTTGTTACTAGACTTATTACTTTTCTTTTCATGAATATATATAATAACAATTGCTTGAAGCGAACTGTAAAACTTGCCGAAGGGATAAAACACTCGCAAATGAAGAAAATGTATGAGTGAATTTATAACGTTATGAACATTTCATCTTCTATGTGAAAGTTTTATTTGATTTTCAACGTTTATTTATGTATTTATCTATTATTATAGTTTCCAAAACTATGTCTTCTGGGGAAGGATCAGGCAGCGAAAATCAGCCTAAAGGTAAAGTAACAACTTTAAAAAATTTTATTTGCATTAATTTCATTTTATTTATTTTTATTATTACATTATTTATTTATTAATTTATTTTTAAAAATTGATTAGTTATTAGAAAATTCACCTTATTTATAAAATTCACCTTATTTATAATTTAAGACTACAGGTGACAAAATTTTATGGATTCTCCTTATCTGTAAAGTCACAGGCTGGTCAGTTTTCGGATAAGTATATCCACGGTGTATCAGTAAGTAAAGATTTACCGAAGTGAAATCTGTCGCGATTACTGCAGCGTACAATTCCGTGGAAAATAAGCATAAAAAAGGTACAATTGCAAGTGCGAAAATAAACAAACAAAAACTGGAACCAAGTAAAATTACATTGCAAATCGGAACAAGGTTTAATACAACGAAACTGAAAAAAGGTAGTTAGTGAGTGGGATATTTTCTGCGTCGTTTAAGAAGTCTTTCTGAAGGAAGTGGACACGTGAATGTATTATATTATACTCAAATGAATGTATATACACAACGTGAATGTATAATATTATACTCAATATCTTATTATGGTTAATTAAAGAGTTATAAATTAAAATATTTATCGGGGTTATTTTTGCCACGTAAAAAAAAAAAAAAAAAAAAAAAAAAAAAAAAAAAAAACTTTCAGAAAATGTTCGGAATGATTGCATGATATGAATAAATATATACATTTTATTATTATTCAAAGTAAATTCTAATATACTTTTCACAGATTTAGCATTTTCCAAAATATATTAAAAATGTTTATACACTGAAGAACCAAAAAAAAAAAAGAAAAGAAACTGGTACATCTGATTAATAATGTATAGGGCCCCCGTGAGCACGCAGAAGTGCCGCAACACAACGTGGCATGGGTCCGAAGGTGTGCTGGAGGCAATTCACACCATAAATTTTCAGGGCATTCAGCAAATCCATAGGATTGCAAGGGGATAGCCCACTGAGCAGCACGTTGCAAGGCATTGCAGATACGCTGTAAAATGTTCATGTATGATGATTTAGGTGGCCAATGGACATCACTAAAATCAGAAAAGTATTCCTGGAGCCACTTGATAGTAAATGTGGAAGTGTGAGGTGTCGCATTTTCCGGCTTGAATTGTCCAAGTCCGTAGGAATGCGCAAAGGACATTAACAGTGATCGTCCAGGATGCTAACATATCTGTCACTTATCACAGTCGTATCTAGACGTATCAGGGGTCCATATCACGCCAACTACACATTCCCCATAACATGACAGAGCCTCCGCCAGCTTGCCCAGTTCCCTGCTGACAAGTAGGATCCATAGATTCATGAAGTTGTCTCCATATTCGTACACATCCATCCGACCAATATAATTGGAAACGAGACTCGCCAGACCAGGCAACATGTTTCCAGTCATCAACAGTCCAATGAAGGTGTTGGCAGGCCCTGGCGAGGCGTAAAATTTTTTGTCGTCGGCTTCGAAAGACCATATCATTGATGATCCGCTGAATAAATCGTACAAGTAGATCATAGAATAAATTAAATTTAAAAGAATTATAGCAAAAACAAATTTATGTGAGCAAGTTTTGAAATTTGTAAAAAAAAAAAAAAATTATAAATGAAATATGTACGTTTATTATATAAATTAAATTCTAATTGCAAATAATGAATAAAAATAATTTTAACATCCATGAAGTTTATTCCATTAGACTTTAAAGCAGTTTCCCTATATATTATATACACTGAGTGGCCAAATCATTATGACTCCCCAACCTCTTATTCATACTGACTTTTGTCTTCCATAGTCCCTACAAATTATGGTACGGCCCAAAGAGCTCTCAAGGATAATCTGAAATGGTACTTGGTTAAGATCTGCTTCAATTTGATGCACTTCTGTTTTCTCTTACAATGCAGGATACACCATTCCGCGTAGTCATTCATAACTCGACGAACTCCCATGTATATATTCATGGAATTCTTTGATACTGATAAATGTTATTTAAATTCACTATGGAATGTTCCCTACTAAAAATGGAGTAGATACCACCAATTGTTTGTGTAAAGGGACACCCAAAAGAATTCCAAAGCATTGCATGTGAAAAATTAATGTCAATTTCATCATGATTTGTGCAAAATAACGGCATTAAAATGTGGTTTATAAAAATACCTCTTATAGAATGCAATGCTTTTGAATTCTTTTGGGTGTACACAAACCACTGGTAGTACATATTTACTCCAATTTCAAAAGGGTGAATTTTAATAACATATTGAATTATTTCCCATAGTGAATTTGAATAACATATATCAGTTTCAAGGAATTCCATGAATATTTACCGGAGTTAGAGTGCACACAAACGGGCAGTGAAACCGAAGTGATAAACACTTTTCAACTTCGTTGGAAAGTAAAAGGAAAATGAAAGGAAAATAATGTGTTCCCTTAACCGAGGAAGATATTGCAATGTTAGAAACCCTGGATAATCTCATCTCAGAGATACGACAGGTACTTAGTACGCATGCTGAGTGGACAAACGCTTGTCCAGATTCCCTCTTGCTACAGTAACCCGTTTTACAATGCTGGGCGCTGATCGCAAGTTCACAATACCTACGCAGTTCGTCCAAAGGGATGGAATTCGTCCAGCTGATTGGACAAGAGGATATAGCACAACAGCAAATCAACGATTAGGCTTCGGATGGTTGGATGGATGGTTGGGTTTTACGTCGCACTAGTGCTGCGCAGGTGGGCAATTGGCGACTTTCTGGGACACACCCCTAGAGGTGGTCCGGAGACATGCTATCACAATTTTGATCCTCCACGGAAGGGAGATTAGGCTTCGGGATAATACTTTTCTATTTTCTTTCGATCGATGTTTTGTATTTTTATGGTAAATTTTATTAATGAAAGTATTTGCAAATGTTTTTCGATGATGTACATTTTTAATATTATAGACAATTTTCATAAAGAGATTAAAATCTTTTACTGCCTATTTGTTCGTATTTATAAAGTGACATTATTCATTTTTTTTTACACCACTTTAAAAAGTAGTGATTTTTTAAAAACCGAATTTGTATGAATAAATAGTAAAATTAAAATATGTAAAAATGTATTATTATTATTTTAATTTACTGTTTGTTTTTTCATCTGTAAAACTCACGATTTATGCTATTTTCTAAATGAAATCATATACAATAATAAAAATTTTCAGATCACTAGGCTCATGTTTGTTTCCATCTTATTGACGCTTGTTAATGATAAATGTAAAAGAGGATTTTTTGAAGTAGAAGTAGCGATATTTTTGAAATTAAGTAAAGGACAAGCTATGAGAAAACGATGAAAGGGGGGGGGGATTAAAGAATTGTACAATAAAACCTCATCGTTTTTAAATCGATCTGAAAGTCATAAGAAAATAGACTGCTAGAATTTAATTAGTGCAAATTGTAGATATTACAGTCATAAGACAGGGGTTCAAAATTTGAGGATAAGTTGAAATTGCGAATTCTTCAAATATATATGTATATTCATTTACACAGCATTAGACGCTCTTCTTTTTTTTTTTTTTTTTTCTTATTTCAATTTCTATTAAAATGCAGATATATTATATCATCGTAAAACATTTGTAAATACTTTCATTAATAAAATTTACCATAAAAATACAAAACATCGATCGAAAGAAAATAGAAAAGTATTATCCCAAAGCCTAAATTTGCTGTTGTGCTATATCCTCTCGTCCATCAGCGGGACGAATTCCATCCCTTTGGACGAACTGCGTAGGTATTGTGAACTTGCGCGCTGATCGCGTATTTGGTGATTTATCGGTGTAAGTTTTTAAAGATATTCCCTAAAGTAAAGCAAAAAAATTTTTCTTTGCAATCAAACTAAGATACATTATGCATTACGTTACATTCGTTTTATTATTATTATAATTATTATTCAAATTTAGATTGCATTTCTATATTCATAGAAATAATTTACACCATCTTATCTATCATATTGCATATAAAAAATTCTGAATTTTAATACTCTTTAGTTTTTAATAATACACTATGGAACTGTAGTCTAAAAATACATATTTATACAAACTGATAATAAAAATAATAATAAAATTATTTTTATTTATTTAAAAAAAAATAATTTATTTTATCAAATTTGTCCTTGTAGTTACTGGTAAGAAAGTTCATCGATATTAAGATTAATTAATAAAAATTTGACGATTTAACAGTTAATTTGATTTGATATATTCACTTGAGAGATGAACGTTTAGCTTTATGATTAATTTTATTTATTGTAATAACTTATAAATATATACATTCTCGGTACATTAAATGTTTAAAAATTGTTTCAGTTGGTTTATAAAAGGTTTTTCAGGGGGTCAAATGTTTTTGAGACTGTAACATTAACTTTGCTCTCAAAGCTGGTAGACGGGAGATATCAGGTTCGATACCGGGTAGCGCTCATCGGGCTAACTTTTCGAAATTAACTGCAGTTTTCTCCGAAACAAGTGTAAATATGGGCTAGAACCTCTTAAAAAGACCACATGTTAGGTTATTCAACCCATACCTCGGCCTTTCTTTTGTAGGCAACTAGCACATTAACACCAACATATTTTTCTTAAAATAATTCAGTTTAGGAAAATTGAATTAGTTTAATACTTAAAAACATACCAATATTTTATAGTTAAATGCATAATCATTAATAATCTGAATATTTGTAAAAATATTTATTAACTTTAAAAGTTTTATGCATCCTTATTTTTCATGTCAAAAGTTTAGTTTTCTTCAAATGTAATACAAATATAAATATTCTTTCTTTCTTTCTTTCTTTTTTTTTTTTTTTTTTTCGTATTTTGTACCTTTGAATAAAGTATGATTAAAAAAAAAAAAAAAAAAAAAAAAAAAGATAAAAAATAACGTATATGATAAAAAGAAATATGACACTTAATAAATTAATTAATTAATAAACAACTAAATAAAAAATAAAATAAAGAAATAAGCACTTATAATTTTTCAACATAAAATTCTAATATATGTTAATTTCATAAAGAATGGTTGATTGGTTGTATGGCTTAAGACTGATTGACTGCACTAGGGGCCTAGGCCTACAGGAGAAATGCCCTCCGTGGGGGGGGGGGGTCTTTCTAAGTGGATCTAGTTCGTATTTACGCGAGTTTTAGAGAGAACTACGGAAAACTCCGAACGGCTAGATCGATGAGCGCGTTTTTTGATCCGGCACTTCCCATCTACCAACTTTGACCGCAGAACCGCACCATACAGGGATTTGCTTCTATTAATGCCTTGATTTCTCCGTAAAAAATAAATAAAATAAAATAAAATAGATAAACAAATCAAATAATTTTATGTTTTTAAATTAATAAATAAGAAAAAATTAAGCATTTTAATATTTTTAACCTTATTCTTTTCCCCCTCGTATTCCGTATTTTTGAATAAATATAAGAAAAATATAACGCACCTATTGAGTTTAAGCTTTATGCATTAAATAAATGCACAAACGGGCAGTGAAACCGAAATGATAAACACTTTTCCACTTCGTTGGAAAGTGAAAGGAAAATAACCGAGGAAGATATTGCAATGTAGTACTGTAGCGCCATCTGTTGATGACTAAATGCATGAAAGGAATACTAAAAATCTTTTTATAAAGGAAGTTTTCAAGAGAAAGTTTGAAACATTGTGTTATAGAGACTGCTTTAAACAAAAGGTTAGCATAACAACCTTCATTGTATATTATAACCATGAATGATAGTCATAATCATATAGATAGCAACAATTAACATAATAAATTTTTATATGAGAAACAAAATAGCAACTTTCGGAGTTTTTTTTTTAACCTACTAGATTGTACGCTAGTATCCTCGGCCTGAGTGGAATTCCCTCTGTGTGATCTTTCTAAGGACTGTAGAGCACAACCTGGAATTGAATTCAGCACGTCTCGTCTTCGCGTCCTCCAGCTTTGAGAGCAGAATCTCTCGGTCTTGAATGGGAGAATATATTTCTAAATATGAATGGTTTACGCCTTCGACCCTAGAGCATATATACGACTAGAGAACACATTCAATGCTAAAGTTCCTATTCAAAGGGTAACAAAGATTGAGGATGTTGTCGTCGGTCACGTGACGAATGAAATGACCAGATCCATCTGTAATTGGATGACACAGCGAAAACTCTTTGACACTCCTTGTCCGTAAGTGGGTTGAGGGGAGTGGCAATGACAACTGAACTTCGTTGGTGAAAACTTCAAAAGCACTTGTCATGTGATTTTTATGTTGGTTAAATTCTTTGATTCTCTTTAGTTAAACGTTAGGCTTTCGACACTGCGCCTTCCGCATTTTATTATACAAATAACAAATTATAAGCTTTAAATGTTTAAAAATGGTCCCTCCCTCTAAATATTTTAAATCAGAATAACTAAGAAAGGCAAAACATCTTTTTATTATAGAATTTACAGAAAAGAGTGTATTTATAAGAAAAACTTCCCTAATTAAAATAACAAACTCTTCTTTTATTTTTATATTTTCTTTCCTTTCAATAGAATTGATCTGCTGAAATAACTGTTGAGTATAACAATAATCATATATTACGATTTACAGGGTCACACAAAAATATTCAGTTAGATTAAGGAATATAGAAGAGAATTGTTAGGATTGCCTTTTCATTTTTAGTATGCATTTTCAACACTTTCTAACAAGGTTTAAGAGTGATTATAATTTTAATTATTCTATTTGTCTATATTTCTGTCCGTCTGTCTGCCTCTGAAACCCGTAAACATTTTCAGAATTCCTTCAGAGTGACATATATGTTATTTAAGATTTCTATGGAATGTTCCCTATTTAAAGTGGCATTACTAGCATAACCGTTTGTGTACAGGGACATCTAAAAGAATGCCAGTGCACTGCATTTTATGAAAGGTATTTCTATAAATCATATTTAAATAACTTCCTACTGAAAAAATCATAATGAAATTGACATTTATTGTGGACATGAAAAAAAAAAAGAAAAACAGCAAAGAAAAGAAAATGTATATATGAAAGTGTTATGTGAAAATGTTTTTAGAAAATGTTTTGTATATGGTACGGTATATGTTTAGCGTTCAGATTTACAGGGCTGCACTAAAATATTCAGATATATTAAGGGCCACAACTGGAAATTGTTGCACTTGCATTTCCGTTTGTGTTCAGCGTTTTTAACACTTCCTAACAATGTTTAAGAGTGATTATGAATTCAATTAGTCTATCTGTATGCCTTTCTGTCCTCCTGTCTTCTGTGTGTCCGTTGTCTGGTAACATAGGTAACGATTTTTGATGGTTAAACAATGCAACGAATATGTACATTTTGAAAGTGTTAATAGGCAATGCGAACTGCATAAATTTCCATTCTTGTTTATATATATATATACGACAGAAAAAGTGGCAAAAATTATTTATTTATTTATTATTTATTATAAAAACAAGAGTTCAAGTCTTCTTCCCGTACAAAATTTCCTCCTACTGCAAAAGTAAATAAATAAAAATGTGTTGTTAATTGTACTGAATTAAAAAAAAAAGTCGTAATACAGGATTGCAATAATTCAACTTCTATTGAATTCATATATATATATATATATATATACAAATCCACCAGGATATAGATATATAATGGTAATTTACAAACACACACACACACACATATATAGATAGGTAGATAGATAGATGTAAATTATTCTAAAAGAAAAAAGTCTAACATTTAGTAAACTGTGACAATTTTTTATAGCAAAAGCATTTTGAAAATTAACTGTTGTGGTTAACAATTAGTATGAATTTTATTACAGATACTTAAAAATTGTATATTTCATTTGCTTCATAAAAGTGTTATTTTAAAATTAACCTTTGCAATAGTAATTACTTGAATCTGCCTTAGTTATGTTTATGTTGTTAAAAATAAAGGAGAGGAAGCATTAAAAAAAAAAAAAAAAAAAAAAAAAAAAAAAACTTAAATCAAATTTATTTATTTTAAGATGTATACAATAATAATAATAATAATACGAAAAAGAACTTGTTTTAATATGAGCTTTAATACCTGAATCAATATAAGCTTTCGAAATATTACATTATTTTGCCATAAATTACCGGACACTTTCGGTTTTCGACGGTTTGTTAAATGTCTAAAAAAATACTTGACGAATTATCCTGAAACTTCAGGGGTGTAAAAAACATGTATCCTCATATATTTCAGGGAAATTTTTGCCATGAAGATAGAAATGGAACCGGTAATTAAAGAAAAAATTGGTGTTTGAGATCATACTGTATACAATAATGCTTGAAATATAAGTTGTAGCTATAGCAGATCATTTTGATGCATCTTATAATATCTATGTTCATTTGTATGGAAATAGTATGCATATTCATGGAAATGTAAAATTTTCGTTAAAAATTATAAAAAAAGGGGGGGAGTCACTCTTTTTTATATTATTATTATTATAATCTGCAGGGTATTCAACCTAATGCAATGACATTTTTAGAAAATTTTACATATTATATTAGAGACAACATAATGTAATCAGAATATAAAAATATTGAATATTTGATGAAATATCAGCCTTTGTACTAAGTAATTTTTTAATTGAAATGCGCAAACGTTGCTAAGTTTTTATTTTATTTTATTTTACATTTTGCATAGTTTATTAACAAAATATATTAAGCTATGTAAAAAACCCCAAGCAAATAACATGAAAAATCAAAAACTTATCTTCAATAAACTGCATATCAGTTCCTCTCTTTCAAAAAAAAAAAAAAAAAGGGGGGGGGGGGGTATCCATATTTGTTTTTAATCAACATACACTATATTATCACTAATTGAATTAAAATAAAAATTTGGCTAAACCCTTCTCTAAGTTTTTTTTTTTTTTTTTTTTTTTTGAGAGAGAGAGAGAGAGAGCAAAGTTTCAAAAGAAAGCTAAAGTTTACCCCTTCATTGTATGTCATTGAAATTCTTAGTGAATACTGTTTTCACATTCAGAACCTTTTCACGCAAATTTCACATTGTCAAAGAAAAAAAAAACTCTAAAGAGCATTTGCTTTGTATTAAAAAACAATTTTAAACGAAAAATGTCATGAAAATTTTATCTTGTATCACATACTATTAAAAGAAATAATTAATTCAATAATAATATTTGAAAAGGTAGTTTTATAAATGTGTTCGTAATTTCCGGAATTTAGCAGTAATTTTAATAATAGATTTGATAGTTACTGATATATTCTATAGACATTGCTGGTAAATATTGGGCACATTAGAAGCCCAAACATTCACAGGAAAGTGCTAGAATTTTTATTAATCTAATGTAGTTTCCCGAGCCTTCTTTTAATCTAGCCGTGAATCAAATAAACCTGTTATTAACATTATCAAACATTGCATAAGTAAATTGCAAATTATTTATGATTATTTTTATGAAGATCATCTAAAATGAAGAAACTAAAAAGGAAGGAACTAATCTGAATCAGCTCTAACTATTGTGTATTTTATTAATTCATTTGGATATGAGAGCTTTTTTGAGAATTATATGTTTTATTTACAAAAGCTTTTTATCATTTTAAATAAATTTGACATTTATTTTTCACATAATAACAACACAATAATCACACACATTTTTTTTTTTTTTTTTTTTTTTAAGATGAAAGAGATTTGCCAGGACCTTCAAGGAGATATGAGCCTGTAAGTTTTTGCTTTCTTTAATATGTTAATGCATTTATAGTCCATTTATAATAGCATATATAGAATTCTTATGTTAAATACCGAGTTTTAACTTTTACAGTTCTCCCAGTAGCAGAAACAGTGCAGCACGGCAGCGAGTGCTGCAGATGGTTTCAAGCTTTGCAGATTTTTTATTTACATTATGTCTCCAGATTACTGTACTAGTTGTATATTCTTAATTTATTTTCTTTGTAAGTGCAATTTTTACAGATTTTATAAATTATTAATACTACTTGTGATATCAGACTTAGACATTCCTGGTTCACATTTTTTTTTTTTTTTTTTTTTTTTTTTGCTGAAGATCGATACAAAAATTTTTGCTGCTGAGGAGACATAATTTAATTTCGTTTCATTTATCACTGTGCAGAATACTTGATAGAGAATATCAGTGTACAGAAACACAGAAAGTGATGTAAAAACTGTAAAACTATGCCAAACTTTTAAAAATATGGAAAAACAGATATTTTTATCAGAAAAGACAGATGTCTTCACTCCAAATATAGTGATGTGAAAATATGATAACATCCGCAACCTGGAATGAAATAAGACAAAATACTTCCCCATGCTATAATATATAGTAATTGTTGCCCATAAAAATACCCACGCAATCAAGCACGCGCATGCACGCATGCAATAAAATCTTATATCATTCATAAATTGAGAAATGCAAACTACATTTGTACAGAAATATATAAATATGCACTCATGTTTGTGAAAATTGCAACAACATGAATGAATGACGCGATTGAACTTGAAATTTTCAGGAAATGCAAATTATACTGTGTAAAGCAAATGATTAAAATTTCAAAGCCACCACGCGCTCGTGGGCTTAGCTGCGCCCTCTGGACTGCTGCTGAAACCGTATAAATAAAGGGCTGTAGTGGCATGATTAAAATAGTTTATATTTATCTCTTTGTGGTAGACGAGATCTCTTTGTGGTAGAACGTGAGGTGAGACATAATTATGCCTCGTCGGCGACAGAGGGCGAAATTTGAACAACTTATGAAGTTCGAACGGAGGAGAATCATCGGCGTACGTGAAGGAAGATTTTCCTATCGCGTAAAAGCAGCTCGTATGCAGCGTAACAGCAGCACAGTGGTGTGAGTTTGGAAGTAGTGGACAGACGAGAACCAGACAACTTGAAAATCCGGGAGTAGACGCCGAAAAATAACGTCAATGCGCGATGATAAACACTCTGTCCGTATGACGCTGATGGAGCGTACAGCTTGATCTAGAGAGTTGGCAGCACATAGATCCACTGCTACAGGTGTATCACTGTCTGCTTCGTCAATCCGTCGACGTCTGCTACGCCGTGGACTATACGTACGAACTCCTTCATACAGGATCCCCCCTCACGCGAAATCATCGACGCTTGCGGCTGCAATGGGCTCCTGTACATAGAGACTGGCGTGCAGATAGGGAGCAAGTGGTATTTACTGACGAATCTCGCTTTAATTTGAGGCATAATGATGGCTGCATTCGTATTAGACGCTATTCTGGTGAACACTACCTTCCGGAGTACATTATCAAACGTCATAGTGGACAAACACCCGGAGTTATGGTCTGGGGTGCGATTGAGTATCATGGCCGATATCTGCTGCTACGAATTGTGGGTAATCTTTACAGCGACAGGTACGTCAGAGAAGTGCGGGAGCCCGAAATCGTTCCTTTCATTCAAGGCATTCCTGGAGCTATCTTTCAGCAGGATAATGCCCGACCACATGTGGCAAGGAATGTGCAAGACTTCTTTTCAGCAGAAAACATACAGCTTCTTTCGTGGCCTGCTTATTCGCCGGATATGCCACTGACTGAACATGTGTAGGATTCCACTGGTTGGCGTCTCGCTCGTGATCCTCGTCCTACAGCTTCAAGAGATGAACTTTGGGTACGCCTACAAGAAATATGGAATGCTCTTCCCCAAGCAAACATTCAAAATCTGTTTGAATTTATGCCACGTCGTATAGCAGCACTTATTGCAGTGCATGGTGGCCACACCAAATACTGATTTCGGACACTTAATATTGTTTTTTTGCTTTGAAAATTTAATCATTTATTTGTACTAATACAAGTCGTTTGTTTATTAAATTTCATTTGATTCTGAGGATTCCTTCATGGTGTGTATCTATTTCAATATTTAGCGGAAACAAAATATCAGTGAGGAATGTAACAACTTATTTATTTTTCATAGATATTAAAAGAAAATAAATTATGATATATACTGACAAATAGAACCACTAGAATATAATCATCCGTTATCAGTGCATAAGCTGATTACCATTTCAAAGAAGCTAGGCCTGGACGGGATGCCCACCGTTGGAAAGTTTCTAAGGTATCCTGAATTTCTGCAGTGGCCGAGAGGTTCTGCTCTCAAAGCTGGTAGAAAATGCCGGGCTCGATCCCAGGTCATGCTCGTCTACTTAGCTGCACAGAGATTTTCTTCGCTTCAAAAACTCCCGTAAATACGGACTATGCCCCTTAAATAGATACCCACAGAAGGCATTCAACCAAGGTCTAGTCATATGTAGCCATGTGTAGTCAATCGGCCTTAACCACTACACCGCCACACCTGTATTCACGTAAGTTTCTCGGAGAGAAACATACAAAACTCTGGTATGCTAGACAGACGAGCTCGACCTGGGCTCGAACTGCGCGGACCGGGTAAGTATGACCTGAATAAGTGTTGTGTGGGTCTGGTTTGTATTTTCAACGGATTTAAACACAGAGGTCTCTCTGTACGTATAGGTATAATGGCAGATACGAGGGTTCTAGGCCTGGGTGAAATGCCCTCAATGTGGAATCTTTCTAAGGGGTTCTAACCAATAGTTACACAAATTTCGGCGAAAACCACGAAAAGCTTCGACCGGCTAGGCTGATGAGAATGACCCAGCAATTCCCATCTATCAGCTTAGAGAACAGAACCATTCGGCCACTTGTAGGGGTCTCTCTCTCCAGATATCCCGGTAGTATGAGGAAGTATTATTTACGAAGTCTTTTTTCATAACTTTGTTTGTACTATCTTTATAGATTTAACTTATACAATATGATTTTTTAATTGAATATCTGCTGACACGTACAATCCATTCAAAAATCTAGATTCATAAAAAAAATCAGTATTAAAAATTCCTCAAAGGAAAGTATTTTACGAGCAAACTCGATACCTACCCTCCTGCTACGTGGGTCCGACCCAGTGCAGGACACTAAATCGAATCCTAGATTATCAGTCATGACCGAACTTTCTCGTGTGCTAATTTAAAATGTAAAGCATTAGAGAGTTTAGCCATGTCTAGAATAATTTATAACTAAAAAGCAGTTCGTTATGAAAATTTTCAATGTTTTTAATATTTTAATCGTTAAAATATATATATATATATATATATATATATATATATATAATAAAGGATTGAATTTCAAATCGTTAGCTATAATGTTTTGAAATAACTTCGTTAAAAATTATTACTAATGACATCTGAAAAAAAATTCGAAAAAATGCTGTTAATAGGGTGCATAAGGCCGATTGACTAAACTAGGGGCCTAAGGTTGGTGGAATGCAGTTCGTTGGGTGTTTCTCTAAGGGATCCTAGCTCGCATCAGAGTTTTCAGGAAACCACAAGTGTGGTGTATTGTTGATGTGTGGGTTAGGGCCGACTGGCTAAGTTAGGGCCTTAGGCTTGGTAAAATACCCGCCGTTGGAGGCATTTTCAAGATATCCTAGCAGATATTCATGCGAGTCTCGGGGGGAAGTCACAGAAATATCCGAAAGGTTAGTCTGACCAGCTCGACCTGTGATCGAACCTCCAGTCTTCCAGGTTTTACACTGTTAAAAATTTCAGTTCAAGGTTGAACCAAATGTTGGTACTACAGTAGCTTCAGAAACCAAAACATGGTACATTTTTGCTGCCACCATGCGATGGTGAAACCTTCTACTATGATTTGGCGCTTCTTGTTTAAAAAAAGCACCAAATTATGGTAAAAAATTTCTACGTCTTATGGATGTAGCTATTGAAGTACCAAGCCTTGGTTTAGTAAAGCACCAAATAATGGTAAAAGGTTTCACCATCGCATGGTGGCAGCAAAAATGTACCATGTTTTGGTTCAACATAGGAGAAAATTTTTAACAGTGTAGAGCAAAACGGTTTCGGCTGTGGGTCCAGAACGGGGAAAACACGAAAACTCCGAACTGTAAGGCAGATAAGGGCAACCATGGTTTGAAACCGGCATCTCCCGTAAACCTGCTTTAAGAGCAGGACCTCTAGGCCCCGAACATACATACACTATCTACCAATAAGTATTTGGAAACTTTCAATTTAGACGTTTCACCAAATAACTAGGAAAATTCCTTAGTAATCATCTTGAAACTTTGGTAGTGTAAAGAACATGTTATATCTCATATATTTCAACAAAAATTCTGCCCTGAAGAGGAAAAGAGGAGCAATAAAACATTAAACAAAAATCAAAATGTTTTGGATTCCCTTGTAGAAAAGCAATGTTTTAAGCACGTTTTGGCTGTAGCATGTGATTATGAGGATTTTTCTCGTTATCTATATAAATTTGTATGAGGCTACCACATATATTCATAAAGATATAACAGTTTTTTTTTTTTTTTTTTTTAAATTACAAAAAAAAAATTCCATTTTTTAAAATTATAACACGTAGGGTATTAAAGCCAGTGCAAAGTTATTTTAGGAATTTGGCATACTACATTAAACATAGCATACTGCAATCAGAATGCAAAAATGTTAAATATATTGTGAAATATGAGCCTTTTTACTAAATAATTTTTAACTACGCCTGCGCTAGCTTTTAAAAAATTTCATTTGCGTAACTTGATGCAACTTATATGAAAACCCCAAACGAATATCCTGTAAATTCAAAAAGTTATGAGAAATAGAATGGACAAAATTTCTGTTCTTCTAAAAAAAAAAAAAAAAGGGAAGATAAAAAGGGCAGGGGGCTTTATCAATATTTATTTACAATCAGCAAACATTGTTTTACCATTGGACATTGATTGAATAATAATAAAAAAATATAAAAAAAATGTGAGTAAAACCCCTTATACTTAAGCTTTTATTTTGAGAGAACTATAATTCTGTTCATTCTACTCTCATGACTTTTTTAATTTACATGATATTTATTTGGGGTTTTCATATATCTTGCTCAATACTTTTGGCTATTAAATTATGTAAATAGAATTTTTTGAAAGCTAACGCATGCATAGTTAAAAATTATTTAGTAAAAATGCTCATATTTTATGATTTTTTTTTTTTTTTTTTTTTTGCAATTTGATTGCAGTATGCTGGTTCTGATACCCAATTAAAAAAATGGAAATTTCTTTTTTAAAAGTGCTGTTATATCACCAAGAATATATATGGTAGCCTCATAAAAATTTATACAGATAATGAGAAAACTATTCTTAATCGTATGCTACAGGCAAAACGCATTTAAAGCATTACTTTTTACAGGGTGATCCAAAATATTTTGACTTTTGTTCAAATTTTACTGGTCCTCTTTTACCCTCTAGGTATAGTGACCATATTAGAGTACCTTCATAATATACAAGCTTTAATAACTGTTACAATTACCCAATTACAGAGGTATAGTTTATGCTAAATAAATGAGACCGCAAACGGTAGTAATTATGATAAATAATTTTCAACCTATAATTTTTCAAAACTTAGAAAAATGATTTCAAAGTTTGGACTGTCCTCGAAATCCGAGGACATATGGTCACTATACCTTCAGGACACAACGTTTGCTAAAACATATGAGGATATGAGGTATAACATGTTCTTTACACTCCCAAAGTATCAAGATGATTCATTAAGAATTTTTTTAAATATTGGACAAAACGCCTAAATTCGAAAGTGTCCAAATACTTATTGGTAGATAGTGTATGTAAGGAAAGTATATTGTAAACATCTCAAAAATAAGACTTTGAGATTTTGGTGTATCTACACGTTTTGAGGTGCCCTGAGCTCATTTTTGCTACTTTTACTGTGATGCATGTGTGTATATATGTGAGTGAAGACGATAGCGTCTAAACTCTTCGTTCGACATAGCTGAAAGTTGGTAAGTTTGTTATAGGTGACCGTAGCATGAACCCTATTGATTTTGGTGAATTACACTTATAGTTTTTTAAAAAGGACGCAAAGAAAAATACTTTATCATTATGGCCTATGAGCCAAAAATTCTGCATAAATTTTGGTGAATCTAGAAATTAATTTTTTTTTGCAGGAACACAAAGAAAATTCTTTATCATTATGCCCTATGGGCTCAAATTCAAGTGCGATAGCGTTTAAACGTCTCATCCGATTGAGCTGAAAATTTATATACATGTTATGCATTACTGTCACACGAATTGTATGAATTTTCGAGAACATAGCATTTACAGTTTTTTTTTTTTTTTTTTTTTTTACAGATCCGGGGTTCGACTCCCGGTCCAGGCATTATTTTCACTCAGTCGAAAAATAAAATTTCAATAAATATTATTTTAATAAAAAAAAATTGTATTTCTTTCTCCCATTGTTTAATGGTGTTTTCCATTTCCTGCGGCTTATTTCTGTCGAGCTATCTACATGATAGACCAGAGATGTTTCTGCCTAAAGGTTGTCTGAGTGTGTAATGCTGACCGGTTGTCGGCCTGGATAGCTCAATTGGTAGAGCCTTGACCTTGTAAGTCATAGATCCGGGGTTCGACTCCCAGTCCAGGCATTATTTTCACTCAGTCGGAAAAATAAAATTTCAATAAACAAGTTGTTTTTTCTTTTATTTGCCAAAAACGTTCAATCACTTGATCTTTACTTAGCCAATGAAATTGTTCTGTTGCAGCAAATCAGGACGCTCCGAAACGCACTTATATAGAGACTCTTTGAACTGTCCATATTGAAAGGCAGAACAAGACCTCATAAAATTAATCAACTTGATCAAGCATAGCTACTATCTATTTAATCTACCTATAATATACCATTAAGAATTCGATTTAGTCACGCAATTAATTGTAAAATACTAGAAAAATGATAAATATGGCACCCAAACTTATTGTTTTCTGCTGAAAAATATATTTTAAACAATTTATTTGAGTAATTTTTTACTTTCAATAATGTTTGGCGGTCTAGTTCTTGACCATCAGTGATCCGGACCTGGACCATGATCTGCCATTGCCAACCGTTACTTTAGGCGACTTGTTGGCTATGGAAAAAGCTGAAAGAGTTTTGAAACCAAATTCTAAATGAGTCTCTAATGCAAATAAATACTAAATCTGTCCTACATATTTCCGTTTATGAACACCAAAACATTAAAATAAAAAAAATGAAAAATATGTTATAAGTAATTGAAAACTGTAAATCATGGAAAGGTCTTTTAACATACAGTTTGGAAATATCAGATTTTATAGCTGTTTTCATCAACTTCTTTTATTGTATTTATATATGTGTATAGCTTTTTTTTTTTTTTTTTTTTTTTTTTCCCTTGTAGGAAATGGCTTCTCCTCATGAAAAGTATACAACCCCAGAAATACCAAGAAGTCTTTTAAGTGAATTGGTGAGGATATATATTACAGCCATTGACAATCCATCACATTTTCTCTTCACAGTGGGAGAAGGAGAACTTTTTGAAGAAAACATAAGAAGACAACGAAAAACTAAGTAAAATATTTTTGCAGATTTATTTCTTACTTCAGAAGCATACAGTTTTTTTATTGTTTATTCTCTTAACTGTATTTTTAAGTTACATATTATTGTTTGTTAGATCTAAAATCGGCGAAAGGCATGATTTGGTTCCAGATATCTGTATAAAAATTTGATACATTTGATTGTTCGATTTTAGAGGGGTGAAACAACTTTATTTTTTCAATTCGTAAAACTTGAGAGATCAGTTATAACTTTAAAAAAGCAAACGAAAAATTATGCGGTTCCCATTATTGATTAACCCTTTCTAAATGTACGAACTTATTACATCAACATCATTTAACTTTCAATGTACTTTGCCTACGTGGTCACAGAACGGAGAGACAGAAAGACAGACAGATAGGACAATTGAATTTATAATTACTCTTAAATATTTTCAAAATTACTAAAAACACTTAATATAAAAGAAAATACAATTCCAGCAATTTCCAATTGTAGACCTTAATGTATCTAAATATTTTAGTGTTTGCCTGTAAATCTTAATACTAATCATACTATATTCTGTAGAAAGTACTTTTTGTGCATGGTAATAATAAATGTCAATTTCATTATTATTTGTGCAAAGTAAATGTACTAAAATATGGTTTATAGAAATGCCTTTTGCAAAACGCATGCTTTGGAATTCATTTCAGTGTCATTGTATATAAACCAGTAATGTATTTACCCCAGTTTGAACAGAGAAATCCCGTATTAAACTTGAATAAGATTTATTTATTACCTTCAAGAAATTTCATTAATATTTGCAGGAGCTAGAGCGCGAAAAGACAGACAGCCCTTCAGATAGACAAACTAAAGTCAAAGTTAACAAATGTGAAACCGGATCATCGTTTTCTTAGATTTAGATCTGTTGGTCTTAGTAGCATAGACTTTTAGAAGTTTCGACTGTAAAGAACAATTTATTTATTTATTATTATTTTCTTTTTATTATACACATTCACTCTCTCATATAATCCGTGCACAGTTTTATTATTGTTATTATTATTATTAATTAAAAGATTTCTCATAAGCTACTAACATAGACTAATGGTATGAGCACCAAATTTCTCTATAAAAGCGAACAATTGCTGAATGATAGGCTGTGTAATCTTTCCTACTGGCATGATAGAGTTTGCGCATTTGCTACGTAGGAGAGATTGCGCATTGATTCCATTAAATTTTATACTAAGAGAGATTATGCAAATTATTGGTAATGACAAGACAATGGTAATGAGTTTATCGAATGTCTAGAACTGTACCTGAAGACAACTTCCACGAGTGACTGGGATAATTTAACCCATTCGGGACAGCGCATCTTTTTGGAAACCGTCCCCAGAATCTGAAATTGGACATTATTCACATACTTGCCAACTTACTAATTAATATTCTGTAAAATTGTTAGCACCTGCCCCTTATTTTACACCAGTGTTCTTTCAAAGTTTTTTTTTATTATTATTTTATTTAATCGTAATTACATTTGAGGAAAATTTCTCTAAAAATAACGTGGTATGTTAAAAGGAATGGGTTCTAACAATTTCACTTAATATTACACTCTAGGACAAAAAAACGACGCACCAAGAAGAAGTAATGCAAATTGGACACAAATTGACATGAACACAGGTTTCAATGGAGAATGCAAAATTTTAAAGTTTGACTGCCATCGAATGAGCATGTGACTCTGCACCGCATCTTAACTGCGCCATTGGCAGAATATTGAAAAGGAGAATTTTTGAATCCAGGTCATAAATTCTTTGAAAATTTTATTCCGTCTTAGTAATTATGCCTCGCATACAGGTGGGCAAGCAATATACACAGATGTCAGCATTTAGAGAGGTGTGTAGTTGGGTTGAAAGAAGCTGGTTGATATAATTTGCGAATTGTTTGACATTTGGATAGGAACGATGCCACTGATGATATTGGCAGAAATGGGTGAACCATGGCCGAACACAGCATCAGGGAGGAAGAAGTTGGCTTAGAGAGCGGACAGAATGTGAGAACCGATCAATCATCAGAACGGAACTCAAAGCCCCAAATTCATCATTATCATCGATTCTACGTGCAACTGGTAATTCAGTGACTGCAAAGACCATTAATGGGCGGCTTAGAAAAATAAGGCTGAGCTCATGGAGTCCTTTGTGCGGACTGCTATTAAATTTTGTATACCAACAAGCAAGTTTACAGTGATAACAGGATTGTTCAAACTAGAATGTCACTGAATGGAGTAAAATTGTCTTCAGTAATGAGTCTCATTCTGATTTGAGCCTCGATAACTAGCAAAGATGCGTTTAGGGACGCACCGAAAAAAAGGGGATTCCAACTTGACTATCGCCAGCCATACGGCTTGATAACCAGGAGAAATAGTTTGGGGTGTCATTTCATTTCATAGCAAGATCCCTTTGGTTGTGATATGTGGCATCTTTTTAGCATAGCAGTAAATAGACGACATTCTGCGTCCCATTGTGTTTCTCTTCATATCACGCAATCCTGATCATATATTTAATGTCCGCCCGCGCTCACAGATAGTTTCCAATGCTTGTTTTCTTGCTTGTCCAACATTTTTTTCTCCAGCAAAGTCGCCAGATCTTTCTCCCACTGACAACGTTTGGAGCATCATGAAAAGGATCCTATAAGAACCTAAGAATTTGGTAATCTAACGCAGCAATTGGACAGAATTTTGCATGAACACATCAGTCAAATCTATCAATTAATGCAAAGCCGAATAACTGCTTACATATAGTGTCTGATTTAAGGCAGGGCATTCGGGGCATGAGCCTTGTGCCCTCACACAGAGGGGGGCCTCCAAGAAATTCCATCACACAATTAAAAAAAAAAAAAAAAAAAAAAAAAAGTTAAAATCAAAAAATTTCCAAATTTTGCTATAATGATCGTTGTTTTCTGGGGTTTTTTTTTTCATCAAATTTTCTGAAACTGTAATCATTTGTTTTTCTCTTCATGTACAGTCGGGGAAAAAAAAAATCGCAGCACTCGACATAACTTCGTTGCTAATAGACGTAGAAAAATGTAATAGAGCAGGCGCATGTTTGTAAACAAACGACGCTATTCTGAAACTTTTGCGCATGTAGGCAAAATATCTGCCTTTCCATTGGTGCCAGAGCCCGACTATGCCTTTTGAAGACCCGGGGCACTGATGCTATTCGGAGGCCCCCTTACCCTGCTCTAAAGAGCTTGCCAGAAAGAGCCATTCTCAAAATCAAAAATAAATGAATAAAAATAGCACGTTTTTTAATTTTTTCCTTCAATTATACTTTCTATTTCCTCATTTTTTTTAGCAACCTATAACAAAATCATTAGCTTTATGTTCAAGACAAATGAAAAACTGTAGCATATTGATCAGCCAATGTGTAGGAAATGAGTCACAAAATTTGATACTTGTTTAAGCTCTCTAATAAAATATAGAAAGAAAAATGTAATCAATTTTTGTTTTTAATACACATATAATGAAGAAATTTGTACTATTTCTTTTCAATTTTTGGAAATGAGGCCCCCTAAATTTGGAGGCCCTGGGCCAGTGCCCCGTGTGCCCGTGCCATAATCTGGCCCTGATTGGTGCTTTATCCCACCTTTTGCCTACATTCTAAAGTACGTGCGGAATCATCTGTCTCATTGACGTCACGTGCGCCTGCTCTATAGGTATCATTCGATGGGGAATTGTGAGTAGTTTTAGAAAATAAACTGAAATTTTGGATTGGGGGTCGTCTACATATTAAAACACGCACCAACTTTGTTTTTTTTAATGGTAATGCCCCATTTTTATTGTATATTTGAATTTTTGGGATTGTGACAACGCGAAAAAGTATATTGGTTGTATATTTTACTTATTTTCTCACAGAGTTATAAGCGTTCAAAGTTTGAAGGGGCTAATGTTAAATTCATATTTCAAACTTTTATTAATATCTTCACAAAAAATAACTTGATTGATATAATTTTTTATTTTTTTAACGAGATACAGTGAAGAAACCCAAACATAATGCATCATTACTTTTGATTCTGAAAAATATTTTTCATTTTGAAAATATTAATAAATTCATATTCATAAAAATTATAAATTATGACCTATATTAATTTTTACATAAAATGAATCCTAATGCTGAAAAATATTGGTGTGCAAATTTGCAGCTCATTCGAGTTATTAGTTTTCGAGATATAAATAAATCTTTCTTTTGGAGTGGTTTAGGGGGGGCCGTCTCTTATAAAGTTTTGTGTGAGATAACGAATCAAATCTTAAAAAATAACAAAGAAAATTAAACAAAATATGTTTATTTTTTATTTATGGGCCAAATTATATAACAATGTCATCAAGCGCAAAGAAATGAAACAAAAATGAGGATTTTTAGACATTAGTGTTAGCATCAAGAATTCCTGTTTTCTAAAGAAGACAAGCCCCGCCTTCATCGTTCTTCAAAACAAAACAATACAGAAAAGAAAAGTAAATGTGACATTGATTATTCGTGTTAAACCCCTTATTTTATGTTGACAAAAATATGCACAAGTGGTATTTACTTCATTGATTACTGGTGATAAATTCTGAATCTTTTAAACGAACACTAGAAGAAAAAAAATAATAACTAAATAGGCGGGATTACTGTTTTGAATAGAAAAATAGGTTAAATGTAAAAATTGTCAGTTAAAAAAAATGAATGGAATTGGAATGCAAGACAGATTTGTAAAATCGTTTCTTAACTACCATCATAGGCTCAATCATTTGCTTCCTATATTGCTTTATTTTTATTTATTTATTTTGTAGGGGGGGAGAATTATTATTTTAAGGATACTTTAGTCTTTAAAATTTTATTAGTATATTTTAACTTTATATATATTTTTTAAAATATACTTTTACTTTTATAAATATATTTTAACACTTTTTGCGACTGCAGGATTTTGTCTTTTTGACAGTAAGATCCGCCTACGGGCATTATTCTCTCAAAATAAAATATTTCAGAACAAATTTTCTGTATTTACAATTATATTACAAATGGATATATATTATAATTATATTCTTTCTAATCAATATATTTCTATCCATAGTATATTTTATTGCGAAAATATGAACACTGGGTACACACTTAAGAAATAAGAAACACACAAATTATAAAAGAAACACCCACTGAGAGAGTTAAAGATTTTCAAATGACGTGAATCTACGTCAGCAGTCGCGAAAGGGTTAATTAAGAAATTATATTTTCATAGAAATTATAAAACGAATCGTACAGTTCTAAAGAGTTCAACTGACCCAAAACTGATAAGTGCGATTAAAATTGTTTAATATTTACTTCATGAACCCTTACAATAATTTATCCGAAAAGATTTAGTTTATGTGTTGTTGTATATATATATCTATATTATTTCATTTCGTATGTTATGTTATACCTACAAAAGAAAATTTAAGCTTTATTGGTGATCAGTACAGCCAAAATAGACACTTTTACTTGAAAAATATTGCACTTTTTTCAAAGAGTACAGTCTGGACCAATCGCAAGTGTAATGTATTTAAATAGACCTAAAATTATCAAAAATAGTACGGAAGTTTATACAAATCTAAGGAACTGAATTCAGGATAATTAAGAAACTGGAAAAAGATCAATGTTTTAATTAATTTTATAAATCTTTTTTTTCCTGAAAGATTTCCGGTGTAAAACATTGAAATTTTGTCTATTTCTTATAGGATCTTAATTTTATTTTTCTACATTTACAGATAACCCCCTAACACATTTTTGATTATAACTCTATAAATACTAAAGATAAAGTATAAAAGCAGTA
This sequence comes from Salticus scenicus, assembly GCA_963930645.1. Classification (NCBI taxonomy): domain Eukaryota; kingdom Metazoa; phylum Arthropoda; class Arachnida; order Araneae; family Salticidae; genus Salticus; species Salticus scenicus. The sequence continues at coordinate 146,727,550 of OZ005657.1, read as the reverse complement.
TATTTTTCTGTACTGCCAGACTCTCAGAAATTTAAGTATGAAGTCAAAATTGGGTGTTGCCATTGAAAAAATCAAAGATGGCGCTCATTTAAATATGTAGACAACCCCTAATTCAAAATTCGACAGCATTTTCAAAAAGTGCATTTAATTTCCTGTTGAATGGTGTCTACTAAATTTTTCTGCATCAATTAATAATGAAATTACAGCGAGTGCTGTGATTTTTTTTTTTCCCCGACTGTACATCACATCTACCAATTTTCGTCCCATTTGGATAACTTCTTCATGGTGCGTCATTTTTTATGTCTTACAGTGTACTTAGTTAGTTGGCAGGTATAAATTCAGGAGTGGCAACGGTTGACAAAAGCCACACCTCTGGTAGTATTTATCTTTTGAATTAAAATATCCACTTTTGGTACAAAAATATTTTACACAAACCTTACAACAACATCATTTAAATGCAATTATTATTGTTAACAATTTAATTATAGTTATCTTTAATTGTAGTTAAAAGTGCAATCTCTCCTACCTATACGTGCAATCACTTTTACCCCATAAGAAAAGATTGCACAAAATAGCTGTCTTGGTTTTATTACATCTGATTCTTTAATTTATAGCATAACAACAAAATAATAATGGAAATGCATAAAAAACAAATGAATTCAAAACCATTCAGCAAGAGATTAGCAAAAAATTAATATTTGGATCTTTTATATCATTTTGCTGAATTGTGTGCTAACTCTCCTAGCTTTACCTTATCATTTTTCTAGAGTAAACATGCTTTAAGCCTCTTAATAGTACATGTTAGTTCTGCTTTGTTTAAAGCAACATAAACATGTTGTAAAGGGCTTTAATAAAAATCTATTCACAGGTTATAACGTTACGAAATTTTTTTGTTTGTCCCTGCTCCACTAAAAATAATCGTAAGATAATCTTAAGAAAATATCATTTTCTAGAGAAATTCTAGAGTTATATCATTTTCTAGAGAAATTCTATAGTTATCAGAAGAAATTTTGCAGATTTAGATTTATCTTCAAAATGTCTGCAAAACCTTTAAAGACATTTTGGAGACATAATGCAGGTTTAAAATATTTGCAGATTTTTTAAAGATGTGACACAGACATTTTCAACATTATAAGTTAAGCAAAAAGTTAAAGTTAGACCTGCAACATATCTGAAGAATTTTTGCAGACATTTTGAATTGTAAATATGCTCATAAGTATGTATGTGAAGGTGATAGTGACTTCGGCGATTTGCCATTTCTTGGCTTTGATATTAATACTAGTAAAAATTCACAACAAAATGTAAAACTTTGACTTTATATGCAGCAATTTTCAAGAAGAATGCAAATCAAAAGTAATGCAACTCAACTTACAGATTTGAGGATAAAAAAAATGCGTGTTTGTGTTTTGTTTACAACTTAAACGAATCACGAGCAAGGCATGAATGTTTGTGAGGCTCTCATAAATATATAAGATATTGTGCATTGTAATTGTGAATTGATATAATGAAAATATCAATGTAACTGTAGTCTGAAAGCTTCTAAATAAAGGATAATTGACAACTTAAATAAATTAGTCCCAGTGGCGGATTTAAGGGGGGGGCTAGGGGGCTGAAGCCCCCCCCCCCCAAAAAAAAACACTGACATTCACAATTGAATATTGCAATTGTAAATTTGTTATTGGTCTAGAATAACACTTTGAAAAATCTTAGCCCCCCCCCCCCCCAAAAGCCAAGTTCTGGATCCGCCACTGATTGGTCCAACTTAATTAAATTGGTCCTGGTGCAGTGCATGGATGTTTCCAGCCTTCCATGTATATATTCAAAGATATCCTGTTCTGTTTCTGTGAATTAATGTAATATGAGTCATTCAAGATAAAAGTCATCGTAACTATAAACCTCAAAGCTGGTTTTAAAAAAAAAATTAAATTGTGAGCCGTACCTTATCTTATTGCAGTAGACAGCCAGAAATCCACCAAACTAAAATCCGCCAAAGTCCGAAATCCGTACAGCTTTTTAGATACAAACAATGAAATTTACGTTACAAAACTGCAAATCAGAATTTTTGTAAAAGATCTTGAATGCAGATTTTGTTCTCGCATTTTATGATTACAATAATAAAAATATGAAAAACTGCAAGAACCAAGTTGCTAATAAGGAAATTATCAACAGTAAATTAAATAAAAGAAAATTATGATTATTATGATGATGAAAACAATGAGAAAAACAAATTAATTTTTAAAAATGCTATTTGATGAAGGCATAGTTGTAAAGAAGAATCCAGTTAAATTCTTCAAAAAATAAATTTGTGTCACAAAAAAGAACTGATGACTATTTACAATACATATATATATATATATATATATATATATATAATCTCAATGATGTATGTGTGCATGTTCAAGTATACTTTAAAACAAACTGCATGTGAACAGATTTTGTCTAAATTTGACGAATATTTTTTTCATTTTTATTTATATGTTTTCATCATATATATATATATTTAATGTTCAGTGTTATTCTTATGTAACTAATAATTTAATATACAAATGAAATTGTGTTATTATTCACCAGTATATGTTTAGTTTGATTAATATTCTGCTTTTATTATTCAAATTGAAAATGATTTTTTATGGGCTCCTCCAAAATCCAACAAATCCTAAAATCTGCTTAACCTCTGGTCCCAAGCTGTATAGATTTTTTCTTTCTACTGTATCTTCAATTTTGATAAAAATGTGCAGTGTTTTAGCTGGAGACATTGTTGTTTTTATACAGTATGTTAAATACAAAGCCTAGATGAAAAAATATATCTAGTGAAGCAAGATATTTTCGAAAATAATTAACCAAGAGTTTTCTTTTGTAGATATATTCTTAGAAATAATAAATTTTGCAGTAATTCAAAAATAATAATTATCTTTTATTTTTGCCGCAACCATTACTCTAGATGAATATTTCGAATTATAAAAATAGTCAAAATGAGATGCAGACTGCATATTTTTTCTTAATTTTATATTCAAAAAATATATTAAAGAACATTAAAATGTTTTACTATATTATTATTATTTTAAGTAGGACGATAGGATTATTTCTTTCAGACAGTGATTTTGCTTTGTCACCATTTTGTGGTGTTCCACTTCCAATATGCCAGGATATAGAAATGCCTGCCAATATCCAACTTTACCATTTAATTTCTTAAACTGTCTTAAAATATTTAGAAATTTTATTGATAAACTCATCAATCATGAAAATTTATTTTAAGTAGTTTGGAGTGTAAGGTTGATTTTTTTATACCAACTATGTGAAAAATGCCAAAGCCGAGAATTGAACCCATGTCCTCTACTTAACGTGACAATGTTTTTTTTTTACTGAGCTACCCCGGCTGCTAACTAGCTCAACATTTCTCATATAATAACGGTTACATCTACATTTGCAGATACCCTGCCAATGGTTATTATGTAAGAAATGTCGAGCTGGTTATCAACCAGAGTGGCTCAGTGAAAAAGCATCTGCACGTTAAGCAGAGGGCATGGGTTCAATTCCCGGCTCTGGCATTTTTCACGTAGTTGGTATAAAAAAAATCAACCTTATACTCTAAACTACTTAAAATATTTTGTCAAATCCGTAAAAATTTTTACATATTTAAAAACCTACTCTTAAGCTAGCGATTTTTCCTCATTTGCCTGTAAAAACCAATTGCCGAACTTGGTATCCGAGGCCATCAATATTCACAAATTGGATGGCTTCTAAATACATGTTGGCTATATCTTCCAAATACATATTTATGATGGCTTCTGAATATTTGATGGTGACATCTTCTGAATATATATCAATGATGGCTTCTGAATATTTGATGGTAATATCTTCGGAGTACATATTCATGTTGGCTTCTTACTCTGTGTTGGTGGTTGGCGATATCTTTCTGAATATATATTGATTATAGCTTTTGAATATTTGTTTGTGATGACTTAAGGATAGGTATAGATTATGGTTTCTGAATATTTGTTGGTGATAACTTGAGGTAATGTAGAGATTACAGTTTCTGAATATTTGTTGGTGATAACTTGAGGATATGTATAGATCATGATTTCTGAATATTTGTTGCCAAGGCCTCTAGAATATACATGGATTACGGCTTCTAAATATTTGTTGGCTATTTCTTCTGGATATGTTTAGATAATGGCTTCTAGGTGGATTGCTACATCTTCTTAATGGTGATGTCTTGTGAATAGTTGAAGATTTCTATACATCTATATTTTTAAAAAAAAAAGGTTCAGTTACAAGATTGTAATATATAAATTAGTCCTGTTATACTAAACTAAATTCTGTTAAAGACAGAATTATTTTTTTCTTTCTTTCTTCTTTTTTTCAGTGTAACAGGACTATTTTTTTCAGACAGCGATTTTGATTGTCACCATTTTGCGATGTTCCCCTTCCAATATGCCAAGAAGCCTGCCAATATCAATTTTTAGCATTTAATTTCTTAAATTATCTTAAATTATTTAGAAATTACATTGATAAACTCATCAATTGTGAAAATAAGTAGTTTGGAGTATAAGGTTGATTTTTTTTATACTAACTACGTGGAAAATGCCAGAGCCGAGAATTGAACCCGAGACCTCCACTTAACATGCAGACGCTCTTCCACTGAGCCACCCCTGTTGTTAACTAGCTCGACATTTCTCCCATAATAACTGTTACATCTGTGTTTGCAGATACCTTGCCAACGATTATTATGTGAGAAATGTCGAGCTGGTTGTGAACCAGGGTAGCTCACTGGAAGAGCATCCACACGGTAAGCAAAGGTTAGGATTCGATTCAAGGCTGTGGAATTTTTCACATAGTTGGTATAAAAAGAATCAACCTTATACTCCAAACTACTTAAAATATTTTATCAAATCGATAAAAATTTTACATTATTAAGTATTCTTAAGTTAGAGATTTTTTTCTCAATCACATGTAGAAACCAATTGCCGATCTTGGTATCCAAGATTATCAATATTGACAAATTGGATGGCTCCTGATATTTATTGGTTATATCTTCCATATATATATATATATATATATATATATTGAGGATGGTTTCTGGATATTGTTGGCAATATCTTCTGCAGATATATTGATAATGGCTTTTGCATATTTGTTGGCAATATCTTCCGAATACAGTTGAAGATCTTTAATCTGCATACCTTGGTTCTAGAACTTGTGCGGATTATAGATTTTTGCAAATTATAGATCAATGATGACATTTCCTTGCTATATGAATTAGTATAAGGTACATAAAACAATAAAATTTATTTAATAAAAATTTAATAATAAATTTATTTTGTTTTATTTATATAAAACAAAATTTATTTAATGAAGTAGAAGCAATGTATAATTTAAACCCTTAAATGAGTGATTCATTTAAAAAAAAAAAAAAAAAACTGTACTCCTACTTCTGGACTGTATGCATCCAGATACTTGCAATGTGATTATTTTGATGCAGTTTTTAATGACTGCATTTTAGATCTTACCTTCAAAACAAATGCTGGTATAAATTTTTCCTTAAATAATTTTGTGTATTTTTGAAATACCACCCTAAAGAGAACATTTACACTAATGGTCCTTAAACATCTGTAAAAATACACAATCCCACCAACAAATAGGATGTCATTTTTTTTTTTTTCAACCCATGAGCAATGCTGTTACTGGCAGGAGTTAAAAAACTATACTTGCATGTGTTTTATTGGATCACTAAGTGAGCATCATTCAGACAATGTTCATATTCGCTACAAAAGTATAATTTTTTTTTCCTTTTAAAATTAATTATGTATATCTAAATTAAATTTTACTCATTTTAGTATGTGAATTAACATCATATTTTCTCATATACATCCAAAATATCACATTTTCGTCACTGCAAAATCTTTTGTTTACATTTGCAAAGTGAGTGTGGATTATAGACAATTGCGAATTATGGGTATGCGGATTATAGATCCTCAACTGTATATAATTGATGATGGCCTCTGAATATTTGTTGGTGATATCTTCGGAGTACATATTTATGATGACTTCTTACTATGTGTTGGCAATATCTTTCTGAATATGTATTGATTATAGCTTTTGAATATTTGTTGGCGATAACTTGAGGATATACATAGATTATGGTTTCTGAATATTTGTTGTCAAGGCCTCTAGGATATGCATGGGTTATGGCTTCTAAATATTTGTTGGCTATTTCTTCTGGATATGTTTTGATAATGGCTGCATCTTCGTAATGGCGATGTCTTGTGAACAGTTTGTGGAGGTTTCTGTACATCTATATACATATATATATATATATATATATTTTTTTTTTTTTTAAGTTACAAAATTGTAATATATAGGGGAAGGGTGGGCAAAATGGGGTACTAAAGGTTATTCTGGCCAATAACTCTGTGACAAATAGAAAGAAATGCAATAAGTAATACTTATTTCAATTTTACAATCTTAGCGGTTATTCTGCAGTATTGGAATTTGAAATACATTGCATATTTCATGATCTGCATCAGGGCCGTGCTTAGGGGGGGGGGGGGCGACAGGGGCGGTCGCCCAGGGTGGCTAAAAATTACAAAATTTCAGCAGAAAATTAGGTCTACTAAAATTGTTAGATTTTTTTAAAAACAGATAAAAAAAAAAAAGAGAGAAAAAACAAACTTGATATTTTTTCATCTGTGGCAACTCGGCAGTTTTTGGCTTTAAATGATAGTTTTCAGAAGCAGAAAGAGGGAATAATTTTAGTGCTGCACTTTTTCCCCTAGTGGCTTTATTTGCTTTTTAATAATCATATGTTTTTTGCAGTGTTCTTAATAGTAGAGCATCACCTATCGCAGTGGTATCCATCTCGTGCTCACTGGGCCAAAATTGGCCAGCCCAACAAAGTTTTGTGATACCCGATGGAATTCAGAATTTTATGCAATGTCAAACCTATAGATCAGTGGTCAACGGACTACTTGTAGTCAACGACAAAATTTTGGTGGCCTGCAGAAGAAATCTTGACATTATTTGCATTTTTTAATGTTTTATTAGAGGTTATTCTAAGGTTAATTTTTAACATAATAATTTCTAGAATACCTCTATTTCACAACAGTAAACTTAGAATTTTCTGGATAAAGAGACCTTATACATAAAATAATCTTTCATAAATAGTTATTGCTTTGAATTTTTGATCTGCGTAATGTAAGCGTAAAATATAATTTTTCATAAGATTTGTAATAATCTAATACAGTATACTATATTAATATAGTTATATACCAATAGAAATAGCAAGGAAGCAATAAAAACATGCCCATTTTCTTCCCCTATAATAAATTTATTACAATGAAACAACATTTAATCATCGTTCTTATGATTAAATAGGTATTTACATTTTCCTTGGAATAAAATAAACATATGTACTGTTTTATATTAAATAGGCATATTTCATATAGAAAAAATGAGCATTATCTGTACTTATTATTCTAGAAATATATTTACATTTCTTAATAATGTTAGAGATTCGCGGGACTTTATATTATGTAGAGATTGACAAAAATACAAAAAAGCTGAAACTGTATGCAAAGGCAAGACGTTGAAATGCAATACTAGAATTTTTTTTTTTATGGAAAATCAATTATATTAAAGTAATAAATATTTCTTTTAATCTTCAATATATATATATATATAAAGCTAAATGTGCAAAAAAGCTGAAATCAGCTGAAAAATCTCGTTCCTGATTATGATTTTAGTGGTCTGAGGAATTTTTAGTTGTGAATTTGGTGGTCCGTGAAATCAAAAAAATTGCGACCGCTGCTATAGACCAAGTTTCTCCCTCTCCGTGATTGTGCAGTGCATTTTAAAATTGTAGGATATGTAGGCTAAAATCTTGCCTAGTATGGCGACTAAAATCTTTTGCCTAGGAAGGCGGCTAAACTTTTTCGCCCAGGGCGGCTAAAAGTGTAGGCACAGCCCTGCTGCATATGAATATATTCAAAGCTGCAAACTTCCCCATTTTGCCCTACGGGATAGGGCAAAATGGGATACCTCTCAACTTAACAAACTTTACTGACATAGTTCACAAACGAACCTGTCATCGTCCTCATCAACACTGGCGCACAAGTCATGAGCCCATTTGTTACGTTTACTGCACTTGATTCATCCTTTTCCTTGTGCTGATCTTGCATTATATTTCATAACAGTACAAGTATGTAACATCTACATCATCTGGATCACTTGTCTGACAATATATCATCTGCTGGTAGGGTAGGAACGTGACTTCTCTTGGCTTGTGAACTGTCCGACACCCGACCTTTTTCCCATTTGACCTTTTGACCCCACCTCGTGATACCCGGTTTTGCCCTACAAGCAGCCATGCAAAACAACTAGGCCTACATAATAAATCACACTGATTGTTGTTCTGCTCTTTCATGCAAGTGACTTAAAAACATCCCGTTTAGTTAATACAAACTGGCATATTCGTATCTGCAAACTAGCCTAACAATTAAAATATCCAAACATCACACTTACCTTATATCAGGGTAATAAAAAAGTACATAAATCTTGGGAGCGTATCTGTCTGTGACTCTGCAAGCAGTATCTCATGTGGAAATGAATATCAGATACGGCACACACAACCTATAACAATGACATACAAATGGCATCACTGCATAAGGAGGGTTATCAAAATCCCCGTTTTGCCCACCCTTCTCCTAAATTAGTCCTGTTATACTAAATTAAATTCTTTTTCTTTCTTTCTTTTTTTTTTTTCATTTGTGCCTACAAAAATTCATGCAATCCTAACAAAAGCTCAAAACATTCAACCTGTCTAGTTTGTATTAAGTTTGGCACACTTCGGAAATAAATCATCAGACAGCATATGTAAAACCCATGTGAAACGTGTCCATGGGTAAACACATGGTGCTTGAAAAAAAGGAAGAAAGAAAAAAAATTGCAAAAATGTGCACTGCATGGTGATCACATGGTCCGAATGAAAGAACTTGAAAATGACTACTACTGGGTAAATCGTATGAACATGTTAAATGGTCATAATAAAACTATATAATTTTCCTAGAGTCTATGATTAACAGCGTCCAATACCTAACCTCTTCAACAGACAAAGCCCATGTTATTCTATAGGAAAATTTGTTTCTAGACTTACTCAATACTTAACCTTTTTTTTTTTTCTTTTCCTTTCATCTTCTCATGTGTGTGTGTGTGTGTTTAAATCCAATTTCACATTCAAAAAATTCACATCCGTTAAACTAATACCTGTTTTCTAAAAATTTATTTTTAATATTTTTAAACTCAAAAATAAAATATTTAAAAAAAAAGTAAAAAATAAATTAATTCTTTGGTAAAAGAGTACCATTTCAACAGTTATGAATTTCCTGAATCTGTAAACAGAAAAAAGTACTTTATATAATAAGTAATTCTGAAAACAAATTTCCCTGTAGAATAACATAGGCTTTGACAAAATTAGGTATTGTATTGTATGCTTTTAATGCGAAACTTAATCCATAATTTAAAAAAATTAGCAAGTGCTATGATGCGGTCAAATGATGAAATTTAAACGATTTCATCTTAATTTTATCCAATAACATCATTCCGATGTTGGTTTATAATAAAATAATTCTTAGTCCCAGAATACTAATGGTGAAACCTCTAGTCATTAATCAATGAGGAAATACTGACCAATGTCATTTAGTAAGACTTATTTTTAATTCTAAAGCCTGTATTTAATGTAATATTACTGTGAATTGGGAAATTAAATCTTTTTTTTTTTTTTTTTTTCCTGAAGCTTGAAAGAGATTAACTGTCATTACAGTGCAAGATAAACAGAAACAAACCCTTGTTACAGAAATATATAAAATACTAAAGCAAGCAATAATTGGAAAAGCTTTTTTTTTTTTTTTTATTTTTTTTAACATGTTCAGCACCAAGCAAATTCTTAAGGAAATCCCCGTCAGGCCATGTGCACTGCTTAGAAGTTAGAAGCGCGTTATGTTTACCGTGTTTCAATAAAATCCATTAAAATGCCTTAATGGGCAAGCAAATTTTAAATAAATTTTCAGTAATTACTTAAAACAATGTAAATATTTTAGTTTTATATCATATTTTACACTGTCAGTCACCGGTGGTTTGGTTGACGCTGCTTTATATCATATTTTACACTTGACGCGGCCTAAACAGAAAGTTCAGTGTCAGCCACCGATGGCTGACATGGCATTCAACGTGTTTGAAAAAAAAAGTGCAAATTTAATGATCTCATAAACTAAAATGCTAAAAATTTAGTCTCTGTAATTTTTTTTTATTGAATGTGTCTAAATGTGTAAATCTGTTATATTTTTCAAAAGTCTGGCTTTTGCTTTAATTCAAATTTAATTTAGTACATTTATTTATTTATTTTGTAATATTCAGTCTGCTATTGCCAAAGAGAAAGAGGATTTTTTTTTTTTTTTTCATTTAAATGATTTCATGATGCATGTAATTAGCTTTAATGTCATATGAGTAATTTAAATATTTGGCAGTCTAAATATTGTTCTTGTACTTTCACAGTTTTTTTTATAGAAATCATTTCCACCAGCACATCTTAAAAGAAGATGATCTAAAGATCAAAAATATATGTATTGTCAAAGACCCAGACAATACAATCAATTTTCACAGAGGTGTAATTGTTGGATTTCCAAGACATGACACAACAAAGGTATAATTTTCATGTTTCTTCTTTTTTTTTTTTTTTTTTTTTTTTTTTCAATTTATAATTGATAGGATGTTTCTTAAATTTAGCATTCAATTAATTTTAGCTTAATTTTATCTTTCTTTATCTCATCTCAGGTTCTGGTGGTTTACGTTGACTATGGAGGGACATACGAAGTTCCTAAGAATAACCTTTCCTATGTCTTGTATGAAACTTCATTATATATTGCATTATTTACATTTCTTATTTCATATTTTAAAAATGCAATCATAATTTATCATTTTAAATTTCTGACACAAAAATTTACGTATTAAATAAAATAGGATTAAAACTGGTGATCTTAACTTGAAATTTTTTAGTGCATAGCATAATAATTTGTTATTAATGTTAGGAAATTATGTGCACAGTGACAACTTTACCATGCTGTCGCATATTATATGAAAATCCACATTTGGTTTAACTTACCAAAGTTAAATTTAGGAAATAAATTTTAGCAATTTTTAAATCTGTTGTGGTAGTATAGTTATTATAATTAATGACAAACTAGTATTTTTACAGAAAATCATGAATAATTGCAATATAAAATTTTATTTTGAAATTATTATTGAAAATAAATAGTATTAAAAAAATTATCAACATTCAAATTTTAAAAAATTGCAAATAATATGAAACAGTTTTTATTCTATATTACCCGAATCGCCATCTTGAAGAATAAATCAACTTCAACAACCTGTTTGCACAGAACATTGGAATCAGACTAACTAATTAACTTAACTTCCTTACCAGAAATGCGCTGGGTTTTCTCTTATTTTGCTGCTTCATAAATTACCGAAGATAAATTAAAAAAGTTGTATGACAAAAAATCTTCTGTATTCACTGACACAAGGTGGACTGCGATTCATATACTTGAGGCCCAGTGAAAATGTTTGACGTGCTTCCGATAGGTTTCAGCTCCGTACAGCATACAGGTGGGATTTAAAGGTTTTTCATTTTACCCGACCATTCCATATTCCCCAACATACCCCTACATGACAAATATAACCAAAGTTAACCAAATAAATGTAAAAAAATAATAATAATTATTATTTTTGTATATTTTTTTTTTGTAGAAATTTATGTTTATAATTAACATTTAGAATGATACAGTTAACAATTAGATAAGAAAAGCTATTTTAAATTATCTATTTTAAGTCGTATGCAAAATTAGAGTGAGAAAAAAAAGCGGTGTTAAAAAAAATATTTATATATTTTAATGATAAATATTATTTTAATGGATAATTAGTGGCGGTAAAGCAATGGACGCTAATAATATTTCCAAAGCAAAAATATTCATTTTTAATTTCTTTTGATGATAATAATAATAATCACATGCAGTTAAAGAATGAGAATTTTGGATACTTACTTATATGTGAGAATTATTATAAGTTTATGGAGAGTATGAATAAACAATATAGTAAATTTCCACGATATTTTTAGTGTACCTCTTGCATGCTAATTCAACATTTAAATTTTATATTATTTTTAAAAAAATTGTAAATGTTTTTCTGAAAAGTTCCCAAAGAGTTATAAATTATTATTATTTTAAGTGTCGGGGATAAGTATGTGGCTTTTATGGAAATTGCAAATTTGAAAATTTTCTTACCGATATTGCTAATTCAAAAATATAAAATAAATTCACAAACAAACATGGGTGTGTTGGATTGTGGAGAATGAGGCCGATTGACTGCACTAGGATCCTAGACCTGAAGGGGAGTTCCTCCCCAGAAAATTGACGTTAAATCATCCTTCAGAAATTTAGAAAAATATGCATGAGTAGAGTTTCATTAATTTTAATCAATAGACATCAGTTAATTTAGCTTTTTTTTTTTTAAATAAAAGACACTTTTTAAAATAATAATAATAAAATGAATATAAAATACATGATGGTTATACAATTAAGTTCAACTCTAAAATGGCCACAAAAAGAAAGCTAATTGAAGTATTATCAAATTTGGTAATAGTTTAGAGGAAGGCATAGGTTGTTGTTAGTAGGTTGTGGGATTTAAAGTCGACTGACTACGCTAGGGTCCAAGGCCTATAAATAGAATGCACTCCATGGGGGTCATTCTAAGGGATCCTAGCACGTATTTATGTGAGTTTCGGAGAAAACCATGGGAAAACTCTGAACAGCTAGGTCGAGGAACGCAACCTGGGATCGAACCTGGTACTTCTCATATACTAGCTTTGAGCGCAGAACCACTCGGCTACTGGTGGGCGGAGGTCATAGGATTTTACTTTAAAAAAAAAAAAAAAAAAAACTCTCCTCCACAGGGGAAAGGCACTGTATGCAATATTTCCATGCTAAATAAAACATGAAAACATCGTTTTAAAATATTTTTTATCGTGTCTGAAAAGTGTTATAACATGTTTAACGTGGTGTCCATCATATTCTGAGAGCAACTTGAATCATATTACTGAATCTAAAAAAAATTAAGCTCTTGGCATATCAATATCAGATAAAAATGTTACGGGCACGTCAGTGCTTTGCATCTGTAAATTTCACCCATTAACCGAATGCCACAGAGGTTGTGGTCTGGTGACCGAGATGGCCAAAAAATTAGGAAGTTTTGGTCTACAATCTAATCATCTGATTCATATGGCTTAAATAAATCTGTAACACATGTTTTAATGGAAGTTGAAGCACCGTTCTGAACAAAAATGATGGTGTCTAAAAATGCCACATTACTGGAATTCAAGCATCACGAAATGACATATTATTGACTCTGATTGGGCAGCAGTCACAGTTTCATCGATTATTCTTCAATGAAAAATGGTTCAATTATGAAATTAGCTGTGGTACCACACCATACCATGATTTTAGGAGAATGTACTAGAATTGGGTGAATAACATGAACGATTTGTTTGGCCCAATGCCCAAATCTTTGTGTTACATGTACTGACATTGCCATTTAGGTAAAAATGGGCTTCATCCACCCACAAAATGTTCATTGGTCAATGTTTGCCCACCTTCATCCGTACAAGTAATTCCAAAGCGAACTTTTTTACTGCAGGATTGTTATTTTCAACTTTTCAAGTTCTTGAATATGTTTGATTTTGTATTAGTAGAGCTGCAGCACTTTACGGACAATTGTGTATACATCGTAACCATTACTCTGTGGTACGTCCATTCGATGTCCGACAGCATGTAATCTGTATGTCTCGTGTAAGCTTCTCGCAGTTTCTTCTGCTGCCAATGAAAACGCAATAATTCCTTTGATTTCCTTAAAAGCAGGTTTCCTATCCCGCTCAGGTACAATAGATAACGAACTTGTGGTTGCCATCATTTTTCTCATATCGTGTTGTGTCATTAGCTCTCAGCGTATGTGTCTTAAGGTAGGATACACTTCCAAAGCCCTCCATTCATTGATATCAAATTCAAAATAACATTTCATAAAAAAAGTGCGGTCATACATTGTCGATTCGCAACAATGCAAACAAAGAGGCTTACTTTTAGCTAAAAAATCCAATAACGTGTAAAGTGCATTTCATAAATCAAAACAGCATTGTTTCTGCCACAGAACAATTCTGGCTACTGCAATTTTTTATAAATTTCTCCACACATAATTTCATCTTATAAACAATCGAAAACATTTAAACCGATGTCCTCATGTCCAATGGCCAAATTCAGGATTCAAAAACCACAAATTAGCAATCAGTAAAAATCAATTTTCGGACACTTTTCACATTTTTGTAAGGAATTTAGGTAAAAATGGCAATGGAAAAAATGGACACGATAAATCTATAAAAAAGGTAATAAAATAAAGGAAAACGAAAAAGGATAATTTGAGAATTCTTACTAGCGAATTATATGCTAAATGTGCTAAAAATATCTCAAGAGTAAAATATATTTCATCTTTGGTACTGATAACATTTTTCACTGTCAGATATAAATGTGTATATATATATATATGTGTGTGTATGTAATTTTTGCCTTTATTAATTTATTTATTCATGTATTCAATATTTGTGCGATTTTATATCAATGTTAGTTATTTAAAAAAATAATAATATTAATAATAATAATGGTTAAATTTTAAAAAATAAAGCGTTGTGGATGGGTGGAGATTGGAGGCTAATTTTACTTTTTGAGCATGGATAAACAGAAAGGCTTTCTTTGTGTAGACAATGACAGGAATTTTAGGAAGGAAATGTTTTTCCTAGAAGCGTTCTCTAGTTTTTTCTTTCATCTGGCTATGTCATTGAGTTGCCCTCTACTTTTGTATTCTCACCTCACAAATCACAATCATAATCTATATAGTGGCTCTTCTCCTTATAGCCCTACTACTATATAACTACTCTTTGAACATTGAATAGATAAGGAAGATTTTAAAAGATCAGAATTTGTGATATTTTCTTCTTTCAGATTCGGAAAACCCCTTTTACTTTCTTTACAGATGTTAAAATCTTGCTTTCCTTTCTAGAAGAATCTTGTCGTTGTCGTATAAAAAGATTTAAAGAGATGAACACAAAAGTATATTATAGAATACACCTCTTTGAAAGGTCTGACATAAAATATTAAAAAGACATACAATCGAAATTTTAATATACAATTTTGATTCGTGCAAATTTAGTCTAGACAAGTAAATATTTACGTAATATTATTACATAAAATAATAATTAAGAATAATATTTTAAAATTTTTAATGTTTTCAAAGGTGGATCTAGTTTGTTATTTAATAGTAGCATTTAATGAAGTATTATGAATTTATATTTTTTTAATATAATAATTAAATTTTAATACTTATTATGTTTGCTTACCTTAAGTACATAATAATAATAATTGATGATTACATTGAAGATAGGCATTAATTACAAAATAACTTTTATAATCAGTCATCTGAAGCACTGATTCTCTATGAGTAGTAAATTTAGTCTCACAAATTAAGTTACTACATTTTTATTTTCTTTTATAGTCAAAAGAAAGTATTGGATTTGTAAAAATTTTCAACTTCCGGTTTTTGACGGAATATATGTCGGTCTGGGATGCAGGAAAAAAAAGCCCCAGTAAAAAGAGCCCCTTTTCACTTCGCACATTGCAAAATAATAAATACCAAATATTGAATTTAAAGAATGGCTTTCAAATTACAGTTTTAGAAATTTCATTTGATTTGGTACACCATTCATTTAGTTTATATCTGATGAAAAGGAAGGGGGGGGGGGGCTAGCAGCAAATTGAAAGAAAATGTTTTTACACTAACTTTTTACCGATTTTAATGAAACTTTATATAATCACGTACACTTTGCGACTATCACAATGAGTGTATTATATACATGGGGGGCAAGGGGAGAGCAGATGGAAATAAAATATATTCTTTTTAAAAATACCCTATTATCGATATTAAAAAAAAACATTGTATAATCACGTACAATCAGGGACCAATTTACTCACTTGGAGGCCCCGGGCACTCATGTTCAATGGGCCCTTTTCATCATACTTTAATATTACAAAAAACAAAACAAACCGAATATTTTTTATTCACACGTCCAAAACTTTTTCCACTTTTTATTTTATTGGTGCGTAACTTGGATTTAGTTAGCCTGTAAGAGTTTGGAATGCAGTATCAGTAGTATACAGTTTTATTTGTGTTTAGCGAAATTTTTGCAATTTTTTCAATGAACTGATAGTTTCAATGAACTGATAGTTTCGAAGATCATACCGCTGATTTATATAACAGTGCAGTAATACCTCCATCCATTGGCAAAAAAACAAAAAACAATTATCATTATGGCAAAATTTGAAAATTTTTCATTTTAAGTATTTTTTTCTTTTAAATGTATGATGGAATATCTTGGAGGCCCCCTCAGTGTGAGGGTCCAGGGCACATGCTCCTAATACCCTGCCTTAAATAAGGCATTGCGTACAATTTGTGAAACAATAACAGTAAGTTTCAGACACACTTGAAGGATGGGGAGTTAAAGAAGGGGGGGGGGAGGGCAGAGGAAAATAAAATGATTTTTTATATCACCATTTTACCGATTTTAATGATATATTTCATAACTATCATTTACTTTTTATGACGATCACAATGAATGTATTATTATATTAGGAGGGGGGAGGGACAAGGAGCGCAGATAGAAATAAAATATTTTATTCTTTAAACTACGATTATGGATTTAAAAAAAAAAAAAAAAACTTTGTGTATATATAACACACTGTTTAAGAAAAATTACAATGAGTATTACACATATCTGGATGGTTTACTAGGGGGGGGGGGGGAGGCAGAGAGAAGAAAATGACTGTTTTTATATCACTATGCTACTTATTTATATGAAACTTTGTACTATAAATTACATTTTATTAAAATTATAATGAAAGTTACCAACAGTTGATAAGGGGGGTAGCAGATAGAAATAAAATAATCTTTTTAAACAACATTTATTATCCATTTTTTTTTTTTTAGATTTTGTGTAAATGTCACTTAACCCTCGCTTTCCCAAGATCAAGGTGTTCCTGCAGAAAAATTGAATGTTTAACCCCTCCCCCCCCCCCCCCACACACACACACCAAGTATGTCTGACACATTACTGTAATTTTTTTCACAAATTGTACGTGATTATGCAGTTTTTTTTTTTTTTTAATCAATAATATAGGAAAATATAGAAGAAAGTCTTATGGTGGCTACAACATATATTTTTTAATTAATTAATTAATTATTATTATTATTATTATTTTTTAATCAAATTGAGAATTTTTTGACAATTCAATTTCTTGTATTGGCACACAGTATGTTTAATCATAATATACACCGCAGAGTATTAGAATTTATTAATTGCAAGACAAAAATGACTTAGTCATTAACTATAAACAATTTAATTTTGAATAGAATTAAACTTATAATTTATAATCAAAGTTTGGTTATATAGTTCAAAAAATGATTTTGCACTGAAAATATAAAAGCGGAGATAAGTTAAACTATTTTAAATCATAAGATTATATTGCATTATTAATATTATAACAAATTAATTAAATGTAATATTTGTTATTACATTAAGATTATTTTTATAGAATAATTGATTAAAATAACTTTTTACATTAAAAATAATTTTGTGGTCATTGTTTAGGTGTTAAAGCCGATTGAGAACTTGAAGGTCGACGACCATGATCTGGGATCGAACCCGGCATTTCCTGTCTACCAGTTTGGAGAGCAGAACTGCTCAGCTTATTAATTAAAAGTCCAAATAATTTTATTCAGCGATTTCAATTAAGCATAATAAATTATATTTTTAATAAATAAATTAGTTTTTTTTTATTGAAATATTTCATTAAATAATTTTTCAACTAGCTGTATACATATATATATCCCTAACAGCACACTTAGGCTTAACTTATCCACAGTACATCTTAAGGACGTTTCTGGGATGCCTTTTCATCCAGAAGACATCTTGAAGATATCCTTAGGAGGCGATGTGCTGTCTGGGTATATATATATATATATAAGCAAAATAATTAAAGCCAGATTCAACATTTAAAGTTTAAAATTTTTTAATTCAATTTGGCTTTAATTATTTTGCTTATTTATTATTGTTTTATATTTCCTTTTGCTGCATTTGTGCATTGGTTTATAAAAACTTTGTTTTAGTTCTATATATTTAATAATTCAAGTTTTACCCCATCCTATTTTAAATTTTATCTTATATATATAATTATTCATAGAAAATAAATCTTTTAATATTAAAAGTGTTTTAAATTAAATTTTTCTACTAAAAGCAGAAAAAATTGTATTAAGCAATCTCAGCTAATTTAATTATTAAAATTTATATTTTTGATGATTCGTTTAGTTTTTAGATAATTAATTTAGTCTTTCTATTAGAATTTTTTAAATAAAATAATTTTAAATAAATCTTTAACTTTTTTTTTTCATAATCTTTCAGTCTATCACAGAAAAATAAAATCTTTTAATATTAAAAGTATTTTTAAATAAAATTTTCTATTGAAAAAAGAAAAATATATATTAAGCAATCTCAGCTAATTTAACTATTAAAACTTATATTTTTGATAATTCTTTTAGTTTTTAGATAATTAATTTAGTATTTCTATTAGAATTTTTTAAATAAAATAATTTTAATTAGATCCTTAACTACTTTTTTTTTCTCGTAATTATTCACAGTAAATAAAATCTTTTGATATTAAAAGTATTTTAAAACAATTTTTTCTATTGAAAGCAGAAAAAATGGTATTAAGGAATCACAGCTAATTTAATTATTAAAATTTATGTTTTTGATAATTCATTTAATTCTTAGACAATTAATTTACTCTTTCTTTTAAAGTTTTTAAATAAAATCATTTTAATTAGATCTTTATTTCCTTAATCAACTATAGAAAAAGTATTTTTATGTTTAAGAGCTTTTTGAATTAGATTTTTCATTTTAAAGCTTAAACAACAGTATTCAGTAATAATTAAATTATTAAAAATTTACATTCTTAATAATTAATTATTTGTTATAAGAATGTATTATTAAATGATTTTTTAATTAAACTTTTATATATATATATATATATATATATATCATTTATATATGTAAAAAAAAAAGTTTTTTAATTAAAAGTATTTTGGTGGTTGTGGTTTAAGCATTAAAACCTATTGACAACATACACGTCCTAAGCCTGGGTGAAATGCCTTTCATAAGAGTTCTTTCTAAGGAGCCTGGCCTGTATATACACGATTTTTCAGAAAAAAAACATGGAAAATTCTGAATGTCTAGGTTGACAAATGGGACCTTGGATCAAACCTGGCAATTCCCATCTATCAGGGCCCACCAGCGGTCGAGGGTTTCTGCACTCAAATCTGGTTGACGTGAGGTGCCAGGTTCAATCACAGGTCCGGAATCGTCGGCCTAGCCATTGGGAGTTTTCCATGGTTTTCTCAGAAACTTGCATAAATATGGGCTAGGACCACTTAGAAAGACCTCCACTGAAGGCACTTCCCCTTGAATCAAGGACCCTTGAGTAGTCAATCGGCCTTCTTCCCAAACACCAACACTAACACCAGTCTATCAGCTTGGAGAGTAGAACCGCTCGGCTACTGAAATAGGCCTTTTAATTAAAAGTTAAAAAAATAAAATAAAATAAAAATAGTATTAAGTAATTTCAACTAATTTAATTATAAAAAATTACATTTTTAATGAATAAATTACTATTTTTTAATTAGAATATTTTAATGAATAATTTTTTTAACTAGCTTTTATAATAATAATTATTATTATTGTTGTTGTTGTTCATAGAAAAGAAAATGTTTTAATAATATTAAAAGTATTTTAATATAGATTTGTCTATTAAAAGTCAAAACAAATAATACATTCTAAATTTTTATTTATTTATTTTTTTTTTTTATTAATTTTTAATTATTTATAGGAAAATATGTATATATATATATATATATATATATATATATATATTAAAAGTACTTAGAAATAGATTTTTCAATTAAAAGCTCAAATTATTGAACAGCTATTGAACAAATTAATTTTATTATTAATCATTTTAATTTTTAATAAATGCAATCATTTTTAATTATATTTTTATATTAAATAATAATTTAATTTTTTTTTTCTATAATCTCCCATTGAAAAAAATATTTTTACATTAAAAGTACTTTTATACAGATTTTTCAATTAAAAGCTACCACATAACATCCATTTATATAACAAGCAATAACAATGATTAAATCTTAGCAGAAATGTAAAACGTGTTAAAAATATTGGAGAAATGGAAGTACATAGCTAAGCTTGTAACATTAAACAATGGGGCTTTATCCCACCTTTTGCCTACATTTTAAAGCATGTGCAGAATCATCTGTCAATGTTTATTTCAGTGATGTCACGTGCACCTGCTCTATTACATAGTTTGAAAGCAAACAAGTAAATCTTATCTTCAGTTTCAAAATATACAAGTTAATTGCTACCAATTTTACTGCTGCCTTTTCCCCAGTTGCCATTTTTTCTGGTTGCCATTATTTCCAGTTGCCATTTTTCCTGAGCACCTTTGTAAGATATTTGCGATTTCATATTTTGTGATCGCTAATTTGTAGTTTTAAATTTTAATCTGGTCCTTACTTCGTTTGATAATATTGTAAATAGTGTCATGTCCTTCCTGGTGTTGAATGTTAGAACTAATTCTCTTGAAGAAAAATAAAATTTGATGACCGCCTCTAAACATATTACAAAGTTTAAAAATATATTTGGTCGATCTTTTAAATATTGCAACGAAAATTCTAAAATTGTAATCCATTCAATAGAAACCGATCATATTCCTGACTTCGATAATATAAAAGTGCTAAATTCTGGTTTTGATAATTATAAATCACGTACTTTCATTGAGAGCTGGCACACTTCCAGGCATCTCCACACTATCAATGAAGCATGCGCACTAGCTCCTCAATATTTGGTACTTCTTTAAATTCCTTGGATATTCATATAATGCTTGCATATTGTGTTGTAACTGATACTGATGAAGAAACCCGGATGGGTTTCGAAACGTCTAGATTTAAATTATTTTTATATGTATATTTTGTTTTTAAATGTATTTTAACTTTTGTCTCATGAATAAAATAGCTTTTGCTTTTTATATTTGGTCCAGTAGTTTTCAATTTAAAATTAGATAAAAGGTAAATTCTAAAACTATATTAAAACATTAAAAACCTTTTTAAATTACCCATACAAGCACTTTCAGCTGCTAAAACTGCAGCCTTCATCAGGTACATCTTGGTGAACTGTGTCATCGGGTGGTCTTGTCATCTGCTTTCTTCCTTTTCTCCTTTCCAGTATGGTGTGCCACCCGGCGTCAATCTCTATTGGATCATTGTTGCAAGAGTCGTGATTCGCTAAAATTTCGACTATTTCTCTTTTTTGTTGCATAAAAATAATTATTGTAATGGGCTCTTTTGCTGAAGTTTTTGAAATCAATTTTAATATTTTCTTTTTGGTTTATTTTCGTTAAGGCTGTTGTTATTTTATTATATCATATCGTTTTCATGTTCTTTTATCCGTGTTTTTATTTTTCGATTTGTCATGAAAATAAAACAACTGGATTCTGTATAGGCATGACAAAATGAAAATAAAAACACGGATAAAAGAACATGAAAACGTTATAAGATATAATAAAATAACAACAGCCTTATCACAAAAAGAAAATATTAAA
Source organism: Salticus scenicus (assembly GCA_963930645.1). NCBI lineage: Eukaryota > Metazoa > Arthropoda > Arachnida > Araneae > Salticidae > Salticus > Salticus scenicus. The sequence continues at coordinate 146,705,684 of OZ005657.1, read as the reverse complement.
ATTGATTTCAAAATCTTCAGCAAAATAGCCCATTACAATAATTACGTTTATGCAACAAAAAGAGAAATAGTCAAAATTTTAGCGAATCACAACTTCTGCAAAAATGATCCAATAGAGATTGACGCCGGGTGGCGCACCATACTGGAAAGGAGAGAAGGAAAAAAACAGATGACAAGACCACCCAATGACACAGTTCACCGAGATGTACCTGATGAAGGCTGCGGTTTTAGCAACTGAAAGCACTCGTACGGGTAATTTAAAAAGGTTTTTAATGTTCCAGTAGTTTTCTTTTTATAGTTATTTAAAAATGAAAAATTAATTATAATCATCCTGTATGTAAACATTTCCTTTTAGAAATATATTTCAAATTGAGGTTTTTCAGAATATTTCAGTGAATAATACATAAATTAAACAAAATTAGAGACACGCTTTTATTTCAAAATGTACTAAACACTCAAATTCAACAGATGTGGATAATATACATGCATGAAAACTTCAGTTCAATCAGATAATGAGAAGTAGTTTAAAATTCAAAAAATATTTTAAAGTGGAGTTAGGGCTTAGCCCTCAGACCCCCCACTCCCTTCCTAAAGTCTGTTACTGCTTAAGTATGCAATGTCAAACTTTATACATGTATGCAAAGTAAAATGTCAGCAGAATCAGATGATAGAAAGAGGGTTAAAATTAAAAAAAAAAAATTAACTAGATTTGGAGGCCCAGGGCCCCCAGACACCACCCTAAGTTTTTTACTTGAACACTTACAGTCCTCAAAGTTATATATGTATTTAATCAAAAAATCAGCACAATCAAACAATAGAAAATCAAGTTAAAATAAAATAAAAAGTTGAATTGATGTTGGCACTATAGCCCTCCAAACCCCCCAACCCTACATCCGAAAATACTTGAGCATGTATTATAAGCGGAGTTATATATGTATGCAAAATTTCAGCTCAATCAAATGATAGGAAGTAGGTGAAAATTTGATTCTTAAATTTGACCCCCACGCACAAGTAAATGAGCGACATAACAAGCTAAATAAAATCGTGTTAAAAAAAAAAATGACATGGCTTCATAAGATTTAAAAAAAAAAAAAAAATGAACACAGATTTCCAAAAAGTTACAAAATGTAGAATCAGTTAAGGAGTTTGCAGATCAATTATAGACAAAGCGGAATAAAAATTTAAATGTGTAGATGCATAGAAAAAACATTTTTTTACTGCTATACAATTTTCTGAACTAGTGTTCATTTTTAGAAAATTTACTGTTTCTTTTCTTTCCTTCTTTATTAGGAAAAGCCTCTTGAAGTTCCCAGTTGGATGCTTCATAGGAAGATTTGAGTTCCTGCAACCTCCACATAACGTAATTGCTTTTCTTTTTGAAAGAAATTTGATTCCTAAATGTATTCTTTAATTATTGTTTACAACACTTTTTCTCAAGCGACTGGAGCCCTAATAACATACAAATGCAAGAAAACAGCGATTAACAAAACAATGTTTAATCGTATTATTTTTTCAAAATAAAAACATGTGAAAATGATTGAAATAACTGTAATTTTTTTCCCCTTTCTTTTGGTTGTTTAATTATTATTATTTTTTTTTATGTATACAAAAATTCTAGAAATATAATTTCACTTGTTGATGTAGTTTATCATTCATTTTTAAGAATAGTTTCAGAATTTTTTAAAAACTCTTTTGCTAAAAATTTAACTGTGTTTATAATTTCAATTTATGTAATTGTCTGCATTTTCTGTAAATATTTTTAGAATTTCATAAAAATGATATATGCTATTCAAAATTTTCAGAATTACTGTAGATTTTTTCCTTATACAGCAACACTCTCTTGTGTACAAAGACTTATAAAATAATTCACATATATTATGGTCCAGATATGAATACTAACTTATAAGCACATTTCAAAATCTGAGCTAAACATACGAAATAAACATACATTTTTCAAATATTAAAAGGGATGTTTCCTAGAGAAAATGATATCATTCACATTGATGATTCACATGTAGGACCCCATGAAAAGGTTTGGATTCATTACAAAAATATTCCTCAGTGTGGCATCATTTACATACTTTGTTTAGAAGAATAACCCTGTTGTTTATGATTTTATTGTAATCTTTTGATATAATTGAGTGCTAAGTGAAACCATAGCCTTCTTAACTAGATGTCTGTCGCATAGCTCGGAACAATAGTTGAAATGGTAGACAACACCACCTGGTACAGATTGCGCAATTTTTTTATTCAACAGCCATCATAAATTTTTAAAAGTGGAATATGATATACATAAAAGGTGAACAGAATCGATGAAACGCCGATTATATATATAGTGTATCACTTCGTTAAATTATTGGTGACAGTTGAATAAAAAAGTCCCATAATCTGTACCAGGTGGTGCTGTCTACCGCTTCAACTGTTGCCTAGTTTCCGAGCTATGCGACAGGCATCTACTTAAGGAGGATCTGGTGAAACACACAAGATAATATAAGTTTAATCGGTAATATATAAGTTTCATCGGTCTAATCTTCAAGTTTATAGCTTGTTTCATCAATTGAAAGAAAACATGTATTTCAGTAATTAAGTACTTAAGAATCAAGTATAGTTTAAACAATGTACTTGTTAAAATGTTACTCGTTAAAATGTAAAATGAATCTAAGTCAATTTTGTATAAGTATTATACACTCTATAACAAAAAAAAACAACACACCCAGAAGGAGTAATGCAAATTGGACACAAATTGACATGCATACAGGTTTTGATGGAAAATGGCAAAATTTTAAAGTTTAGCTGCCATCGAATGAGCATGCGATACGCTGAAGAGCATCTTAACTGTGCAACTGGCAGAATGTTAAAAATGATAAATTTTGATTCCAAGTCATAAATTCTTTGAGAATTTCATTCCGCCTACTCAGATAGACAGTAACTATGCCTCACATACAGGTGCGCAAACAATATGTGCAGATGTCAGCATTTGCTAGAGGCATGTAATTGGGCTCAAAGAAGCCAGTTGGTCTAATCTGCGAATTATTTGACAACTGGATCAGAGAATGCCACTATTAAATGATATTCACAGGAATGGGTGAACCATGGACGAACACAGCATCAGGGAGGAAGCGGTCGGCCTAGAAAGAGGGCAGCACACGAGAACAGATCAGTTATCAGAGCAGTACTCAGAGCCCCAATTCATCATTATCATCGATCCTACGTGCAACTGGTACTTCAATGAGGTCAAAAACCAGTAATGGGCGGCTCAGAGATATGGGGTTGAGCTTGCGAAGCCCCTTGTACGGAATACTATTAACCTTTTTATACTGACAAGCACGTTTGCAGTGATATCAGGATCGTTCGAACTGGAATGTCACTGAATGGTGTAGAATTGTCTTCAGTGATGAGTCCCACTCTGATTTGAGCCCCTATGACCAGAGAAGATGTGTTTGGAGACGTCTTGGAAAAAAAGGGGATTCCAACCTAACTTTTGTCAGCTATACAGCCCCACAACCAGGAGTGATGATCTTGAAAATCATTTCATTTCATAGCAGGACCCATTTTGGTTGTCATCCGTGACATCTTACAGCACAGTTGTACATCAACGACATTCTACGTCTTCTTGTGTTTCCCTCCATATCACACAATCCTGATTGTATATTTCAGCATGATAATGTCTGCCCGCACCCAGAGATAGTTTCTACTGCTTGTTTATTGCTTGACTAACACTATTTTGGCCAGTAAAGTAGCCAGATCTCTCTCCTGCTGAGGACGTTTGGAGCATCATGGAAAGGGTCTTACAATCAGCTCGGGATTTTGCCAATTTAACACACCAATTGGACAGAATTTGGCATGATACCTCACAGGAGCACATCTGACAACTCTATCAATTAATGCCAAGCTGAATAACTACTTACATAAGGGTCAGAAGTGGACCAATGCTTTATTGACTTTTTACTTTGTGAGGCCATTTCTCTTGATTAAATCATCCAAATTTTCTGAAACTGTAATCATTTGTTTTTCGCCACACGTACATCACATCTACCAATTTTCATCCCATTTCGATAACTCCTTAGTGCGTCTTTTTTTTTTTTTTTTTTTTTTTTTTTTGTTATAGAGTATATTTATATATTTTCTAAAATATCAGATTTATCAACAGAGGACTTACACATTGAAAACTTTTTAATTCACAAAATAATAACATTTTCCATGGACTTATGTCATTGCATTAATTGGTAAATTTGAAATGAGATCGTAGTTTGACCACAGAGTTATTTATTTTACATGGAATCATTCTGGAACTCAGACTGACTGCAAAAAATTAATTTACGTACAAGCAAATTTAATAAGACATATACTAAAACAGAATTTTTTATATATCTAAAAACCAAATTCTAAAGCTCATATGATGCCAATTAATATGCAAGTCTAAAGGTATAATATAAAGTTATGATATACTTCTTGATTTATGTTAATATTTGTACAAAACTATTGCCTAAGGGATTTGAATGAATCATTCAATAACTTTAGCTAACCCTTAGCTAACGTTTGATGAAGTAACTGTATTGATTCTGTCAACCAGATAAAAATTATTACCAATTTTGTGAAGTAGTCATTGTTAGCCAAAAAAAATTTTGTACCTGGTTGTGAGCCCACTTGAAAAATCTGCTAAAAATGGGAAAATAAAAACAAAAACCATAATATATGCAGAAAACAAAATTTATTCATTTTTAAGGATTCAGTGGCTGAAATAATAACAGAAAACAGCATTTTTCCTATTCTATTTGTCATCTTCTTCGCCCTCCAAATCAGAAGTGCAATGCTTGGAAGTAAAATAATTTGCATGCATATTGGCATACTTCAAATGCAACAGACGATCACATGTATTGCATTTGATTGAGATGGCTCTTGTTAGGCATAGTGGCAGGTGCTTCAAACAGATGACACGGAAGTCGACATCATCAGATTGTTGAGACTCCAACTTTTAGTGTATTTGGCCGGCACTTTGAAATGTGGAGTTGCCTTACTTTCTCCAGGCTTCCTCTGGAGGGACTCATATGCTGCAAGGCAGTCCATATTCTCGGGCAGTAAATTTTATTGATTTCTTATTCACTGAGCAATCTGAAATTGCTTGACAATTACATGCGTTTTATTTTTTAGTGCACGAAAGAAAATTTCAGATGCTCTCTAATATATACTAACAAGTTAAAAGCAGCTACGTAAAATATACACAGTAAACTGTAACAGGAGGCTCAAATCAAGATTTAAGTATACCTGCTAACTATTTTACACCTTAATCTATTTTTTAATTATCTTTTTTTATTTTTTCTCTGTTTTTTTTCTTTATTTCTGTATTTGTTATTCAGACTTTTGTTAATTTATTTTATTTATTTTTATTTGATTATTTTATTTGTTTACTTATTTTGCTATTAAAGCTGCAGTTGAATGATTGTAAAATTTAATCTTTTAAATAATAAAACTCAAAATTTGAAAATTTAATGAACAATAATTATTGGATTTTTGTGAATTAAAAAAACATATGTAGTTTATATGGTTATATTTTTCTATTTGTAATATTTATATTATATTATGTATTAAATATATATAAGTATATATACTTATATGTAATTTTCTATGACTTAAAAAAGTAATTTTAGCTTTGTTTTAATTATAAAATAAAGTAAAAATAAAATAAAATGTTTAGATAAATAAATAATTTAAAAAAAAAGGGTTCCCTTTATTTTTACTTTATTTTATAGTTAAAACTAAAATTTATTTATTTTTTAAGTTATAGAAAATTATAAATATTACAAATAGAAAAATATAAAACCTACATTTTTTTTTTTTTTTTTTTAAATTCAAAAAAACTCATTATTATTTATTGAAATTTTCAAATTTTGAATTTAATTATAAAATAAAGTAAAAATTGAATGACATAAAATGTTTAGATAAATAACTATTACTAAAAAAAAAAATCTTGTATGTAAAATATCGAACCCGGGACGTCCAGGTTTGCAGTCATTTTATCTTACCAAGTATGCCACTGGAGCATTGACGGACGCTCAAAATAACTTGTACTCAAGAATTACTGAAACTTTAAAGGTCTTTTTTCTCAAAATTGTATGGCTAGTACACACTACTGCTTTTATATTTTGTTACTTTCATAGCATACTACAATTCTGCGCAATTTAAACCCGATCTGATTTTTCCATGTTGTGACCTCTCTTTGTTAGATATCCAGTTCTAAAGCATAGAGGTTATCAAACGATTCCAAATTGAAACAGTAAGTCTGACCTTTACCAAGTAGATCTAAAATGAATTTCGGTCATTGCAAGAAAATGAAAATTAACAAATATGAATATACATAAAATGTAAGTGCAAGTGGCTGACAAAGGTAGAAAAAAAAATAATTGCTGAAACAATAAAATTAAAAAGTTATTGATATATATATTTTTTTAAATCCAGATTACCGGTAGGACACTTTTCTCTATAAAAAAATTAATGATGGATTTCATTACAGGCCTTATCTTGGAGCTCCCAGGGTGTCAACAGGCTGCGTCAACTTTGTTTAAAGAAACCTTATCTTGCAAATTTAAAGCAGTGTGTAAGTAAATGATTTTTATAATTTAATTGCATATATACTTTCTGCAAAAACTATTTTAACTATTCATAAATAATAATAATAATAATAATAATAATGGGTAAAAATTTAATACGCATTCTCATTTTCTGCAAATATTTTAATTTATTAATTTAAATTTTTATTCTGATTTTTTGCACACTGGGCTCATTGGACTGTGATCATCAGCTAAATATGGATTCTGAACCATACGAAAATCCATGCTTAAACTGGCATTTCAACCTTGCATCTAGAGTTCAGATCACTAACAATTCGGCTACTAGAACCAGAAAGGTGGTCGATTCAGTATAACAAATATCGTCTTTCGTCTCTCTCACTTCTTGATAAATATATCATCACATCCATATATATCTACCCATTTCTTTATCTATATCTATCTAACTATGTATACAGTGCGGCACAAAAGTTTATGCACAAGCTAATTTTTTTAATAAAATGAAAAATATACACAAGAATGCTTCGAAAGTTTTACTGTATCTAAACAATTAGATTATGAATTAATGTTTCGAAAACAATTAATTGAAAGGAGAATAATAAATTACACGAAAATCAAAATTGTGATGTCGCAAAAGTTTATGCACTAAACAAAAATATTCACATTTCACAAAGCCCAAAGTTTCTTTAGTATGCAGTGGTGTTTCCACTACACCTGATGGGATCAAATATGTGATTTTTCATTGATAACATGGGCTTTTGGAAGGTTTTGGGATTGAATCTGTGCTAAGGTTCCTTGATTGCTGATCTGATTTCTTGCCCTGAGTAATACTGCTTCCCATTCTTATAGACGTCACGTGAAAGGATTCCCCAAACGTTCTCTATCAGATTGAGATCTGGGCTGAGTGCTGGCCAGTTCATCACACTAGTATTTTGAGATCTAAGCCATTCTTTAGTACAATGGGAAGTGTATATCAGCATATTGTCCTACTGGAAAATCCAGTTGGGACCACCTAAAAGTTCACCAAACAGCAATAAATGTTCACTCAGAGTTTCCTGATACTTTATTTGAATTTTGTCTGACATTTAGGAAGCAAAGAGCATAGCAGCCAAAAGTGCCCCACATCATGAGCGAACCACCAGCTTGTTGCCAGCTGAATATGTTCTTCAGATCTTTCCTCAAGTCTCGCAAACAGAATGAAAACACATCTGGTTCTGGACCATTTGAATTTACAACATGACTCTCTGATGCCATTCGACATCATGATGATGATTTTCTTTCATTTAACCTATAAAAGTCTTAATTTAGCCCACAAATAATGGAACATAGCCAATCATAGCACAGCTTTTTCCCACAAACATTGGAAGCTCTGCCTCGTTTAGTCGTCCATTTTTTTTTTTTTTTTTTCTTCCCCCAATCGGAGAAAACAACATTAATCCATTCATCACGATAATACGTGTGCTGTTTTGTCCATTGAAGTCTTGCTCGTTTGTGATACTGTTTCAGAAAAGGGTTGCGAACCAATATTTGTTTTTTGATGAATCCTGATTCAGTTATTTGACAGTGTCACGTGATATTTTTTATCCAATTAAATGACAAATTATCAGTTAGAGCCATTCTTTTAATTTTTCTATCTTCACGAAATGTGGTTTTTTCCGGTCGTCCTGAGCAAAACGCAATTTTTAATTGTTCTCCACATTGAAAAATGATATAAGTACCACGTTTGGCCAGATTTAAAATAAGTAACATTTGCAAAATGGATTTACCTGAAAATTTTATCTCCTACAGTTTATAGTCTAGAAGATGAGACTCACTTATCCTTCACCAATCATGTTTAAAGAGATATTTGCATAAAACCTCATTTGTGCTTAAACTTTTACAACATAATTTCGATTTTTTTTTTTAAATAAATCAATTTTTTTTTTTCAATTAATTATTTCTGAATTCAAAACATGAATTTGTAATCCAGTTGTGAAACAGATACAGTAAAACTTTCGAAGAATCCTGGTGTATATTTTTTATTTTATTAAAAAATTTAGCTGGTGCTTAAACTTTTGCACCGCACTGTAGTATGTTCAAAAAGAGTTTGGTGAAATATACGACGGGTGATTACACTATCTACCAATAAGTATTTGGACACTTTTGATTTTAGATGTTTTGTCAAATATCTAGAAAATTTCTTCAGGTATTATCTTAAAACTTTGTGGGTATAGAGAACATGTTATACCACATATATTTCAGCAAAAGTTTTGTCCTGAAGAGGAAAAGAGGACCAGTAAAAAATCAAACAAAAGTCAAAATGATTTTGTTCACCCTGTTAAAAGTAATGCTTGAAGTGTATTTTGGCTGTAGCATGTGATTATAAGGATCCTTTCTAATTATTTGTATAAATTTTTATGAGACTATCACATGTACTCATAGAAATATAACAGTTTCTTGAAAAAACAAAAAAAAAAAAATATCCACCTTTTTTAATTATAACACATAGAGTATTAGACTTAGTGCAAAGCCCTTTTTAGGAAACTTAGCATACTGCAATCAGACTGCAAAAATGTTAAATATCTTACTCAATATGAGCATTTTTACTATGCATGCATAAGTTTTTTAAAAATTTCATTTGCATAATTTAATAGCCGAAAGTATTGAGCTACTAATATGAAAGCTCCAAACAAATATTGTGTAAATTCAAAAAGTTATGAGTTATCAAATGTACGAAGTTCCAGTTTTTCTAAAAAAAAAAAAAAAAAAAAAAAAAATGGAAGTTGATAGGAAGTGTTTTCAATATTTATTTACAATCAGTGAACACTGTATTACCATTGGAAATTAATAGAATCAAAGTAAAACGCCTTACAGTTTAGCTGCTGTAGTTCACTTAATATGTCTTCTTTATAAGCAGCAAGGATCTCTTGTAAAATTGCAGGCAAACTTACAGCCCACTGATCTGTACTATAAGCTTTTAAGAAAGCTTTCAATGAACGATGTAATTCCTCAACCATCCCATTTATTTGCAGATAATAAGGTGGGGAACGAATACGTTTGATCCCTAAAAATTGAATGGAGCAATGCACTTTTTAATTACTGCGTCCTTGATTGGTTGTGAAGCGGGATGGATAACGAAACTCTGTGATACAATGAATGTAAAAAAATTCTGCAATAATTGTGCATTGATATTTGGAATCAGAATTGCTTCAGGCCATCGGGTGAATCTGTCTGTCATAGTTAGCAAAACAGTAAGAATTTCTTCGAGAAGGTGATAGTGGATCAACAATATCCAGGTTCACATGATCAAATCTCTTAATTTGGTCAGAAAAGGAACCTAATGGGGTTTTAGAATGCTGGCTAACTTTAGTCTTTAGCCTTTTAACACTGAATACATTGTCTCGACCAAGTATTACAATCTTTATTAATAGAGAGCCAAATAAATAAGAATTTTACTTAGTAGTGCATCTAATACCGAGATGTAATAGGTTATAAAAACTCAAAAAAATTTGTTTACGAAAGGGTTTGAGAATATATGATCTTGCATTACCTGTTGATAAATTGCAGTAAAGGGGGCCTGGTAAAATAATTTTCTTTAAGTATAAACTCTGTTGACTATTGATTAAAGATTTTAATTCAAGGTCGTTAACTTGTTCCTTCGAAATTTCATCATAATCAACAGGTTTTGGCATTGATATAGCATCAATCCTTGAAAGAGTGTCCGTTGTTACATTTTTAGATCCTTTTATGTGGCAGATATCATTTGTAAATTGTGATATAAAATCTAACTGCCTCATTTGTTTTGAAGAACTCCTTCTCCTTTCTGGGTGTTGTTCGAAAGCATACGTAAGGGACCTATCATTAATAAATACGCTAAAACATCTTACTTCAAGCATATGACAAAGTGCTTGATAGCAGCACATGCGGCAAGTAATTCCCCGTCATATGTGCTAAAATTTCATTCCGCTAGAGGAGTTAGTTCTGCCCCTTGCCTTGTTTTCGTTTCCTCGAAAAAAAAGGCAAGGGGATGACATTTGTTTTCAACTAATTTTGATAATGCTCCCACTGACTGCAAAATCCAATGCATCTACTTGCAAAATTAATTTATCTTCTGGTTTTGGGTGAGCCAGAAGGACTGCATTTCAGATTAATTTTTTGCACTTTTCAAATTGTGCTTTAGCCTCTTCCAAACCATTCAATTTTTGTTTTGTCGTTTTTCTCCACACTCCTCAAGTAATCATTTAAGATTGCTTGATACTGGGCTAGATTTGGTAAAAAATGCCTGCAAAAAATACGAAAATCCCAGAAGGCACTGAAGTTCTTTAATAGTTTGAGGTAAGGGATAGTTTAATATTGTTTTCACTTTATCAGGTAGGTGTTTTGTCCCGTTTTCTGAAATAAGATGGCCTAAGACGGAAATTTCTGTTACTCCAGAAACACATATAGCAGTGTTAGACGATACTGATCTAATTTATGGAGTACTGCATGCACATGGGCTTTATGTTCATTTTTGCTTTTGCTAAATATTAAAATATCATCCAAATAGATAAATAATAATAATAATTCTTCTAAAATTTCATTCACATACCATTGGAAAGTTTGATCAGTTCCGCACAAACCAAAGTTCAAGAAAGAGAATTCAAAAATTCAAAATGTTGTACATACCACTATTTTTTGAATATGCTTTGAATAGACTGGTAAGTAAAAATAAGCTCGCACAATATCAATTTTTGAGAAAAATTTACAACCATAAAGAGCATTGGAAAAATCTTATTTGTGCGGTATAAGGTACCAATCTGGTATCATGTGTGCTTTCAATTGGTGATGATCGCCTACTGCACGAATTCTGCCTAAACTTTTTTGCACAACATGCAAGTGAGATAATCAAGGAAATTTTGAAGGTCTGCATATACCTTGTTCCGTCATAAATTGAAATTCTTCTTTTACTAAATTATAAAGTTGAGGATATAACTGTCTGGTTTACTATGTATGGGAGGACCAGTTATCTCTATGTAATATGAAGTATTATATTTAAAAGGTGTAAGCTTATGAGAAATTTTTGTTAAATTTAGAAATTTGGCCAAAATTTTCTGATACATTGAATCTCTGGAGATAAGTTTAACGAAACAATAATCAATTTTTTAATAAAATCACACAATAAACTGTGGAAGGAAATCATATTTATTGAAATTTAATTTTTCCAACTGAGTGAAAATAATGCCTGGACCGTGGTTCGAGTCCCGGTCCAGGCATTATTTTCACTCAGTCGGAAAAATTAAATTTCAATAATCAATTGGTTTTGCCTAAGTTCAACTTAAGTGAGTTTTGTTACACTGTATATTAATCGGCAATATTCCAAAACATTGAAAAGTCCAAAAAATTTGCTGCAATAACTGGCATAGGAACAGACCCTATAATGAATTTCTAATTAAAGCTATGCCTTAATCCTAGGTCGACATTTAATAATTTTGTGCCATAAGTTTGAAATTTTGTATTATTAGCTGTGAATATCTCTAATGATTCTGGGTGCAATTATTTAACTGTTTTTGGAAGTGGAATACAATATACATCAGACCAAGAGTCTACTAAAAATTTAAATGAGACTTTTTATCTGAAACAAACAAGCGGCATGATTTACGGGCTATAGGGGTTTCTGTAGCCAAAATATTAACATCGACAGTTGATTTTAGTTTTCCCAGTTCAGTTCTCTTTAAAAAAAAGTAGATGGGTCACGGCATTTACAGACATTTTTTCTGAACGTCTCATGACAGAAACATAACCTGGACTCAAATTTTGCACCTGCTGGACCCTAACAGCACATATCGTCCATATGACATCCTCAGGATATCATATGGATGAAAAAACATCCAAAGGCCATCCTCAGGATGTACTATGGATAAGTGTGCTGTTAGGGGAGATGTGTAGAGTCTGTGTGGCAACCTAAAATACCGTTTCCGGGAATGGGAACAATCTCCCAAACGATATAGGGATAAATTCTCCACTTTCTGAATAAATGCAGCTATTTCCACACAGAGAGTGGACATTTTGTTTAGTGGTTGTCTGAAGGATTTACTGATTTTGTATGGGCTTGAATCACAGTGGGGGCGGAGCTTACAACACAGATACTATTAATGAATGGATCGGACTGTACCTCAACGATTTTGTCTGCAAGCTTTGCTAGATTTTCTAAAGATTCTAAACTAACAAAAAGTATGCTCTGAACAGTGGCGCCAACTTATGTGGGCCTGTGGGGCCTGAGCTCACCCAATAATTTGTTCTTCCAGCCCACCCAATTTTTATTATTCTGATTTCTTATTTTTTTCTTTCTTTTTTTTTTTTAAAAAAAAAAAAGCTTAAACAAGCATTTTCTTTGGGGGGGGGGGGGGGGGGAAATTAGTTCTCAGTCAGAGATATACATTTATATGACTTTAAAATACAGATATTAAAATACATTATTTAAAATACATTTCTCTTTATATATATATATATATTGAAATATGATTTCTGCATATTTATTAAGAAAGAATTAATTGGCTATTAATTCTCTGTATAGTAAATTAAAATATATGATTTATCATGGACAAATTTGTGTGAATTAATAGACTGAGTTAATGTTTCCCTCAAAGAGCATTTTAAAGAAAATGAAATTTTACACCAAACCGAAAAACTTGCTACAGGAGAATCAGATGACGTCTGCGACGCTTTTGATGACGACATTTTCAATTATAATATTTTCTGTACTCAGAGAAATGTGGCACGCGATAGTGCTGCAGATTGAGCATCACTTACATAAATATCCACATTAATCCTACAATCATTAAACTCTATGTATTTTGCATGATGACCTGTTATATATATATATATATAATATTAAGCTCTAGTTTAATTGAATGCAGCATTTAAACGCTATTGCATTCACTCACTCAATTACATATACACATTAATCCTATATTCATTCAACTTCATGTATTTCATATTATGGTCACCCAAAATTATACATACTAAATTTGAATTCAAAGGAATGCATTATTTGTTCTATTTATTTATTATTATTATTTTATAAGAAATCTGTTTGACACATCCTTATCTCTAGGAAAGCTAGGAAAGTTGGTGTTCTCTGCTGTGTTAACCCCTTACTCCACTGTTGCAAAATGTGGCTGGAATAGGATTTACATGTAAACTGCTGGAATAATTTTAATAAATATTTAAGGTTTGAAGTTTTCTAGATGACAATTCACATTGCATTTTCCTTACCTTCAAGAAAGTTATCATTAACAGTTAATCCTCACTCCGCCCATTGCAAATCTATGATAGGAACTTCGTTTTCTAGGAAATGTCTCTAAGAATTTTGATAAGAACTTAAAGGTTTTTGAGGTGATTCATCCTCATTTTCGTGAAACTTAGCATTCACTGTTAACCCTCCTTTTGCACGTTTGAAAATATGGCAGAGACATGGTTTTTCTTAGAAACTATTTGAATGATTTTGATAAAAATTTGCATTTAGGCAATTTTTGAGTTTACAGTTTAATTGTAAACATAAAATTCTGACATTCTCTTTAAAGTATTTAGCGTTTTCCAGTAACTTGTACTTCCCCCAAGATAAAATGGTAGGAACTTTTTTTTTTTAAATACTTGTATGATTTTGACAAATATTTAGAGTTAGTGTGTTTTCAAGATGATACTTCGATCTGAAATACTGTCATCTTCAGAGTAATTAGCATTCAGTGGTAACGCATAGCACCTGAGTGAAACATATCATAAATTTTGTTTTCTTGGAAAACTGCAGGAATGAGTTTGAAAAAAAATATGTTTAGAGGGTTTTTTTTTTTTTTTTTTTTTTTAAGATAAAAAGTCTGTTTTACTTATTATCTTTTTCAGAAAAATAAGCCATTACTGGTTTTTGCCTGAAACAATATATATTAGAAATCTGTTCTAAAGGAAACTGCTTGAACAATTTTCATAAGAAATTATAGTTAGAGATTTGATATGACAATTCGATTTGAACTTTCCTTATCTCCAGAAAAAATTAGCTTTCAGTGGCATCCTGTACTCTGCCCTGGGAAAAAAAATAAGAAATATAATTATCTAAAAACAAATGACTGTATCTACACTACAAATGATTTTCATAATGAGATCAAGTGAACTCTGTCATCCAGGTACTATTAATTAATTTAATTAATAAATAACTTTGTAAATGAACACTGTAAATTACAAAAACCTGCAACAGCTATTTCGGGTCAAAATAATAGCATAGTCCTTTATCAGGTGAAAAAACTAGGCATGAATGCATCAGCAAAGCAGCAAAGTACATTCGCGCATACTAAGAAATTTAAAATGACTTCTGTGTATGCTTACTCTGAAGCATCATTTATTTAATTTCAGGGTAGTACTTCTTTCTACTGAGTAACGAAAGTTTAGCAAAGTACATTTGTGCGTACTAAGAAATTTAAAATGACTTCTGTGCATGGCTTACTCTAAAGCATCATTTGTTTTATTCAGGGTTCTTCTTTCTACCAAAGAACGAAAGTTTAAAAATCGATTACAGATTTGATATGACAATTCGATTTGAATTTTCCTTATCTCCAGAAAAAATTAGTTTTCAGTTGTATACTGCTGTTCGCCCTGGGGAAACAAATAAGAAATATAATTATCTGAAAACAAATCACTGTATCTACACTACAAATAATTTTTATAATAATATCGAGTAAACTCGGTCATCCAGGTGCTATCAATTAATTTAATTAATAAATAACTTTGTAAATGAACACTGTAAATTACAAAAACTCGCAACAGCTGTTTCGGGTCAAAATAACAGCACAGTCTTTTATCAGGTGAAAATAATTAGGCACAAATGCATCAGCAAAGCAGACTCGTACTCTGAAGCATCATTTGTTTAATTTTGGAGTAGTACTTCTTTCTCTCAAGAAACAAAAGTTTATAAATAGATTAAAACAAGAAAAAAAATATCAAAAAATTGTTTAAAAGAAGAAAAAGTCAAATATTTGGTTTCAGTGTGAAACTAATGAATGTTAAAGGGATAACGTGAAGATGGAAAAAATCATTACGCTTGATAAAAGTGGTTTTGTTGCACTGGCTTTTTTTTTTTTTTTTTTTTTCCCCAGTTGCTCATTGCATTTATATATTCCCCAAGTTCACTATTATATTGTTAAAATTCCACTGCAAACGAATTTAAATTTGCCTGTTAAAATGTTGCTTAAAATATTAAACAAAACATCCAACTCTATATTCAGTGTGTTTTCCTCAAAACATAGTTGCCATCTCTGGCTGTTCCAAAGGCATGTCAAAACAATTTTGATCCTCCATGGTGGGGATGGCTCCACAGCTTTGATGAACCCCAGCAGTTAAGGCTGAGTGTGTTTTACATCGAACTAGTGATATGTTATGTTGGGCAATTGGTGTAGATCTGCGATTCATCGTAAGGGTATTCGGGACATACAATAAAAAATTTGATCCTCCTTGGAAAGGATGGCTCAATCCCTCAGAGGTGGAGGTTGAGTGGGTTTTACTCTGCACGTGTGCTACATTACAAGCAAAAGGTGATGGACTGAGACACAACTTTATGAATGGTTTGGAGACATGTCATCACAATTATGATAATGTTTGTTATATAAGAAGAGTAGACATATGACCTATCAGCTCAAGGCAAATGAAGTTAATTGTTGTCTACTCAAGATGCTGCCACAAGAACCATATTGAATCTACCCAAATATTGGATAGTATTGTATTATTTTATTTATTTAACATTTGTATGAGAGCTTTCAGGCCTATAGTTATAATGACATTCGTCTCAAATAATCCATGTTACATAACTACATAATAACAATGCAGGATTTCTTTTGTAACTGTGTTACTTAATGTCTTCTGTGGTTACGATTTTGGCTTCATGTTTTTCCAGGCATGGAATCTTTTCTTATTCCTCCAAGGTTTGTACAACCCAGTGTCTAATAAGAAGATAGTGATTGTTTTGGATTGGTTCAAAAATTTTAGAGCATGCTCAAATTCTCTCATTTTGGTCTTAAAGAAGCAGCTTTATGTTTCAGTGTATAAGATATTGCGAAAAGTATATCCGTCAGTGGCACACCCACGGAGGGGGCTTAGGGGGCTCAAGCCCCCTCCAGAACCAGCTGACATGGTAAAAAATTTTAGATATGCATGAAAAAAATATTATTCAAACACAGATATTGTAAACAAAAATAAAGTTTATAAATTATACATTTAAATATTAGGAATTTTTGAAATTCTACAGTCAAACACAAAAATAACGAACTACTTCTTTGTTTCTTAGTTTAAAGATACCCTAGACTAGACATTTCATTGCAGTTTTTAGGAATGGGCTAGGACCGAAAGCATATACTATTATCATGAAATCAAGGGAGTATCTAAAAAGTCAGGTAGAAGAAACAATCTGATGTGGAAGGATGTATTTGTCAGATAAATGGGATACCAGGCTCATACAATTTTGTATTTTAATTTATGAGTATTTACAGCATCTTTGTGAAAGTTTATTTTGTCCTTGGGAAAAATTAACACATTTGCATCGGTAAGTGAAAATTCTTGTTTGATATAAAATAAAAATTAGCTCTGCTCTTAGTTGTTCCTCTAAAACCATATTTTAAATAAAGAATGAACGTTCCATATTTATGTTAAACCCTTTATATGCCTTTATACAAGCTAGGGAAATTTTGCATTAATTGCTGAAGATAAAATTTAATTGATTTAATCACAAATACGTAAAATAATTTCTTTAAAAATATAAAGATTTAAAGGAATGTCAAAAGACATAGTTTACTGTTCAAAATAGGAAAATACCCCGAAAACAATATGTTAAGATATTTTACAGATGCTTGGGAGGGTGGGGTCACTTATTTTTTTATTACAGTACGTATGATATACAGTAGGGTCCCTGCACAGTTTTCATTTTTGCATCTGATGACTGACGTCACTGAAATCTAAGCTCTGTTTTTGAATAATGCAATTTTTTTCTGTTATAAATTCAAATTTCATAATATATATATATATATATAATACTGGAATGCAATATCCTGTAATGATATTACTCAGAAAAGTAACGCTTGAAATATTTGCTAACTGAATAAATTAAAATTACAAGTAATATATATTAGAATTAATATTTTAGGATATTAAAAGGTTCGGTCCCTGCTTGCTGTGTTGACTAACACCCAAGAAGACTAAGCGTTCGATTCATTTCTGTTAACCGAACCTAGAAGAAATATCGCCCCCATATATACCCGAGATAATTAAATAAAAATAGCCATGTAAAAATTTACTCTGAAATTCTGTTATAATTCCTTCATATCACAACTTTTATTTGACTATAATTATTATGATTTCTTGATTACTTACGTGTTGCTGCATGTGCATATAAAGCATCGCAAAAGGGTATTAAATTTGATCAAATTTTGTCAATTTAAATATGGGCGCGGGGGAGGGGCATTTCATTTCGGGCGAATTTTTGTTCACCAGCTTGTCATATTGTACAGGACATTTTTTTGGTAATGAGATGAACATACAAATTTAAGTTTGCAAACTCAATGCCAATCCCAATGCCCAACTGACCGAACTACTGTAACTCAGCATGTTATATACTGATATAAATTCCTCGATTGTGCTATTCAACTTAAATCCAATTTCATTCATTTGTTTATTTATTTTCAAAAGAAATATCTAAAGCAGATTCTTTACTATATGTATGTATGTGTATGCCCATAAACCTATTCTATACTGCAGGATCCAGTTATTCTTCAGCCCCCTCCAGACAGAAATTCTGGGTGCGCCACTGATATCCGTTCTGTATTTACTTTTATTTCTTCTTTGGTAATTCTCTTGCTTCTGTAGTAAGAGTGTAAACTTAAAAAAAAAAAAAAACCTTTTAGATGCATTGTAACTTTTTTAACACTTTCCAACAAGGTTGAAAAGTGTTAATGACTTCGGTTTGTCTGTCTGTCTGTCTGTGCTCTAACTCCCGTAAATATTTATGGAATTTCTTGAAACTGATATATGTTATTCAAGTTCACTATCGAATGTCCCCTATTGAAAATGGAGCTTATACCTGTACTGGTTTGTGTACAGGGACACCCGAAAGTATTTCAAAGCATTGTGTTCTATGAGAGGTATTTCTATAAACCATATTTTCATACCTTTACTGTACACATATCTTAATGAAATTGAAATACGTTATTCAAGTTCATTATTGGATGTTGCCTGTAGAAAATAGAATAAATATCCCCACTGGTTTATGTACAGGGACACTCAAAATTATTCCAAAGCATTGCGTTCTTTGAGAGATATTTCTGTAAATCAAATTTTAATAACTTTACTTTCTACAAAGTTTTATGATATTGAAATATATTATTTGTGTGTACAAAAGAATGCTTTGCATAGAATATAGCATGATTAGCATTAGATTTACAGGGTAACACAAAAATATTCATTTATATTAAAAGCTACTAATAAAAATTTGCTAGAATTGTACTTTCGTTTACATTAAGCATTTTTAACACTTTCTAAAATTTGTCAAGTGTGAATATGATTTCAATTTGTGTATATCCGTCTGTCTGTCTGTCTACCCATGCTTTAACTCCCGTAAATATTTATGGAATTTTTTGAAACTGATATATGTTATTCAAGTTCACTATCGGGTGATCCCTATTGAAAATGAAGTTTATACCTCTACTGGTTTGTGTACAGGGGCACCCAAAAACATTTGAAAGCTTTGTGTTCTATGAGAGGAGTTTCTATAAACCATATTTTCATACCTTTACTGTAGACATATCTTAATGAAATTGAAATATGTTCAATTCAAGTTCCCTTTTGGATGTTTCCTATGTAAAATCGAGTACATTTCTAACTTTTTTGTGTACAGGGGCACTTGAAAGTATTCCAAAGCACTGCGTTCTGTGAGAGTTATTTTTATAAACCAAATTTAAATAATTTTACTTTGCACAAAGCTTAATGCAATTGAAATAAATCATTCGTATGCACAAAAGAATGCCTTCTATATAATATAGTATGATTAGCATTAGATTTACAGGGCCACACAAAAATATTCAGTTACATTAAGAGCTATTAATAAAAATTTTCTAGAATTGCACTTTCACTTACACATTAAGCGTTTTAACACTTTCTTATATTTTCAGTGGGAATATGATTTCAATTTGTGTATATGTCTGTCCGATTGTCTATCTTTCTGTCTGTTTGTTTCCAGCTCCTAGGGTGGGTAAATATTTTTAGAATTTTTTTTTTTAAATGATACAATCAAGTTCACTATGGAATGTTCCCTATTTAAAATGACATTAATAGATCCTGTACAACTAGTTTGTTTACAGAGACAAAAAAAAAAAATATATCACTGGATTAAGTTTTAGGATAGAATTTTTTAAAAGTTATATTTAAAATCTTTCTATTGCAAAAATCATAAAAACGTTCACATGCATTTTTAATATTCTAAAATAATGTTTTGTATGGAATATGATATGATTAACTTTTTCAGATTTAAAGTTATTTGATACAACAATTACGTACAGTTGGAAAGTGTTACTAATCAATGCGTGCTGTGCGATTTTTCTTTCTTGTTACATTATTGAATATACCTCTTTTTTGTAGGTAAATGCAGCCTACAAATCTTCACTTTTTTTTTTTTTTTTTTTTTTTTTTTTTTGGTAATGTATTAAAATTTGGAGACATGTAACTTTTATTTTTAATTAACAGGGGGAACAAGCCTTCTTTGTTAAGTTATTCACATTAAACGGCGAAGAAGCCATAGTAGAGGAAACTCTTGTAAAAGAAAATTTGGCAGTATGGAATAAAGACGAAGGAGGAGAAATAACAAGGGCATCAAGTGATGGTTCAAGACAAGTAAGACAACAAGAATATTTTTTACTTTTTCCAGTATAGGAATTTAACAAAAACAAATGTGAATACTTATAATACAGAGAGGGTCAAAAGTCAATGACGCATTTTAAACTTTAATATAAATAAGGTAATTAATATACAAGAGTGCAGTTTGTACTACATTGCTTCTTACGAAGAATGGTTTTATTTAAACAAATGAGAAACTAAGTTCCAAATTTTACTCATAGATAGTGCTGCACCTGAAAAACAAAAAGAAAAAAGTGAAAAATACAATGCAAGCATTTAAGGAGTGTTTATAGAGACAGCAGCAAAATTATTGAAGCATGCATCTACATATATATATTGGGTGAGTGCAAAAGTTATACCCGTTTTTATTACCCATAAAGAAGAGCAAATAAACACAAAATGAACAGTACCTATTATTGTACATTATCCCCATTGCTATCTATGTCCTCTTGCCATCTTTCTGGTAGGAGATGAATCCCATGGCGGTAAAATTCCGGCAGATTTGAGTAAAAAAAGTCTTGGATGGCAGTTTTCACAGCATCAAGATCATAAAAGATTTTCTGACTAAAGGAATTGTTCAACACATGAAATAGGTGACAGTCAGTTGGTGCCAAAGACAGGAGAATAGGGAGGGTGGGGTAAAACCTCCTAACCAAAGCCCAGAAATTTTGGCGAGTGATAACAGCAGCATGTCGCCTGGCGTTATCATGATGATTGATGAGACCTGGCGACTTTGTCACCAAATTTGAATGCCGCCTGCCTAATTGTACACAGTAGAAGACAGCATTGATGGTTTGGTTGAGTGGCAGGACCTCCCAGTGAATTATTCCCTGCACATCCCACCACACACTCAACATAACACCTTCTTGGGATGAAGTTCAGCTTTCAAAGTTGATGCAGGCAGATCAAAAGGACGACACACAGTCCTATGATGCTTATGTTACTGTGCATAGCCATCTTCTCATCTCCTATCACAATTTGTGTCAA
Organism: Salticus scenicus; assembly: GCA_963930645.1. Lineage (NCBI taxonomy): Eukaryota > Metazoa > Arthropoda > Arachnida > Araneae > Salticidae > Salticus > Salticus scenicus. The sequence goes on along the minus strand of OZ005657.1, from coordinate 146,684,254 downwards.
GAATGGGTCATTTTTGTACTGGGAAAGCAAGGAAACATAGGTGGCGATTCGGTCATCCCGTTGATTAGCTGACATGTTATGTGGAACCCAACTATCACATTTTCTCGTAAAACCCAATTTAACCAGCCATCTCTCGACCATTGTCCAGTGCACATTGAAAGTCTCCATTAATTCTTGCACATTTGGGTTTTTCCTTATGGCTTATATCCAATATCGTCAATATCGTCATCTCCAACATGTAACGGTTGTCCACTCCTAGCCTGATCTTGGTAGCTTCTGTCTCCTTTCCTAAATTTACGAAACCATCAACGACTTGTGCTTTCATCTATTGCATCCTCCCCATAAACTTGATAAACATTGCAACATGCTGTGGCTGCCGTACTCTCTTTATTGAACTCGTATAACAATGAATGTCTTATATGCTCCTTCTCACTTTCCATGTTACACTCTCTGATATTAATTTTGAGATGATTAACTTTGTGAGACACTATGCATTTATATGTGAGGTATTCACATGTTTGATTGATCGATGATTTGCGTCATTACAATGTCATGTGTGATGTTAATTCCATTGCAAATTTGCATATCCAAAAATGGGTAGAACTTTTGCACTCACCCAATATATATTTTTTTGTAGTCTGTTCGCTAATTCTTATCACCAACTTATTTTTTATAAACAGCATAAGACTAAGATCATGTTCGACAAATACTTATTTAACAAAACAGTATTAGGTGAGCATATTTTAAATAGGAATTATTGCTATTGCTTCAATAATTTTGCTGCCATCTGTATTGTGAAATCCATGGCAATATTTCATATGTATGCCCTTTACAGCATGAATTTTATTCAAATTTTTATCTAGTTTAATCCACATGTTTGTTAGCCTTAATTCAGGAAATGACTGGATTATATGCGTTAATCACTTTTTTAATACTTTAATGTCAACCACAGGGGAAGCAAATACATTTTCCTCCTTAAAAACCCCACAAGAAAAAAAAAATCAGAAGTGTGGAAATCGAAATAGCCATAGCAAAACTACAAGAAATGCTATATAAACACAACATAATGTACAGCATCATCTATGGGGAAAATCTGGAACTATATATATATATTCTTAACTTTCTGGCTGTCTTTGGAAAAGGGGTGAAATTGTAATGCTGTTTCCACTGCACAGTTTTTACAATGGACTAAAATAATGTTTATTTCAACCTGAGATTATAAATAGGAAGATAAATCTTATAAGTCATGACTTATATGCTTAGAAAACAAGCTATTCATATAATTTTGAAATGAGTGTATTGTGGAAAAACAGCTCAGTGAACAGCTATAACCGTCAGTGGCAATCCAAACTTTTCACCATGAAAAGCATTGTAGTGCAAACTACACTCTTATAAACCAATTACTTGATTTTATATTACAATTTAAAATGTGTCAGGGACTTTTAGCCCACCCTGTATATTAATCTAAGTTATAATATCAAGCATAATCATAAACCAATGTTAAACATCACTTTCAAATATATTTACATAAATAAATAATAAGTTAAATTGTTAAGCTCATTCTAAGGATATGGCATGATTTAAACAAGCATTTAACAAATATGTTACCAGTATATTAAAACTGGTTTCATTATGAAAGCTATTTTCAAAATAAAAATAATTCTTATAGAATTGCACAAAGAAAAGATCTTCAAATTACTTTATACATATTTTTTATAATGAATTTCCTTCTGGGTTTTGATCACTTAAATGATGAAATATTCTATATGTATATATAAATCGTATTTCCTTATGACATTGTGAAGAAACCAGGAAACAGATCATGGAAAAAATTATTAAAACACAACCATAACAACTGAAGATTAGACATTGATTTACTGGTTGTGTGGGTTAAGGCCGATTGACTACACTAGAGTGCTAAGCCTTTGGGTGGAATGCAATCCATGAGGAACTTTCTAAGGATCTTAATCCGTATTTATACAAGTTTCAAAGAAAACCACAAAAAACTCCAAATGGCTAGATTGACAAGCACGACCTAGATCAAACCCAGCACTTCCCGTCTACTAGCTTTGAGCTCAGAGCCGCTTGGTCACTGGTAGGGCCACTAGATATTGAAAAATGCTTAATATAACAAAAAGATGGTTAAAGAATAAAAAAACACGAAATTACCATAAAATTCCCCTACCCCCCCAAAAAAGTATATATATATAAATTATGTATTTATGTACATATTCTCTGTATTAAGGATTTTGAAAATAGTGATGCAAATAAATGCATTGCCCGGTTCGATCCTAGGTTGCGCTCGTTGACCTAAATGTTCGGAGTTTTTTGCAGTTTTCTCTGAAATGCATGTGAACAAGCTCTGAGTCCCCCTATAAAGAATACTCCGGAGAATACTCCATCAGTGGTATAGAGGTTCTGCTCTTTATGATGATAGACAGGAAGTGTTGGATTTGAACAAAGGTCATGTTTATTGGCCCAGCCGTTAGGAATTTTCTGTAGTTTCTCCAAAAAGAGCGTAAATATTGTCTGAGGCTTCTAAGAAAGACCCCTACCCTTCCCACATAAACACTTCACCAGTCGCACAGCCATTTGGAGTTTTCCTTCAAAGTGTGCATGAATAGGAGCTGAGGCCCCTTATAATATAAAATTAATAAGTTTTTGAGTACTATACTATAAATTTTTCTATAATTAATAATTTTCTTCAGCAGATTATTCAAACACAGCTTTTATATTTAATCTGCTATTTAAAGATCCTGTTTTTATCAGTTTTTAAAAATTGAATTGTAAACTATCATTAACGACTAAATTATGTTTAAAAATAAAATTTCAAAATTTGAATTATTTTAAGGAATTAAGTATTTATGTACATATTCTCTATATTGAGGATTTTGAAAATAGTGATGCAAATACTAATATGCATTGCCGTGTTTGATCTCAGGTCACTGCCTAACCTAGCTGCTCAGAGCTTTCTGCTGTTTTCTATGAAACTCATGTAAATATGGTCTAAGACCCCTAAGAAAGACCCCCCACGGAGGGCACTCCACCTATAGGCCTAGGATCCTGGTGCAATTAACCTGTTAGTAGTCGCTAGTTGGTCGATTTGCCACAAATTTCTTCAGTGTTTATTCAACAGTCACCAAAAATTTTTAGAAGTGGCATTTGATATACATAAAAGGTGAATCGACTCGAATAATCGTTGATTATATATATCAAGTGCCACTTCTAAAAATGTTTGGTGGCTGTTGAATAAATACTAAAGAAATGAGCGGCGAATCGACCAACTAGCGACTACTAACGGGTTAATCAGCCTTAAACCCCACAAAAAAGCATTGCAGATATGTTTTTTAATTAATATATTTATCACTTTCAGTTCTTAAAACCCTTTTAAAACAAGTGTTCTTTATGAGCTGTTTTTGAAATAAAATTTTAAAGAATTTGACAATTTGAATTTGATAATTATATATCTACTTTATCTTGAAAAAAAAAAAAAAATCTTGCATGAAAGGTTATAATGACAAACATGTATTGAAATATGAAGGAAACAAACATACCTGCTATGCTTACAATGTGTGTCCATGCTTCTCTATTTTTCTCATCTTTTTGGAATTCATGCATGGAAATTTTTCCCTCCCCATCATCAAAATAATGTATCCGACTGCCAGCATTGCAAAAAGGCATGCAACACCTCATATTTTTATTAATGAAAGTTAAAATAAATATTATATCACCATATCAAGGACATACTATCTCATATAACGCGTTCTGATAATACTGGTTTGTTTGTTCTATTCACGAGTACGTGGGATAGAAAGCATTCTCTCAAGATTCACATGGTGAAATTTAGTGAATAAACAAGTCTTTAGTATCACATGTGGGTCTAGGTTTAAAATACTGTGAATAAAAGATTTTCCTTTATCAATTGACGACTTTTCTATAAATTTCACACTTCTCTGCGCAAAAAAAAAAAAAAAAAATTCGAGATCTGATACCATTCTTGCTGATTATGTAAAATGACCTCCTGAATCCGAATATGACTCCCATTTTGCCCAGTCACTCACTGTATCTAAATACACCACCCCCTCCCTCAATTTCTTTCCCTGTTCAATAATTTTATGACCATGAATTTGATTTGAAGAATGAAAAATAATTAATTTAACACCTAATATATATATATATATATATATAAAGTTTTAAAAAATAACATTAATAACAGATTAAAAAAATAAATAAGATATGTAATGCATAATTTCAGTGGCAAATCCCCCCCCCCTCCCCAAAAAAAATTCCCTTGTCACAAATATCCATATTTTAGAATTTTCCAACTTTGTAGCCCCCCCCCCAGAAGATATTTAATGGTTAAAATTATCCTCCCCCCTCCCCCTCCTAAAAGTCAAATTTACAGCCATAAAATCACTGAAAAATGATAAAAATAGGGGCCATTCCTAAAAAATGGTGTATGGTAGTCCAAAATGGGTATCATATTCGGATTCAGGAGGTCATTTTACATAAGAATATGCTGAAATGGTGTCAGAGGCAATTTTCATGCTGAGCAGTGTTATCTATAAAAAATAACAAATTGGTCTTTGGAGGATCGAACCCACGACCTTCTCTTTGTTAGCAGGATGCTCTAATAAACTGAGCTAATGGGCCACAGAAATTTTGTTTACTTTTACATTTCTATCTTCAGAGCTGTACATTTCAGAAATTTATAGATTTTAAATGATAAAAAAAAATAATAATAATACCGTAAAATTCCGATAGTAATCCCCCCCCCCTCCCGATTATAACCCCTCCCCTGAAATTTAACGTACTTTACTTTTTTGGAAAATTCTGTTTATAACTCCTCCTCCTTTACCTTTGGCGGCTAAGTTCGCCATTCTTTCTTTTTTCCCCATGAGCAAAGCAGACATACTTTTTTTTAAATGAAGTCTTGTATGTTTATTTAGAAACTTTAATTTACATGTAAACGTATCCAAGTGTTATTTTTACTCATTTTTTTTTTAATAAAATAACTCCAAAAATAAAAATGCAGCGTTGTTTATATTCTTTAAGCTCTAAAATGTTAACTGCTATTCGCAAGTCTCCGTGGCTTTTGCAATCTTGCTTATGCAATTCTATTTTTACAATCACAACTCTTTTCCAAATTTTAAATTCTCTTTTTAATTTTAAATCATTAAATAGTGTAATAAATCCGTAATAGTACTAGTGTATGTAACTTTAATGGTTATCATTCACCCTGTTTTTTTCTTGCATATCAGTTAATAGCAGTGCAGTTAATTGTTTTTTTAACTACTAGCAAATCTTCTAGACGGCTTCAATTCGCAATTTCTTTATCACATGTTCATGCCTGTTATTCTGAATATGTTTTCTTTTTGTGAGAATTGTGTTATCGCTCTTTTTTTTTTTTTTTTTTTGTTATTTAAATCATTTTTATTTCATTATTTAAATGTGATGATTAATTTTCATAAGTTTTTTAAAAAGATTATTGTTAAAATAAAAATTTAAATTGATTAATAAAAATTGTTTATTATTAATAAAATTTAATAAACAATAATCAATATTATCATACTGTTAATACAGTTTAGTAACCATTAATATATATTATAATATTAATAAAATATATACTTTTAGAAAAAGATTGTCAAACTTCCAATTACCCCCCCCTTCCGAAGTCGTCGTACTTTCCGTAAAATTCCAATTATAACCCCTCCCCCAGTTTTGACAAATTTCCCCTTGAAGAAAGGGGGGGGGGTTACTATCGGAATTTTACAGTACAAAAATTTGGAAAATAATAATAAATAAATAAATAAATAAAAAACACACCTGAAAATATAGTTACCAGACATTTTCAAGAAATCATTCCATTATGTAAAAACTTCCAAATCTTTATCATAAATAAGTTGGCCCCAGGAGTGGCCAAGTGGTTCTGCGCTCAAAGCTCATAAATGAGAAGTGCTAGGTTTGATCTCACGTTTGGAGTTTTCCATGGTTTTCTCGAAAATTCGTGTAAATATGGGCTCAGACCCAGACAGTTGGTCTTATGCTGCAACCATAAATAAGTTGGCGGCTTGCCGATAAATGTACCACAACATTTGGCACAGTTATTGCTCATTTGGTGACCATCTCTTTGTAATTGGAAATATATGTCTGTGACCAATGATTCCAGAGATAAAGGTTGCGTCATGACTTTGCTTTACACCCTGTATATATATATATATATATATTTCATTACATATGTTTAGTAATATTCATTTAATTGTAGATGACAGCATCAAACGATATTCTTATAAATATAGTTTGCCATTAATTGTCTAATATTAATGATAAATTTTATTAAAACATAATGATATGATCATTTAATTTATAAGTAAATAATTAATAAATACAATTATACTAATTTAATTTTAAGAAACACTTTAACTTTTAATAAAAATATTAATGCAAATTTAAATTCGCAATTATATACAGTGAGTAAAAAAGTTTCTATATGGAAGCCAAAGTTATAAGCTCACCAGCAGCCGAGCAGTTCTGCACTCAGAGCTGGTAGACGTGATGTGGCAGTTTTGATGCCAGATTGCACTTCTCAGCCTTGCCGTTTGGAGTTTTCCATGGTTTTCTCCAAAACTTGCTTAAATACATATTAAGACCCTTTAGAAAGACCCCCACAGAGGGAACTCTCCCTCAGGCCTTAGGACCCTAGAGTAGTCAATCGGCCTTACTCCCAAAACACTAAAGTTATAAATAAATTAATGTAATATGCCACATTTTCTAAAACAATCACATTATTTTTGGTGCATATATATGTGTACATACAAATATATCCATAAAAAGTGATGAGTTAAAAAGTGTTGAACGTATATAGATATTCTTCAACACATGTTTAGTACTATCCATCCATATATACAAATATATAGAGAAAAAGTGGTGAACAAATAAATAGATATTCTTCAACATGTGTTTAGTACTATTAATTTTCAATAGATGGCAGCACCAAACAATAACTTTAATATGATTTGCAGGTGATTGCTTAATATTACTGATAAAATGTAATAACTATGATGATCTTATTATTTAATTTATAAGTAAATAATTAATAAATAAAATTATATTAATTTAATTTTAATGAAACTTTTAGTAAAATATTAGCATAAATTGTAAATTTACAATTACATACAGTCAGAAAAAAAAAAAAAAAAAAAAAAGTTTTTATATGGAATCCAGAGTTAAAGAAAAGATAACCCTATTTTATATATACGTATACAATGATTACTCACAAAATTTGCATATAGTTATATTTAATATTTTTAAATATTGGAAAGGGCTTTTATAACAAAAGAAATTCAAGATGAAATATAATTGAAAATTCTATATAATGTTCTTGAATGGGATGGGATAATGATAAATTACTATTGTATGCTGTGTACGATTACTGTGTTTGTATAATATATCATTTAATTCTGTAAATTAAAGTTTGTCTGTTTACAATATCTGTAAAATTGTTTGTTTAAATTAAAATGCAACCAAGTTAAATCAACGTATTTTATGAACTTGTAACACTAGCCACTCTATGGCCTAATAATATGACATTTTTTGGAATCTCTCTTTCAGAACGAATTAATTTGAATATTCAAACATTTATCTTCAGATTTTATTGCTTTCTTTTTTCAGATATACTCTAACATTTAAAATAGAAGTTAGTCTAAACAAAAGAGAGACTTTAATAAATGTATATTTCAACCATATAACTCCATACCTATGTGAAATGTATCGCCAATACTCAAATTCAGTGATTGATTCTGCGATTTATTGAAAAAAAAGATGCTTGCAACTTTTTGCTCATAACAGGAGGTAATTTAAAGACAAAATGCTAACGTTGCTAATTTACAGCAACAACAAGAATGGAAAAAAAAAAAAAAAAAAAAAGAAAGAAATACAGTGAAATCTTTTTAAGAAGGCCACCCACAATGCTGTAAAAGATTAAAAAAAAAAAAAAGAAAGAAAGAAAGAAAGTGGCCCTTTAAGGAGGCTGAATTTTATTAGAAGTCTCTCAGAAAATCATAATTCAGGCAAAAAATATGAATGAAATCGATTCAGTTATTAAAATTTATATTATTTTTCTATGCTGTTTTGTAGTATTCATTAATATTAATTTGAATTTTAAATGCTTTTTCGCAATATTTTTTTCTAAGAATTCTTTTATATCCTAGATAAAATTGATCAACTTAACTCATTTCTGAATGTATATGAGGTCTTTATTAAGGTCACTGAAAACGCTTGGTAAGAATAGTAGGTTTGGCTTATAATTTTTAATTTAAACTAAGTTTAATATTTTAGAAGTGGACTTTAAAAGAGGTTTCCGATTGCTGATGTTTATTGAACAATGAGTTGTTTTCCTTTAAGTTTTATGGAAGTTTATTTATTTATTTATTTATTCATTTATTATTTCCTTGCCTTGAATCGGCCACTGGTTCCATGAAAGAAATATCATGCTACATAGGTGGCAGAGCTAAAACAATCAAGAGAGGGGCAAATTATATATATATATGAGGGGAAGTGGAAAAGTTCCTGGTTTTGCTCAGGAGGAAAAGATTCAGAATGGTGAAATTATATATTTATTCAACATAGTCTATCTGGAGAGTGATATACTTTTTAGATTGTTGTTCTAATATTTGTAGACCGTTAAAATAAAATGCAATTCCTGAAACCTGAAACCAGTTTTCAGCAGCATCATGTCCTTGAAACATTGCTCCTTCAAGTATTTTTTTTCAAATTAGGAAACAGAAAATAATCAGATGGGGCTAAGTCAAGTGAATAAAGAGGATGGTAGACCACCTTGAAGTGTGTGCAGGGGCATTGTCAGGCAAAAACAGGATTCCTTCCTAGGTCATCTTCCTGTGGTGTTTCTTCTTAATTGCTTCTTTTAATTGGTCTAAAAGGTTAGCATAATACTATCCAGTTATAATGGAGCCCTGAAGTAAGAAGTCCACTAGCAGAAACTCATCTTTGTTCTAGAAAACAGACACCATGATATTTTTGGCTGATTTCTGGGTGCGGAACTTCTTTAGACACGAGAACCCCTATGTTACCATTCTTTTGTTTCAGGATCATAAATGTAGAACCACATTTCGTCTAATGTCACTGAACTAAACAGAAAGTCCTGTGAAGCTTCAAAATGGCTTTGAATGTTTCAAATCATTCCTATTTCTGATGATTGTTCAAACATTTTGGCACACATAAAAAAGATGTAAAAATCAGAATGCTTGAACAACTTTTCTAGTTATTTCACAAAATGTCTGAAATCAAATGTTTTCAGTTATTTACAAAAAGTTAGTGAAAATAAACACTTTTAAACTTTCTTTCATTTTCTAGAATTAAAAAGAAAAAAAAAGTTTTAGGCATTGAAAATCTTTAATATACTACTTGAACACATTTATTAATTTTGTAATTTTTTATTCACAGGATCCATATGTTTCCTCGGATACAGAAGAAGATGATGATAACGATGATGATGATAAAAATAGTGAAAAGAAAGCTGTTAAAGGAAATAAAGCCTCTGGAAATGCGGTATGAATTAAGATCTTTTTCCTTTTTCTATATTATATTAAAATGTTAATAAGGAATATCTTTTAGCGATAACCAATATATATATACCGGGTGATTCAAAATAGATGTTACAACGATTATCTCGTAAACTACGAAAGATAGAAACATACTTCCAATTACAAAATTTGTGCAAATTAAGAGCAGATTTCAAGTATGGCATTTTTTTGTACAAGGGTCTGTATACATATTAAAATATGAAATTTAATTTTTATACAGTCCCTCCAATCATGACTTATATTTAGAAAAATATTCTCCTCGCTCTAAGAAAAAAAAAAAAAAAAAACTAAGTCAAAATCTTGCTCAGTTATTGCAATTTGAAAATGATGACTTATACCACTTTATTTTCAATTTTGGCATCTATTTTTTGACGCCAAAGGGCTCACTTTAGGGGTTATCTATGAAATGAGAAAAATTAAAAAAGATCCTTCATTTTCAAATAGCAACTAAAATCATTCAAACACATGAAATCAACAGTTTTAAGAACTTAATGCAAATTTACATTATTCCGTATTGTTAAAAAAATTAAATAGTTAAATTTCTTAGGGGGTCACCTGCAAATTAAGACACGTTAAGAGAGGAAGAAAACCAAAAGACTAGCAAAATCATGCGAAATTTTTGCACTTTATTTCTTTTTACCACTTTCTATCATGGTTGAAAAATTTTAATGACTTCAGCTCTTTAATAATTCCAACAAGTTTAAAAAGAGTTGATGACTTCGGTTTGTCTGTCTGTCCATCCATCTGTCTGTCTGTCTGTCTGCCTGTCCATGCGCTAACTCCCGTGAATATTCATGGAATTTCCTGAAACTAATACATGGTATTTGTGTTCACTATTGGATGTTCCTTATTGAAAATGGAGTGAATACCTCTGCTAGCTTGTGTACAGGGACACCCGAAAGCATTCCAAAGCATTGTGTTCTATGAGAAGTATTTTTATAAATCATATTTCAATACCTTTAATTTACACATATATTAATAAAATTGAAATATATTATTCAAATTTACTATTGGATATTTTATATAGAAAATGGAATAAATACCATCACTGGTTTGTATATAGGGATACCCGAAAGTGTTCCAAAGTATTGCATTCTATGAAAGATATTTCTATAAACCAAATTTTAATTACTCTGCATAAATCTTAATGAAATTGAAATATGTTATTCATATTCACAAAAGAATGTTTTCTATAGTGTACAATACGATTAGCATTAGGTTTACAGGGTTCGCAAAAATAATCTGTTATGTTAAGGGTTATTATTGGGCATTTGCTGGAATCGGCATTTTTGTTTACATTAAATGTTTTCTAACAATTTTTAACTGTGAATATAATTTCAGTTTGCATATTTTTTTGTCTGACTGTCCATCCGTCTATCTGCCTGCCCCCAGTGTTCGTAAATATTTTCAGAAATTTTAAAAATGATATATGTTATTCAGGTTTACTATGGAATATTCCCTATTTAAAATGGCATTTATAGGTCCTCTACAACTGGTTTATGTTCAGGAACGCACAAAAAATGCCAACGCATTGTGTTTTGGAACAGACATTTTTATAAATTACATTTAAATAACTTTGTACTGTAAAAATCATAAATTCATATTTATTGTTAATATTGTGAAATAATTTTTTGCTTAGAATATGATATGGCATTGATGTATAATTTTATATCAGGGGGGTTACTGCCCTTCTGTTTAATTATAGTGCCTACATTTATTAAAACAAAAATCAAGTCTGTTATTAATTTCCTTGAAACTTACAAATCTTGATCAACTTTTCAAGTGGCAACTAGATATGGAATCCAATATACCAAATTTGAATTTCCTACAATTATTTGTTGTTAAAATTCACTGAAAATTCATATATATACAGATGAACTACTAAAAGTTTGACATTTGTATTCAGGAGGCATCAAAACGTTATATTATACAGAAAAAAAAATCAATCTCCAAAAACTACTTTTACAGTATGGGTATGAGAAATTAATTTTCCGTTCTGTGTCAGCAGTGTTCTTCGACATAAAAGAAATGTAACAAAGCACTTACATCAGTTACTTTTAATTAAAAAAAAGTTTACCTTAAATTTGGGTAGCCCTGTATATTGTCTATAAACTATATACACATGACTTTGTGCACATACATTCAGTGTTATATGCAAAACACGTAACACAAAATGAAATACACTTCCAGCAATTCCCAAGTATAGCTCAAATATATCCAAATACTCTGAGTAACCCTGTAAATGAATGATGAGTGATTGCTATACCACAATCTACACAAAACATACTTTTATGGGTATAAAAAATCTGTCCTTTTCATTTAGTTTAGGGCAGCCTATAGATGTCACACTGTACATATGAGAAATTTTGCTCACAGACGTAGTGTATTTGAATTTTCTTGGATGACCCTGTACACAACCTTTTGTCTGATCACAACAAATAGTTTAGTGTAGCATCACAATATGATACAGATTTAGAATATCGAATTTGGACTTCCTGCTTCTATTTGTTCTTTAGATATCCTAATAACACCACACACAAAGAGAAAGAGAGATACCAACCGCTAAAAATATGATTTTTGAATTCAGAAGATCTGAAAACGTGTAAAAATAACAAAAGCTAATTTTCAGAAATTTGACTCAAAAACAATACTTTCTCTATACCATGTATATGGGTAAGTGGATGTATAAAAGAAAAGAAAGAAAAATGAATTTGAAAATTCCCTCTTAGTGCATAAATTATTCATAAATTTTATTTTTTTAATTTTCAATGAGTATTCTCGTGCGTATTCACTAGAGGAAAAAGAGACATCCCCCTCCAAATGCTGATCAATCTATGCCTCATTACAAAAGTTACAGTAATTACAATTTCTCACTTTTGATACAACCCCTTAAGACTTGGCGAAAAATGCTAAACTTTTCAAATTGCAATAACTCTACGAAATTTTCACTTAGAAATATGATTTTTTTTTTCTTCGTCTTAGACTGTGGAGAATATTTTACTAAATATAAGTCACATGATAGGAGGAGCCATATAAAAATTAAATTTCGTATTTAATATGTATACAGTCCCTCGTACAAAAAAATGCCATATCTGAAATTTACTCTTAATTTTCAGCAATTTTGTAATTGGAAGTATGTTTCTATCTTTCTTAGTTTACGAGAGAATCGCTGTAACATCTATTTTGAATCACCCGGTATATTAACTTATAGAAAATTGCCAAAATATGAGCAGATGAAAAAAGGTCAAAATAAGACGAAATTAGATAAATTAATGGAAGTTTGCATTATTTGTAACGTCCTCTGGAGCATTATATGAATTGTGCAAGCCAATTTTGTAGTTTTGTGTAACGTTAAAAGAATAATGCTAATGAGTTCTTAACTTTTAATGCCCGAAAATATTCGAAATCAATTTAAAAAAAAAGAAAATAGAAAAGAAAAACAATACAAGAACTTTTCACCAGTTAAATTAATAGAACATGTGAATACAAACATAACTAATGCAAATTTCCAGTTAATATTTAAAGCAAAAAAATATTAAATGGAATTAATATGCAGTGAAGTTAATAAAACTATGCTTTTATTTTTACGATTTTTTATTTAGGTATAATTTAATGTAATATATATATAGGGTACAAAACAGAATTCTTAGGATGCTTTATCTCTGCAACAGTTGGTCACAAACATATACTTCCAATCACATAATTGTCCAGATTGTGCTATTCTTATTTATATGGATTGCAGCAGGAAGACAGAACTTGCATGAGTAGTGGAATCTATATTAGGTCCCAAACAGTTCCTGTCAAATTAAATTGAGAATTCCAGATGGATGCTCTGTCTTTTGCATTGAATTGATCACTATTGATACAGGCCTCAATATGGTACATGCAGTGATGCTGTCAATGCCATTTCTCAGATAGATTATCAAAGCTTACCAATAAACAATGGATTAATCTCTTGCTCAGAGGTACATTTTTAGATTCCTATGCCTCAGCTCCCAGGTTCAAATACAACTTCCCGCACACGTGTCATTACAACTGATGACCATGGAAGCTCCAATGGAAATGTGCAACAAGGGCAATGAATGACAGTACCACTCCTTCCTAACACAAAGCCTGTGATGTCATGCTCTAAAACGGCCATCTGACAGCACTGTCTGGCAACTGCTACCATCCTGACGAGTAATATCGCTCGTATAATGTCATGCTCTCTGGGAAGGGAAGTACTGTAGTGATGCCATCAACACCATTTCTCAGGTAGATTATCAAACCCAGCTAAAAAAAAAATCTTCAGAAAAAACTGCTGATAATCTAAAAGTATTAGGAACAAAAATCATAAAATCTGCAGAATAACTGCAGTTCAAAAGCAAAAAAATTGTAGTTTGGAAGCAAGTAATGTTTTTCCCCTTAATTTTTTTATTGTTCCAAATACTGTCGATTTTGTGCAGTTTTTTTTTTTTTTTTTCCAAAGTTTGAATCTTACCAATGAACAATGTGTTATCACTTTTGTCCAGAGGTAAGTCTTTGGATTTCTGTGCCTTAGGTCTCAGGTTCAAATACAACTTTCTGTACACGTGTCCACCACAGTAGTACTTTCATTTCCTGGTATGAGTGAAATCAGGCTTTTAACTGACAGTAGGAGTACTATCCAGCATCTTAATTCGCATGGGGTGAGAGACAATATGTGAGTGGCTATCTTAGACAAGCTAAAACAAGTTTACTCATCATGCGAAATTCACTTGCAATGGATTCCTTTTTATGGGAACATTGCTTGTAATGAGATGGCTAACACTCTGACAAGTAGTAGTGCAGATCAGCCCTTGGATTTTCCAGCCTCTCTGACTTATTTAGAGCTATTTTCGAAACTATTTCCCAAAATAAGCAATAATTTTGCTTCCTTAAATTTAAATTTTTAATTAGAGCATATTTAATTACAATTAAAATTATATCTTTTATAAAGCTCTGTTACTTGGTTATAACAGAGCGACAGAGCTTTATAAAAGGTATAATTTTAATTGTAATTTTGCTTCCTAATATCAAAAACAGAACCATTTTATGATTAATTGTTAGACCTTACATTTAATAACACAAATAATGACTGAAATTTGCTATTTTTTTGTCGTTAATGATAATAATAATAATGCACTTTTTTAAAGCTATTTATTGAAATGTGCAGGCATTTTGTGGCCTGTTTCTGTAATACGTATGCATTTTGTGCCAACTGCATCAAAATTTCGTTTAATTACTCAAATAATTATAGAAATAATTCCTTATTTAGTCATGAATCGATAAAATTCAGTCTTTTTAAAAAGTTATCTGCAAAAAAGTTGAAAAACTGACAGCCTAGTATTGAAATAGAAAATTATTTTGCAGCAAGTTGTCAAAATTATGTTTAATAATTATGTCAAATAATTTCCAAAATACGGAGTTAACTTATCACTAATCAGTAATATTCATGCTTTATTTTCAAAGATAGGGTTGTCAAAATACACGATTTATTTATGTTCTAGTATTGAAATGTGAGATTATTTTGCTGTTATTCGTCAAAATTTATGTTTATAAATTAAATAATTGCCGAAATTTGAGTTTTTTTTTTTGTCACTTAACGGTAAAATTTGTAATTCTTAAACTATTTCCCAAACTATACAATTATTTTGTGGTCTATCAGTGAAATACTGAATTATTTCTCCATTCATTGGCAAAATTTATGTTCAGTTGCAATTAATTGCTAAAATAGGCTATTATTTTGCTGTTAATCAACAGTATTCAGTCTTATTTTCAACTTTTACACTTTTCGGAGTGGATAAGTGTCAGTAGTGATACGCACTAGGAATAAAATGATTTTTTCAGCTTTAAATGATAAATGTGTACCTTCACAAAAGTTCTTTGAAATTCTGGTGAGAGAAGCCCTATTTTGTAGTTTTTCACATCGTTCCTCAGTTTTGTATTCCCCCCACATTGAAATTACATCGATTTAGTACTTGTTAACAATATGAAAAATGGTTGCCACTTTTGGCAACTAGTGTGTAATTTTTTGGTAGCCATTTTGAATGCAATGATCACCATTGGCGACTGCTAATCTAGAACCTCATTAAGGCAGTATATTTGAAAACTCAAAATAAGTTGGCAGGGGCATGTAATGGAAGGGAATTATTCAAATTTTTATTTTAGATTTCATCACCTTTGCAACTTATTTTGGAGTTGCCCGGTTTTGACACAAACTAGAATTTAATTTTAATGTGAATATTGTATTTTTAGAGCTTCAAATACACAAAAGGATTTGTTCAATTAAATTTCATTTATAAATAACTGACTTCTGCTATCTGATAAAAATATAAAACTCTGATAAAAATAAGTTATATCATAGCAAAAAATAACTCTAGAAAATTATAAAAATGTATCACAAACAGTCTTAAATTAATTAATCAGTAGCAATTCTTTAATACATTTGAAAATCATTCAAATTGTAAACAAACTTACATAAATACATTGCTAATAACCAGGGCCGTAACAACCTGCTGAATCATCATAAGTATGTTATTAAATTAATAACATAATATGCTAAGATGTTATAGTGTTATCAGTTATTATAATGTTATTACAAAGTGATTCTACATTACCTTTGAACTCTGGCTTTGTTCTTTTTCCACGGGTCATTTTTCCATTTCCTTGATTGATAAGATACTTCTGCAAACTTCTCTATTGCTGAAGAAAACACGAAGTACAATTATTAGAAACTTTGTGTGCACCAAGAAAGAGCAGTCATAGGTGATAGAAAACACAATAACACTAACCTAATCAACAAGTGTGTTGCTTTAGTCAAGTGGAGCAGAAGCGTGATCTCAGAGATATGAAGTTAACATTTTTGAATCTCACCAGCCTTTGGATTTGACCGGTTTTACAGCTCATCATGATTTTCAAACACCAATAATACAGGGATGGATCAGATGGTTTCTGGTTTCCAGTTGGTGAAAATCTTTACTTGGAACTGAAAAAATGCATCTTCCAAATGTAAAGATTTGGTCAGTTTTGCAACTAGACATATGTGTGTATGTGTGTTTTTCAATAAAATAGGGTTTATTAAAATAATCATTTATTAAACAGGACAAGTCATGGTTTAACAAACCAAAATAAATTTTGTAGATTTATTCCGTTAAATTAATTTGCAATTGTTTGAAAAACAAAAAAAATTTTTCTCAGCATAATTATTACATAATAAATAATTCCTTTACCTTATATTTTAGACATTAAACCTGGGCAAGATTATTGGTGTTTTTGCACCCCCTACTACATATGAGTGGCGTAAATGCCCTGCTTATTCAACTGAAGAGTAAGTATTAAGTATTATAATTATTATGGGATTAGTTTAACTTTATTTATTTTCTGTGGTGAGGGGGGGGGATGGGGAGACAAATAAGAAAAATATATTTTGTAACTGGTAATACTAATGCAATATTTACATGAATTATTTTATCATTACGTATATCCTCATGAATAATGTATATTGTACTTTTGATTCTTCAGAATTTTTAGAGAATGGAGGAAGGGTAGCCTACGTATGAAAATTATTTGTGAATCCAATTTATCCCTAATAATCTGGCAGTGAAGAAATTTAACAAAATTGATGCCATGCACAATAATTTCAAAGCATTTTTCCCATGCTTTCTGTACTTTTCACATTATAATAATGTACATATCAATAAAATTAAGCAAAAATAAAAATGAAGAAAATCGTAGAAATAAATAACAGGGTTCTCCACTCTTTTTCTGGGTACTTTCAGAAATAACAAATTTCTGTCTTTTTTGCCACCACTATTTTCATGTAGAAATCTTTATGGTATTTTTATAGTAATGTATCCAAGTATTGTAATCAAATAATATAAAAATTATTGTATAAAATTAGTAGTGGCAATAAAGGCAGAAAATTCTCATCCCTGAACGAATTTTGAAAAGGGGCGGAAAGTATGTTCCCTGAAATATTACAATGGAATATATTTTGAAATTACATTCAAGATGTTCATTAAATATACAAATATATATATATATATATATGATATAGGGGCTTGCAGCAAACAAAAATGCTTTAAACTAAGTGTTATCTTGGACAAAAGATAAAGTGAAAGGAAAATTATTTTGCTTCAGCATTAACGGCCCTCTTCACTTACGGTCGCCGGAAGCCTGAGCCAATGTTATTCTATGGGGAAATTTTCTTTATAAATAACTTATTAACTAATACATATTTTTAAACTCTGTTTTTACATTCAGAAAATTCCCAACTGTTAAATTGACGAACCTTTTTTAAAAATGTATATTTTTAATATTTTATTTTGAAATTGCAAAATGAAAAAATTTCACTTATAGAAAATTCGTATTTTGCAGCTTTAAAATAAAATATAAAAAATTAAAAAAATATTTTTTTAAAAAAGGTCCGTCAATTTAACAGCTGGAAATTTTCAGAATGTGAAAACAGAATTTAAAAATATGTATTAGTTAATAAGTTATTTGTAAAGAAAAATTTCCCATAGAATAACATTAGCTTCGGTTTCCGGCGGCGGTGAGTGAAGAGGGCCCTTAACAGTTAAAGTGGCAAAAAAAGAATTTAAAAAAAAATTAAAAAGCTATGCTAATTTATTATAATCACAATGTAATCTTCATAGTGTAAAAACTTAAATATTGTTGGAATTGTACCATGATTAAAGACAGATGAAAATGGAAAAAGAACAATATTAAGAAAAAATGAAAAATACTGGCAAAATGCACACTTATGTAATCTGCATAACTCACTAACATGAAACAGTACAAAATCTTATTACAGAACACCATTTGACAACTTTTTCCAACTGAATCACTAACAATTCCTCACACGAAATTTTCATTTATGTACTCTGACACTTTTTCAAACAGTTAGCAGTATACAGTCACTGTTCTGTCTGTATTCCATCGATCAATAATTGACATGTGCAATGTAGAGAATTAGCCAAGGCCGCACATTTCTTTTTCTATTACAAGTTTACACATAATTGGCATAATAAACATCCATCTTATTTATTTAAAAGCTATCTAATATTCCCAACAGTTTATCTCTGGTTACCAAATTATTCAATATTTTAAACTCTTTTACTTAACATTTTAACATTCATTGGTTTTGCATAGGAACTAAACATTTAACATTTTTAATGCAACAATTTTTCAATGTTTCTCCCTTATTTTAATCTATTTTTAAATTTATTTGAATTTACTTGGGTTAATATATAGATATACACAAAAAATTTCTCAAAAATTAAAATTGCTTTTTTTTCTTCTTCTTTCTTCACATATTTATGATCAGCTACGTGTCTAATAGTCATTTCTAAATTAGTCTAGAAATTTTCAAAAGGAAATACAGAGTAAAAGTTAAAGGGTTAAGCAACTCCATTTTCTTAGATAACAAATAAGCATAATAAATTAGCAAAATAATAATAAATAAATAAATAAAGAATATTTAATATACCCCAATTTAAATTTTGAATCTGACCTATTACTTTTTCCTACTGTGGCGAAGATGTTTAATTCAGCAGGGTTGTTCTGATTATTTTTCCTTTATTTTCCTTCTAAATGATTTTCATTCTCCTTTGTCATGTTGAATGCTAACTCGGTCAATCACTACTTCATTGTATGCATCACAAGTGCCATTTGTTCATAGACTGCACATATTCTCTTATATCTATATTTTATTTTAAAGGGATTACTTCTACAGGTCTAAAACTTATGAATTCAAACAGTGAGTGGCATAGATATGACCCCCCCCCCCCCCGAAATTTTTTTACTTTTTTTTTTTTTTTTCTAGTTTCATAGCTGCATAACATGTATATCTTTAAACATTTAAAAGGTATATTTTTTCCTACTTCAGACAACAGAATAAAAAATTATTAGTCTATTGAGATAATTCTGAAACATCTCCAATTTTTACAAATTTTCAGAGTCACTGACAAAAGCATACAGAACTTTTAGTGCTGAAACAGCTATGTAAACAAAAACCAAATAACTGTGTGTGGCAAGGTTTAGCCCTGCTTACAAAAATTTATTCTCTGTAGACCAAAAATAGTGAATTAAAACAACAAAAACACTCTCGTTTTGTCTTCAGTAAGTGTTATTGGTCAGTCTCATTAGTAAGTTGTGTATGTGTGTGAGTGGGGGGGGGGGGGTGATTTGTATATCCTTATTTTGAATTTAGAGATTGGTAATATTACTACCGATTGAAAAGTAAATTAAAACTTTTTGAAACAATTCTATAGTTGAATGACACTAAATTCTGTTATTAATTTTCATTGAAAATTTTCTTACAAAGAAAACTATGGATCGATGGTTAGTAAAAAAAATTAAAACTATCTTCAGTTATAAAGGAGAGTGACTCTTGCAATGTCGGTAACAACAATCTTCAACCTATTTTGGTTACAACAAGTAAGCGAACATTAATTTATTATTTTTTAACCTTTTTCCATATTACTTTCTTCTATAGGTGTAAGAAAAAAGTATTGGATTCGGGAAATTTTTTTAACTTCAGTTTTTGACAGATTTACATGTTTTAAGATGTCCTGAACACGATTTTACTGTTTTTTGAAATGTCTGTCTGTGTGTATAAAAAAAAATTTGGAAGCTGTATTTCATGAACCAATGAACGAAATTTAATGAAACTTGGTATTTAATTGCACCCTGAACTAATCTGGTTCTGATTACATTTGGGAGTCAATTGCTTAATAGGTGGCACTATAGTTTCATTTTCTTATAATTTTTAAAATGGCAGTATAGGACAAAATTTCCTATAAATGTGCTTAATGATAGTTACTTTTAATGAATGTTTGTAAAATTAATTATTGATAATAGTAGTAAACTAGATAAAAGATTGTGTGTATGTAGGAACATCGCTTTCCCTCTGGAGGGAATTCCCCCACCAGGGGTTGTAAATTTTTAATATGGGTAACATTCAAAAGAAATTGGCAACACCTTTAAAACAAATAGTTGAACTATATATCTGCAATAATTTGAAACAAAATTGTAGCATTTTTCATTTTAATTGAGGAGAAGAAAAAGAAAAACCTTTTTTCTTTTGATGTCAGCACAAGTTGACTTTCATTCAGAATTTAGTGTTATTACTTCTCTGATATAAAAATCGTCTGCATTCATCATGGAAAATTATTTTAATAAATAATAATTTAATAAATATTTTGGTGCTGCTCTAATTTTTAAAAGATAATATATAGAAGAAAGTCCTGCGCAGCCACAACATACTGAATTTTTATTTCATATGCATGCATACAGTAAAACTTCTATAATGCAAAACGTGTATAAAATGGAAATGTAATGAATACAAACTTTGTAAGCAATACTATAAATCACAAAAATTCACAACAATTGTTTCAAATCAAAATAATTGAACATAGCTGTTCACCAGAAGTAAAGTAGGTGTACGAATACAATATGAAAATGGCAACCCATACTAGTTTTTGAAAATTATAATGATGTTTAATATTTATACCTATATCGAATTTGATTCTTCATATAGATTTTTTTTTATTATTATTCATTAGATGATATATTATTCAGATTTTTTTTTTTTTTATTACTATTTAAGATTCTTAAAATGTTGACCAAATTTTCTGGGGTCAAAAAATTGCCAATGCTGTATTATTCTTTTCTTAATTAAGGCAGCATCTTCTATCCTTAAGCTTTAAATCTAAATAATAAAACCCAAATTATCTCTCTAAAAAAGTATTTCTTTAAAAACTAGTATATTGCAGTCATCACAAAACTTTCTTCTACAGTCACTCAAAAAAGTATTGGGACACTTGACATGCATAACTGTAAAGCTATTTATAAAAAATATTTATTACATTTAAACAAAAACAAAACAAATCAAAAAATATTTTAACATATGGTGTACACTATGCAAGGAAAGATTTATTAGTATTTTAGCATTTTAATTCAATCTAGATTTTCAAATATAATTCAAAGGCAAATAGGCAAATAAGAGTAAAAAAAGTATTGGGACACTTCTAAAACGAGAAATTTTATCTAGTCTATAGCGCATCAATAGAAATTAAATTACTACCACTTTTTGTAAACTAGAATTTTATACGTAAAAATTTCAGTAGACAAGATTACTCATAGAGAAAATGGGCAAGAAACAAAGATATATCGAGTGATATGCGAAATCTGGTAATAACTCATTGGGTAAATGGAAAATCAGTTTGCAGTATAGGACAAATCTTGAAATTGATTAAGTCTACTGTTTTTAACATTATTGATAGGTTCAAGAAAACAAAGAGTGTTGAAAACAAGCAAAGATCAGGGCATCCAAGGGCATTTAATGAACGTGAAGAGAGGTGGATTGTGAGACAAGTTCACATTAATCCAAAAACTAGTGCAGTAAAATTGACTCTGCAGTCAGGGGCATAGCGTGAAAATTTGATTGGGGGGGGAGACCCAACGTTTGGCGCCCTTTCGTATTCCTCATCTGAAAATGCCACCCACATACTTTCAAGAGTGTTGCCATCTTTGGAATCGAGGGCCAGGCCCTGACTAACGGCAGGGCATACGGGGCAAATGCCCTGGGCCCCCCTTCTGGATGGGGCCTCCCAGCAGACGAATGCAGAAATTCTGCAACCTAAAGAGCTCTTATGCCACTGCAAGGGGGCCCCCCAGAATAGGCTTGCCCCGGGGCTCCAGGTAGTCTAAGTCGGGCCCTGTCGAGGGCACAGGACCTCTTGTCGGTTAATACGTGCCCCCCCTCCCCTTCTACTTTGGGGCATATTCCTAAAATCTGCCAAGAAAGAAAAAAAAAAAAGCTGTTTTTTTCTCCATCCATTTAGCAGTTTTTTTCCCCCTCCATTTAGTAGCTTTTTTTTATACATCTTTGGAGCATTCTAAATTTTTTCAGCAAATCTATATATTTATACGCAGACATGAAATTCGTCTTACATTTTTAGCCTATTCAATAAAAGGATGGGCTTACGTTCAAAAGATATGGTTAATGTGCTTTGCAGAAATAAATACACACACACACACACATATATATATATATATTCTTGTATGAGACTAAGCAAAAGTATCTTTCTTAGGACAACCAGAGTATTAGTTGTCCTAATTGTTTTGATTTTTCCAAAACTAACATAATTTTATATCCTGTCTTCTCTTCCCTGAATATCCATGAAGATTTTTACATATTTAAAAATTCGAAAAATCTTGTTAATGATATTTGTTCCACTCCGTTCTTGTCTGATGCTATGAAATTACTCACATAAGTTTGATACTTGTTTAATTTTGATATTTTTTAAAATTTTTAGATTTTGTTACATTTTTTAATCTAATTTATTTATTTATTTATTTTCTTCTTTTATTCCATAATTCTGTAGTTCTTACTCTAGGCTACTTTGGCAGGGTTCCCTTTTAAACAGTTTTTAGCACCCTGTGGCCCTTTTTCAACATATTTCAGTACTTATAGGCCCTTTTAACAACATTTTGGTACCAAATAGCCTTTTCTAACATTTTAAATGTTTAGATGCCTTTAGATATTTTTCCTGACTTTTAAACTTTCTTAGCAATAGTTCTGCAGCATTCCTGGAATAACAAATGCATACGGCCTATATATATACAAGGAAAATTAGTAATTTACTTTTGTTACGTACAAAAATCATAACATAGAACACCGCAAATTATACAAATAATGCCCCGTTTTATTGAATTCCCTCCAGGCGGCTCTTTTATTTTAGCACTATTCTCCTCACACCAGTATTTATGTTTACATTCATCTGTATATATTTTTAATGTTCACTTAAAACAGTTTGGTGCGTTGCCGCTTTGACTGCAGCACTTGTGCCTATTTTTTTCGCCTGACGAAGAATCGTGTGTTCTTTCAAACCGAAACAATTATTGCAAGTTTATTGCTTTTTATGGTTTAGTATTCAATGTATTTATTTTGTAATAATTGCTTTTAAACGCCAGTTCGGTGGTGTTTTCTTATTATGAAATTAGGTATTGTTCACTCTTAAGGAAAAAAAAAAATTCAGTAATTTATTTATTACTGTTATTTTATACATTTAAACCAATTAAAAAACGTTTTTCTTTTTTCCCATATCGTGTGAAAAATATTTTAAGAAATCTAGTAGCCGTTGCTAAGGAACGCGACACAATTACCGCATGCCTTTATGTGGAAGAACAAACTAAAAAAAAGTCCCGTTGTCAAAAATTAAATCTTTTTTGTATAGAAATTTATATCTTACTTAAGTGTTGGTGTCGGTGTTTGGGAAAGAAGCCGATTGACTGCTCTAGGGTCCTAGGTCTGAGAGGGAGTGCCTTCTGTGGAGGTCTTTTAGGGGGTCCTAGCCCGTATTTCCGCAAGTTTCGGAGAAAACCCTGGAAAATTCCGAATGACTAGGCCGACAAGTACGACCTGGTATCGTACCCGGCACCTCACGTCTACCAGCTTCACAGAAAGATTGCAGATTCAATAATCGAGCCAATTGAAGACCATCATGAAAGTCAGTCTCTGGTGCACGTAAACTCTGTCGTGGCTGCAATGTTCACCATGCTCCGTGCAAATAATACCTCTGGGAGATACTGAAGTGGCGGAGCCATCTTTTCCGCAGAAGATAAAAATTGCGATAGCTTGTCTTCGGACTGCCACTGGGACGTTAATCCCAAATCGTCGCCAATTGCTCAATATGTGCCTATTAATGCGATGTTAAATCAGCTTCCTCGCGCTGTTTCATGTTAAGAAGCACCTGTTGAATTCTATAGACTTATAAATCTTTCAAAATCCTTAAGCGATGAAACTAAAATAAAAAAATTGCTTAAAGGATCACTTAGAATGAAAAATTGTTAGTGAGAAATCATTATAACCAAATGAAACCTCATCTAATTTCGTTTTTATACAATAGCCATAACGTACAATAAACTGCTTTTTTTTTTTTTTTTTTCGAGCTAAGGTTTTGAAAAATCGTAATTTTAAGTTTTGGAGGTGAGAAAGCGATTGTGCATACTTACGAGTCAGTTGTAAGTATCTGAAATGGGAGAAGGGTGCCGCAGTCGCCACAGAGCGCGAATTTGCTAAGGTCAGAATTTTCAAGGGTCGTTGCATGGTAAGTGAACATGCTGTTGTAGGTGCCTGAACAGGGAAGGGCGCCGCTCAGCTGGAGTTTGCTGCTAACTTATTCTTAAAGGGTCCTGAATACGATCAAAGTTTTAAACAGTCTTTTGCACGGTAAGCGAACAGACTATTGTAAGTGTTTGAAATGGGAAATCATGCCATAGGTGCCCCCAAACAGGAATTTGTTATAATCAGATTTTTTTAAGGGTCGTGAATACGAAGAGAATTTTCAAGGACTGTTTGCACAGTAGGAAAATAGGCTGTTATACACGTTTAAAAAGGCTGTTTTAGGGCAATTAGTTAAGAGGGCGCCACCTAACGGGAGTTTGCTACAGTCAGACATTTTGATGCAAACTTTTTTTGCTTGTCGGTGAACCAGTTGGTCAATGAAGGCAGCTTCTGATGCATAAAAATCTTAAGTGTTTTTGGTAACTAACGGTAATCAACAAAAAATTATGATCCACTTTCAAATGGACTTCATGGTGCAAAACAGCGCCCCCAGAAACCTCATTATGCCTTTGTAGGTGCCTGAACAGGGAAGGGCGCCGCTCAGCTGGAGTTTGCTACTAACTTATTCTTAAAAGGTCCCGAATACGATTAGAATTTTCAACAGTCTTTTGTACGGTAAGCGAACACGCTATTCTAAGTGAACAAAACGGGAAATCATGCCATAGGCGCCCCCAAACAGGAATTTGTTATGATCAGATATTTTAAGCGTCATGAATACGATGGGAATTTTCAAGGGTCGTTTGCACGGTAGGAAAACAGGCTGTTTTAGGCGTCTTAATTAGTTTCGAGGGCGCCGCAGGCGCACCTAACGGGAGTTTGCTACAATCAGACATTTTAACGCAAACTTTTTTTGTTGGTCGGTGAACTTATTGGTCAGCTTGTGATAAACAAAACTCTTAAGTGTTTTTGGTAACTAACGATAATTAACAAAACTATGATCCACTTTCAAATGAACTTTAAGTCGCAAAACAGCGCCCCTAGAAACTTCAATATGCCGCCCTATTTTTTAAATTATTGGGGGGGGAGACTCCCCCCCCCTCCCCCCCCTCAAGCTACGCCCCTGTCTGCAGTGTAAAAGTAGGTTCAAAAAATTGGTAAATCCTGAAACTGTCAGAAATGTTTTAAAAAACAGAAATATCATGGTAGAGTACCCCAAAGAAAGCCCAATATCAGCAAAGCAAATCGACAAGCTAGGCTGGCATTTGCTAAAGAGTATGTAAAGCAGCCAAAAGAATTTTGGGGAAATGTAATATTTGTTGATGAAAGCAAATATAACATTTTCGGATCGGATGGCAAGCAAAAAGTTTGGCGGAAACCAAATACAGCAATGCATGCCAAAAATTTACGGCCAACTGTCAAATATGAAGGTGGCAATCAATTAGTTTTGGGTTGCATGGCAAACTCTGGTGTTGGAAACTTACATTTTATTGACGGAACAATGAATAAATATGTCTATTTTGACATTCTCAAGCAAAATTTGAAGCAAAGTGTGAGCAAGCTGGGAATCTCAAGACATTTTAAATTGTACCAAGATAATGACCCGAAACATACTTCTGATATTTGCAAGTTATGGGTCCTCTACCACTGTCCTAGAGTGATTAAAACTCCTGCACAAAGTCCAGACCTTAACCCCATTGAACATGTGTGGGACTATCTGCAGCAAAAATTAAATTAACACCAAATTTTTAACAAGCAGAATTTAAGAAAACATTTGGTCGAAGAGTGGGCCAAAACTGATGGTTCGTTTTGCAAAAAATTGACCAAATCCATGCCAAATAGACTACGAGAAGTCATAAAAAGCAAGGGCGGTCCAACAAGATATTAACTTTTAAGTTTACATTGTTTTTCTTAATTTATTAGGTAGTGTCCCAATACTTTTTTGGGCACGTTTTTTTACTAGATTTCTTTTGTTTCCAATTATAACTATAATTGCATTAATATATGAGTTTTGTTTGAATTATTATGATTTGTATTTATCAAAATAATATTTACTTCTTATTTTTGATTTAATTTGTATATTTAAGTAAAATATTATGATAAAAATCTGTGAACTTGTAGTGTATCCCAATACTTTTTTGACAGACTGTATATCTTTTTGGATAAGAGCACCACTTAATAACTTTTTACCACTTTGATATGCATAAAAATTTAACCATAGCTTTTCACAATAACTATTTTAAGTATGCAGATTCATGCACTTTTAATCAACAGATGCTGAGATGTAGTCATGTGGAAAATCATAGAAGGTCAGTAATAGTACTTCCACCTATCAGCTGATATGCAAACAAATTAAGTGAGGATCGTTTTCATAATGGTTATCATGAATATCAAGTTTGGTGCATTTATATGCAATAGATGTTATAATTTAGCCTTCCTATTCATGAGCATAATTTACAGCACATCAGCGCCACTGCCTGCCGATATGCACCCGAATACAACCAGCACACAGTTTCATGGGTGACTGATATTCCAAGTTTTGTGCAATTATATGCAATAAAGTCTGAGATATAGCCTTCCTGTTAATGGAGAAAACTGCAGCACAGCAGCACCATCTATCAGCCGATTTGCACCCAAATTCATTTAGTATAATGTGTCATAAAGACCATCTTATATTCTGTGTTTTGTTCTGTTATAGATACAATAGAACTTGAGATATAGCTTTCCCTTAAGAAGAACAAATTGCAGTCTAGCAGTGCCACCTGTTGAGTGATTGGCACCAAAAGTTGACAGACACTAATTTATGTGAAGGTGCAACTACATATGAATTTAAATGAAATTCTGTGCACTAGTTCCTGAAATACAGTAGCCATAAAATTTTTGCCACATGCAGACACACATTTTCTAAAAATGGTTAAATTCTGTTCTGGACTTGCCAAAATGTGCAAATCCGTCGAAAACTGGAAATAATTTTTTTTTACAAATCCAATATTTTATTTTATTGAATATACAAGAAAGCAGAAATAATTGTTTATCATATATATCAAACAGTTTCACAAAAGAGAGATTTAAAAAAAAAGTTAACCCCTCCCCTCCCCCAAAATTGTGGTCTAGCTATGCCAGTGAATTCAAAGGTAATCACTATTGATGCAAAATGAGGCTTCCCCACATATGGAGACATGCATTTAATAGGTACGTAATAATCACTTTGACAGAATAATTATCAGCAATTTTTAATGCCCATGGCCATTAAATTTACATTATTTCATTCCAAGGATTTTTTTAATTATTCAAATATTCAAAATACAATGTTATATCCATCTAGACTGGAAGCTTGTGTGAGATGCTTCATTATTACCCATCATGGATAAACAAGCTTTTTCTGCTCCATGCTGAACACAATCATTCATTTGTAAGATATTACGAATGTAATTACAAGCTGTAATTTAAAGTGTTTTGGGGCTATTAAAGACATTTCTGTCTCCATTCTTTGTTTTCCTTCCTTTACTTTCTGTGGAGAATCAAAATTGTGATGGCGTATCTTCGGACCACCTCTAGGGATGAGTACCAGACCATCACCAATTGCCCATTCCACAGCACTAGTGCAATGTAAAACCCAACCAACCAACCTTACTTTACCGGTAAATTTAAGCCAACATGTTTTATGTTGCATATACTGTTGTAAAGTATTTTACTGTTTTTTGCTGTAAAGATTATTTTACTCTCACAGATAAAAAAAAAAAAAATAGGGTTGGGTCATTAAAAAAAAAAAAAAAAAAGGAGTTAACTTTAACTTTTTTACCATAAATTTGATAATCCTATTATTATTATTCCCATTTACTTGCCAATACCTTAAATATCTAATTATAAATTTGTGCTCATTTTCTTAAATAGTATGTTCACTAAGACATTATACATCAGAAAATTATTTTTTAAACCATATTATATTTGCATGATGAGAAGTGTCTCAAAATATTAAACTGGAATAATTGGGAAAATTTACATGCTTCAAATATCAGCATCACTTTAACTCTGTCAAAATATCATATCGAAATCCTTTTTTATTTTAAATTTCAAATCTTTTATAGTTAAGATAACAGTGTTTATTAATTATATTTAAATTTCTTAAAAACTCATGAAACAACTTTTATTGTATTTCACATTAACTTGTGAAATTAAAAACAAAACTGTATTTATCTTAAATGCATAAAGAAGCTTTCATTTAGACATATTACTATTACTATTTTAAGTTGATTTTCACTATTTTTTCTTTCAGGATACTGACTTTACCCCACAACATGATAAACAGAAGAACCCTTCAGTTGACTATATATATATTAGCTGATATAATGATACAAGTTCATCAGTTGATTGAATGTATTATATGGTTATTATGCAATACGTCATCAGATCATGAATAAATATTAATAAATTGCATCACTTGATCTCATCATTGTGTCTTGATTGTTCACTTTTCTTCAAAGAATATTTCATACTGTATATACTACTTCTTACCTGCTACTGTATAACTTGTGTTTTTACTTCTCATTTTATAAATAATTGTTTGTCATTTAATAAATAATCATTTTCTTTGTAATTTTCATTGTGAATTGATTTCTAATAAATTATTTTAAATTAAAGATTGAGAGTTCTTATGTAATGTGTAATTTGTAACAAGTTAAATTTCACATCTCGACTTGGCACATTTTTAAAAAATTACCAACTTGTCATTATACTGTCTTGTTACAAGAAGTAGCAACTCTACAGGAGACACTAAGTAACTTCGTGCTATTCAAGATGGCAAGAAGTGAAATAAAAACTGCAAAATACATGCTTATAAAATTAGCACCAAAGTACAAAATCATAACAAAATGCAGTTTTAAAAAAAAATTTAATCACAAAATAAATGAAATTTGGTAGTATAGTACAGTGTGGGACAAAAAAAAAAAAAAAAAAAAAGAAAAAAAAAAAAACTGCAGAAAAATTGACTTATACCTTTTGCATTTATAATAACTTCAAAACTAATGATTGAAACAAATAAAACTGTCATGTTTGCATGATATGAAAGATATAAAGGAATACCTATGTACATTTTTTATTTAATAATTTGCTTTATTACACTCTACCAAGTATTTAATAAAAATCTACATAACATTTTCTTTTTTAATGTAATATAATGAACATATATTATGTATTCTATTATGATTTATTATATGAAATAAACATGGGGGTACATACAAATGAAACCCTTTCAGTTGCAAAGACGTTTGCAGGCATTCCAAATGTATGACTGCAGTCGTCAGCAAAAGTATCCGAGCACTAGCAAAAATTCCTATGTGAAAAAAGCACACTTAACGCTGTTTTGTTAAATAAATCCTTGTCGAATCTTGTTCTTAGACTGACTAAGAACAGGATTCGACAAGGATTTATTTAATAAATTTGCATTAAGTGTACTTTTTTTTACATAGGAATTTTCTCTAGTGCTCTGTTACTTTTGCTGCCGACTGTATTTGCAAAAAAATTGCAAAATTTACGTCATTGAAATTACAAGTGTTCCGTTTGTATGTAACCCATGTTATATTTTAATGTATGAAATAAAACTATTTATTTGTTAGATCTAAACAATTACTTAACAAAAATATGTATTCTGCATTGGGTAATTTCACCTTTATATAGAATTACTGCTTTAATGCACAGTGACATAGTATTAAACAGTTTTTTAATATAAACGTAGGAAATTTCATTGTGCCAAATATCATAAATATTTTTTTCTAGTTCTTGAAAAGTTGTAGGCTACAAATTTTGAATCCCCACCCCATTTCATAGACTAAACATTTTCAAGCAGATTGAGATTAGGACTATTTTCAGGTCTGGTAAAGAAGAAATTTTACGATATTGTTTGTGAGATTTAACTTAAAGTGAAAAAAGTTATGATTAGTTACAGAATTATAGGTGCTCATGGGAATGGATAGGCAATTTTAACAATTTGAATCAAACGTACCACAGACACCGTGTAGCAAGGTACATTATCATCTTGAAATGCTGATTGTAGAAAAGTCTGAGATACCTCCAAAATAGTCAGTCAGAAACCAATTTTACAATGGTCATGTTTTATTTCAAGTTAATTGATCCCTTAAATATGAAAATTTGCCTGACTCCTGGAAAAATTATGTACCTCTGTACTATAATGTACAGAGAATGTGTCACTGTTTTAAGAGTGTGATTTTCATTAAGTTGGTCACATTTTTGTCATCAGACCTGCTTGTTTTCTTTAGCTCAAAATAAGTTTGACTCATAAGAGAGAACCACTTCCGCTCAATAATTAACTGATCACTTTTTAATTCTTTTAGTCTTGATCTCCTAATTTTTTTCATTAAGAATAGATTTTTCAGATTTTCTGGCATTTAAACCTGATTTATTTAATCGTTGTTGCACTGTGTTTAAAGAAATTATGTTGCTAAACACTTTTCCTGAATCCCTCTTTTGTTCTAAATGTAATACAAACTGTTTTTTTTTTTTTTGTTTTTTTTAAGCACTAGCTTTTTAAACTTGCGGTCATCTTGAGCCAAGCTAAAGAAGTTTAAAGAGCTAAAAAATTTAATATCTTGCTAAAATCTATCTCACTAATACTTTGTTGACATTTAATTATTTTGATATCTCACGTATTAAAATAGTTTTTGATTTTCATTCTAAAATTAATACTTTTTGTGGGATCGTTAATTACCTTATTCTTCCCATTTTTGAAATACTTTCTAAAATTACAATTTTCCTAACAATTGCATTTTGTTTTTAACACTTGACTCAATCCTAAATTGTATGTGAAGGAGAACATAATAAAATTGTTAGAAAATTTGCTTTTAAAACAATAAAATTGGTGATTGCAGAAAGGGAAATATCCAAGTGTGGCTTTTTTTTCTATCCCAAAAAGTAATTTGTATATGTTTTGAATACAGCTCACAAAAAAAAAAAAAGAAGAAGAAGAATTGAGAACCATAATTTTGATGTACAGTCAGCAAAAAAAAAAAAAAAAACACCACCACCTAATTTCGCCGTAAATTATCATAGAAACATGTGGCTGGTACCTATCGATCTGTAATAACATCTAGTTTTTAACGGTGTAGTTAGATTTTGCATAAGGGGTCATCTACATATTAAAACAGGCATAAACTTCATTTTTTTTCAATGACGACTCCTATTTTTGACCTCATATTCAGATTTCTAAAATCTAGGCGGTTCGGAAAACATACCTATTTATATACTTTAAATCAATTTTAAATATAGTTACACGTAAAAATGTACACTCCTTCTCATATTTATAAGGACACTTTATATTTTGAAATAACTAATGTAAAAGTAATTGTGAACAAGATTAACTAAGTGCACTTAATATATCAAGAATTCTAAAAACCAAAATTGCTATTTTTTTTTTTAATATGAAACAAAATTAATAAAAAATAACGCAAAATGTGTTTTTCTCCACGTTTTTAGATGTTCATAATTATAGGGACAATCCAGATTTTTTCGTTTTATTTAAATTACTAGCGGATAAATTACAGCTGACATGCTAATTTGTTAACTACTGGGCTAGATTAATTCATATATAAGCCTTCAATTTTTCTTGAACGGACATTACTGATAATTCCTCGGAAAAAAGAACATTCATGTAGTGAAGTATGATAAATGTGTTTTTTAAGTGGAAGGATAATTTCAATCCGCCGAATTTCTAATGAAATTCGAAGATCTAAAATTGCTGAAGGAAATGTGATTAAACGTTGAACTGTTGATTCGATAGGAGAGAGATCTGATGCAAAATCAGAGTTGTTTTACAGAGATCGAAGACTCATAATTCCTCTTACTGTTCTACTCATAATGGCTGCTGCTGAATTTGCTCGTAATTTTTAACGAAAGGTTGGGGTCCACCATTATGCATGCTTAAAATAATTAATAATATGTTAAAATGATTAAAAAACCTGGTTAAAATTAAATAAAGACAGTATTAAATGGTAAAATATTGTATTTTCGGATGAAAAACATTTTATTCTTGATTAACCAAATGGTTTTAACAGTTACTGGCACCTTCTGAAGATAGCAAAAGACAGAGCAGACTTTTTAAATGTAGATATGAATCGGGCATTTTGAAGGTGGATCTATGGTGCTCTGGGGAGCTGTTTCTACTGAAGGCAGAAGGAATTTAGTAATTTTTTTCTATTATTATGAACATCAAGAGTATATCCGCAAATTTTAAATGTAGAATTCTCAGATTTTTGTTAGATTTTGGGGGGGTAATAATATTTTTTTCAACAAGACTTACATTTTTGCTCTACTTTTAGAGCAATAGGAAATAGTTTGAAGAAAGAAACCTCTGTATTATTGCCTTTCCCATGGTCTAAAAATTGAAAAAACCTTAACTTATGATATTAGAAATGTGCATGCAAGTGGAAAGCAATTTTAAATAGTTTAAATGTATTAAGAATATCATATACGCTATATGAAATGGTATTGAAACTGAATATTAAAAATAAATGTATATATATATATATATATATACCAGAGAGAATGTCTGACTATTTAACCCTAAATAGAGACCCCATAAAATTTTAATTTAAAGAATAACTAAAAAAAAATTACTAAAATTCGAGCTGTCCTTATAATTGTGAACATCTGAAAAATCAACTTTTTACCATATTTAAAGTTTTTTAAGATAGAAAAATGATAAAACTTTTTAACGATAATCTATTAATGAAATTCAAACTAATTAAAAATATATTTGTTTAAATAATAGTGTTCAGTGTTTAGTTAATATAGAAAAACGGGTGTCCTTATAATTATGAGAAGGAGTGTATTAGGGGTTCGTCTATACATTTAGAAAAAATAAATTGTGATCTACCACCTAATATACATTATTTATTAAGTTTCACACTGGAAAAAAAAGTTCAGAAGTGTTAATTATAAAATAAAAAACGAATATAATTCGCAGAACTTTCTGTGTTAGTTTATGAATTAAAAGATTTTTATTGGTTTCTATTTATTAAACATCAAATAGTTAATACATCACTTCATACGAAGAAAATTAAATAGCTTGAATCATATGAACCCTATAATGTTGAATTACAAAAATCTAGATACCAAGGTAAAAGAATAATAGTAATAATGATAATATTAATAGCAGTTAAAAAAAAAAAAAAAAAGGTGTTTAATATTTAAGAAAAATAATTATCTACTTCTTGATGGGTATATTTTTATTTTATACAGTAAGCCCTGCATGAAGGTGTTACTATAAAGTTTTACATTTAATTTTAGGAGTACAAACCAACAATAGATAATATACAAAAATATAGATAACAAGATTTAAACTAAAATCTGTAAAAGGATATTTAACATTTTCGCAACCGCTGATGTAGTTCCATGTCATTTGGAAATCTGTAACTCCTCCAGTGGGCGTTTCTTTCACAATTTGTGCGTTACGATATTTCTTAAGAATATTCCTTATATTCATATTTAGATAAACAAAATAGTATGAATACAAATACTTTCACTAGAAAGAGTATAATTATTATGTATATTCATATGAAAATAAATATGGATATAGAAAAAATGGTTTCCTATTGCCTAGAATGAATATTCCCCGTTCTACAGTCGTCTACTGTACTTGAATTCTTAATTTTAAATGTGTAAAATCTATATCTTTAAAAGTAATAAGACATATTACTTCGTTTTAAATTCTTTTTCCATGAGAAATGTGATGCCAGTTTTACGCCGTGATTAGAATAATCGAAAATAAATAATATTGCACTTCGTTTCAATAATAGATTTTAAAAACTTTAAAAAAAAAAAAAGAAATATTACGTTATGCGATAAAATTTAAATAGCATAAACGGTAGAGTAAACGAATGCGAAAATGTCACAACAAGATTAAAACAGAAAATTTGTTTTAAAAAATCTGATAAAAATTAATTATATTAATTTAAAAAAAGGAAAAAATAAAAGTATTGTTCACTGCGTATTGCTCTTTCAAATAATAATCCTCATCTTACTGCATTTTCCATAGTGGAAAAAAAACGCTGGAAAAAACCTGGTTAAAACTGTCCCGGACAAAATACCGTTTTATCGACTATTAAATATTTGCGAGTACCAAATTAAAAATTATCTTTATTCTTTCCATATATATAAAACAATTCTTTAAATATATGTGTAAACATGCAGGGCTAGTGAAATACAGTCACCTGGTCGCTATCGGTTACCATTATTTTTTAACTGGCAATGTTTTCAACTTTAAGAAAATTCAACAATTCTTTTTTTTTTTGTGTGAAAGTATTAGTCCCAGAATCAGGCTTTGATTCTATTTTTGATGTAGGCTAACTCTTGCTGTTTTGATTCCTGCTTCTCTCACCATTTTTCGAGACATTGTGTTGAATCAATACACCATTAGGGGATTTACACATCTCCGTGCATGTTTCAGAACTCGATGTTAAATTATTGCACAGTTTTAGGGAATTGGTTTACACTGCTCCTGTTTCCCTATGCTATTGGCCTGGTGCTGAATCATTGTGCCAGTGTAATGATGTATCAATGCTGATGGTGTATTGTTTTAATGAAAATAATAAAACTGGTTTCATGATGTTAAATTTAAGCAGATGTTTCCTGATGTAACATTATAGCCTAATGAATAATTGGTTTTTATGCATAGAATTTCTATATTCAAGTAAATTTTAAAATTGAAAAAGTAAAAGAAAAAAAGAAAGAAAACGACAGAGGATATTTTTTACAGGCTACCTGAAATTTTTGTTGGCAATCATTTTTTTACAAATTCCTGGAACCCTGTGTATGTGTATATAATCAGTTTAAATACTTCTTCAAAATAGATATGAATGAAATAGACATGCAAAGTTAACAATATTTAATAAATAAATATATCTGTATTTTTCTAAGGGTGAATTGGATGCAAAAGTAATAGTTTATAGTTTCAATTTTAATTCTTCTCTCTTTCCCCATGCTTTCAATTACATTTTCATTTTTTTCTCTCATAGTCATAAATACCTTTTAAAAATTTATAAGCATGATGAAATTGAATGGTTCACATATCTTTCATGGAATTTTTTACTTTCTGAAAATATACAGGTTATAGGTAAGGAAAGTATTGTAATCATGACAAAAACATGACTTTGTAATGTTGGTGTATCTACACGTTTTGAGGTCCCATGAGTTCATTTTTGTTATTTTTACCATGATGTATGTATGTCTGAGTATGATTTAACACAATAT
This sequence comes from Salticus scenicus, assembly GCA_963930645.1. Lineage (NCBI taxonomy): Eukaryota > Metazoa > Arthropoda > Arachnida > Araneae > Salticidae > Salticus > Salticus scenicus. The sequence goes on along the minus strand of OZ005657.1, from coordinate 146,648,323 downwards.
TGTCTAAATGCTTTGTTCAAATCAGCTAAAATTTAGTACATATATTACTGGTTATCGTAGCACAAACTATATACATCTTGCAAAATCTAGCATTTATAGTTTTTTTTTTTTTTTTCTTTTTTTTTTAACTAGGACACTAGGGGCTCAAATAATTTAAAGTGTGATAGCGTCTGAATCCCTTATTCAATTCAGCTGAAACGTTACACACATGTTATAAGTCACCGTCGAATGAATTGTGCAGATTTATTTTGGTGAATCTAACAATTTATGGTTTTTTTACAGGGACACAACGAATTCTGTAATATTACAGCCTATAGTTTGAAATTATTTAAAATGTGATAACAGAAGACTTGGCGTTGGAATATTAAAACCCGAATAAACTACTACGTCAGAAACGCCAAAAGAAAAATATTTGCAATGCATACAGCTGTTTCGGTAGCCTTAAGCGTACCGACTTCAGTGCAAAAAGAATTCTGAATCTGGAGAAGTGCTCGTATATATAGGAGAGGGACCGAATTTAGTTCAACCAATAGGATTACGGGAAAGGTGGAGTGTGTGGCCAATAGGAATGTAGGAATGTTAGCTGTGTAAACCGTAGAAAAATTAAGAAAATGTGGACTGAATGTTAAATTTCCAACAATCAGACAAATAGGGAACAGCAAAATCACAATTTACAAGGTTTTTAAAATTTTTATAAATATGAAAAGCTTCAAAGAAATAGAGTTCATGAATGGATTTCGGTCTGCAAATTATTTTAGCTGAATTAAACTTAAAATTATGATTTTCCTCCCGGCAATGTTTAGAAATAGCCGATTTATTGGTTTCTTGTTTGCGGGCGTAATTTATATGTTCTTATAGACAAAATTTAAGACTGTGTTTAGTTTGTCCAATATATGATAAACCACACTGACAGGAAATACTATAAATGCCCCAAGAATTATGCATGGGGCATTTATAGTAAGCTAGTTATCCTATTTCTACCATTTTAAATAGCTACGGCCGTACTGACAAACCGAAGTCGTCAACATTTTTAACCTTTATTGAAAAGTGAAAAAAGCTTTCCCCTTCACTTTTGCTTGACCCTTTTCCTTAATGTATATGTGAAATAAAAGTTTTATTAATTCATTGCTTAGTGGATTGATTTATCAGATGAAATTTTGTGTTGGCTATTATTAATTGTCAATCACTTTCAAACACAATTATGAACCTTTTCATTCATAAACGTGCGACATAATATTAGATATTCTTATTTAGATATGGTGATACGAATCGATTGCTAGGGTTTAAAACCGATTGATTACGCTAGGGTGCGAGGCCTATAAGTAGAATGCCCTCTGGCCTTTCTAAGGAGTCTTAGCCCATATTTATGCGAGTTTCAGAGTAAAACACGGAAAATTCCGAATGGTTAGGTTGATGAGCGCGACCTGGGATCGAACCGGGCACTTCCCATCTACTAGCTTTGAGCGCAGAACCGCTCGACCACTGGTGGGCCTGTGATGCGAATCAAAGTAGCGTTTAATTTTTCTGTATGAAGGTAAAGCCTTTTGCAGAAAAGACTATCTAAAGTCAACGCATGAAACAGATTTCCTAGCTGTGTTGCCAGATCTGGCGGATTTTTTATTCAATAATCACAATAATTTTAATAGACTATCAATCTTCGAAGCGATTAGGTAAACGTTGCAATAAACAACCATTGGTGACTTATGAATAAAAAATCTGCCAGATCTGGCAACACTGTTATCTAGACACCATAGACGAGAAAAGATCGCCTGTAATTTAAATTTACTCTTATTTATTTTTTAATCTTAATTTATATATTTTACGTATTTTAAATCTATTCTTAAGATCTTTCTGAAATCTGAACTATTTTCTGACTTGTTTATGAAGTTATTTTTTCGCAAATGTATAAAACTTTCATGATTTTATTATTTAGATACTTATAAATTTAATAGTGTTTTTTTTTCTGTTTTCTTATTCTTAGTTCTATTATTCAGTTGATTATGGATGAATTTGACATAAGGAGTTGGAATTTTCAGCTGAATGAGCTTAAAAATGAGGCGGCCATGCGAAAGTGTCAAACGTGTTAGTGATGTCAAATGAAAGGGCTTCGAATTTTTCAAATTTAATGAAACTATCGTGAATAAATTCTGTTATTCTGATAGGTGGTAGAATGTTTAGGTCTAAAACCAAATTGTTCGGGTTGAAATTGCAAACCATTCATCATAATTTTTTCCATCTAATTTGAAAAGATCTAGCTTTCATTCATTATCACAATACAAATCAAAGAATATATTTATTAAAAATCAACATTTTAGTACCTTAACCAGAACATCTAATTTTTATGCCCAACTGCAAAAATTCAGCTTAGAAATTTTTACAATGTTTTACTTTATTAACGTAAAGAAAATTCTTTATTTATTTCTTCTGTTTTAGACTTGCTCGCAAATTCTGGTGGTAGTTTATTTTAAATGTGCGAAATTTCCTTGCTCCTGAAAGGGTTAAGGTGTTTCTATACAAAGTTAAAATACTTCAAGAAGGTTACTTTTAATTTACAACTGAATATACACATATTCCTTAAAAGAGAAAAAAAAATGAAAAATTGATTTATGATTTTCGCTTTTCTTTCACCGATGTTTTTTATTTTCCTTAAATTTTGGGCGGTGTTTCAATTTTTTTGGCGGCCCTCCTTTTTCGGCGGCCCTAGGCGACCGCTTAGGTTCGCCTAATGGTAAAGCGGGCCCTGAGTGTGCATACGAATACACAAACTAGTTTTCTTAATATTGTTTCCGCAATATACAGGTGGGGCTTCATTTCTTTTAGAATTCTTTCACAATATCTCGCTTGCATTGCGATAATTTTATAAAAAGTAATCCAATTTGTATCAAACATCGAAATGTTTCTTAGAAAACAATTAGAATAACATTTAGGTAAATTAAAAGTGTTTTTCGTCAAAATATATACAGATATTTACTCACAGAGGATACAATTATAAGTGATGGCCCCCTAACAACAGTAAAAAATGAAATATCACTGTAACTCAAAAAATAATGTTAAGAATGAGCTGTAAATTTGAAAATCCGTGTTTTTGATGATGCCCGTTCTATTCATGCAAAAATTAATATAGATAATAATTCATAATTTTTTCAAATATGAAATTATTAATAATTTTCATAATTAAAAAAATAGTTTTTTATCAAAAATATGCATGGAATATGTTTGGGTCACTTCATTCTATCATATATATAAAAAAAAAAAAAACAGAATTTGAATATCATAATTATTTTAGAAGATATGAATTAATGTTTGTCACATTCATTTAACATTAGCACACTCATATTTTGAAACCATATAACTCTGTGTAAAATTGAGCAAAATATATAAACTATACCATTTTCTACGATGGTTTGATCCAAAGAATTCAAATAAATTATAAAAAATGGGGGTTACTATTGAAAAAAATGAAGCTGATGCCAGTTTTAATATGTAGACGACTCCTTATGCAAAAACCTAACTATACCATTAACCCATTAGTAGTCGCTATAGACAGCGCCACCTATTAAAAATTGCACACTTTTTATTTAACTGTCACCAATAATTTTAAGAAGTGATGTGACCGACGTTTCTTCGATTTTATATGCGTTTTATTCATATCAAACGCTACTTCTAAAAATTTTTGGTGGCTATTGAATAAAAAAATCTGGCAACACTAAAAGATGGGCGGCAAATCGACCAACTAGCGACTACTAACGGGTTATAAACTAGACATTATTAGAAATCGATTGGTACCAACCACATGTTTCTACGACAACTTACGGCGAAATTAGATGGGGGGGCTTTTTTTTAATACATTAAATTTCACTACACAAAAATCAGTGTGCGCATGTTGTGAGCTTCCCAAAAAATTAAATAAATAAATGAAAAAAATAATATCACTGCATACAACGATCTCATTGTACATAAATTATGAAAAACATATTTAATAATACAGCAGTCAGTAAAAGTACTTTGTGAGCTTCATTCAAATGAAAATCGCTAAATACTGTAATACTGATGTACATGAATCCCAAAAAACACAAAATTGAATAATACAACAATTAAAAAAAATAAATAAATAAAAATTCACTTACACACAATTTTTATTTTCAGGAATTGTAACATCCTCCACAATGAAATCATTACTGTTCAAAACACACGTAACATAGCCAAACTGACAAAACACCTTTCAGTATATGATATGGTAATTGCCAGATGCTGGAATGAGTGGCTTAGAGAAGACAGAGTCAGCCACCACAGTGGTTCCGGACATCCTCGGGCCACTAATGTGTGAGAAGCTCGCTCAATCAGAAGAGCAGCCACATCCGCACCAATAGTGATGCTAACGGCAATTCAATGCCAGCTGTCTACTCTCAGGGATCCAGTAGCAATTATTACTACTATAATAATTACTACTAAATACTATAATAATTACTACTTAAGTAAAAATATCAAGAGATACCATTCAGAGATGACACTTGACACCTCACCTAGGTAGTGTCATCTGGAATGGTGCCAGTCTCAGAGAGGCTGGTCAATGGTCAGTATCTGATTGGAGAAATGTCATCTTTACTGATAAATCCCACTTTTCTCTCAGAGATGATGATCGCCACATACGTGTGTGGAGACGGGAGAGGAGAGGTCAGAGTTCAATTCAGAATTGGTTACCAAGTGGTACACAGCTCTAATGCCTGGTGTGAGAGTCTAGGGGGCAATTAGCTGGGGCAGCCATTCGCCTTTATATGTGCTTCAAGGCACTCTCACTGCTCGTAGGTACGTTGACGACATTTTGCAGCCCATGGTACTTCCAATGCTAGCATGTCATCCAGGTGTTTTTTATCAGCAAGATGACATCCACCCACATCCTGAACGACTGTCACAGCTATGTCTCGAAGCTGTCAATGTCCTTGAATGTCCTGCCAGGTCTCCAGACTTATCAACAATTGAACATTTTGGACAGGCAGCTCCAGCCATCTCCGAATACATCTGCACTGGCTGAACAGTTGCAACATTTGTGGCAAAATCTATCGCAGAGGGACATCGGCTACTTAATTGACTCAATGCCCCACCAAGTATCGGCTTGTATAGCTGCCAGGGGTGGCTTTACCACCTACTGATTTTCACATTCTTTGTATTGCTACTCCCGTAAATAAAATGCTTTTTTCTCTTCAATTTTTGATCAATTGTTTATCTAATCGAACACTAACCTCATATCAATTTTTGATATATTTTTTTTTTTTTTGCAACAGAGTGTATTATCTTTATTAACAGTTAAAATCGCTGAACAGATAAATTAGAGAACCCGAAGAATGCTTAGACAGTTTTGACTATGTTAAAAATAATTTAACATAAAACATTAACTGCTACCGACAAGCAAGTAGCGCTGCTTTCGCAGTATTTCTTATTCAACTAGATTCTTGCGATCGAAACTCTTTAAATTTTCTTTTCTACTCTAAATCATTTGACAATCAAATAATTTAGTAATAGCACTTGGATACAAACATTAAATCATTCACCTATTTTTCTATTTATTTGCATATCAATTAACAACAGTTCAACTGTTTCTTTAACTACCAGCAAATCTTCTAGGTGGCATCGCAGTTTGTTTAAAGGGGGGGGGGGAGGTACTGCACATCCTCTGCTATCTGCAATATTTTGTCTGTCGGTTGTATCCCATGCACGTTTTTCCTTTGAAAATTTTCAGCTTACAGCCATGATAGGTGAATGAAAAATGACTCTGTTAAACCTTTTTTCCCAAGTTTTCTTTAAGTTATATTTATCAGTTAAAGTTATAGTGTCAAGTTTGAGTTATGATGTATCTAGATTCAAGCTGAATCTTAAAATAGCATGTTATTTTTAAAGAATATTTTCATCCTTTTGAAACTTGCATGACTCAAGTTTCTAGGACACCATCTTCTGAATCCTGGCACGTGAGTACATTTTTTTCCAATCTCATTTCACTTATTTACATTTTTCACTTTAAAGGTTAACCATTTTTAATGGGATTAATGGATAATTTTTGTACTCGCGTGTCCAGGGTCAGGAAGTTTAAAATAAGGGAAGGATCTTATTGCTACGTGGCACTTTTTTTTTTTTCATTTAATGATCTCATTAGCAAAATAGAGATAAACCCACAAGAGAGATATGGGCCCAGAGCCCTACCATAAGTTTAAGGAAATTAATAATTTAAGTAGATAAATTTTAAGAAGGCTACAAATATAAATATATAGTATTTATTAACTAGACATAATTATCGTTCCTGGACTAGAAATATAAAGATTAAACTAGAAAGTGAAGGCTTAATAGTTTGGATAGATAAGAAAAATTGGCTTCAAGAGACTGAAACTGAAAACGAAAAATTACCTCTCATTTTCAAATTTAAACTAGAGCAAAGTAAAGCCAAAACATGTTGATTAACAAAATCTTATTGTAGTCCTGATATTTGTTTAGAAATTAATCATTTAAATGATCTAGCCGAAAACTGGCAAATCTTAAAAACTAATACAGGTGGAATTTCTTCAGATAGGTCATATAGAATTTCTGGCTTAAAAGAATTCAAATCCCTCAAGATATTGCTCGAGGAAGAGTTGCGAACTTTCATAGATATAATTGAGGATAGTTGCCGAGAGCTAGAAGATATTGGGGAAAATATTTCAGAAGATTATAAATGTTATGTTTTAATTAAAAATTTACCCATTGAGTATGACTATTTAAGCTCATGAATTTGAAAACTATGAACAAAATGATTTTAAATTTCTAAAAATTAAAAGTGAAATCTTAAAAGAATAACACAAGAAGAAACTTTAGGAAAAAATAAAGGTAGAAAGCTTAGCAACCAAAAATTTGAAATCCAATATAAAATTTAAAGTAAAATATGAATTTTTGCATTTCGTAATATTTCAAATAAGAAATTAAATAACACAAGTGTAAAATTCCGCACTTATGATAAATCAGTTTTGACACCTTTAGGGGTAGTTGATGTAACAGTTGTGTACGGCACGAAAAAAGTTATACTTCCATTGTATATAGTAAATAGTAACCTTTTGCCTATATTAGGTCGAGATTGGATTAAATCTCTTGGAATTAAATGGAATGATATAAAGGAATTATGAATTGTAACTGAAGCTCCTAATTCAAAATTACTCAAAATTATAAATGAATTTAAAGACATATTCTCAGAAAAATCTGGAAAAGTTGCATGTTTTACTGCTGAAATTACACTTAAAGATAATGCAGCTGCTATATTTAAAAAAGCACGCCCAGTATCCTACGCCTTGCAACCACTAGTAGAAAAAGAGCTTGAATGTTTAGAAAAAGAAGGTGTTCTTAAAAGAGTTGATTATTCAGATTATGCTACACCGATAGTACCATTTCGAAAATTAGATGGAAAATGCGAATTTGTGCTGATTATTCCCAAACCTTAAACCCACAGATTCAAGTACCCCAGTATCCTGTTCCCAAAATTGAAAATTTATTTTTAAAATTATCTAAAGGGAAGATATTTGCAAAACTGGACATAAGAACTGCATATTTAAATATACCAGTAACAGAGTCTACATCTAAGTTGCTAACATTAAATACACATAAGGGTTTATTTCAGCCTCTTAGGCTTATTTATGGTATTAGTGCTGCACCAGCAATTTGGCAAAAGTACATTGATAAAGTTTTACATATGACAGTTCAAGAAGATGACATCTCTACATTTTTTGATGACATTCTCATACCAGCAGAAAGTGAAGAACAACTACTAAAAAAACTAAGAAAAGTTTTTCAACTATTACAAGAAAATGGGTTACATTTAAACCTTAGCAAGTGCAAATTTTTGGTTAAAGAAGTGGATTACCTAGGCTATATAGTTTCAGCACAGGGAATCAAAAAGTCTCAGTCGAAGGTGAAAGCAATTTCTGATGTTCCAACGCCTCGTAATATTAAAGAACTTAAATCCTTTTTAGGCATGGTTATATTTTATGCTAAATTTTTTCCACATCTAGCTTCTGTTGCAGCACCCCTTTACAATCTAACAAGAAAAACTTCAAGATTTAAATTGTTAGTAGAAAGTGACAAAAGTTTTACTGAAATTAAGGCTGAAATTGCATCAAACAGAATCTTTACACATTATGATCCTGAGAAACCAGTAATCTTAGCAGTGGATGCTGGACCGTTAGGACTGGGAGCTGTAATCTCACATAGCTTTGAAAATGGTTTAGAACGACCAATTGCTTTTGCTTCACGTACATTAAATTCCAGTGAAAAGAACTATAGCCAAATTGATAAAGCATTGGCAATTAAATGGGGTGTTGAAAAATTTCATTTTTATTTGATCGGTCGTAAATTCACATTGTACACAGATCATCAACCTTTACTTCATATTTTCAGAAAGAAATCAAAACTTCCAGGACTGTGTGCAACACGCCTTTTACATTATGCCTTATTTTTACAAAACTTCCAATTCAACATCTGTTACAGGAGGTCCGAAGAACAGGGAAATGCAGATTGCCTCTCATGTTTGCCAGTTTCTAGTGAACAGTTGATATCTATTGATAGTGTAGAAGCCTTTCAGGTAGATCACATGTCAAGATTACCTTTAAGTTCAAGACAAATTGCTCATGCTATTGCAAAATATCCGAAATTACAGCCAATTCTTGAAAAATTATGAACAAGCTTTTTTAGAAGTGCAAATGATCGAAATTTCACATTACAAAGTGGCTGCATTCTATATGGATTATGTGTTTATATTCCAAAACAATTTAGGGAAGCTATCTTACAGGTGTTACACAGAGGACATCTAGATATTGTTAAGATGAAAGCTCTTGCACGATCTTATGTTTATTGGCCAAAAATTGATGATGACATTGAAAAATTATACAAAGATTGTATAGAATGTACAAAACAGAAGGGATCTTCACATAAAAATGAAACACATTATTGGGAATATCCTGCAAAGCCATGGGAAAGAATACATATGGATTATGTTGTTTATGGAAGTAAGATTTATCTACTTATTATAGATTCTCATTCAAAGTGGCCAGAAATATTTATTGTTCCTAATAGGAATGCTACAACACTAATTAGTATATTGGATTCGCTATTTGCTAGATATGGATTTCCAGTTACAGTGGTGTCTGACAATCAAAAAACATTCATCTCAGAATCAGTACAATTCTTCAAGGGAAGAGGCATTCGTCATCTAACTTCTCCTCCTTATCATGCCACTTCAAATGGTCAGGCTGAGAGACATGTGTTTAATCTTAAACAAGCTCTGCGATGTTTAAAAACATGCAATATACCAGAACAGGAAGCTCTCAACATTTTCCTGGCATCATACAGAAGGGCTCCTCATATCACTACAGGCTACAGCCCAGCATTTCTTTTTCTTAATCGAGAGATTAGAACCCAGTTAAATTTATCCAGACCAGATATTGTTAGTGAAGTTGAATCTAAACAGCAAAAAATAATTGCATTCTTTGATCATGTTTATGATGTGGGCCAAAGAGTTGCTGTACGAAATTATTCATCACCTTATAACAAATGGGTTTTTGGTACCATCGTTTCTCAAGATGGGGAATTACAATATACAGTTGCTGTACAAAATCAACTATGGAGAAGACATAGTAATCAGATACATCCTGTCAGTCAGAAGATTCATGTGGATACTACTGTTATTCAATCTCGTTTACCTACAAATACAGATCAGAAAATTACTGTAGTGCTAAATGAAACTGCAACTCCCACTGCTTTAAGCAACCAGAGTGCATCAGCAGTTCCTCTAGCAGAAAGCCCAGCTAGACCTCATCTGAGGGAAATTGACCAAAGCCCTGCCTCGAACCCTGTGACTGATGAGCCTCCAAATCTAAGTCACACTCTGCCTGTACTAGTTTCTTCTGATCAACCTTTAGCTGTCACTCGTCCTCAACGACATATATGTCCACCTAAAAGATTAAATCTTTAAGGGGGGAGGAATTTGGTATCCACTTATTGGGGACTTACAAACTTTCTATCCTCCATGTACTCTACTTTTAATATCTGAATCTGGCAACCATCTGTTCAGTGGTAAGCTGGTATGTTTGTTTATGTTCAATGTAGTATTGTCTTGTGATGTCTTTTAATACAGAAGCTATTAATTAATAATAAGTTGTGAGTGTTCTTTAACTTATACATTACCCAAAATGGACCAAGTTTGGCCAAAATGAAAATTAAAGCAGAAAAATGTAATGGCACACAATATTGTAAGAAAAACTTGAGTAATCTGGTAACGGTAGTGAACATTCAAAACCTACTAAATTTTCTATCTCCTAAAATAACAGCTGAAATTCGTGAAATCTTATGTGTTATTGATAATTGCAGATAATATTTCAAAAGACACATCTCTATAGAAGACCAGTGTACAAACGTCCGTAAAAAGAAAGTGGGAAAAGAAAAATTTAACACTTTCAGGGGCGTTGGTTACATAGTGCAACCACAAATTTTAAATCAAAATTGCAAAAACTATCCCCGGAAATTTTTTATAAAATGTTTCTTTTATAACTTAGATAAATAACTTCATTTACTTCTTGTCTTTTAATATTGTTGGTGATTTCTAGTGGCTATTGATTTTAAATAAAAAAATTTGCTTGCCCCTGAAAGGGTTAAAAGGGACTGAAGGAAAAGAAGGTGGGAAGAAAACAAAAGAAAATGAAGGAAAGCACTTCTATTCTCCAAATTACAAGAAAACACATATTATGCACACAGATGTGTCTAACGAAAGGTTCGGGGAAAGTACTCAGGCAGATGAAGAAGGGAGACAAATATCAGATTCTGTTTTTAAGTCAGCAATTGACAAGACATGAGAAAAATTATGAAAGGAAGGACACTACTCCATGCTACCCGCTTGACAGACTTTAATTTCTTTAAGTAGAAAAATAAAGTAGTAAATAGCTTTTTTTTTTTCAATTTTTTCAGTTATCTTACAGTATTGTACCAGATTGTTAGCATAAAAATTAACTTAGAGGTATCTAAAAAATATAATTTTACAGGCATTTAGTAAATTAAGAATATTAGTTTTTTTTTTTTTTTTTTTTAACCCATTTTATCCCAATTTATTTATTTTGCTCAAATTTGAGAAAAATTATATTTTTTAAGGTTAACTAAACCTAAATAAACTAAATACAGCAAAATTTGAAAAAAACAAAAAAAAATTATATTCTGTATAAGAAATCTTATCCACCTTGAATATCCACCTTGTCCTTATTAGGACATTGAAATAAAGAGGATGAAATTTGTACTTATATGTTTTAGTGTTACTACTCTTCAATAGTGAAAAGTGCTTTCCAAGTATAAAGTTTTGCTTTATCTGTATAATACTTTCTTATTTACATGATAGTTCTCCAGAAAGAATTTTCAACTGCTAAGAGAAGATAAACCACGTCCCCTAATGTAATGATTAAACAAAGATTCCAGATGGAGGAAAAGGAGGTGGTGAGACACATAACACGTTAGCAGAAGCCTTATATATACCATTATATATTCCAGTTGACAAAATATTCGCACCAAGCAAATTCTTATTTCTATATGCTATTTTTTCAGCAGTCCTTTAAATAGAACAATGGGATAAAATGGGTTAAATTGTTTTATTTTGTTGCCTCTTATGCAATAAAGAAGGTAAAAATTCCAGAAAATGAATATAAATATGTGTGTATGATTAACTCGAAAAAATAATTTTTAAGGGAGGGATGCTATAAGAACTAGACCATGAAGATAGAGGGGAGGAGGAAAAACGAGATAGGGGGATTCGGCAGAAAACGGACCAGAAAATTTAGTTAATCAACAGGTCGCTAGATGGCGCAAAGATTAGCCGTTATAGCAGATTAGCATTGAAAGCTTATGGAAATAATTGCTTTTTAATAAAATTTAAGTAGTTTATGTACTTTTTTTTAAAAAAATTGGCTAGAAATTGTTATGCCATTAATGTGAGAATATAGAGAAATAAAGTGCTTATTTGAACATTTTTATATTTATTTTTATTTTTTAATTATTACTTTTTAAATCATTAATTCTAAATGCTAAGATATATTACTTTTTCATGTAGAAATTATTTAAAATTTTTATCATTTTTATTTTAATCAATTAATTTTGAAATCTAAGATACATCAGTTTTTAATAATGATTTTAAAAATAAGAAGTAATAAATAAAATTTTCCAAAATAGTTAAACTGATTTTTTTTTTTTTTCTAATTTTCATTTCTTTTTTTCATCTTTATACATACACACACACACACACATATATATATATATATATATATATATATATAATTTTAGATGATTTAGATTAATTGTAGCTATTTAAAAATTTTAATTGGGTGTAACATTTCTTTTTTTAAATTAATGAATCAAATAAACAAATAAATAAATTAATAAAAATAGAATAGTAATTTAAAAAGCCTCTTTTTACCTTTTGATTAAAAATGCTTCGTTTTTTAAAAGCTAATTGTATAAATTTTTAAATTAAAATTGGAATGACTAGAAAAAATAATTTTAGCACGGAAATAATGTAAGTTTTGATTCTGATAAAATTTTAAAATCATTTTTACATCACATACAAAGCGTATATTTCATAAGTTTATTTTTCTTCGAAGTAAAACATGCTTCAACTATAGCAGTATGTGTCTGCTCTCGAAAATAGTCAGTGGGAAGTGCTTGGTTCGAATCCAGGTCACGGTCGTCAAAATAAACGTTCGGAGTTTTCCGTGGTTCACTTCAAAACTCGAGTAAATACAGGCTAGGTCCCTTTAAAAAGACCAATATGAAGGCAATCCACCTAGGTCTACGACCTAAGTTAAGTAAAACAATATCATGGAGAGGGGGGGGGGTGAAGTGAATGTTTTGATTATTTTGCGAGAGATTTTTGCACAGTAAGTTTATTGCATTTAATATATTTTATTAATTTTTCAGGTTATCAGTTCATAAATTTAATTTTTTTACAAGCTTTTTTTTTTATTATTATTTATTTATTTTTTTAAACATTTTAAAAGTTGTCGATGGTTTTAGGATTGAGGCCGATTGATTGCACTAGGATCTTAGGCCTGTGTGAGAGTGCCTTACATGGGAGTCTTTCTAAGGGATCTTAGCCGTATTTAACTTAGTTTCGGAGAAAATCACCGAACACTTCGAACGGCTAGGCCGACGAGCGCGACCAGGGATCAATTCCAGCACCTCATGTCTACAGCTTCAATGACAGGACCACTTGGCCGTTAGTGGATCCTAGCATTCTAAAAGCTAAAACTTTTATTATCAGTAGTATTATTGCAAGAATAAAAAATAAATTTGGAATAACGATTTAAATAACCGCATTTTTCCTCTTCATTAAAATCGTTATCATTTTTTAAAAAATTAATGGTACAAATTTTTGAATTAATTTTTGAATGACTAAAAAACATAATTTTGCAAATAAATAACGTAAATTGTTTTAGATAAAACTGTGAAGTAACTTTTACACTGCATACAAGACATACATTTTATCAGTTAAATAAATTTCTTACTTTAAAATAAACTGGTTGACGTGCAGTGCCTGGTTCGATACCAGGTTGCACTCGTTAACTTCATCGTTCGGAGTTTTCCGTGATTTTCTTCAAAACTCGAGCAAATACAGGCTAGGTCTTAGCAGAAAATACAGAATTAGCAGGGTAGGGGGGGGGAGGAGTAATGTGTTGATTATTTTACAAGGAGAATTTTATCTTCATCCCACCGAGTTTACTACGCTTAATATATTTTATAAACTTTTCAGGTTTTCAGCTCTTAAAAATCTTATAAATATGTCTTATAAATTTCTCAGATTTTCACGTAACAGATTTTCTTACAATCTGGAGGGTGGAGAGCAAAAAGAATTCAGAAGTATCAATGCAGAATTGTTGTAATGAAAATTAGAAAAAGAAAGAAAAAGGAAATAGTTTAACTATTTAAAAATTTTAGTTATTTATTTCATTTTTTACATTCTAAAAACTGAAATACATTATTCTTTACTAATGAATTTAACAAAAAAATGTTAATAATTCGAAATGGCATTATTTATTTTATGATTAAAATTTTTGACTAAAGTTAAAGGATAAGCTTTTGAATTAAAATTGGAATAACTAAATTAAAAATAAAACATGCATGTGGGAAGTGCCTGGTTCAATTCCAGGTCACACTCCTCAAATTGTCCGTTCAGAGTTTTCCATGGTTCACTACAAAATTCGCTTAAATACAGGCTAGGTCCCTTTAAAAAGACCAACATGGAGGCAGTCCACCTATGTTTAGGATCTAAGTGCAGATAAATCATTCTGAGCGTGTGGTGGGGAATGAAATATAAGTTTGATTTTTTTGCAAATAGGATGTTATCTTCATCCCACTAAAAATTAAATTAATTTTGATAATTATTTAAAAAAAAATTGATAATTAAATCATTTTATTTTATAAATTTCTCAGGTATTCAGTTCATGGATTTAAAATTTTTGCAAACTGACTTTTTTTTTTTTTTTTTTTTTTTTTAAGCATAACAATTATTTATAAATTTTATTTATTTATTTATTTTTCATTCAAAAAGCTAATTCTATACATATTATTTATTTATTATTATTTTTTTCTTAGAACAAAGGTTTACAAATTCGCTTTTCACCTTTTGATTAAAATTGTTTTGTTTTTTAAAAAAATAATAGTATAAATTTCTGAGTTGAAGTTGGGATAACTAAAATAATTTTTTAACAAAAGAATAAATGAAAATCGTTTCAAACAAAACTTTTTAAGGCACTTTCACATTGCATACAAGGCATATATATCAGTTACATTTCTTTCTTCAAAATAAACTGTTTAATGGGAAATGCTGGGTTCGATCCCAGATCACGATCGGCAATTTAACAGTTCCGAGTTTTCCGTTTTTTTTTTTTTTTTTTTTTTTTTTTAACTCGCGTAAATATGGACTTGGTTTCGTTAAAAAGGTGTTGGTGTTGATGTTTGGGATTAAGGCCGATTGACTACACTTGCGTCCTAGGCCTCAGGAGAAGTGCCTTCCATGGAGGTCTTTCTAAGGGATCGTAGCCCGTATTTACGCAAGTTTCGGAGAAAACCACGGAAAACTCCGAACGGCTAGACTGACGAGTGCAATCTGGGATCGAACCCGGCACCTCACGTTTCCTTAATAAGACTACTACGGAGGCAATGCACCTAGGCTTAATTACAGTCAATTAGCTTTAACTTCTACATAACTACCTCCAAATAAAACATAATTAGCAGGGGGTGGGGTATAAATATCTTATATAATATATATATTAAAACTGCCTTAATTATTTTCTAATGAATTATTATCCTTCACAGTTTATTGCGTTTTCTATATTTTGCATATTTTTAAAGTATTCATTAAAGTTTTTACATCAAGGAATAAAATTCTTTAAAATAAAATATGGAAGTATTTATGAACAGGAAAATATATATAAGAAATAGCTGAAATTTATCCATAACATCGAAAATTATGTTATGTAAAATTAGGAAAAGTAAGAAAATAAAGTGTAAGTATATTCGGAAATATTATAAATATATATATATATTTCCACGTGAGTTTTACGAGAACCCATTAAGTCTAATATAATTCATATATATTTAAATTTGTCATTCCCAACTTCGTTTAAAAAATTAATGTTGCTATGGAGAGTCGTCAATAGATGGCGCGAGGGTCAGCCGTGATAGCAGCCTCAGTCAAAATCGGGACCGTTTTCGTAATACGGCGTTAGATCTCCTATTTACTCTAGCTTCATGAACTAGACTTTCTCAAAGGTGAGAATTTGCTATGAGGTACCAAACATCTGAATAATACAAAAATTTTGTATGAAAAGTAAAGCCCTCCTGGCTTCTAGCACATGGGGAAATAGATTTCTGCTCATGTTGTAACTCTCCAGGTGCTAAAAGGAACAAGAAAGAAATTTTGAATTCTTTGGTGGTCTGTCTGAGGAAATACACTGTAAAAGAAATAAGCCGCCTCTTAAAAAATAATAGAAGTCGGCTGACGAAAGAGGAAAAATGGAAAATCATCCTAAGATTCTCTGCCTCAAAACCAAATTGTAATGTTGAAGAGAAAATAGAGAAACAGACTTGCCAAGTTTCCAAAATGAAAAAGCCTGAGACATTTTGCAGACTACTTTATCAACATACCGGCATTTTTATCTTCAGATTCGTTACTTAAGCATTAAAAATTGTTTTTTGCTAAAAGTTTAAGCCAAGCCATGTTTATTAATTTGAGGATGAAACATTGTCAGAATACTACAATAAAATAGATTAGTTAAAAATATGGCATATTGAATTTCGATTCTAGAAAACTGAAATTTTTATTTCAATAATTTCTAGGCATTTAAAAAATTTAATTACACGATACTTTGCAAATGATTGTTGAAACATGAGATCTTTTTTGCCTTTGGCAAAATTTCAGTTTATATTATTATTTAAAGCTGAATCCCTAGATATATACACAAAGAAAAAATATTTTTTGTATGTCATTGCCAAAAAAGAAAAAAAAAACTTTTTTTTTTCTTTAATTGATAAATTACCTATGTGCAAACTCTTTATCAAATTGCTAAAATAAGTTTTTTTTTTTTTTTTTAAGAGATCAATAGAAGAAACACATGCTGTAATTTTGATTGCAACTAATTAGCAATTATTTCCTTGCCTATCTTCAAATTTCACTTTTTTTTTTTTAAGCAGTTTTTCGATACATGTGATCACTTCACTACAAATCCTCAAAATTTCTTTGTGTGTGTGCGTAACTGATTGAATGTACCATATTCTGGCAGCTGATTGCTGAAATGCGGGATCATTATGCCAACGATAGACAAAAGCAAGGTTTCAAATGCGAAAATTCTTGGAGCAATTTTGGTGTAAGGAAAAAAAAACCTCATTTTGGAGCATCAAATTGCTGTTTAAGAGCAGATTTCTTAGTTTGGAACAGCAAAACTATATTTTGTGATGAAAAATATCCAGTTTTTTAATAACATACTTTTGATTATCTCTAACAAAAGTTAATGTCTCCATGGATATGTGTTTGCTCATGTACACATCATCATCAAATCTAATAAAAAAAAAATATATATATATATATATATATATCACATGCTCATAGCACGATTCTTTAAAGTTTTATATGATGTTGAATAACACACTAGATAAAGAATCCAGCCTTTTTTTTTTTTTTTTTTTTTTTAATGCAGAGTATTATCTCATAGGGAAAAATGTATATATAAAATGAAACTGTTTAATTACTTCAAGGTAAGATCTTAAATATGCTAGAATGCTATTTTTTCAACAGTTTTTCACTGTTAACAATTTATACTGTTTTATCTTATCAGCTGATGATTATTTTAGAAGCTATTTGAAAAATTATAATAAGAGAAATATGTAACATTTTCGCAACTGATTGCAAAAATAAGTGACTATTTCGCCACTAACTGACAAAATTTGTATTTAATTGCAACTAGTTGCTGAAAATAGGTGATTATTATACCCTTAATTCTTAAAATTTGTGTTTTTATTTTATTTTATTTTTAAGCTAATTTTCAAAATACGTGATATTTCGCAATCGATCGATGAAATATGTGATCATTTCAGCACTAACTTATAAAAAATCGCTCTATTTTTCAAATTCCCACAATAGCAAATAATTTTATAACTATCATCGAAATAGGTGATCATTTCAGCACTAACTGAAAATATTGCGCTTTTTTTCAAAGCAGATTCCCAAAATACGTGATATTATTGCGACTGATTGCCGAAATACGCAGTTATTTTTTAATGCTATATTTTGTGCTTCACCCCCCTTTTTCTTTTTAAATTGGCTCTTAATTAAAATAATAATAATAATAAAAACTTTTTTAAAAGGAGTTTCCCTAAATCAGCAATTTTGCTATCAACTGGCGAAATGCGCGATCATCTGACCATTAATGGATAAAATTAGACTTTTTCAATGCAGATTCCGAAAATCTATTATGTTTGCTACTAACTGTCGAAATACGCAAATTATTTCACGGCGATCGTCGAAACACTGAGTCATTTTACCACTGATTAATAAAGTTCCCGCTTTGATCAAAGCAGATTCCCAAAATACCCGGTATTTTTTCAACAGATCGCCATAATGTGCAATCATTTAAAAGTGACTTAAAATCAATGCTATTTTGCTAAAATATGTAATTTTGCGACCTACTGTTGAATATGTGATTATTTGGTTGCTAACTGATAAAATTAGTACATTTTTTCAAAGTAGATTCTTGAAATATGTGATAATTTTGCGACTGATCGCCGAAATAAATGATTCACCAAGAACTGATAAAATAGGCATTTTTTTTTTTTTTTTTTTTTTTTTTTTTCAAAGCAGACTCCCGAAATAAGCGATAATTGTGCATCCAAGACTGCTAAAATACACGATCATTTCACAATTGATAAAATTCACGCTTTTTACAAAGCAGATTCCTGAAATATACAAAAAATTTGCGACCAACTCCATACACAATCATTTCATCATTTACTGATAAAATCCAAGCTTTTTATTTATATTTAAGGGGTTACATCCAGTTGTAATTTTCAAAAAATCGATTTTTTTTTTTTTTACATATTTTGAATGTACATATATTTGATAATATTGTCTGAAAATTTCATATCGATCCGGCAATTAGTTTCGGAGAAATTTGCATATTTGTAAAGACGTCTCCGAGCGTTTTAAAGTAGGCGGAGCGTAAACCAGAGTAGCAGCTGATTTTCATTATCCCTATGCCCTTGTCCATGCTTTTCATAATGTTTTGCTTCTTAGAATAAGAATATAAAAGGTTTATCTTATATCTCAGAGCTATATTTAGAAATTTTAGGTATACAGTAAGTAATAATCAGCTGATATGGAAAATAACTCCAAAAATAACCCCATGTGGCTCTAAGATCGTTGAAATTGCTGCTTATCTTGCTGCCGGCATGTTCAATGAAGGAAAAACATCTCTTCTATACTTCATGAACGCAATGGGACTATCGCTTGGGCCTAATGCCCATGCCTATGTAGAAAAAGAGGACGCAGAGCGCATCTTGATCTCTGACGCACGAGTGCAAGGGAGCATGCGCGAGGGGAGAATGTCACGTAGACAACAACAGTTGGCTGTACTAGAAGCAAATGATGAAACAGAGGGTTCCTCTTATGGTCCTGGAATAGATGACTCGATGTAAGTAGGAAAAAAAAAATTTAACTTAGTTTAAATGGTTCCCAAAACTTTAAACGCGTTTATCTCGAAACGGTGTTTTCAAAGTCGGTGAGCAAAATTTCTCCGAAACGGCTGGACCGATTGACTTGAAATTTTGACACGATTTTCTTAGATATTTTTGTCAGGTAATGATCGTAGGAATAAGGTTTCTGATAATAATTTCGATTTTTTCAGCCACTTTCAAGTGTAAATTTTCATGAAAAAAACGATTTTTTTTTTGGTGAAGCCGCCATTTTGTCAAAAATCAAAATTTTGACTATTCCTACGATCATTACCTGTATTCATCTATCCTAAAAATAAATCTTTTGGTTTTTTTCATTTCAGATAATTTGGATCAGAGATATCTTGCTCACCGCCAGACACCTTTTTGTGGAAGGTCTCTAGGAGATCTACTACAGGAACAGCGGAACCCAATATTTTTGTAAACTCATCACGGATTCTTAACATACATTAAATTTGCTATATGTATATGTATTGTATATATTTCTTTAATAAAAGGCCTCTTCATAAAAAATTCACAAAAAAAACACGTTTTTTCGTGCATACAACTGGATGTAACCCCTTAAGCAAATTTCCGCAATAAAAGACCATTTCATTGCTAATTGTGAAAATTTCATTTTTCTAAGTCTATTGCTGAAATAAGCAATTATTTCACTGTTTCTTTCTTTTTTTCTTTTGTTTTATCGCCAGATTTATTTTTTTTCTTTAAATCATGTTTAAAAAATAAACAACTAATTAGCCACAAACCATAGAAATTACAATTTTTTTTTTTTTTTTTTTTGGTTTTTCAGCTAATATTATTTAATTTTCTTACATACGAATTTTTTAAATAAATAATTTTAAAATGTATATTTTTATAAGAAACTTATATTAATTTCGCCAATTTTTGTGAAAGCTCATTTTAATCCTTTGCGGTGCAAGACAATTCAGATCATTTAAATTATACTGCCACCGGAATTCATGAACTAAATTAAACTAAAAGAAATTTTAAATTTTAAGGTTAAAAAAAACGGCCCTTTCTGAAATGTTATAAACGTAAATTTTTGCTAAAAAATTTCTGGGATGAATCTTTGCAGCATTATCTTAAATTTTGTGTCCTATTAATCTAAAAGAAATTTTAAATTTTAAGGTTAAACGGCCCTTTCTGAAATGTTATAAATGTAAATTTTTGCAAACAAATTTCCGGGATGAATTTTTGCAGCATTATCTTAAATTTTACGTCCTCGCAGCAAGGACAGCGCACATTAAGGGGTTAAGATCATCGATCGTAGCTACGCGTACGTTTCCAAAACTAATTTTTCCAAATTTGATTCTTGCAATTATTTCATTTGTTCCATCAGTGCAAACTTCTACCGTAATTGAAAAAATATATATAAACCTTTAAGTACAAAACAGTTTTGTACTGCTTATTATAATTTATTGTCCTTTTTCTCTTTTTTTGAGGGGGGAGGGGGCAGAGGTTTAAGCTCACGAAATTTTTGTTGACAGATATTTTAAATTTGAATGCAAATCTCGCCATCTTGCGAGAACAAACTCTTGAATTTCGGCTCTAAGCAAATTCGATGACTATTCAAAGAATTTCGTTTTTCAGAGAGAGAAAAAAATATATATAACGTAATTAGAACAAGGAATAATTTTATTTCACGATCACGGAATCACAAAGTAATTTCTACCCTGTGTGCGCAATAGAAATTATCAAAAGAGAGAAAGGAAGGGGCAAAAGAGTAAAACTGGCAGATTTGGAGAAAACTTTTAAAAAGACAGGCAGAATGTTCTAACCCCTGTATAGTATAAGATATTAGTACAATGTCTTAAATCTATTTACATTTTGTTTCTATATAAAATGATCAGCTTAAAAAAAATTGGCTCTCACTGTTAAAATTTTAATGATTTTCGGCATTTAGCTGAGCATCGATTAAAATTTTATGATCGGTTAATTGCCTGTAAAAACGGACTTTAGGGACCAACTAGAGAAAAAACGGACATTTACAGACCAATTCCCCAATAACGGATCTAGTGGGTGCCCTGCATAAACTCCTTTCCCCTTCTAAAAAGCTAAACAAAATCCGGTCAGAACTACTTTAGCCTTTCACTAAACGAATTTATTTCCGGTTTTGAATGCTCAGCAAAGACTGAGAAGTCCATTTCTCTTGCGGTGTAGTTCGCAAGAGAAACTGACTGACGTCAACAAATTGGGTGGTTCTTCACGGATGTCATCCCGCGGAGCAGTTCTTCGATGACTCGTCTGCCACACGGGAATGGAAACTAAACTCGTGTGTTGTGATCGGGAAAAAGCCGGAGATTTTCGTTAAGAATCCAGAGATCAAAATAAAGTAAAAAAATTTGGAGTCTCCGGCCAAAATCCGGAGACTTGACAAGTCTGTAAATGGAGTTGAATCGATGCTAATGACGCTGTTGGTGTGGACGTGGCCACTCTTATGATTGTGCAATCATCATGTTCATTTGTGCGCCTGGGATGTCCTGACCCTCTACGGCAGTTGACTCTCCCTTCCCTGATCATCTGTTATACCGAGCAACTACCGTATCGTTCTGACTGAAGTGGCAGCCAATACGCCTGTACAACCAACTTGCTTCTCTGAGACCTACTATACAGCCCCTCCCACTGTCCGTCAATTGTCAGTACTTGATAACTAAAGTTATCTTTTCAGTCATCACATCTAACTGTAAAACATTTCTTAACTTATTTCTTATATATATACAACTTAAAATATCTTTTACTTACTATTATTTGAAGTTTGAATTATCATTTTTCTTTTTTTAAAATCTCTTGTTTACTGCATGCTGCTTAACGGCAAATATCGCGGTTTGTTTACATATGTGCTGTTGCCATTCTCTGCATAGCTAATTTGACTTTCTCTTCTTGCTGCCATCATATCGTAATTCATTAATTTAAGTTATGAAATGTTTTAACTTTGGCCACAAGGTGGCATGGTTACTGATGTTTTTCTGATGGAATTACACAAATATTACATTTTGTAGAGATATAAAAAAGGTTACTTCCATCATAGTAGGCAGTGCAGCGACAACAAGATGTTCTGATGTGTTTGCAGTGAGCTGGTCTCCTGTTATTTTAAAGATGAAGTCCATTGGCTTATCGTATGTAGAGTTAAAGTTTTTTTCTGAGAAAAATGTCTTTTATATTAAAAAGTTTGATATGAGTTGATTTTTTTAAGGATGAAATCTATTGACTTATCGTTTATGGAGTTAAAATTTTCTGAATATCAAATTAAAAGTTTAGTATGAGTTGATGCTGTTTTTGAAGATAAAATCTATTGGCTTATCGTATATTGAGTAAAGTTTTTCGAACATTAAGTTAAAGTCCTGGTCTCCTGTTTTTTTTAAGATAAGATTAATAAGTTTTTTTTTCTTCACATGTTTAAAAGTTTATTAGATAATTATCGTTCCATCTTGATGGTCAACCTGGCAATCATTGGTATGATATAAAATCATCCATTAGTTTCATCTACTTTTATCTACGGTATTTAAATTTTTTTCATCTATAATCTGGTTTTTCTTCTCTCAACGGGGAAACTGGCGACCTTGAGACCTATGTTAAATTTGTGTCAAATGTGTTACAGAATCTTTATTTAAAGGGAACTCTGGGATAAGGGACTACTGCAAGTTTCTTGTATTAAATAACTTCATGGAAAACTGAATATTGTATATGATTTCAAGTTAATATGTTCTTCATGTCTGAAAGGTAAATATCAGCTCATACTATTTTTGATGTTAATGTATTTAATAAATTTTTCTTGTTATATATTTACTCATGTTACTTTTTTTTATATTAATAAATTTGTTAAGTTTAATATTTCTTGTTTTTACTGAAGTCAACACTTTTTCTAATTAATAGTCATATTACATTTTAAAACTTAAAGTTTAACGTTATTGTACAAGACTTTGCTTAATAATAAACTTAAAAGATTGACCATTTACTAATGGTTTTTATCAGTACTGCAGCCAGTCATGTCTCGGAGGCCCCTCAAGTCACAATACCGTCCATCAAAGTCGACAGATTTGTTTGAATAGTTCTAAGGCATGAGAAATCATGATTTTAAAATCTCCCAGCTGCGCAGTTCAGATGCACGCAGCGTGCTTAGCCTTGTCTCAATGGCATTGAAATTTTAATCATTTGTAAATCTCTTACCAGACTACATTTGTACCAAGTTTTGTGATTGTGGTTCGATTTCTTCTGACTGCATATATTTTTTTGTCACAGAGTGTATATATATCAAAACTCAAAATTAACAGTGCTCTGTTAGTCTGGGACCACAAAAATATTCAATGGACCAGCATAATATAAACTCTAATAGTCCAACAGACCAGTAAAGTTTTTAAATTTTTTTTTTTTTTTTTTTTTTTTTTTTTGTATTTTTTACTAATTGTCCGTAAATCTGTAACAGAACAGTATATTATAACAATAGTAAGTGTACCTCTTTATAATTGTCAATATCACATATTCTCTGTAATTTTTTCTTTAATTTCAATGTTATAACCTTTTTTTTACTTTTAATTCTTAACCCCTTCCGCTCCAGGCTAGCTGTAGTGTAAATATGTGAAATACCAGATTATAATTTTGAAATAATGCAATTCATAACGAAGTAACAATGTGCATTTTGTTGTGAAGTAGATATATTTAATTAATGAAGGTAGTAAAAATGAATACATATCAAAGTATTTCAATTATTTATAGCAATGGCTGCTGTAAGTGGTCCATCATCACTGTCATCGCTTTCGCCGTTTTCACTTGTAAATTCATCATTGGAATCTTCAAATTCGTCATAATCGGGGATATAATCACTATCCGAATCACTAGAATCAGACATTATTCACAGTTTCAAACACAGGCAGAGCACACAAAATCGAGGAGCGAAAATTACACACAATCGCAGCCACGAGAAATCACGAAACAACTGGCGTAGCCAAAACTAATAGGTCACCGAGACTACTATCGCCATCTAGTTGTCAGTAATGAAAATACAATTTCAAAATACCATATGACAAATACAATAACTCTCTCTGATACCACAACAACGTTGGGCTTATTGTATCGTATACTTTCTTTGGACGTATGCACGTACGTCCATGGTATTAATGGCCATTAACACTAGGACGTACGCACGTACGTCCCTGGAGTGGAAGGGGTTAATAATAAACATTAAGCTTGTTTATTAAAGCATACATTTTTTATTTATATAAGACTTCATTTTTTTTTTTTTTTTTTTTTACAAAAATTAAATTTATTAGTTTTATCTATCGTATTTGACTTGTAAAAACAAACAGTTTACAAATTTTTAAATATATTTAAATATATAATAGAGTGGAAAAACAGACCAATAAAATCTGAAAATTACTGGTCCTGTAGACCAGTAACTTTATTTTCTTAATTTCTACCCCTGCACATATATATATATATATATATATATATATACAGAGAGAGAGAGAGAGAGATAAATGATACTCTATATTTTTGTAACTACTCTCTGGATAAAATAAAAACATTAAAGCTATGCATTTTAAGAACGCCGCCATGTGGATCTTGTTAATATCCTTAGAGCTTGCAACATATTTCTTAGCTAGGCTTTAACCCTTAAATGCATAAATTTTTATTTTTAATAAATCGAAATTGAAATCAACCGGGAAATGGGTGAAGTTAATGGGAAAAACAAATATACATACATAGGATTCATTTTAGGATTAGTAAACTTATGTAGAGCGATTTTGTATATTGACGTACTTTTACATCACAAAAAAAACGACATTTTTGTTGCTTAAATTTATCAGTGTAAGTGTATGCAAAAATATAATTAATTATTCATTAGTCTTATCTAGTTTCTATCTGAAAACAATTTTTCCTGAATGTTTTTATTACTTTTTATATAAATTATTGTAATTCATAACACTCAATGAAATGAAATTGCACTCAGATAGCACTCCAACAATGAAAATTGTCAAAGTTTCTAGTTGCATTCAGAAATGATAAAATAGTTTTGGTAAAATTATGTACAGTGAACTCTCGTTAAAACAGACAATCAAGGGCCAGCTTTTTTTTGTCCATATTAACGAGAGTCCATCATAAGAGGTGTTCATAAACTGAAGCTCTGTATGAGCTCTAAAATTACTATTATGTGTACATACACAGTATAATACGAATGAAAATTTGTTTCCTCAAACCCTTTTATTTGCTGGAAGATGCAGCCATTAACGAAATACGGAAAGGAAATGTGGCACCGATTTAAAGCAAAGAGTAAAAGTGTGAGACTTTCCGAGTGCACACTGTCAAAAAAAAAAGTTCTGTTTAATGCCACAAATTTTCTGTAATTGAGAAAAATACGTTCTATCAATGGAAAAATTACACTGATAGAACGCATTTTTATGAATTACAGAAAATTACTGGCAGAAAACAGGACTTTTTTTTTTTTGGCAGTGTAGGGTCAGATAAGAAATCACGAGATTACACTGACTACAGCTGACTGAGCAACCACATTCTTAGAAACTGAGGAAAGGATGTGTACTGCAGTGCTGGGACAATTGCCACCGATAACGAAATCCTTTGCTATGCCTCCATAATGTGCAAATTGTTGACCTCAACTGTCCTGTCAATCAATACTGTTTACCTCCCATGGTGTAATGGCGCAGAGTGAAAGAGATTAATCCTTTTATTATTGCCCCTTTTCATGTTTTTTTTTTTTTTAAAAAACTAATTTGAAGAGATTTTGGAACTGACTCTTTTTCGAAGAAAGTAAGTTTTGAGTGAAAAAAATGTCCATCTTAACGAATGAATTGTACGTATAAAGTGATGTTTATTACATGCAGTTCCTACAGGCCTCAGCCGGGGATTCTGTTTTTGTACATAATAACAAGAAATCCATCTTAAGCGGGGCCATCTTAATGAGAGTTCACTGTATTTAAAAAAAAAAAAAAAACTCTGCAATGGTTGCTACATAAAGAGATATGATGTTTTAAACATACAATGCAGATCTACATCCCTATGCATTTATCGCTTAAGCTTTACACCAAAAGGCAGTAGGGAATACGGCTTAAAGAATTTTAAAATAGTCAAAGACTTTTACAATTATCAAAAGAAAAAACAACAACAAATATTATTTCAATGTTTGTATTTTCAGCAAATAACAGAACATTTACAATAACAGAATACCCATAATTCCAAATGTTTGCATTTTCAGCCAATAGTAAAAATCATTATAAATGTAAAAATAACAAAAATAAACATACAAATCTCATAAAAAAATAAAACATAATAAAAGAAAAAGATACAAAAAATGAAATTAAAGTTATTGCTAACCAATATGCATAGATAACCCCTTCTGGTATGATTTAATCATGTAAACATGTGATGATAATCTGTACATTTACAGAAGTTATAAGGCAGTTACTTGTAAGTTCATGCATGCTTGTAACTTAAATTTTGAAGACTGCAAGTTTTTTATTTGGAACTTAAGTTTAATATAAATCTAATATTGAAACTCTGCTAAACGTCTTTAAATTTAGTAGAAAATGATACTTAAGTAGGGATAATGAGGAAAAAAATTGAAAAACCAATGAATACTGGATTAGTTAATGAAATAAAGGCATTCTGATTCAAAATTTAAAAAAAAAAGTGAAATTACTTGCAAGTCTTAATTAACATCAAATTCAATATTAACTTCTGTCAAATGATGAGTACAGCTCGTCATTTTACAGCATGGATAAAAAACCAATGAGTTAGATATCATTTTACCACAAGAGGTTAATGTGATCAGCATAATCTCTAAGATATTAGGAATAAACCTGTTACAACCTAATTGTTATAAGAAATAGCCAAAACTGGTAGGAAAATCTGTCAATATATCTATGCTCCGTATTCAAAAACAAAATTGTTATTGATAATTTATGACATATGAAAGGATTTATAAATATATATAATGTGTGTGCACTTCTAAATAAATTTGCAATTATCCTTAGAGCCACTGATGTCCATTACACATCAAAATTACATTGAATTGATCCATAAAAGGCACAAAGTATCTAAAGAATGTACATTAAAAGTCCTGGATATCCTGTACTAATTATAGATATCTATTAGATGTTTAAATATAGACAAAATTTAGACGTGCCTTTTTTGATGTCTAATAGATGCAAAATGTTAGATCAAAACAAGATTTAGATATTTTCAATATTTATTAGATCTAACAAGTCCAATTATTAGAGATTTATTCGATATGCAACAGACATCTAATGCAGAGGTCGCCAGATAAAATTTTTGGTGGTCCGTAGAAAAATCTGATTATTTATTTATTTATTTTTCATGTCACTTGTTAATATAATTCCATATCATTTATAAACAAAATTTCTTATCCTTTATTAATATAATATTACTTATTAATAATTTTTCATATCATTTATTAATTTAAAAAAATCTCAAAAAATCAAAATTTTCAAAAAAAAAAAAAATTCTTTATAGTCGGTCAAAATTTCAGTTTGAATATGTGATGACTTCGGCAGCCCCTTTTCCAAGCACTTCATGCTGAATCTGGATTCAAACTACCTGTGGCAGTGCCTTACTCAAGCACTCTACATGCACACAGAAGTTACAGCATTAGCACATGAACTTTGCGGAAGCCGCTAACCAAAATTCATGTGCTAATGCTGTACCGTCAGACGATTATCTCCCCCTTTAATTTTACAGCCTCAAAAATAAATTCAATAGAGTCTTAATAACCAAAACTTAGCCATAAGATTTTCAACTTCAAAGTATGCACAATCGATTCCTCACATTGAAGAACCTAGTTACATGGACGGATTCTCAAGCCCTTATTGTATATTCCCCTAATAATTTTACAGCTACGAAAGCATACGCAATCGATTCCTCACCCTTAAAAACCCAAAAAGAAAATTTTTCAAGGCGTAAGCGCCAATTTAAATTATTAAAAATTTATCTGCTCTCCCATCCCCTGATAATTTTATAGCTTTGACAATATGCTGCAAAAAAAATTTAAACTCATTTAGATGCAAATTTTGCAGTGAATCGTGAAATTTACGGGAAAATTAGAGTAAATTACAGATAATACAGCAAACTGAAGCATAAAAAATACAGATTAGGCATAAAATTTACAGCTAAATATTGACAGCGAGGTTATAATTTTTTACAGTGTATACACAATCAATTTCTGACCCCAAATACCTATTAACACAGCTTTTGTAGCTTGTAGCTCTGTTTTAATTTTTCTAAACACCGGTCCTTATTTCCCTTCTAATAATTTTATGATTTCGAAATTATATGTAATCTCCTTACCATCTCAAAAACCTAGTAACACAGATTTTTAAAATCTGAGCTCCGAAAAATATCTACTCCCTTGCATGGGCGTCGGCAGAATGGGGCAAGGGGGGGCACTTGAGAAAGATTGAGAATCTAAAGTCTTTCATGAAGCGTTTGAACACTGATCATTATTAGAGTTTGATTTAAACAAAAAAAAAAAGGGGGGGGAAGCGGAATTAACAGAAATCACATAAAAGTAGAAAATTGCAGATCCACGGAAGAATCTCATGCCTGTATTTAACAAAACTGTATGAAGTGTACTTTTTTTTACACAGTAATTTTTGTTAGTGTTTGGACACTTTTGTTACCGACTGTATATGCGACACTGTTATACTGATATTTTCCCTGCTTGTGGGAAAGCTATATCTCAGTTTCTGTAGAATTTAAGTGTCTCAAATTTGATAGGAGAAAGGGATATTATTTAAAACTGCAGGCATAAGAAAAAAAATAATAATAATGGAAGTAACCCGGATATTCTTACAGGATATCCCTGATTATTTTAATTTTCTCACAGATTAATTGCATTAATTTTGCTTTTTATTGTTTTACTAGAAATTATACTGAATTATACTGTTGTTAATTTTAACTTAATTTTTTTCTGAATCAGAATTTTAGACTTCAGAATTTTCTGGATGAGCGAAAAGTTAAAAAGAATATTTTTTAATCATCTATCACAAAAATTTGAATTTCATATCAGACATAGAAATCGTTTTGAATTTTTTACCTGCATTTGGTATGTAGCTATAATTGTTTTAAATTTACTGTTTTACTAGAATTTTTCAAAATTTTCGAATATGCGTTAAAAATATAAATTCGTATTGATCTTAATTATCTAAAAACATACATTTTACTAGATTTCATGAATATAGTTATATACAGAGAAATAGAAATTTATTGCGGTAATTCAATCTCTCGTGTCAATTTCTTATAATTTGAATTTGGAAGCAATAAAAGAGTTTTCATGATTTCCCTGCAGTTGTTTTATTATAATCAAAGAATTTTTACGCATCATTATTATGATTAAATAAGAATTTATCTTAGAATAAAATTTTTCTTGTAATAAAATAAGTATTTATGTTGTTTTACCTTAAATAAGTTTATTTAATATTAATGAAAGAAGGTTTATAGATCATTATTCTAGAAATACGTTTACATTTCTTAAACAATCATATTAGTGGTCTGCAGGATATTAAATTGTCAATTTGGTGGTCCGTGAAGTCAAAAAGATTGGCAACTGCTGATCTAATGAATCTAAAAAAGAGTGACATTTGTCGTGCTAATAGATATTTGTAGGATATATACAGAAGTTTAATGGATCTTTTTTTTTTTTAACTTTTATGCTTGTTTATAGATGTCTTATGGATGTAAGTGGCTGTGTGGGTCGATATTTCCCAGTTTTCGCTTTTAGTAAGTGCAATAATATAGCTAATTGTTTCTCTACCAATATAGGGCTATGAAATCTCTTATAAATAATCAATATCAAAAAACGACTAGAAAAGTTCAGACAAAGAAAAAATAATAATAAATTTATCCATTGCACATCTATTCTCACTGAACAAAAGAAATGAATAAACATCATTCACTGAGAAATAAGTAAATAATACATTAAGATAATCCAATAAGAACACTTAGAAAGGAGATAACAATGTTAGAGATGAAATTTCCTAGACACAACTGAAATTAACTGTTGACTTATTAACTGTCCTCTTGAAATTAACTGTTTTCTAGAAAATCAGTATGTGGGGGAAAAAAAAAAAAAAAATTAAAAACTAAATTAACATAGTTCAAAAAATAAATTGCCATTGATAATCCATCACTGTGACTTGCAACAAATTAAAACAAACATTTAAGTCATTAATTAATGACAATAAATAACAACAATTGACAGTAAGATACATTGAGATATAAGTACTTAATATTTTAAAATGCAAATTAACAATATTTATAAAATTAAAAATTTGAATATTAAAATTATAAATATTAAAAATTTAAGCAGTGTAAATGCAAAAGTAACTTGTTTAAATGATAAATATTCTCAATAAATACTATCTTATCCCTTTATAAGTTAACTGCATTAACATATTTACTAGAAACATTTTTAATGTACTGTAAATAAAATGGAATGTTAATTTATCTTCATTATTGTTTTTTAATATTGTCTGATAAAATTAAATAAAAAGGCAAAAAATTACAATGTGATGAATATACTCATATAATGGATATTAGGTTTAAGTTTAGGTTAAAAGATTTTTTAAAATTGTAAAAAATACTATATACATACAAAAATGTATGCATTTCACAAAAACACAAGATTGTTACTCAAAAAAGAAACAAACTCCCTTAATATTTTTGTTTCTGGTTAATTTCCATAAAATTTAAAGACAGTGGTTCTACAAAGGAATATTTAATAAGTAATAAGACTAATTTTCTGTTAGAAAACTATTCATCACAATCTTAATTTTTGTGGAATAAAGTATTATAGCTGTCTGAATTAACAAAAAGAGATTGATAGATGCCATATATGGGCTAATGTGCCAATGTGTCACATGACTAAAAGAAAGTTGGTTTGCCTTACCTATGAGCATGGGCAGTCATTAAAAAGAAAACATCATTAGAACAGTGTTGTGATAAAATTTAGTGTCATTTTGCAAAAATTTTTATCAAAAATTTTCAGCATGATACGCAAGATTTTCCATGATGAAACAATTTTTTTATTTTATTTATTTATTTTTTTGCAACGATGGGCTTTTACTGGCACAAAATTTTTAGCAGGGTGGCTAGTATTAGAACTTTTCAAAATGCTCTGACTTTTCCATGACTATTTTTTACCATTTTCCCTGACTTACTTCCCCCCCCCCCCAAAAAAAAAAAAAAAAAAAAAAAAATCACAAAATTAATGAATAATTTAGCAATTTACAATAACAAGCTTTCAAATATGGCTTATTTTCCAAAATTTCCTGATTTTACATGAAATTCCCAGACTATCCCATGACTTTTCTAGACTCATTTAAATTCCCAGAGTTTTCCTGACTAGTGGCCACCCTGTTTCAAGGAAGAAAGGTAAAATGTAGAAGATCTTAAATGTTAGAGAAGATCTACATCCACAGAGATAATTGTCAACATAGCCGTAGCTAACATCAACATGGATCACAGTATGCTAAAGTGTCAATTACTGCAGAATGGCTTCTAACTACCATAATAATGCAATGCCACTTATTGCTGGTTATGCAGTATACATTTTATGAAATAACAAAGTTCCTATCATATCCTCCATACTATTCTTACCATAAGATTTTTGTTTCTTTCCTGAATATAAGGAATCACTAAGTGGTAACCATTTTGAAAGCAACATTACATATGTAATAGCTGCAGAAATTATTTCAAAGCAGCTCTCAAAAACCATTTTCACATGCATTTAATAATTGAATGAAACACTTGAACAAATGCCCCATGTCTCATGGTGCAGTTATTTCAATGAAAAGTGTATTATGATGACAATCAAAAGTAATCTGTTTTTTTTTAAATATAAATACAGTCTTTTTACTTACTGGTTAGCCTTCGTATTTGAAAAAGCTTAAAATAAAGGGATTACCTGGTTTTCAATGCTGCAACAAAAATCACTTGCTTCCTAGTCTGAAATTGTGTGGAATTCAATGAAATAATAATTGAAATTATGAATAAAAATATCAAAACATTTTTTTTTTTTTTTTGTTAATCATTCTTGCCAGTTATTGGACTCTTTTACCTTTTTAAGATTTTTCAGGTAGCAAACCAAACATGCATATATATTTCAAATAATTGTAAAAAAAAAAAAAAAAAAAAAAAAAATCCATGCCTGAAATTTTATAAACCTTTATTCAGTACAGATAAAGTTAGAAAGTCAAAAATAAAACCTTCTTTCTCTAAAAAAATAATGATTTTGAAAATGCTTATATATATTAATCAAAGATCAAATTATACTTAAAATACTTTACAATCGGAATGAAATCAAGTGCCTTAGTTGAACTTTGAAACAAACAATAATGAAGAGCAACACTCTTGAAATTGTAATAAAAGTCTGACATTTAGTTGACAAAGAACTGTACTAAAATATGGCACTTATGATCTGACAAAAGTTTAATTATATACAATATTCAGAGGTGAAACTACCTAGCAAGCAAAACCCCTGAAAAGTGCTATGTGTATATGCAGAATGAATAGCAAAAGTTAACTTCTTAATGACACACCATATGGCTATTATTAAAACTATTTACTTATATTAAATATTTGGAGTTTTTTTTAATACATTATGAGTAAAATTAAGTTTTCAAAATGAGAAATTTCTGCAAATGAAATTCAGAGACAGTAAAATGTTGTAAAACCGCGAATTCAGGGGTAGCCTCTGAAAAGTTTCACCCCTGTGTACCTTAAATTATATAATATAGGAACTTCGGTTTCTAATCAATGGCCACAGAGAAACATTTTTAATAACAAAATGTATGAAATTTTTCCTTTAATTTTAATGACTTCTACTTTTTTCCTTTCTGAAAGTTCATTAAAATGTTATATTACAAATATGCTTTTGGTCCACGATTCCTTTAGTCACAATTAAAAAGATTTTTCTTTTTCAGACATTTTATTTTCCTAATTCATTATTTTTAAGTGCAAAAACTTATTTGAGATCTTAAAATTAATTAATACAAATTTTTTACATTAAAAAGTGATGTTTAAAGTTTTAAGTACAAAGTTCAGATTCAGACAGATAAATGGTAACTAAATGTATGATAAACAGAATATTGAACTCTTAGAAATTATTTTTAATGTAATTAAAACATAAAGATATGATTTTATTTAACATGCTTTCTTAGGAGCTATAAACATTTTTTTGAAGAATTGTAAGAGCCATTAAAATTTTTAAAAAACACTTGCTTTTTTAAAAATTAAAAAAAAAAAAAAAAAAAAAAAAATGGAATATACATACACAAAATGAGCAACATATTACAATTAAATATTAAAAAAATAATAAAAGGTATATAAAATGGTATATATAAAAAACCAAGTTATTTGGCCATTTGACAAAGTAGTAAAAATATACAGTATTTGGTCTCATTTCTTAGAATATAAGGCTACAATAATAAAATTCCTTAAATCTTTGAAATTTAATTTCATTACTTAAACTATTATTATTTATATCTCATCTGAATAAACAACAGCTCCACCTCCTGGGTGGGTAATAAACATAGCCTCTTTTACATCTTCGTCATGATACATTCGACGCATCTTTTCATAGTATTTGGTTCTTACAACATTCATAAAATCATTAACTTTATTTTCCATCACTAAGGACACACAGCAACCACCCCAGCTATTTAAAAGAAAATATACAATCAAATACAATCATAAAGGAGATAAAACTTAACTACATGAATGCAGTATAAGATCAAAAAGCTAAGAACTGATGAAATATATATTAAATAATCAGAAAAAATTAAGCTAAATAAAAAAGATGAGTAGTCACACCCTTAACAGTAAATAATCATCAGCTGAATGTCCAATTTTGAGTATTTTTCCTTTAGACAACCCAGAGTTTGCCCCAGAGAGTTTCAGGAGGTCGTTGCACTCTGCCTGCTCTTAGGTTGGAAAAATATCACCCTTCTATCCTCTAATCCAAAAAAATATACCCTTCATGCCTCTTATCCTTTAAAAAAATAAATCCTTATTACCTCTTTGTATTAGAGCACAAATTTGGGAGAAAATCTACAAACTGAAGAATAATGATATACTGAAGATAAATATATAAGAAACTATTGTTTATGACCTTCAACACTTGTTTACTTATTAGTAACAAATGAAAGTAAAGACTGTTAAAATAAAAAAAGGATTTATTATACTCCTTGTAATAGAATTTGGAGATGAGTGTCGATTTTAAATATTAAATATAGTCTTAATAATACTAAATTACCTTTAAAAACTTAAAAAGTGCCCCCTTTTTTTTTACTAGCAGCGTCCTGCCCTTTTTTAAATTCAGGGAAAACTATGGGCAATCTCATCCTCCATTGTTGGTAAGAAATATGCCACATCTTCTCTGTAAACCCCCTTTCGATCATCAGATTCTAAGCACTTTTGGAGGAATCCTGGTGTTTTTCTAAGCTATTTTTACTTTTAGTTACCTATCTATTATTTTTTGACATTATATAATGTCATGTCAATTATCTAGTGGTATTAATTATAAGGATATTCAGGGGTATAAGTGATCAATTTAGAAAATGTAGGACATTTCTTGTGCAAAATATAGGATATTTAGAAATAGCGCTATGTGAAAAATTTTGCCATAAAAATCAATGTTACACATTATGTACAGTCAGCCAAAAAAAAAAACGCCACCCCCCTTACCTAATTTCACCGTAAATTATCGTAGAAACATGCGACTGATACCGATCAGTTTGTAATAACGTCTAGTTTATAATGTTATAGTTAGATTTTACTTAGGGGGTCGTCTACATATTAAAACTGACATCAACTTAATTTTTTTCAATGGTAACCCCCCTTTTTTATAATTTATTTGAATTCTTTGGATCAAATCATCACGGAAAATGGTATAGTTTATATATTTCTCTCAATTTTTTATAGAGTTATAAGCTGTCAAAGTTTGGGGATGTTAATGTTAAATGAATGTGACAAACATTAAATCATATCTTCCGAAATAATTATGATATTTAAATTCTGTTTTTTTTTATTCGTTAGAATGAAGGGACCCAAACATATTCCATGCAAATTTTTGCTAAAAAAACATTTTTTGAATTATGAAAATTATTAATAAATTCATATTTGAAAAAATTATGAATTATGACCTATGTTAATTTTTGCACGAATAGAACGGGCATCATCAAAAACATGGGTTTTCAAATTTATAGCTCATTCCTAACATTATTTATAGTTACAGTGATATTTCACTTTTTATTCCTGTTAGGGGGCCGTCACTTGTTATAATCGGTATCCTCTATAAGTAAATGTTTGTATATAATTTGACGGAAAACTATTTTAATTTACCTTTATGTTATTTTTATTGTTTCCTAAGCAATATTTCGATGTTTATTATAGAAATTGGCATATTTTTGTAAAGTTATCACAATGTAGGCGAGGGACTGTGAAAGAATTTCAAAAGAAAAGAAGCCCCGCCTCTGATTCGCTGAAACACTATTTAAAAAAAAAAGACTAATTTGCATATTCCTATTTGACTCTATATGTGACGCTGGTATGCATAAATCACAATGGTATTTACTACATCGATTATTGAAGACAAAACTTAAATGATTTAATTACAAATATGCAAAATTATTTTGTTTCATATTATAAAGTTTTAGAAAATTTGTGAAAAGGCGTGGCTTACAGTACAAGAGAGGAATTTATCTGATCTTAATATGTTACAGGACTGCCAACCATCTCATTAATAAGCGTAGACTTGTTAACGCCCCTTGAAAATGCGCCCTTATCCTACACCACTTTATATTTAGAGCAATTCTCTCCAAATAGTGTTACGATTAAATAAGAATGAAATTACTCTAAAAAATGACTGGTGTACAAAAAAAGGCGGTGACTAAAAGTACTACGCTTCATAATGAGATGGTTGGCAAGCATGTGTTAAGTCTTTCTTCGTAAGTATTAAATATCTTTTTCTAGTTTTTCGCTGCTAAAATTCTATTTTAACCCTGTTACACTTTTTTTCGCATTTCAATATTCAAGAGTACGTACACCTCTAGTTAAATATCATGTTTTAGAAAACACGGTACAGCGAAACTGATTGCATGAAACAGCAATTATGCATTCGACAATCGTTTTATTATTATTATTATGAATATTTAATAATTTTAAAAAGATTTTTTACCATGTATTTTCTGTTTAAATTTTGTTGTGACATATTTGCATTTGGTTACTGTACCGTTTGTAAGCTTTGTGTGATTTAAAATTTATCCCATAATGTAACATAATAAAATATCAAATTTCTATTAAAAGTTTTTTAATACAGAATCAAATAGTGAAAAATTGCTTTTTTTTAGTTTATAAGATATATTATTGGAACATAGCTCAATAGTATTTATTTTCAATTTCCTAATCACGAAATCAAAGTCACAGTTATTATGGAATAAAAATTTAAAACAAAGGAATAGTCTTATGACTTTCAAATGTATAGATATTGATCTTACAGAATCCTGAAATTTCATTTGAAAGACTTTAATCGTCTAAATTTAAAAATTCAAAATAAAATAAATAATCCAAATGCTTTTAAAGTTGAAACGGGAAGATTTCAAAATGTATGAAAATTGGCATTTGTGTTTTGAACATTTTGGTGCGGCAGATATTAAAAACAATATTTTAATGATGAGCTGAACCTGAGCTTAAGAAAGGGCGGATCCAGCTATTTAGCACAAGTGATATCACCTGACTAAAACCAGAATAAACAACATTTTAATTTATTCCGGGGTATTTTATTCCTTTTTTTTTTTAGGAGAAATTTATCTTACTTTAACATAGATTTTTACTTTTTACCGCTATCCGCATGTGACCTTCAGCATTAGCATTTAAATGAGGAGTCATCATCTTCTTCCAAAGCAAATTTAAAAAAAACTTAAAATCATATATATTTGTAAAAATCCAAACAGATTTTTCCTACTAAGAAAGCCATTCCACACTGAAATACATGCGTAATCGGTCACTTATACGCCAGTTCACACCACAATATATTCGTAGGTAGGTAGGTTGGGTTTAATGTCGCACAAGTACTGTGCTATGGGTAATTGGCGACGGTCTGGGAGGCACCCCTACGATGGTCCGGAGACACGCCATTGTAATTTTTATCACTCACGGAGACGATGGCTTCCCTGCTTCTATTCCCATAGTTTATTGTTCAGATTTTTTATTTATTTAATTTAATTTAATTTAATTTAATTTATTATTTTCTTTCTTTCTTCCCCCCCCCCCCACTTTCTTTTTTTTTTTTAATAGAGTAAAGTAACATTTTGACTTTTTCATCTGAAGATTTAGATTAAGGGTAGTCAGCCTTTCTACACCCACCGTCCACTTCGGTATCTGTGTTAAGAGTAGAATTTTAGAACATCCTATTAAGTAATAGGATTTATTATTTTGCATATTAACTTGTTACACATTATAAAATATAAAAGCAAAATAATATCGTGGAGATTTATGTAAAAGTTTTTAATAATGTCATGAAAAAAATATAATTAATTAAAAAAAATAAAAAAATAAAAATAAAAAAATCTGTTTTAATATTTTTAAAAAGTCAATCAAATTAATGAGAATGAAAGTAACTGCAGTATCAGAACAAACTCCCATTGTCACTGTGAAACGGCCGTGGGAACCAGGTTGAGTGCCACCGTTTCAGACAATTATACGGCAGCTTGAGTTAAAATAATTTTGAATTTACAAACAAATTTAAAACTACTTACTTTTTTTTTCTTTTGATAGATATTTTAATATCTATTTAAGCTATTTAATTTTCTTCGTATGAAGTGAACTATTTGGTGTTTAATCAAAAAAAACCAATAAAAATCTTTTAATTCATAAACTAAGTCAGACAGTTCTGTCATTTTTTATTTTATAAGTAACATTTCTGATATTTTTTTCAGGTGTGAAACTTAATAATGTATACTGGATGGTAGATCATGATTTATATTTTCTAAATGTATAGACGGACCCCTAATACATTTTCATGTGTAACTCTATTTAGAATTGATTTAAAGTATATACATAGCAGTGGCGTATTCTCTGGGTATGCTAGGCATGCGCCGCATACCCGCTAAAAACTGTCTAAACTTCAAACATATTTTGATTAAAAAAAAGAAAGAAAGAATAATAATTTAACAGCTAAATTTATTAACCACTCGCTACCATCCATCCATTAGCCGTCATTTAATTTTCGAAAACTATTCTGAAAGAAAATGCCTTCTGTTACATAAGATAATTCTTGGAAAATCTCGTTTCCTGACCGGTTACTCCGTAAGGCATGCTACTTTTCTAAAGCATACTCTTGGATAGGGAATTTTTGTTGTGTGAGGAAATATTCATTGCACTAATTTTCCCACACAAGGGGATTTCCGCTCTTTAAAGGACCCAAGTCATGCTATTCATCCACAGCATGTCCTGTAGTTTTCCCGTACTGCTAAAGTATTAGGGATTTTCATTTTCTTATCTTCCGTAAAAGTCAGTGAGAACTAGTTTTTCCATTTTGTCCATCTACTCAAAGACAAGAATAACTGAATAGATTGACAATGTTGTCAGTTGAAAAATACTATTATTGATAAAGTAAAATTTAATGTTTTATTTTACAATGATGTAATAAAAAAAAAAAAAAAAAACTTTTAACAAAGAGAAAAAACTGAATTTATTTATAAATGATCATTCAACAATAAAATGAAATTTGCATAAATTTCTGAAAAAATATCTCTGTTATTTTATGAGACAGGAAAGTTACTGCTTTTTACTCATACCAAACGAAAACTTCCGAAAGAAATAAAATTATGATCAAAATTTTACTTATGTTGTCTCTCTGAGTAAAGATAATTGTCTGTCTCTCCCTGTGTGTCTGCAAGCACTCTGGACAGTTTCACAAATAAAAATTTAGATACCATTATTTTAATATAGTATTTTTTTTAAACAGGTAAAATGAATATCAACGATTCATGAAGTGAAAATTTTCAATATAAAAATAGTGGTATTAAAATTTCCTTTTGTAAGAACTTGGCTCTGAAGCTAAAGCCTTTGATTACAGACAGAGAGCTACAAAATGTGACAAAGCTATAGCTTGGATACTGCAAATGCGCACTTCATCGAGATTTTTTTTTTTTTTTTTTTGAATCTTCTCCCTCCGCCCCCATCTCCTCAAATTTTTCCTTTTCCTAAATTTTATTCAAATTGCCTGGTTTTTATTTTTAATCGTCTCCATTCCTTAGCAGTGGTTACTAGCTTATTACAGTTACTACATAGCAATGCTTTCTCTGTCTGGTGATTCCTTTTAAATAGCGAAACTATCGACAGATTTTTATTTTAATTGAACAAAATAAGATATTTTATTTCAATAGTTGCCTCTTCAAAACCATTTTTTATTTGGAAAATTAAAAATTTCTTTGAAAGGGAAAAACGTTTATCATTTTTAAATATTTTTTTTCTTCTTTTCTTTTGGTATCAAATGTCAATATAATAAAAATAATTAAACTTATTACATTTTTAACTTTATTAAAATGTTCAACAATTAAGTTCATGTATAAGAATTATTTGTGGCCCGAGTTAAAGTGCTATCACAAGCAATGGGGACCCGGATCCGACATTGAAAGAAAGTCACTGCCATATTTTGTGTGACTTTAATGAATTTATATATATATATATGTATAAAGTCATGTATAAAAAATTAGTGATTCAATTACTTTGAAAATTCATTTTTTGTAGTAACCAGTGAAGCATGCAAAGCCTACTGGTTCTTCAATAAATTATAATAAGTGGCATTTAAATAAATGCTGTCAAGATAAATTCGATAAAACACGTGTGTAAAATTTTATTTATGGTTTGAAGAAATTGGAAATTTACGTACTTAAATTATAAGAAATGATAGCGAATTTAGAAGTAGTGCTCTTTCCACAGTTGGCTTCAGAGCATGCCCAGTTTCAAATATCACGCTACGCCACTGATACATAGGTATGTTTTCCGAACCGCCTTGATCTCAGAAATCTGAATATGAAGTCAAAAATAGGGGTTGCCATTGAAGAAAATGAAGTTAATGCCAGTTTTAATATGTAGACAATCCCCTAGGCAAAATGTAACTGCAACGTTATAAACTAGACGTTATTACAAATCGATCGGTACCAGTCAAATGTTTCTACGATAATTTACGGTGAAATTAGGTGGGGGGGTGGCGTTTTTTTTTTGGCTGACTGTACAGTACTTAATACATGTACACTTGTTAAAAGATATTCACATTTAAAACAGAAATAAAAATAAACTTACCTCTGCAATGACTTACAGGGATGGAACACGGGCGCAGAATTCATACCGGAATCCGTTTAAGAAATTTCTCTACCTATAATATCGTTGATTTAAGAAGTAGAAAATTTTCTTACATTGAGAGTGGTATGAATTCTGCACCTGTGTTCCATCCCTGGACTTAAAACAATGATTTTTCTTAAAGATAGATTTAGTTCATAAAAAGGAAGTTAGAAAAGATATGTACATTGTGCACCAATTTCTTTTTACCATTATTTTTAATTAGTAGCATTATTTACATGTAATGTTTAGTATAGTATGATTATTTACAAAATGTAGAAGTTGTTAATGATTACTTTTTCTTAATATTATCTTCTTTTTATTGCAGGCATCTATAATCACTTGTGCTCTTTGAATTTCCTGCAAGCACTTTCTCTTCAGTCCATTTTTGTCTCTTATTGTCTTCGACAATCATTGATTGAGCAGAATCAACATCACTTTTAAATTCCACCATCTTATCTGTTTTTGGAGGTGCTGGTGCAGAAACTTTTTTTTTTTTTTTTTTTTTTTTTTTTTGACTTTTCATCTTTTTTTAATTTTTCAAATTCCTTTTGAGCTTTATATTTTGAATATGACTCTTGGTAAAATTGTATCATTTCCTTTGTTATGCAAACATCCTTAGCATCTGATCACATGCGAGAAGATAGAAAAACATAGGACAGAAAGTAGAAAAATATAAGAAATATAGGACAGTTATAGAAATATAGGACAATACAGGATATTTTTTAAGGCTATTTTTAAAATATAGGATAACTTCGACCTCTGAGATATTGCATTTTATTTTCATGCAAGTATATAAGATCATGCACCTTTTAATTGGATTTTAACTGTGGTTTAAACAAATGGCTTTTAAAATAAATGAATCTGTCTCTTTCTTTTATTATAATTTCTAAATTACTTTTATCTAGCTTGATTTATCTCAGATATAACCTTGCTTCAGTCAAAGTTTTATTTATGAATGACAATAATAAAGTTATTTTGTGAAAACACACACACACACAAAAAAAAAGGTTGAGAAATGTCACTTACTGGTGAAACACTAATTTATGGATTAAAAGAAGATAAAAGGATGCAAGGTTAAATGCAGTTAAAAAAAAAAAAAGAGAGAGAGAGAGAGAGATCAAGTTGTATTCCACAAAATACAGGGTGAAATCTGAAAATTGTATAATTAAAGTAGTTCTTTTATTTATTTTATAATATCTTATACTATTAAGTGAGCAATATTTGTATATATCACTGTTCTCGAAAACGGTAGCTCGGACAGTCACGAGATTTAACACAAAGGTGCCCCCCGAAGGATCATTGTGCACATCAAAGTCAGAATTTCGAATTTCTGTTTAGTTTTCTTTTAATTAATAAAAATATGAAAATAATAAGCTAGTAACAGCAAAAAATTAGTCATTTAAATTTAATCCGTAATTTAATTGTTGCCAAAAAAAAAAATAATAATAAATAAATAAAAAATACGAGATTATTTTTTTTTCCAATAGGAAAATAAATACATTTATCTAAACATGAACAATACTACACACTACTGATCGCAGAGCTTCCAAATTTGGCATATAGGTACCTGGGACCCTGCAGGTGTGCACCTCATCGAGATTTTTTCGAATTTTGAATCTGAATTTTTTAAATTAATGTTTTTTCGATTTTAAACATTGGCTTTTATGTTTCATTTTTCATTAATTTATTCTTCGATTGTAATCGTCTGCGTAGCTTAGCAACGGCTATATTATGCAATTTATTTTTTATTTAATACATTTATTTGAGGGCGAATCTTTTTTCTCTTTTTAATTTATTATATTTATTGAAAATAAAATGGTAATGCAGTAGAAAAAATTAAATATATTAAATATAATATTTAAAAACGTATTTATAACAGTTATGTTTATGTATTATTTTTGTAGTACAACAACAATTATTTTTCATTTGTTAATTTAATTTCTTTAAAAGTTTTTCCTAATTTATAGTATTTGTCAGGAAATAATGGTAGTATATAGTAAAAAGGATTAAACTGATTGGAATTTATTTATTTTTTATGTATTTAATTCCTTCTCAAAGAAAATCTACTTTTTATTTTATTTCATTACATTGGTCGGAATCAAATTGTAACACAGTGTAAATAGCATGAGCAATAAAATACTTGGTTCAAAAACTAAAATATTTAATAGACGCTGAGATACAGTTATCTTTAAAATCGTAATTCTTAAATAATGGCAGACCCACCTATCGTCAATAAATACCCATATTGAAATACATAGGAAAGAGATTTCTGCAGGCAGTGGGAAACTGCTCCCGATACAGTGCGGGCAGAGAAAGAGCTGCCATAGTCAGCGAGTACCCGATGCGAGGTCTAGAGCGATTCCAATGTAATTATTTTACTTTTTATTTATAATGTGATGTGAAAAATAAATAATGATCCAATTCTTTTGGAGATTCATTTAAATATAGTGGCCAGCGAAGTGGGCGTAGCCTGCTAGTATATACATATACAAAACAGAACAATATGGCTTTGAAAACTGGATACAGGGGTGAAACTACCTAATATGCAAAAACCCTGA
Source organism: Salticus scenicus (assembly GCA_963930645.1). Taxonomy (NCBI): domain Eukaryota; kingdom Metazoa; phylum Arthropoda; class Arachnida; order Araneae; family Salticidae; genus Salticus; species Salticus scenicus. The sequence goes on along the minus strand of OZ005657.1, from coordinate 146,605,127 downwards.
AAACTGCTACTTGCATGCAGATGGGGTAGACTTATTAACCCGTTAGTAGTCGCTATAGACAGCGCCACCTATTACAGATTGCACACTTTTTATTTAACTCTCACCAATAATTTTAAGAAGTGATGTGATCAACGTTCCTTCGATTTTATTTGCATTTTATGTATATCAAATTCTACTTCTAAAAAATTTGGTAGCTGTTGAATAAAAAAATCTGGCAACACTGAAGGATGGGCGGCAAATCGACCAACTAGCGACTACTAACGGGTTAATGATATATCACATGGCTACCTTTAATAAGTGATAGTTGAGTTCTTAGTATATTATAAGGCAAATTAAACATTTTAAATGAGAAATTTCTATAAATACAAAGTAATTTAATATGAAATTCAGAAATAGCAAAATTTTAAAAAACCCTGAATTCAGAGGTAGCCTCTGAAAAGTTTCATCCCTATGGATATTTGTTATAACATGGAAATTATAACTTGCCAATCTTATTATCAATGTATTTAATTCAAAAATAATTTATGCTGAAACAGGAACTCTTTACAATCACTGAAATATGTCAAAATGCTGGGTACAAAAAGAGCCTAATAAATAAACTCAATAAAATAAAATAAAACAACCATATAAATAATGCACAGTTGGGACAGTTTGGAGAGTAACAAATTAGTTTTTATTAGTAGTATATAGTGATGTGGGGTGAAAAATTTTCCAGAAAATTTTCTACCATGTTTTTCTGGAAAATTTTCCAACCAAAAAAACAATTTATTTAGTAAATCTTTTGCATGATATATTTAAATTTTCTTTTATTAGTCATAGTAATGTTATATATAGTGTGAAAACAAAAGTTTCTGATTAAAGTCATCATTTAGAAAGTTACCAGATATATGTTTTGAGCAACTTGCTCAAGAAAGAGGTTATTTATTATAATACAAGAGATCTATGGTTGCTAATCAGAATTTTAAATGTCCATTTAATAAGTTTGTAAGAACATAATTATAAAGCATTTGGCAATGTAAGAAAAAAAGAATATGCTGATAAATTAATGCACTACTATACTGCTGAGCATGTGTATCTATTTTTCAAAATATTCATTTGATAAATGATGATATGCTGATGTTTTTCAAACTCAGGCAGCAATTCTCTTAGGTCACCTAATGGTCTCTGATTCTGAGAATGACTCAGAAAGTTAGGACATTGTCATAATCTTCGCTAAATATTCAATAGAAAAAAAAAAAAAAAAAAAAAAAAAGCTTTAATTACAAAATTGGAATTGTTGAAAATTTTAGAGAAAAATCTTATATAAAAACATAATTTTTTTAAATCACTTTTTAAAACTAATTTCTAACGTGGAAAAAAAAATAGGAAATGCAATTAATTGCCTAATGAATATTCACATTTATGTTGTGGATGGAGAAAGATTAGAATTGGAAGGCTTCCGTTGTGCGTTTTATTGTCGATCGTTAGTAGGGATTTTTTTTTTTAACGATCGATATCTGCAATTTTCTTAAAAACGTATAATCCGTAATTTTTATATGTTCATAATGCCGTAATTATTGCCGTAAATCTGTAATAATTACGGACAAATCGTAATAATTGGCACCTCTATAAACAGCAAGATTTTCATTAAAATGTAAGGAAATCAAATGGATAAAATGAATCACATCATATCTTGTAACTGGAGGTTTAGTTGAAAGAACTCAATATTTCTTTATTTGCTTAAAATATCCAAAATTGAATTGTAGTTGAAAAATCGCATAAAGGTGTTACATATAAAGTTAAATAATAACAACAATAATAATAATAATAAAATCTCAAACTTCCAGATTAATTATTTTGAATAGAGGATTACATCCGTTATCCAATATCACCAACTATTAAAAAATATGATTTTGTGTTTGCAAACTATGCTTAAAAATAGAACAAATCGAAAAAAGTAAAAATCAAAAGAATTTTGATAAAATGAACCCTTGCATGATATGAGCCATACCTTATTAATTACCTTGTACAGTCAGCAGCAAAATTATTGATGCGCTAGCAATAATTTCTATTTAAAAGATGTACACCTAATACAATTTTGTTAAATAAATATTTATCGAGTCATGATCTTAGTCTTATACTGTTTATAAAAAATGTTCATGATAAAAATTAGCAATCAAACTAGACAAAAAAAAAAAAAAAAGAAAAAAGAAGAAAAATGTGGATGTGTGTTTCAATAATTTTGCTGCCACAAGCAGCCAAACCACATATTATTCTAAACAGAAATTCGCTATGATAATTACCTCTGTTTTTTTGTTTGTTTGTTTGTTTTTTATTTTGTTTAGTTTCAGAATATTCACAATTGTTAAAACTTGTTCTTGTTTTTCAAAAACAGCTTTTTTTTTTGTTTGTTTATGTTTTATTTTGAAATTATAAAGTGCAAAGGAGAACTTTGATCATTTTTTTCCACTTTGTAACTTCAGTATGAAGTATTAAAAATTAAATAAATAAATTTCGGGAAAAACAAAGGTAAATTTAATTTTTCTAGATTTCTTTTTTTTTTTTTTTTTTTATAATGAAAATAGAATAAAAAAAAAAAAAAAAAAAAAAAGAAATCCTTAATTCTCATAAAAATTTTCCCTATAAGATAAAATGGGGTTCAGCTGTTGGCAGCAATATGTGAGGGTCTCTGACAGCTACAGAGCGTTCACAGATACCTTTTTTATGTAAATTATTCAACCATTATACACAAAACACAGTGGCGGATTTAAGGGGGGGCTAGGGGGCTGAAGCCCCCCCCCCCCGAAACACTGACATTCACAATTGAATATTGCAATTGTAAATTTTTTATTGGTCTTGAATAACACTTTGAAAAATCTTAGCCCCCCCCAAAAGTCAAGTTCTGGATCCGCCACTGACAAAACAGTCATTAAAAATTATAACTTTCTAGCTTTATACATGTTTAATAAACCATTAAATCATAATTTCTGTGTTTTGTTTATTAATTTCTTTTTAAATTAAATAATTCATACTTTTCTTCGAATAGTTTTGTTTACTTATAGCTTTTAATGTATTTAGTTTTATTTTACAAAACCTTCGTAATTTAGAGATTGAAAATTTTCCAGAAAATTTTCCGTTTCAAAATTTTCTGGAAAACCCACATCCCTAGTAGTATACTATATATAGTGCGTGTATTATTTTATAAACATTGTTTTATTTGTGTTTTGACTTTAACCTGCTTTCATCGTTTTTTTTTTTTTTCCCACTCACCCCATGAAAAACGATGGATTGGGGTTCCACTGTATAAGTTTTCTTACTATATAGGAATGACTACGAGAAAGATTAAAACCCGTATAAAAGAACACCATAATGATATAAAATTTGGAAAATATACCACCGCGCTAGCCCAAACCAATAAAAATGAAAACATAGAAATTGATTTTAGTAGCATTAAGAAAATTACAAATTAAAATAACAACCAATATGCAGACTTGCCAACTTTCCAAAATGAAAAAGCCTGAGACTTTTTTTAAAGGTTACTTTATCGACATACCGATATTTTTAATCTTCAGGCTCATGGCTAAAGTATGCAACACAATGTAATAATTTCTCACATAAAATTGCCCTTTCCTAAAAAACATATTGTGAATTCAGGAAATTATACTTGAAATTTAAGTGGGGAAAAAAAAAAGTTTTGTATGGGGGAGGCGGACATAATGCAGGGAGGCCCAAACTTCAGTTTCATCCCAAAATCCAGTACCCCCTTGCCTTCTGAAAAAAAAATATTAATTTTATTTAGGCTTAGCAGTCATATGAATTTAATATTTTAATCTTTAGCTTAGGATTTCAACAACCAGTACTGGGACTTGTAGTTAAAATTATAATAAAGTAAGATTAAAATATTAAATTCATGTAACTGCTAAAACTAATTAAAAATTTTCACAGAAATCGGATTAGACCACCCTGCAGTAAACTAGATATTCTTTCCCCAAAACTGAAAAAGAAAGGGGGGGGGGGAATCTGAATTCAGGTAAATTACCTGAACACAATCACCCCTGTAAAGTTTAAGCAGTGTGGTAGAATTTCAGACTGAAACATTGCCAGAAGTAATTATTAAAAAATTATCTCTATGAAGGAAAACTGGATCCTGAGATTATATATAAGAAGGAAGCACAAAACATTGAAATTTTTCCATTCTTTAGAAAATTCTTGCTCATCTATACCTACAGATTGTGACAGTAAGATATTATTTACAGGTCTACTATCATTTAAAAATTTACTGTACAATCTGATTGTCAAACTTTAACCATAACTTAATGTTTATTATTTAATCTTCCTGAACTTTATGTACAAAAGAAATCAAATGTAAGACATGTCAAACTTTGCATGTCATCTCTCATAGTTACAGGACTGTGACCCAATTTTATAAATTAAAGAAAAATGTTAAATACAATTTATTTATTTATTCTATAATAATCAATGAAACAAATGTAAAATTCTTGTAAATCTAAAGAACTGCTATAAATTTCAAGATATTTCTAAATTACATAGTCACTGTGAAAAATTAACTGAAAATAATAGTAGTAATGGAAAAATCCTTAATACTATTACTCTTGTAGAGAAATGACAAAATCCTCCATTTGATTCAAAAGAGATCATTTTATAACAAAATAGTAATAAATCATATTACAGGATAACACTAGAAGAAGAAAAAAAAAAAAAAAAGCTGATACTGCATGCGAAAGCTATATATCTATTATAAATGTGTTTTTTAATTTTCAGTATATAAAAAAAGAACAAATGATAGTGCTTTATTCAATCAAGTGATTAGATGATGTAGCAAATGCATAAAAAAAATGCTGAGAAAAATGAAAAGCTAAATTTACAAAAAAAAAAAAAAAAAAAAAACTAAAATTAGCTAAAAAATCTTATCCCTTACAATAGAAAAAATATTTTGTAATTTAAGAAAAAGAGATTAGAAAAATATTTTGTAATAAAAAATTGGAATTTCACAAAAAAAAAAAAAAAAAAAAAAAAAAAAAAACTTAATACACTCACTACAAATAATAAGTTTAAGAAAAATTAACAAACTTACCCCAATATAAATTACGCTACATGTTATAGCTTTCAATTTAAAGGATTTTATTATTATTATTTCATTTGGAACCTTCATAGATGAAATGCTTAGTTGTTCTAGATTCTGCATGCTTGTACTTTAGACAAATTATACAACATAATAAAATAAATACTAAAAAAGGAAATATTACACACTATTTTTATTGTAAACAGTTGTTGCTGACTTTGCTTTTTTGAGGAAATCATTATCAAAATTCTGTTCAAAACAAGATTTTATCATATTTGTTTTTACAATTAATAAGTTTTCTAATGTCTGTGCACTAAGTTGTGACCGAAATTGAGTCAAAGTTTTTGTTGTAAAGCTAAAAATGCGTTCACATTCTGCATTACTATAAGCAGTGTTAAAATAGAAACCATTAGTTTTGAAATTAAGGAGTATTTTCCCTCAAAAAATTCATTTAATTTAATCCATTTCAAATCCATCCTAACTTCTGATTTGATGCTTATAGGTATTTCTTCAATCTGCAAAGAACAAAACTCGGACTGCAAATCATCAATTAATGTTTCTTCCTTACTTCCCAAGGATTTCGCCATAACTGGAAAACGTTGCAAAAAATACTTGATGCACTCAAATGATATAGTATCTATTCTGCTAAGATCCGATACCTCAGCATTAATAAGAACTTCATCAGAAAACGGAAACTTGCATTTTATGTAATTACAAGAATTCACATAATAATCACGAACTTTTTCATAAAAAATTGTTTGTTCCTTGGTAGAGAAAGAAGAGATAATGTTGAAGGCTGCCTGTCCAATTACAATGTCACTATTTAATTTTTGATTAAACCGTGCTTGATAACCAACATCCATAAGAGAAGAGGAGTTTTTTATGACGCTAGGAAGCACAAAGCGTGATAACAAACGTTTGAACATTTCTAATAACATTGATCTCAAAATATGGATTTTTAGCTCCTTTGACTGTAATACAATATTATATTCTTCAAACACAGGCAACGTGTTTAGTAAAAAGTTCACAAAAGCTTTGTTCATATCTGAAGAAAGAAACATGAATAATCTTTCTTCTCGAGATAATATTTTTGAGTTTGCAGTCTTTGCTGTCGTTAACTTGATTTTTTTATTAGCTGTCTTTAAAGGTTCTTTGATGGATCTTTTTTCACCAGTACAGACATCAGATTTTTTAGGTTCACGTGATTCTTTTAGAATTTTGGATTGTGGCAATGCTGCTTTATAACTCACGGATCCACTTTTCTTGGTACACAAATCATCTATGGATGGGGTACTTGCCTCTTTTTTCTGTTTGTGGAACCTGAAATTTTCAAGCTTTGAGTTTGTAGGTGCATTTGGTTTAGATTGAGAAGTTACTGGAATACAAGAGTTTTTTTTCTTAAAGGATACATCTGATGTTTTTGTCTGAGTCTTATTTTGTTTTATTTTTGGAATTTTGTAGTACTTCAGATTTGAGTTTGAATTATTTTGGGATAAAACACTTTGAGCTTCTTCTTTAAAAAATGTAGTTAATGGATCCCATTGTTCACTTAACCTTTTTAAGCACCGATTCAACAAAAGCCAGCGAGTTGATACATGCTTTAGAATTTTCCTGATTTCTATATCATGCATTTGCTGGAATATTTTCAATTTTTCTTTCCGTTTTACACTTTTTTCTAAATAATAATAAATATCAATAATAGATTCCTCAATTTCATTAGGCAAGCACACTGCTCCCTTTTCAGCAGCTAAATCGATAAGATGGCACAAGCATCCCTGCACAAATAAGTGCGGTATTTCTTTTTGCAAGAAGCTGGCTACACCAGCATTCTTGCCTATCATAACTGGAGCATTGTCTGCTGCTAAAGATACACAATTCTCCAATGGTATATCAAAAGACGTAATATTGTCCAACATTAATTTTGCAATATTTTCTCCTGTGCTATCTCCCTCTAATACTGGCACAGACAACAAGGAAGTTTCAACTCTGTTAGTTGCATCATTAAAGTATGTCACAACAATGGGGAACAATTTTTTATCTCCTTTGTTGCTCCCATCAGTTGCTATGGTAAACGGAACTTTTTTTAAATTTTCCACTATTGCTTTTTTTTCCTTTTTGGCCATTTCTGCTATTATGGCTGTGGTTTTTGTTCGACCACAGCCATATTTATTGGCTATTTTGCTGTCGGGGAACATCTTTTTGAAGAGTGGTGCCATGTGATCAGATGATGCTATAGGAAGATTATGTTGAACTAGGTACGAGGTAAAAAGAGATTCAGATCGAATGACTGCAAAGTCATCAGTATTTTGCAAAAATGTCTGATCTATCCTCTGACACTTTTTGGCAGCTTGTACAGCTGTTTGGTGTTTATCTCGCGATATGTATCTTGTGATGTCGCCCTTGCCTTTGTGCAAAATCGAAAAGTCCACACAGCACACGCTACAAAAGGCATAATTATTAACTTTTCTGGAAGGTAATATGAAATTAAATTCTTCTGTGTAGGAATGACTAAAAACAGTTCCATATTTTTTCTTGCCTTTAGAGCGGCCAGATTCGGCATCGGGGGCCTCAAACGCTGTCGAAATATCTGAATCTGAATCCATTGTTTAAAAATCATAAATGTTCAAAAAATATAAAACACTTTAGTAACTTACATGGTAAATAAAACATAAAAATGCAAAAAAATGATTAAGGCTTACGATTAAAAAATATTCGTTAAAACGCGATCTTGTCTGATGAAAAGTATCAATAAGTGATGCACACAATATCAACAAACATCACAAATACACGAATTTGCGCTCATACCACGTTGCCAATCCTACAGGAGAAATTCTCCACCATAATCCCACTTCCCTTCTGAAAAGCTAAACGAAATCCGGTCAGAACTAGTTCAGCCTTTCACTGAACGATGAGATTTCATCCATTTCTGGTCGAGGAAGTATTTTTTCACCGCAAGAGAAACGGATCGACGTCATCGAGCGGGGCGGTTCTTCAAGGACGTCATCGAGCGGGGTGGGTCTTCAATGACGTCATCGCGTGGAGTGGTTCAAGTACGTTGTCTGCCGCATGGAACGGAAGGCGAAACTCGCCTGTCGTGATCAGGAAAACGAAACTCGCGCATCGCGATCGGAAAAACGAAACTCGTGCGCCGCAATCGGAAAAAGCCGGAGATTGTTGATAGAAATCCGGAGATCAAAATAAAGCAAAAAAATCCGGAGACTTGGCAAGTCTGAATATGCCTTATTCAGAGAAACAATCGAAATATTGAATCAGAAGTGTGCATGCAACCATAAAAATCAAAAACAGGGATTGATACCAATTGGCGCCATCTACTCAACTAAAGAAAAAAGCACAACACTTTTGAAGAAATTTCACAGGAGTACACCACTACCGAAGTGACTGGTGTCGATGATGAGGGGGATCTCCCAACAGAAAGTACTTCACCTCTATAAAAGTTACCAAGTGAAATTGAAGTAGGTTTTTTAATATTATATAATATAAATTTTTGCTCATTAAGGTAAAATTATTTTGAAAGATGTTCTCAAATAGACCCGACTCATTGAAAACTAAACCCGACCCACAGAAAAAAAGCATTCAGTCAACTCGACACAAACTGCAAGAGAAAAAACCTGTTCAACCCAACCCACTGATTGGGTCTAGTAAAATCGGGTTATCCAACCCAGGGCTGGCTAACCCACAGTCCATGGGTTACATACGGCCTGCCGTGTAAGGTTCTGCAACCCACAACAAAATTCAGGAAATTTGTGATTTGGCATCTTCAGTTAAAACAACTAAAATTAATAAATTGTTCTTGACTTTTCTAATGAAAATACCGATTAAGGTAGCTAAAGAAACCAATATTGCACTCACTGATGTTAATAAAATATTATCATATATCATCATTATGATTGTACATTCATATATTTATGAATGTGTAACCATAAGTTTTTAACTGTTTTATAGTAATTTTCTGAATAAAAATATATTTAACATATATATTTCCTATTTTAAATCCTCACGAGCACACCAGAAAAAGAATTACTATATGTATACAGCTTATACATTTATACAATGCAGCCCACCTGTGTAAAATATATATCCAATACGGCCCAACAAGAGTTTTGAGTTGGACAGGCCTGATCCAGTCCAGTGCACGACTAATCAACTGCTGAATTTCATGACCTAGTGCACACCTTGGCTGGATTTATTGTATAAGGATAGATTTTAAGAAAAAAAAATCAATAATTTTATTGGCCAATAAGAATATGTAACAATATTGAAAAGAGAAATTTTATATAAAACTCAGAAGTATCAAGATTTGTAAGTTTTTTTTTTTTTTTTTTTTTTCAACTTACCCAGCTCCTGTTAATCTTGATCCAACAGCCCCAGCATCTAAGGCAATGGATACTAGTATATCTAAATGTGGATGACTGCATTCATAGAGGTTTTCGCAGCTTGCATGACTTTTATTCATTAGATCACCAAGCTTCTGAATTGCATCCTCTGAATTCTCTTTACATATAGATACAAATTTCATCACACGAGAAGCTTCTTTATAAACGTGCCTTGAACGCTGGTTCAGCTATAGAAATATTTATGTTTTAATATGAAATATAAATAGAAAAACTTTTAATATCATAAATTAAAACATCAATATTAAACATTATGAAAAAAATACATTCCTACACTTCTTAAAACAATCAGTATTTTATAATAATGCATAATGAAATAATGAAAAAAAATTATTGAAAAGCTTACTTTGAACTCTTGGAGATGCTGGGTATTTTCACTCAAATAAGAAATAAATTCTTCTTCATTTACATCAAAGATTTCGCGTACAGTTTTTCGGGAATACTTTTCAAGGGGCAAATACATATCTGCAATCTTTTCCATTTGATCAAGATCCCTTTGAAGTAAATTGGCAACTTCAGAAAGCTTTTGAATATTTCGCCATTCCAAATTCATCCGCTTAGCCAAAATCTAAAAATAAATCATACATTACCTTTATAATAAAACTATCAAACTTTTTTATCTGTTGTAATTTTCTGAATAAAAAGCAAGACATGAAGTAACAATAAAAAAATTATATGGATAAATAACACAATATCATGCCCAATATGAGAAATTAAATAAATGCACAGGTCTAATTTATTTTCAAAACCAAAAATTTTAAATGAAGGACATTTTTAAGTAATTTTGCACATGATTTGAGTAGGTCAACTTTTGATGATTTAATTTATTAGTTGGCAGAAAGTAAAACAATGTATGGCTTATTTTATATTTAAGTAAGGAAAAGTTTCAGATTTGCTCTTAACTTTTTGTTCAATAATTGTTTTTAAGCTATATAGTATTAAATTAAATGCATTTTTGTGAGTGAGATAAGAATTTGAAGGAATGCTTTGTATATCTACAAAGATTGCTCTGCATATCTACAAATGAGTTGCTACATCTATTTTTTTGCTTTGTGAATGTAATTAGAAATTCTTTACCATGTTAAACCCCTATGTGCTAGTCTGTAGGGTTTTTCTAACTTTTAATCATATTTTGTTTTCCCCAGCTCCTCATCTTCATTTATATTCATTAACTGAATTTTAGACTCCTGCATCGTGTCGAGTTAGCTTTAAATGTTTTACCAGCAGGTAAAACCGCGGATCTACCCACAAAATTTTTTTCTTTGAAAAAATTTTATGTTGCTTTTTTATGAAAGTATTCTTTTGAATGCAGAGATAAGATAACATTCTTTTCCTTCATAGCAATTTAAAGCAACATGACTCATAACATGAGTTTAATTTGTAAAGAAGAAATGAATAAATGCAGTAAAACTTTAATAATTCGAACTTGTTTAATTCGAAATTCTGGATAATTCGAATTTTTTACACAGTCCCTTGAATTTTGTATTAAAATAATGTTAAAAAACCATGGATAATTCAAATTCTATTTTGGATAATTTGAATTTTTCATACGCTTACCTTTAAAATATTACAGTGAAATTTGTTCCCGAGATTTTTCTCAGCTAAAGTGCCTTATTTTTTTGTCTTTAAAAAGAATTATAAGGAAATACAAGACTATTTCCTACCTAGTGCATTAGATGATATGGTCCATATACATGAACTTTGAGGGGTTTTTTTTAATTGAAAGTCATGTCTGATGTAGAAGATTCTATTTTTGTATCAGTTGATAGGTTGAAGTCATATGCTATGACTTAAAGAAGCAATCAAAAATATCTGACTATTTTTTTAAAAAGTGTTCAATAATTAAGCTCGTAAAAAAATATTGATTTAAAAGGGGGGGGGGGAGAGAGAGAGGATGAATGTAGCAGTATTCTTAGATATAAAGTTTGTATGTTGAATCTTTGATCGTAGAGTTTTATTTTTTTTAATTTATCTCTTCTGTTTGACAAAATAGTATATATAATTCGAATTTTTGGATATTTCGAATTTTCCTCTGGTCCCTTCAACTTTGAATTATCCAAGTTCTACTGTATTAATACTTAGCATTTAAAACGTTATACGAGAAAATAATTTGCCTTCCAACGTACATTTGCTTCCTTATTTTACTTTCTTTTATGTACTGTGAACATTCAAAACAATGGAATTTTTAAAAGTAAGTGTAATACACAAGAAGTTTTATTATATTATAGGGTAGGTGCTCCAGTGATTGGCATGCTCCAGTAATTGACATCTATCCCAAAATAATTCATAAATAAGAAAAATAATAAAATCATATATTTTACATATAAGAATTTTAACACTTTATGTCAAACACTGGAGCATAGGGTGCTAATAACTGGTAAAATGAATAACTAGCAGTGTCAAACACTGGAACATAGGGGGCCAATTACTGATAAAATGAAAAACTGGCAGTGTCAATTACTGGAGCACTGAGTGGTAACAAATAAAAATTTATTAAAAAAATAATTGTTATCAAATGTATATATTTTAACATATAATGTGGTTCTGAATGTCTTTCATACCATATATACTAACTTAAGCTTTCTAAAAATATTTTCTGATGACTAGAACATTAAAAACATCAGAGATTGCTCTAAAAATGTCAATCACTATAGTGCACTTACCCTACACTGAAGTTTTGCTTATAAATAGACTAGTTACTTTTGATATAATTTTAATATCACTAGTTTTAATTTAATTATATATTTGTAATATTTATATAATAATTAATTCTCTTAAAGATTTGTTCAATAAAAATAACTATTTTGTGAAATAAAATTTTAATTCGGTTTCTTATATGATTTAAATTGAATCATAATTTTTTGCAGGTCGCAGTTCGGTTTGGGGGTCAAAAGGTTTTCTTGCAGGTTGGGTGCGGTTCAAGTTTACTCGACCCGCACAGGACTCTAATTAAATTTATGTAGTGTTTATTCACACCTGACATAATAAATAATGAAGTAATTAAATAGTAAATAAAAATACAGTCTTTTTAAAATGAACTTTCCTTTTCATTATAAGTTTTTATTAAAATGTTTACCTGTATAGTGGTGGTCAAAATTATAAAGACAAGGGGAAAAAATTGCAAATTCTTAGCTACAGTTTGCAGGAAAATTATGCATTTTTTTTTTTTTTTTTTTTGGCAGGGAACCAATCATAAATTAAGCATATTTTATTAGTTTTTATAGAAATATATGGTAAATTGCTATTCATAAAATATATTTTCAATTTAGCCAGCCTTGTGAATGTACAAAATTATAAGGCAACTGTATTTGTGTGTTCTTAAAATAAAAATTTTCATGTTTTTTGCTCTGCACATGGCACTCCCAGATGATATAAATGCTGTGTAAGTGACTGAGAACATAGTATTAAATTTTACAATTATGCCTGCTAGGTACTAAACTTTTGGAGTTTGAGAAAGAGAAAGTGGTTGCTTTTAAAAGTTCAGGACTTACTGCACATCAAATTGCAACAATGCTGAATAGGTGGAGAATGGTAATTATTTTCTTTAAAATACCGGCAAATATGAACAGCAAAGACATACAAGTAAGACTTTTTATGCTTCTGCGCATAAGAAAAGAACGATAATAAGGCATAATTTCTCAAGAAAAACAATTATTGAAGGAAATTAAACAGGAATTAAATTTACAATGCAATGCTCAAACTGTTTGACATGTTTTAGGAAAATGTTCGTTATGGAAAACACTTACCACGACTTCCTCTTACAAAAGTTCATAAGAGACTGAGGGGAGAGTTTACCAAAAAATGCATTACTATGGGAAATAACTGGGATAATGTTATCTTTTCCAATGAGTAAAAGTTTAATTTGGATGGACCAGTTGCATTATCCCTACTTTTTCCCTACAGTAATGCACTTTTTTGACATATTCCCACCTCAGTCTCTTATGAAATTTTGTAATAGGCAGTCATAACAACTGTTTTCCATAACAAACCTTTCTCTCTTTTTATAAAACATGTCAAACAGTTCAAGCACTGTATTGTAAGTTTAATTCCCATTTGATTTCCATCAAAAATTGTTCTTCTTAAGAAATCACGCTTTATTATCATTCTTTTTTTATGCACAGAAACAGAAAATGGCCTACTTGTATGTCTTTGCTGTCCATATTTGCTGGTATTTTTTAAAAAATTACAAATGACTGTTTTGAATCTACTCAGTTTTGATGCAATTTAACGTGCAGTAAGTCCTGAATTTTCGAAAGCAACCACTTTCCCTTCCTCAAACTCCAAAAGTTTAGTACCTAGAGGCAAGACTGCAAAAACTGAATACGACATTCCTAATCCCACACACTTATATCCATAAGACATCTATAAATGTTAATAAATAATCCATTAAACTTCTATAAACATCCTACAGATATCTATTAGAACAACAAATGCCACTCTTCTTTATATCCATCAGATGTTTGCTAAAATGTGCAATAAATATCCAAATATCCAATAATTGGACTTGTTACATCTAACAGATATTAAAAATATCTAAATCTTGTTTTCACCTAACATCTTACATTTATTAGACATTGAAAAGGGATCTGTATTAGCACAGGATATCCAGGACTTTTAATGGACATTAAGATATTTTGTACCTTTTGTGGATAATTGGGTGTAATTTAGATGTCTAATTGAAAAAAGTGGCTGTGTGGGATTGCTTAACTTTATCGCTTATTTCCAGTCATAAAATTTACATAATTTTCTAGCTAACAGTAGCCAAGATTTGGCGATTTTCTTCTTGTCCTTATAATTTTGACCACCACTGTATATCTTTCTTTAAAAGACTCTCAGTTCATTTTATAAGTTGTTAAATACTTTATTAACAACCTAGAACTGTCATGGATGACTTTTAGCTACACTGTGCTATTTAGTATTTATCACTCAGTATACTCGCTATGTTTACATTGTTTACATCTATGGATAGGTTGATTGAAGATATAAGTTTTTGTTCTTAATTGTTCAGCAATGAAGTGAACTGAAAATATTAATAATCATGAATGATTTGTAAAGAAATTATGTTAATTTTCTGATGTACTTAACTGTAATTGTATTTCTCTGTATAAAAGCTGAGCCCAGAAATAAACTGACGTCTGTGAACCAAAGCTGAATCATGTGAACGAGTTGTTTATTTGGACTCTAGTAAAAATAACTTCTAGTTCAGTTTTTTTTTTTTTATGGACAGAATATTGATTTTTTTTCCAAGTTTTATACTAATATACTTAATGATATTTTGATGCAAATAAACTATTAGAGTTTAGAACTGTTAGTTTGTTTTAATGACTGCATTTCCATAGAACTTTAACTTAGATATAGGAGTTACTTTAATAACAAAAATTTTGAAAAATTTAATGTTTCTGATCAATGCAAGAAAGTTAAAGTTTATTCCATGGCTATTACTGTCCCTAGGGACCAGCGTTAGATTTTCTGTTTAATCCTCACCAATGCAGACTTTCGATTTATGTTATTCTTATGCACAAGGTCGGTCCTTGTATACTTGTGAGACGGAACATTTAATTAAGCCAATAACTTTTTGTTTAGTCAATGCTTTAACACATTAAAACCACGTCAAACCCTAGGGACCAGTGCTAGACTTCTGACTTATGTCTCACCAGTCTGTGCGGACTGGCCAAAGACTTTTATTCAAGTTAGACCCAGATGCATACTTGCCAACCAATTTTAATAAAAAAAGGAAAGATTTGCGTTGAAAAACCAGAATATTTCATAAAAAAAGGGAAGATTTTTTTTTACTTGTTTATTACGATAAATAGAAAAAAAAAATACAGTTTTACAATTTTAATATTTAGAAGCAATCTATAAAAACGTTTTACTATAGATTGATTATACTAAATATATTAAAGTTTTTAATGAAGTTATTCCTCTTGAACATATAAATATCTACAAAACAGAATCTGTAAGAAATTTATTTAACAATAGACAAAAAACTTAGTTAAGTTAAAGTATAACTAATTTTTTAAATAAATAGAATATGATTTTTGTGTATGTACATTAATCATACATATAAAAAAAAATAGCAGTAGCTAATTATCAGTTTCAAACATGCATGAAACCAACTAAGTATTAATTTTTTTTAATTGATTTGGGAAAAATTTTCCTACCTGAAAAAATTATTCTTAATTTTTTTTCCCCATGTTTACACATTTGGTATAAATATGACATACAAATATTTAATTTAATTGAGGAAAAATAAACAAATTCATTAAATTCAGCAATAAAGATCTAAAAATAATTACGTACGTGAAAAATATTGAACACTTTCATTGCTTTATTGTTTCTAGAACTGATCATTGATCACAATCTGGGGAAAAGGGGGGGGGGATACAAAAATAATTACAGAGTAAGAAATATCAAACTCTTTCAACTTTACTTCTTGAATCTAATGAAAGAAGTTTAAAATTAATATTATCATTTATGTTGCATATGGATAAAGATTAGGAAATAAAAGACTTCTGCAGAACATTTGATTGCTATGCTGATCACTAGTTGGAAATAAATGAAAAGGGAGGGAGGGTAAAAAATAATTACATCAGCAAGAAATATTTAACAATTCTATTTCTTTACATGTTCTAGAATCTCATAAAGCAAGTTTGAAATGAATATTGACATTTATGTTATGGATGGAAAAAGATTGGGAATCAGGAGTTTTCATAGAACATTTGGGTTTTCTTTTTAAAACGAACGACATCCGTGACTTTTTTAAAAATGGAAGATTTCATCATCTGTCCGGAAGACCGGAAAATGCGTTAAAAAAACGGAAGTCTTCCGCAAAAACCGGAAAAGTTGGCAAGTATGCAGATGCATATTGGTCCTTGCATACTTGTAAATTAAAGCCTAAAAAGGATATTAATCATTTATCAATAACCATGCTGCAAATTCATCCAGAATTTTCAGAAGATACAAAAACCATAAATTACCAACCCCCGAAAAATTCACCTTGTAGTCAGCAAGCATAGAGGTCAAAATGATTTTAGATTTTGTAATTCCAGATAAATTAGTCTTATATTGCATTTTGAAATTTATTCAAAAGAGCATTTATCTATTTCTTTGTTTTTTATGAAATATTTCTTGGGTTTTTTCTATACATTAGCAAAATTTTCATCAGTAATTTTGGTATTTCAAGTGAAGTCATCAATAAGTTTTAACATTTTTCTTCAGAATAGACAATTTCTCAATTTTGTTTTAATTCTATTGAGGCAAGAAAATCCTCATTCTAGTGAATCTGAACTGACTGGTACCCCCAAAATAACATTTACTAATATTGCAAATTATGACGAATCTGAAAATGATTGATTCTTCTAACTAATCAAACAAATAAAAAAAAAGTTTACAACTCCAATCTATTCTCGCTTTATGCTGATGCCGGATTTTGATCACTTCTTAACTGCTCCGTCAGACAGAATGGGCAAGGAAAGGGAGAAAGGTGACAATTGCTCTGAAATGACATGAGATTAAATAAAAGAAAATTTGTTGCTTTAGAATGAAGGATATTTTTTGGGGGAAAAATACAGGTCCTCGGGACCCCCTGATTTAAAAAATACAGCGTCCCTTTCATTAAAATTGGTTCAATGGTGCACTATAGTACACCACCACAAGCCCTATTGAGGGGTATTAAAATTTTGAACAACTCTTAAATAAAGAGTATCGGTTCCAAGTTATTACAATTTGTAAAATATTTTCATAGCACCATTTACAAAGAATAAGTTTCATCTTATTTAATTGTAGCCAAATAAGAAAGAAGAATACTATTAAAAAATAATGGTAAAAATAATTACGGACACTCTGCAATAAATTTGCTCCTATAAACAACTAATCTTACTTTTTTTTTATTGCTTGATATTAAGAATTATAATGTATATTAAGTAACAATAAAATACTCAGATTTAAAATGTTATGAAAATTTTGGTGTAATTGTGGACTGTTAGATAATATTCAAACTTTGCACAGCCCTTAAAAAACAACTATATCAACTTTTTTGTGCTATTAGATATAAGGTGAGACATTTATACACGAGCTATTAAGAAAATAAAAATCAAATTTTTGGATTTTTTGACATTTTGAAGCAAATGTGGACCCTCAAGATATATTTCAAAAATTCTGAAACTGTACATTTTCTTATTCAGTATAGAAGACAGCTTTTGGTCATTATTATACTTTGAAATTAAAAAAATAAAAAAAAAAGCTTTTTTCACTGCACTATACACCCAAACCTCCCTATGTTATCTCTTGCTAATATTTTTAAATTATTAAAATGCAAACCCTTAAAATATTTCAATTTTACATACCGTAAAATTCCAATAGTAACCCCCCCTCCCGATTATACCCCCCCCCCTCAGAAATTTGGCATACTTTACTTTTTCGGAAAATTCTGTTTATAACCCCCCCCCCTCCCTTACCTTTGACGGCTAAGTTCGCCACTCTTTCGTTATTCCCATGAGCGTTGCAAACATACTTTTTTTAAATTCTGAAGTCTTATATGTTTATTTAGAAACTTTAATTTGCATATAACGTATCCAAGTGTTATTTTTACTCATCTTTTTAAAGTAAAATAACTCCACATAAAAAAAATGTGGTGTTGTTTACATTCTTTAAACTCCAAAACATTAACTGCTATCCGCAGGCGGCCGTGGCTTTCACAATCTTGCTTATGCAATTCTGTTTTTACGATCACAACTCTTTTCTAAATTTTAAATTCTCTTTTTAATTTTAAATCATTAAACAGCGTAATAACTCCGTAATAGTACTTGCATATGTAACTTTAATAGTTATTGTTCACCCTGTTTTGTTCTTTCATATCAGTTAATAACAGTGCAATTAACTGTTTTTTTAACTGCTAGCGAATTCTAGACTGCTCAATTAATTCTATGAGACTGCTTCGCTTCGTGATCACGATTTGTTTATCACATGTTTGTTTTTGTTTCTGTTATTCCGAATACTTTTTTTTTTTGCTAAAATACAAATTTAAACTGATTAATAAAATTTTTTAATTATTAATAAACTTTAATAAATAATAATGAGTATTATTATATTGTTAATACAATTTAGTAACCATTAATTGTATTATAATATGAATAAAATTAATAATACTTCTAGAAAAAGATTGTGAAACTTCTGATTATAACCTCCCCCTTCCGAAATCGTCATACTTTTCCGGAAACTTCCGAATATAACCCCTCACCCAGTTTTGACAAATTTCCCCTTGAAAAAAAGGGGGGGGGGTTACTATAGGAATTTTACGGTAAATACACTTGGGTTGCTTTCAAATTCAACTGCTCATATATGTAAAAAATAGGAGAGAAAGAAATTTATTTGTGGTAAAATCATGTATTTTGAAGACTGGCTTTGGAAAAGAGAACAAATTTTGCTAATTTGTGGTGAAATAATTGCCTGTTTCACAGTAATTGTTAGCAAAAAAGAAATATATTTCAGAAGTTAACTGGAATCTTTTTTTTTTTTTTTTTTTTTTTTAATTCAGGGCACGTTCGTCATTTAAAAAGCAAACAACAAAATTATTGAATTTTATTTGTTAATCACTCACAAAAGAAAAAAAAACATAACTTCTACCAACTGATTATAGAAAAATTACATTTTCAGGGACACATCTAAGAAAAACTGGGATACATAAACAGACCCTTAATGAAAATCAGTAAATACAAAATAGATTTTTCAAAAGAATTAGACTATATATATAATTTTAATGTGAAAATTATTTTGCAAATCACCCAAAAACTTTGTGAGTAAGCTAATAGGTTCTAGAGGTTACTGGCAAGCAACTTAAAATTTCAATTTTTTAGGTCTACAGTATATATTATAGATTTAGAAATATTATTTAATGGAGCATTAGAAAAAAAAAAGAAATAATGCTTACTTTAGCAGCTAACCTGCATTCCACAACACGAATATTAAACTGTGCAGATGCAGCCTTGTTCATTTCAATACAGCTGTTACATACAACAAATACCACACCTTTTGGTAGTGGAACATTAGTAGCAGTTAAAGGATTAAAATCTATCTTTTGAGCTGTCCCTGTAATTGAAAATGAAAATGTTGATTTAGCAAGCTAAAATTAATTGTAACACTTCCTGCTAATATTTATTCTAAATACATAAAGTATACTTGATGTAGAACAAATATACATATTAAATGATTTCTAATCATTTCAGTCCCAATAGGATATATAAATAATACTACAATGTATACTTCAGTTATGCATCCACAGTTAACTTATGAAATTTAACAATCTTGCATGAAATTAAACACATATTTTGTGAACTTAATTCACAAAATATGTGTTTAATATATATTTGGACATTAAGGTGAATATATTTGATCACATATGATAACTATGTCTGCACAAATGCATATGCACAAAAATAGCATACCACTCAACATGAAAGTGCTCTCAGAACTATCTGTCCTCTAAGATACTCACACCATAATCCTGGTGCTAATGGGTCTTATGGCCATATTTGAAGTGTGCCCCCATTATTATTATTTAGCAATAGCAACATTGCAGTTTTCCCGTTGCTTTTCTAATTGTTTGGATTGTTTTTATGAAAATTTTTTCAGGTAAGTTCAGATACTTAATACTACACATTATAATTATATTTTATATTGAATATTGAAAACCTAGTCTTTTGGGGCAAGTATTATACAGAGTTCATACTCAAGTGTTAAAATAAAATTCCCTGACTATTCTAGATCATTTTCAAGAAAATATTAGCAGCATATTACATAATCGTATGAGAGCAGTATCCATTTCTCTTACAGCATTGTATGATTTAGCCCGATATTAACTTTCTGTGCTTTGTTATTGAATTAATTATTTGTATATATATATATATATTTTTTTAACATTTTTTGCAAAATTATTAAAAGATTGTATTGATACTATCAATTATTACCCTTTATAGTAATGTGAATTTCTGCATATTTTTCCAATATCTTATCGTTTGAATAGAGCTAAACATGAAAAATGTAGGAGTAAAAAAAAAGAAATTTCCTTTTTCCAAACTTTACGATAAATTTTTCTAGAATTTTAATGAACATTTTCATTTACAATGAGATTCGGAACCGAAATCGTAATTCCCAGAATAATCCAGATTTTCCAAGTTTTTTCTGAGGTATATAAATTCTGTTAAAGAAACTGAATGCTTGGTTTTTAATAAATAACAGCCAATTAAGGTTATTAAACACATGCAAGTAATAAGTAATAATACTATCTGACTCAAAATCATAAATAAATGAGTGCATTATTTCTTTAAAAAGTAATTTAGGTATTCTTTGCAAATTTAATGTGAATTCAAACTTTAAAATTATTATAAAATCTGTAGGTTTTATACTAATCTAACGTATTTATTTTTTTAATTAGACTGTTTAATTTCAGTAAAAGATTAGTGTTTGGTGTTTGAGAGTAAGGCCGATTGACTGCACTAGGGTCCTAGGCCTGAGAGAGAGTGCCCTCCATGGGGTTTTTTCTAAGGGGTCCTACCAATTTTCAGAGAAAACCACAGAAAACTCTGAACAGCTAGGCTAATGAGTGCAACCTAGGATCAAACCCAGCACCTCGCGTCTACCAGCTTTGAGCAGTAAAAGATTAATAATAAGCAACTTTAAATAGGTAATTCATCCCTGTGTAAGATTTCTCAAACTTTTTCAAGAGCCACTCATTAGTGATTTCAATACTATAAAATTGTTTGGAAAAAAAAAAAAAATGCTGTCAAAAAAGTCACAAAAATTACATACTGTCATTTCAGGGAGATAAGCTACGGCTAATACGATTTTAAAAGTCTAATTCTGGCACATGCGGCATATCTAACAGGCAGCGTATTTGGATTCTTTTTTAGCAGCAATTGAATAACCAGATGGTCAAAATTTCCCTTCGGACAATTTATTTCTCGAACACAATGGCTTATAAACATAATAAAAGCGTCGTGGAGACCAAGCGCATATGCATGCTGGTCGCTGTAGAACTCAAGCCATAACAATACACAGCGCTCATGCACCGTGCACTGTGTATTGTTAGTTAATTATAAAGACAAAAATTCTAGATCCAGAAACATCTTCAGTGTTGCATAAACAAAACCACTTCATATTTCATATCATAAACACTTGTTGAAAACCCTTCTGAGCATATTAAAATGAGGAATAATGTTATTCTTTATTTCTCCAGCTTGATTAGAGCTATATGAACGAAAAACACTGAATGTGATAACTATCAACCTAGAGTGCCTAAAGTAGTAGGCATCCTATATCAACCTTAGGATGAATCTCTTCGAAAATCTCGGAAATTTATGTCAAGCTGTTCCGAAAAATTTAAAAAAATCCGCTATCCGCTCCAAATATTAACTTCCCACTTCATTAGAATATTTATTAGTTTTTTCTCGGCTTATTTATATATAAGTTCATTTTCAAAAATGAATTTCTTTTGATTTTACTTTTTCTTTTTCCCCATTATTGTTGTAAGATTGCTTTCGTATGATTGATCAGATGGAATGGAACAATGACCGTAACTATGAAACGTTCTACTTTCATACAGCAACTGAACGGCCAAGGCTGGATTTATTCTAAGGCTGTGCGAATCAAGGAAAAATTTAGAAGCCTATTAAATTTGAAGAATGGTTTAATTTAAAATACAAATTTAAATATAAAAAAACAACTAAAATTCAAAACCAATTAGGTTTTTAATTTGGTACAAACAAATTTGGAAGATCCCGGCTATGACTCAAACATATGGCGATTTTTGTACTCGGTGATCAAAAAAGGAACCAGATGTATATTTTCGCAATATATATTATACGAAATACTGTTTCATATTACTGATTGCTCTCTATTAAAATGACATTATTAAAATAATTCAAATAATAAAATATTGATGTTATTAAAATAATATTTGAAGGAATGAAATATGTTCGCTAAGTAACTTGGCCATCTTCTTTCTTTTTCACCAAAGGCGACAGATATCAAATCTGTTCCTATATGGATAGTACTTTAAAATATGTGTCAGGGGAGGAAGGGCGCCATAGTGAAAATGGATATATGGTGCAATCTAACATAAATCCGCCTCTGCATATACTACAATCAGAGTATAAAAATATTAAATATCTAATGATATATGAGCATTTTTACTAAATTGTTATTCGCCCATAAGCAAGCATTAACGTAATTCCATTTGTATAATTTATTAGCTAAAATGTATTGAGCTATATTTTGAAAATCCCAAGCAAATATCATGAAAATTCAAAATCGTCAACAAAGGAAATAAATTTCATTTCTTATCAAAAAGGAAAAGAAAATTATATAGCATTTTATCAATATTTATTTACAATCAGTAAAAAATATTTTACCATTGATTGAGTAAAAATAAAAGGTTGGGTGAAACCTCTTACAGTCTCGTAACTCTTTGAATTTTATGTTTTTTACTTGGGACTTCATGATCCAAACCTAAACAATCTGTTTTTTAACACTTTCCAACAAGGTTGAAAAGTGTTAAACTTTTTTGGTTTGTCTGCTTTGGTTTGTCTGTCTGTCTGTCCATGCTCTAACTCCCGTAAATATTTATGGAATTTCTTGAAACTGATATATGTTATTCAAGTTCACTATCGGACATTTCCTATTGAAAATGGAGTTTATACCTCTACTGGTTTGTGTACAGGGACACCCGAAAGTATTTCAAAGCATTGTGTTCTATGAGAGGTATTTCTATAAACCATATTTTCATATCTTAACTGTAGACATATCTTAATGAAATTGAAATATGTTATTTAAGTTCACTATCGGACATTCCCTATTGAAAATGGAGTTTATACCTCTACTGGTTTGAGTACAGGGATACCCGAAAGTATTTCAAAGCATTGTGTTCTATGAGAGGTATTTCTATAAACCATATTTTTATACCTTTACTGTAGACGCATACAGTGGCATCGCTAAAAAATTTTTCAGGAGGGGGCAAACTTAAAAGTGCAAAATTTTAGAATATATATAAATCTAAATTTCATAACCTATAAATGCAAGTCGGGTTGGTTTAACTGTAAATGGCACTGTGACAAATTTTATTTGGCTAATCATTTCAAATCTAATGACATAATTTTAAAGCTTTAAATGTAATTTTTTTTTTCAATAATTTTTTACTTATTACAATTTTCCAGGAGGGGGCAAGTGCCCCCCCTTGCCCCTATGTGCCGACGCCCATGGACGCATACCTGAATGAAATTGAAATATGTTATTCAAGTTTACTATCGGACGTTCCCTATTGAAAATGGAGTTTAGACCTCTACTGGTTTGTGTACAGGGAACCGGAAAGTATTTCAAAGCATTGTGTTCTATGAGAGGTATTTCTATAAACCATATTTTCATACCTTTACTGTAGACATATGTGAATGAAATTGAAATATGTTATTCAAGTTCACTATCGGACGTTCCCTGTTGAAAATAGAGTTTATACCTCTACTGATTTGTGTACAGGGACACCCAAAAGTATTTCAAAGCATTGTGTTCTATGAGAGGTATTTCTATAAACCATATTTTTATACCTTTACTGTAGACATATCTGAATGAAATTCAAATATGTTATTCAAGTTCACCATTGGATGTTTCCTGTATAAAATGGAGAAAATACCATCATCGGTTTATGCACAGGGACACTCAAAAGTATTCGAAAGCATTACGTTCTATGAGAGATATTTCTATAAATCAAATTTTAATAACTTTACTTTCCACGAAGTTTTTGGAAATTGAAACATGTTATTTATATGCACAAAAGAATACTTTGCACAGAATATAGCATGATTAGCATTAGATTTACAGGGTGGCACAAAAATATCCAGTTACATTAAGAGCTATTAATAAAAAATTTCTAGAATTGTACTTTCATTTACGTTAAGCATTTTTAACACTGTCTAACAGTTTTTACATGTGAATATGATTTCAGTTTTGTGTATATGCCTGTGCCTCTGTCTGTCTGTCCGAGATGTAACTCCCGTAAATATTTATGGAATTTCTTGAAAATGATATGTTATTCAAGTTTACTATCGGATATTCCCTATTGTAAATGAAGTTTATACCTCTACTGGTTTGTGTACAGGGACACCCGAAAGTATTTCAAAGCTTTCTTTTCTATGAGAGGTATTTCTATAAACCATATTTCCATACCTTTACTGTACACATATCTGAATGAAATTGAAATATGTTATTCAAGTTCACTATCGGACGTTCCCAATTGAAAATGGAGTTTATACCTCTACTGGTTTGTGTACAGGGACCAGTAGCGGCTCGTGAGATTCCTTTACAGGGGGGCTGCATAGCTGCATGTCTATGTAAGATTTGAGAAAAAAGCGAAAATGATTTTCTAAATAATCTGTTTTAATCGGGGGCTTTGGGTTTTATATATGCAGACTGAGCAAGAAGCAGAGCAATGCAGGATACAGCATAGATTTAAAATTTTATATTATTGGACATTCATTACAAAAAAAAAAAAAAAAAAACTGGAGATTTTATTTTGTTAACTTTATTTATTAATGATAATCAACTTTCCCCCAACAAAATATTTTTCATCTGCATGCTATTATTTTCTCCAAGATGATACGAAGTATACATGCATGATTGTAATGTAAATCAAATTTTGCTCATTAAAAAGATACACACAATGATTTATATAAAAATAATAATAAATAGTTTGATTACATACTTATATAGATCTGTACAGTTCTTGCGATAATAACTACAAATAATTCAAATCTATAGTCCATAATGATAAAGAATTTCTTTTTGTGTCTCTGTACAAAAATGTATAAGTCTTGTACTCATCAAAACTATACAAATTGCGCGACGATTACCTATAACCTACCTATCAATTTTTAGCTCAATTGGATAAAACATTTAGGTGCAATCGCACTTCATAAATTTAAGTCCATTAATCAAAATGATAAGGAATTTATCTTTGTGTCCTTGTAACAGAACTATAAGTCTCACATCCATCAAATTCTATACAGCTCGTTTGATGGTGACCTTTCACATACCTACCAGGTTTCAGTTCAATCGAACCAAGCATTTAGATGTTATGATATTCACTCACATATATACACTTACTCACACCATACATATAACACTGTAAAAATAGCAAAAATGAGCTCAGGAGACCTCAAAACATTATAGTAATGTAATGCTCGTATCTTAAAAGTGCAATTATAATGATGCGTTTCATTAATTTATTTAGAACATCCTTTGAAATATTAATTAAAAGAGTTAACATTGACGTAAAATCTTGCACATCACATAGATTACGAAATGCTTGTCTAACATTACGAACATTTTATTGTTATTTTTTTTTTTAAGGTGAACTTTACACACATGGTACAGTAAACTAAAATTTACACATGGTACAGTAAACTAAAATTTCATTTAAATATGAAACCTTAGAATAATTAAAAATGAATTTCCAAAATTTGCTGCACATCTTCTGTATTGCCGTGCATTTAAAAAAAAAAAAAAAAAAAAAAAAATCTACAAATGTTAAAACACTATTTTCTTTAGATATATTTAAAAAGGCTTGAATAGTATATATCAGTTTAATTTGGTTTGAAATATTATCCAAGCCAGTAGTGCATTCTGGATGTTTTGTGTGTCCTCATAAAAGAAGTATATAGGAAAAATAGTGTGGTCAATCTAAAGAACGGATATTAAAATGCTTAAATTTCCGAGCATATTTCTGAAAGTTCTCACTCAAATAGAAAGAGAGATGAAAACGAAGTTATAAATGCTTTCGAACTTCGTTGTATGAAAATGTCAGAAATTAAAAATTTAGTAATCTCATGTTTTTAAGAAAGGTTCAACTGCTAATATTTCTCATCAAAATAGAAAAACATTAGTGACTATAATACAAGTGAAAAAAAAAAATAATAATAATAATAATTATAATAATAACCTTATCAACAAAGCGATTAAACACTTGATAAATTTTAAATATTATGTTTAAAGCAAAATTTATATAAAAATTGAGATTCTGTCTATTCAACATTTCTGCCATTGGCAAAGCAAGAAACCGAAAAACTGCAAAATTTCCATGTAATATAAAATAAAAATCTGTTTGAAAAATAAATAAAAATGACTTCTATTTTCTCATATAATCGTGAATAACCTTCATGCAAAATTTTTTTACCTCTCATACATAAATAATCATCAAACACAGCGATTACCGCATTAAAAACTGTGAAGAAAAAATGTAGATTACAAAGGGAAATTGTTCTTTTCCAGCATTACCGAAATCCCTAATCAGATCGGAGCTGCATCCGATGCAGCTCCAACCAAATGGTCGAAACTGGTAGGGAAAACGAGTAGGGGTGGTTGTAACTGTTCTTTCCCTAAAGAAATCCCTTTTTTCGGGAGCTGCATGAATGAGCAGTCCCTTTATGAATTTTCGAGGTGCTATTACGTTTAAAAATGGTTAACTTTTCTCAGCTTTTTAATAATTTTTCATGATAACGAAGTAATCTGCTTTTCTATATGCATAATACCATACAATATAATAATATTTATTTTCAAAATATTTTGAAAGTTGATAAAATAATTTTTTCGAATATTTCTGGGGGGGGGGGGCTGCAGCTCTGCAGCTTATGCCACGAGCCGCCACTGACAGGGACACCCGAAAATATTTCAAAGCATTGTGTTCTACGAGAGGTATTTCTATAAACCATATTTTCATACCTTTACTGTAGACATATCTGAATGAAATTGAAATATGTTATTCAAGTTCACTATTGGATGTTTTCTGTATAAAATGGAGGAAATACCACCATCGTTTCATGTACAGGGACACTCAAAAGTATTCCAAAGCATTGCGTTCTATGAGAGACATTTCTATAAATCAAATTTTAATAACTTTACTTTCCACGAAGTTTTTGGAAATTGAAATGTGTTATTTATATGCACAAAAGAATGCTTGGCATAGAATATAGCACGATTAGCATTAGATTTACAGGGTGACACAAAAATATCCATTTACATTAAGAGCTATTAATAAAAAATTGCTAGAATTGTACTTTCGTTTACATTAAGCGTTTTTAACACTTTCTAACATTTTTAAATGTGAATATATGATTTCAGTTTGTGTATCTGTCCATCTTTCTGTCTGTCTGCCCGCGCTCTAACTTCTATAAATATTTATGGAATTTCTCGAAACTGATATATTTTATTGAAGTGCACTATCGGATGTTCCATATTGAAAATGGAGTGAATATCTCTTCTGGTTTGTGTACAGGTCACCCAAAAGCATTGTGTTCTATGAGTGTTATTTTTATAAATATTTTCCCTACAGAATGTTTAAACTGACATTAATAGGTCCTGTATAACTAGTTTGTTTACAGGAACAAAACAAAAAAAAACAAATTGCCAATGCATTACGTTTTAGGACAGAATTTTTTGAAAGTTATATATTTAAAAATCTTGCAACTGTAAAAATCATAAAAATATTGAAATGTATTGTTAATATTCTAAAATAATGTTTTGTATAGAATATAATATGATTAACTTTCTGATTTACATGGCTACACTAAAATATTCAGAGAGATCAAAAGCTGTAATTATAATCTAATGGCTGCATTTTCTTTTGCGTTAAGCCTTTTTAACACTTTCCAAAATGCCTAAGAGTAATTTTAAAATCAATCAGTCTATCTGCATATTTTTCAGTCCTTCTGTCTGTTGTGTGATAACGTAGGCAAAGAATATTAAAAGTTATTCGATTCAACAATTACATACAGTTGGAAAGTGTTACTAATCAATGCGTACTGCATGATTTTTCTTTCTTGTTTTTACACTCCCAAAGTTACTAGGTGAATTGTCAAATACTTTTCAAGATATCGGACAAAATGTCTGAAATAGAAAATTTCTGGTAATTTATAGAAAGGTAGCTGTTAGTAGTCGGTGGGAATTCAAATTGTGAATTTAGTGGGCTGTGAAGTCTAAAAGCTTGGTGACTGCTATTTTAAAGAATGGGTTGTAACTGAAAGACCATTTTTAAAAGATAGTTGATGGATTACAACTCAAATCATAGCTAGGAGGATACCTAATTTACTGAAATTAAAAAAGGATTTGAATTACAAAGACATAATTTATTTTAATAACTCTAGTCACAGATTATTAATAGAATAAGATAGATAATCATTACAAACTTCTTTTTCTCTTTTAATAATTTCAATAGTTTCTCTAATGAGGGCAATACGTTTTTTATTAGGGCAGGTAGTCATACCTATATAATATAGTTGTTGGTTGGAATCATTTTGAAAAGGAATTTGATAAGTACCAGTTATTAAATTAATTGGTAATGGATCGATTTTACAGGTTATAGTATTTGTTTTTAAACTCTGTGAAACGGGTTATAGTACTTGTTTTTAAACTCCAAAATGATTTTTAAACTCTGATGAAGACTACGAATTTCAGTCGAAAGCTCAGTATCTATCAACTAATTGACTATTTTTAATAAAGATGTTTTGAAATTAGTTGTGAAAAAGTTTTATACATTGTTTTAGTATCTACATTACAAATGAAATCAATATTATACAATGTAATTTACCTAAATCAATATTTATCTTGTTTTTGACTGTGTCAGTTTATTTTCTGTAGTATTTCAAAAATAAATTCTGTAAGTATTTATTAGCTAACTATTAAATGAGCTACTGTAAAAATTAGAACAACTTGCAGGTTGGTCCACAATTCTATCTGACGAATTTCTTTTGGTGATTATGACAAAATGTGATTTTTGGAAATGAATTCCAAATGTAAACAAAGCAAAAACACATTTTTCAAAATGGTGTCTGTTTTTGTAATATACACAAATAAATTAAGCTTATTTTTAATTAAACAAATATTTTAACAAATATTAATAAAAAAATACTTAAAATTAACTTACCTCACTTTACATGAAAAAATAACTGTATGAAGTATATTATAATAAATATTAGCATGTATATATGCTTCCCGTACATTTACACCATTTAAATGTTCTACAGTTGCTAGGAAAATATGATTATATAAACTAGATTTCCTAACCCACATTTTTTTCAAAAATTCTAAAAATATTTCTCTTTCTGTAAACAATTCCAAAAAAATTCTAGTACATTCACCTTCTTTCCCGAAAATAGGCCTATCTTTCATTAAATAAAATAGCAAAAATAGAATACAATACTGAATATTTAAATCTCGATCAAGTTATCTTCATAAATAATTAGAATGCTAGTCGCCATGATCATCGAAAATAAACAATAAACAGGTAGTCATATCATGTTGCAAAGAATCCAGAACTACATTGTTATCGTTCAGAACTGTGCCAAAAGAAAATCGCCAAATAGGATTGTGGACCAACCTTCAAGTTATAGCAAAAAATTTATTAATAAATTGTGGGTTAGACTTTTTTTCTTTTCAGATTCGACTCAAATTTTGAATCATCTGGATTTAGTACCACACAGTGATAATACTGGAAATATTAAATTAAAATCCTAAGGAGATGCTGAATAATATGATAACAATATCCAGATTAAGGGGGGGGGGAAATACAAAACATTTAAAAATTCACTCTAAGCTGTTTATTTATTTATTTATTTATTTTTTTTTTTTTTCACTCTGTATCAATAATAATATATTGTAAGTTATAAAATAGAACACACAAAATTATTCAAAGGCTTTATGTTTAAAACAGAATAAAATAATAATAAATAAATAGAAGTAGAGAAATCAGTTTATTACTTCAGTATTTCTGTGACCCTTGTCCCCCAATTTTGTTTGAATTTTGCCACACTCAACTATACTTTTTCTTTTTTTTATTCCAGCAACTGGCATTTCCCTATATGTCGATCAATCAAGCTTTCATTGTATTACTCATAAATAAAAGACATTAAGGCTATTAAAGTATGATATAACATCAAGTTATTAAGCTTCCTTATAATTTTTAGGTTTAATGTACTACATCAATAACAAATATTAACTTAATTAAATACCTGGTTCTGCTAAAAATCCAATAGCCTGGTCCATACCACCACCTTCAGTACCAATGAACCGCTCAGCTTTTGCACATAAACTGGCCATTTCTAATTTTTTTAGGGGAATCCTATATTTAAATAAATAAAAAATATCACTTAATATTTATCAGGGGTAGAAATTAAAAAATTAAGTCACTGGTCCACAAGACCAGATTTTAAGATTTTACTGATCTGTACACATTTTCAAAGTTTCTGTTCACCCATTCTATTAGATTTTTAAAAATACTTACAAATTTGTAAGACAAAATAAATTTACATGGAAAATATGACAATTAAACATATTTGTAATTAATTTTAAAATACAAATGAAGTCTTATATAAATTAAAAATGTTTGTTTTCACAAGTGGGTTAAATGTCACATACTTACCATATATAAAGTACAATATATTAAGTATTAAAAGAAAAAAGAAAAATTATTCAAATTAAAGTAAAATAAAAATTACAGAGAATATGTAATATTGATAAATGTAATAAAGTACAATTACTAATATTATAACACATCATATTCTGTGGAAGATTATTATTTATTTATTTATTTATTTATTTATTTCAAAAATTGCCTCTGAAACTGAAAAGTTTTACTGTCTGGTGGACTACTATACTATCTTTTACTGGTGTGTTGAATGTTTTTGTGGTCTTGGACCAACGGACCACTCTTAATTGCAAGCCATTATTTATGGTCATTATAAAATAAAAACTTTTAATGAGAATGCACAAAAATACCATTAAATGGTTTAAAATAGACTATGCACAAGCAATATCTCAAGAGTACATAATTCTTTACTGAAGACATTTTAAAAAGGAAGGCATTTTTATTTAATTATTCTTTAAGCAATTTTTACAAGCAGTTAAAATTAAATTTAAAATATTTCTCATTTAATTATTTGCAAAAGAAATAAATGAAAGAAATCCAGTATTACAAATCACTCAAAATAGAAAATGAATATTCTAACTTTTTTTTAAGGGTATAAATGAAACGTTTATCATGGACAGAAAGTTATTAATGTTAATATACTTAAAACCTTCAGTACTTATTGGAGAACAAATTATTAAAACAAATCTCAAAGTATTTTATATTTCATTTGAAAGAATTATAACTGACTCTAGATTAATCTGGCAGGTTTGCAGCAAGCAGTAATTTAACATACTTTTGCACCTGGTAGTCTTTTTAAAAATATTTCAGCACCCAGCAGCCCTTTTAAAAACTTTTTAGCACCTGAAGTTCCCTCTAATATTTTAAGAGTTCTGAAGCCTTTGGATACTTTCTCCCTAACATGTAACTGCCTATGAATAGTTTTAGAGGTTCATGAATAATTGCATATAGCCTACATTAAATGCAAGTTAAAGTAGTATTTTACTTTTGCCACATACAAAAATTGCAATATACAAGGGCAGCAAATACAAAAAAAAAAGTTTGCATTAGCAAATAATGTCCTTTTTACTAAGTTCTTCATGGCATCCATTTAACTCTTTAGACAGCATGAATAACTTTTGGTAATTAAAATAATTAAAAATGATGAGGTGTGTATGGTTTAACTCCTTAAGAGGGGGACAACACCTAATCACGCAGACAACCATTGCCAATGTTATTCTATGAGAAAATTTATTCCCACAATTATTCATTACCTAATGTATTTTTTTAATTCCGTTTTCACAGTCCGAAAATTCCTAATTGTTAAATTAGTACTCACTTTCAAAAAATTCATTTTTTTTTATTTTTACATTTTAATTTTGAGTTCAAAAATATGATTTTTTACAAAGGGCATTTTTCTCATTTTTTAATGTAGCAAAATGAAATACTAAAAATTAAAAAAAAAATCAATTTTTAGAAAATAATTATTGATTTAATGCTTATGAATTTTCTGAATGAAAAAACAGAATTGAAAAATATTCATTAGGTGATGAGTAATTATAAGAATATATTTTCCCATGAGCAATGGCTGTCGGCAAGATTAGATATTAAAACTCGAATAAACGACTATGTCAGAAACGTCAAAGAAAAATATTGGAAATGCATACAGCTGTTTCGGCAGCTTTAAGCGTGCAGTCTTCAGTGCAAAAAGGATTCTGAATCTGCAGAAGTGCTCATGTATATAGGAGAGGGGCTGAATTTAGTTCAACCAATAGAATTACGGGAAAGGTGGGGAGAGTGGCCAATAGGAATTTATTAAAGTTAGCTGTGTAAACAGTAGAAAATTAAAGAAAATGTGGACTGAATATAAAATTTCCAACAGTCAGACAAATAGGGAATAGCGAAATCACAATTTACAAGGTTTTTAAAATTTTTATAAATATGAAAAGCTTCAAAGAAATCGAGTTCATGAATGGATTTAGGTCTGCAAATTATTTTAGCTGAATTAAATTTAAAATTATGATTTTCCTCCCAGCAATGTTTAGAAATAGCCGATTTATTGGTTTCTTGTTTGCGGACGTAATTCATATGTTCTTTTAGACGAAATTTAAGACTGCGTTTAGTTTGGCCAATATATGATAAACCACACTGACAGGAAATACTATAAATACCCCAAGAATTATGCGTATCAATGGGATCTTTTAACTGAGAAAAGGTGAGTTTATTGGAAGGCGAAAATATTATTTTAAAATCATATTGTTTGAGAATTTTAGCTATGGTTTGACTGGATTTAGGAAAATAGGGCAAGACAATACTGATATTAGAAGAGACTGACTTAGTAGAAGAAATACGAGGGAGTTGTAATTTTTGGATAGCTTGGTCTATAATGGAGGGGTCATAACCTCTGTCAATTGCAATGGCTTTCAGGTATTTTTCCAATATTTTTCTTTGGCATTTCTGACGTAGTCGTTTATTCGAGTTTTAATATTCCAACGCCAAGTCTCCTGTTATTATTAAGATTAGATATTGTTCGCTATTAAAAGGGTAAGGTAATTACATTCCTTTAACGTAGAAATTTCAGCAGAATTTACAAACAAAATTTGAAGATAAGAAATAATTATTTTCCTACCAAGTTATAAAAGTAAAATTTTGTTTAAAAATTCTAGAAAAGTTGAAAATTAAATTTAAGGGTATATAATATACACCACTAAGGGATAATTGTTTATACTAGGGATTTAGATCTGGGTGGGATAACCTCTGCAAGTAGTTTTTCTAAAGGTACTGGGTCAACATTAATGCAATTTTTAGATAAAACCACAGAAAGCATTAAATAGCACTGAGATTACTGCCAAAATAAAGTGGCAATATAAAAATTTAACAATTCAAGATTAAAATATATGTTTAATGCATTTTAAAAAGGCATATATTAATGTATATCTGCCAACATCTCGCTGTAAGAATCAAGATTGAGCTCAAAAACAGAAAGATTTTGTTAAAATCAAGAAGATTCTCTCTATATACAATAAAGCACCGTTCATACATCTCTTGTTTATACGATTTTTACATCCTTTTAGTGAAGTCCCGATTCATTCTCATTCATTTTAATGCAAAAATTCTTTGTTTATATGCCGCTAACATTGATTATACGTCTTTTCCACTTATCTAAAATTCACAAAATTTCTCAAACTGTCATTTTCCATTCTAAATAAGTCTGATTTTTCATAGAGAGCATCTTAAATGGAGGAACACAGGAAAGATTGAAGAATACTGATCAAAGAATCAATTGAATCCACAGTAGAATTTTTAATACTCATAGACAAGCAGCAAATCAGATGAATATTAAAGATTTTTAATATTAAATAACTATCTGTATGAACATAAATAGTATGCTTATTATTAAAGATACGCAATATATATATAATTAATATTCAAAATGTGTTCATATAGTTCTTAAGAAATGTAATATAATATTCAATATATGATATATGTAATTAGTACCCGATCACGCATTGTTAGTATGATTTTTCTCACTTTTTATAATAAATCTTTTTTTTTTAAATAACTATTGTCTTAAAAATTGTATAATATACATTTACTAACTTAAGAAACTTTATTAATTAGTATTTTCACATAAATTTTAAGTGTAATTAAATTTGTAGTAATCAAAGTGTCATTATTAAGATTTCAATTATACATCAGTCCCCTGAAAGACGTATAAACGGTGCTTTACTATAGTAGACATAGCAGAAATAATGCTTTATCTAACCAGATACGAAAAACCATAGTTATGAGGAATAAAATAAAGAAAATTTTAGGCATTGATTTCAAGATAAGCCAATAAGCTTAATTTTGAACATTTAAAACATGAGGAACAAATAGTACAATAAAGCTGACGTGTATGTCTGACTTCTTTCAAAAAGCAAATTATATTGTATATACATAGCAAAATATCTACTTATATTGCTTTTTCTTAGTAATACTCATTTTTTAAATAAATATCATTAAAGTTAAATAAAAATATACTAATACTTTATACAGGATAGCAAGTAGGGAAGGTTGGTGCACAGTGGTCCACTTTTACACTTTTAAATTTTTTTCACAAACAGTAAAAAAGCAATCTACTTGAAAAAATTATCAAATATTCTTTAGGTCTTTCTTGTCATTACCTAATTTTTTTCACAACAATATGTTGAATGCATTTTTAATTAAAAAAATAAATTGTATCCATTCACAAAATGGACTGCTGTGCCCCATGTCCAGAGTACAGTGGACCAAACTGCTGTTTATATATTAAACTAATATAAATTACATTTTTTTTTTTTTCCCTTAAAATTAATTTCTTATACTATTCTATTCTGAAGAATATAATGCAAACATTTTCGCGAAATAAAATTACTAAAATTAAATCAAAAAAAAAAAAAAAAGAAAGAAATGAAATCTCAGAAAGAAAATTTATTACATGAAAATAGATATTGTTTTTCATTCTTTTATTCATATTATATAAATTCAAAGAATTTTTAAATTCAGATATTAATAAATATTATACAACGACTCCATCGGGACAACTGAATTTGGGTTGTTATATTAAATGGTCGCTATATCAAATAAATCGAAAATAATTTTTTAAATGATGCTTTTTCATTAAATTTGGTATGATAATGGTTGCAAATGACATACTGCATGTAAAATATGAATTGCAGTAGAATTTATAAGTGAAATAAAATTTTAAAATTAAAATCAATTAAAAATATTAACAAATGAGAAACATTATAATTTTCTCAAATTTGACAAAAATGGAAATAATGATTCCAATGACCATTTGAATTACAGTACACTCTCAAAAATCCGCACAGCTTAAAACGAAGTGTTTTGCGGATTTCTGAATTTTGCAGATTTTAGAGTAATTTCTTTTATTTACATCTTAGAACCTCATTTGAGTAGCAAATCTTTAAGATACAATTTCTATGTTATATATACAATTCTGAAATAAAGTGCGTCTAATAAAAGTACAAATATTTCATGAAATTTTAATTTAAAGAACAATTTTTATATATCACATTATAGTTACAAATTATCTAGATTTTTGAAAAGTCTGTGATCAAACTAGTTTAAGTAAGAATATTCATACATATTTTTTTTTTTTCTATAACCTGCAAAAAAGTCAACAATTCTTGGACAATCAAATAAGTTTGTGCTATGAGAAAATTTGAGTATTTATCTGCATGAGAGAAAATCTTTCATGAAAACTGTCTTTCTCCTTTTCCTCTAAATTATTATCATTTATTTTTTAATAATTATGTATAATTACACTTATCATTTCCTCCTCTGCAATATGTTGAGTGATT
This sequence comes from Salticus scenicus, assembly GCA_963930645.1. Taxonomy (NCBI): domain Eukaryota; kingdom Metazoa; phylum Arthropoda; class Arachnida; order Araneae; family Salticidae; genus Salticus; species Salticus scenicus. Next base: position 146,568,869 of record OZ005657.1, on the reverse strand, counting down.
GGTGATTCATGAGCATTGGTTAAAAACTGATTTGTCTCTGAATACAGCTGAATTTTTGCAATCCACTAATCAACAAATCAATTGTGACAATGTTTGTTTACATTGCAAATGATATACAGATTTTAGAGAATTGTGGATTTTAGGGTTGCGGATTTTTGAGAGTTGACTGTAATTATACAGTATATGTGTACCATAAAGTATAAGTGGTACCATACAAATTTTAAATGAAAGAATAATTTTATTTTGATAAAATGTACATAATAAAAAAGAAAAGAAGGTATGAATTCTGCACATACATTACAAAAATCAAATTATACTATCTATTTATGAACAACTAATTACATGTTTAATATTTTATGAAGAAAGCAATAATCGAGTTTTGATGTAATTTTGAAATTGCAAAGAAGAATTTTTAAAACGAATGTGTTTTCAAATTATTCATTTCCATAATTTTTCATTTTCAAAAGTATCCGAAAGTTTGTTACGTATTTTCGCAGCTCATTTTCGATTGTAGGATTACTTTTTGGAATATAATTCATGTTTTCTTTATTTTTTTCATTTAATACCCTTTTGCCTTTCCACTGTCAATAATAATCTTTACAAGGAAAAATTCAATGAATTTTCTTCACACTCCCTGAATTTGATAAAATCTGTTCGAAGTGATTTCTGATGGGTTTTTTTGTAAATTTTTCTTACCAATCAGCTTATGTGGTTTAGATTGCAATTAAAAGGCTAGCATCAAACTGCATCTCATTTTCTTGATGAAACAAAATTCGTCGGATTTTATCTCTCTTGGTCTTCATTTTTTTTTAATGCAAAGATCACATCTTAAACTATAAATTGAAGGAAGTACAGTCATTTACTGGGTCGTTATATCAAGACTGTTGTTTTTTCCTGGTCGTTATATCAAATATGAAATAGCATTATCTTAATTGGAAGTCAATCGGGACTTTTCAAAAGGTTGCTATATCTCATTTGGTCATTATAACACAAGGTCGTTATAACACGTGTCGACTGTAGTTATTAAATTCAAATATTATTAATTATACTACTATTCAAATATTTATTCTTTTCAGAAATTTTATTTTTATTTATTCGAATATTAAGATATTTATTATTTTGAGATATTAATACTTTATATTTCTATATATAAATTTAACTAAAATAAGCTGGGGGTTAAATCTAATTTGCACTTTAAGGCACATTAGAAGACGGTCCACTGTGACCACAAAAAATATTAAAATTATATATAGACTATAAACATAATAATAATTTTTAGGAATTTAAAATCAGCAATGTCTTGCCTTTCTTTACCAGCTATATAGTACTTATTGCCTATAGCTGGTCTATTATTGTCTACAGCTATTGTCTTATTCAGTCTTTATAAAATTTTAAAAACTTCAAGGTGGAAAAATTACTTTGAGCAGCAGAAAACATAAAATCTGCTGAAAATGACTACCTTACCATTTCCCATGTGGTTTTTTTTGACTGCATATAACTAGTAATGTACTGCCATACATGAGTCTATATATGAACTAAAAGAGTTTAATAGATTTAAATAGGGGTGGTCTAGTGTGCCTTAACTTCTCCTATACAATCCACAATAAGTTTGTTCTGATAAGTAAACACATGATATAACAACAATGCAGACACAGGAGAACTACCCCTAAGTTGCAGATTTCCAATTAGAGGTCTGCAAGGGACTGGGATGATGTTTTCTAACATTTCCAATAATGAAGTTTTCAAACATTTCCAATAAAAAATTACAGGGGTAGATTTAAAAAATATATATAAGTGTGGCAGACTGATCATATCTAGTTTGTTAACATTAAAAAAGATAATAAATCTAACGCAGGAACATCTGCTTCAAACATTTTCTTCCTTTCTTGTCTTTGTAGTTTATCATAAAAATAAATAAACAAAAGTAAGCTTGCATAAAATTTTCACTATAGAATTAGAAAGAAAAATCTATTAACTTTTCTTATTATTCTATTTTCTTATTCTTAATGTTTCTTTCGCTCAAAATAATAGAAGAATTTATTTTGCCAATAAGTAATTAAAAAAAGAAAGAAAAAGAAAAAAAAATATTGTTTTACAGAATGTTTACTGACCCAATTTTTTTCCATGACTTTCTCACCAGTAAATTAATGTTAAAAATTTTCCCTTAAATAACCGTAGAAACATTTTTTTAGGCATTTACTATGCAAACATCAAAATCTCTATCCATTTTTTATCCAGGTTTCATACTAATATGGGGGGGGGAAAATTCCCCCAAGTTTTCCAGGCAATTTTCAAGAAAATATTAGTGACATATTAAAAGAAACGCTCCTCTATAGAGAAGAAAATACATCTACTTCCACTGTATGATGTTATGTTATTGCCGATCATGATAGAAATTCAGGTAGAAATCATTGTTTACACATGCATTTTTATGATACTTAATCATTTGAATTTTGATAGGAAGCTAAACAAAAAAAAAAAAAAAAAAAAAAAAAAAAAAATATTTGAAAGGAAGGAAATGTTTGTTTTTTCAGGTTTTATAATAGATTTTCCCCTGAATTTTAATGGAAATTTACATTTTCAATGACTTTTTTTTTAACAAAATCCAAATTCCCCAAGCATTCCAGATTTTCCCTGATAAGTATAAACCCTGTTACCTCATTAATGGTAGCTATTACATTACCTTACAAATGTATTTATCTCTTATCCATTATTTTTAAAATACAAATTCAGTGGTAAGTACTATAATCATGATTGGGAAATATGATATTTATATAAATATTAAAATATCGGATTTTTTTGATATATATTGGATCGGATATATATCCGAAATGTCACTGAAACATGCAAAAAATATTATCTTTACATAATATGTGTACTATTGTAAGCCATAATTTTCATAAATGCAATAATTATTAACTAAACTATGTAGTCTATATAAATCTGTTTATGGTTATATAAAAATAACAATATCTTATCAAGAATTTTTTTAAATACAGTTGGTTCTCCGTTTAACGACTTTCAAGGGACCGTAAAAAATCGTCGTTAAGTAGAGAACGTCCTTAAGCAGAATATGTGAAAAAATTATGTGCATAACATTTTCCTTCACACTTTACAGGCTTAGGACTGTTAATATATTTCTTTATATATTGGCGTGTTTAAAAATGTTATGTTTTTTTTTAAACAATTACTGTACTTTATTTTCAAAAATTACATTTTAAATTACATTAAAAATGGGTACAAAAAATACAATAAATTAACTTTTAAAAAAATCAAAGTGTTGATTGCTTCAACTCTGGCCTGGTTTTCATTATTCTTTTTTCAAGATTGTCTAAAATATTAAATGTGTCGTCTTCCACATTCAATAAGACAATATAACGTCGGAGAACATCTACAGCCGAAGTTGCCTCGTTGTAAGATGATGGCAGTATCTCATTTTCCGTTTCTTCAACTTCACTTTCTTCGTCTGACACTATAGTTACTTTACTAAATCCTCATAAATTTGTTCTGCATTTCTACAGTCTGTTGTTAAAACTGATTCATCACACTGGAAGAAATCTTCAATTGAAATATCCTCACATTGAACAACACTTCTCCATTTTTCATGATCATGGGTAATGTCATCTTCATTGATTTTTACATCTGTACATTGCAGCTCTACGTCAAGTTCTTTGTGAATGCCGGCATTGCGAAAGCAGTTTTTTATTGTGGATGAAGAAACTTCTTTACAATCTGATGTTATCATATGCATTGCTTCCAAGATTGTAAATTTTCTAATTTTTATGCTGCAAATGATACCCGAGTCTAATGGCTGGGTTCTTTCTTACGTTTGGATGTGGATCCGAAACAGAATTTTTGTGCTAATTCAACAATTTTTTCTCTGCTTGCTAAAATGCCTTTGAGAGTAGACTCAGGTAATTAAATTTTTTTTTCAAATTCCACTTTCGTCATTCCAATGCTTTTTTCCCATTCTTAATAATTTTCACCTTTTCATGTACACTGAGATGCTTTCGCTTTGATGCCATAATGTTCGGCTCACTCCGTACTTCAACAAACACACTCGCTAAGTCTCTAAACATAAACACACACATAGGCAAAGACCGCCTTATCGGAAGGAATGGGAGGCAACTGCTACAGAAAGTCACATGACAAGGGGTTAGGGACAATAGAGTGATTGCACTCCCTCACAGCTTCATTATTCGATTTTCCAAGAAACAGTAACCCCCACCCCTTTTTCTTGTAAACCCTGCAACACTTTTATGATTGCAACATTGCATGTATGAAATAAAATTTCTGTGTTTGTTGAAAGTTTTTTTTTTTTTCCTTTCTCCTACAGGAAATTTCTCTATTACAGATAATAGTTTCAAAGGGAAAAAAAGGAAAAAAATCGTCGTTAAATAGAAACATCGTCGTCTTTAAATAGAAAATTTTTGCGGCAAATGGGGTAGGGACTGTGAAATATCGTCGTTAAATAGAAATCGTCGTTAAGTAGAGCGTCGTTAAACAGAGAACCAACTGTATATCAAACACAAATGTTTATATTCACTCTAAGTTCTTATAGGAGTGAATGTAATAATATAGGGGAGACCCGTGTACCTAGGGCCACCCCACTTTATTTGAATAATATTTAATTTTAAGTATTAATACTCAATTGGGCAAGTAACAACTCCAATTGCTACTTTTACAACTACTTTGGAATTTTTGAGGAGAAAGTTTTGACAAGTTACACGTAGAAAACGAATTTACATGGTTTGAAGTAAAATTTTGCAGCTCATCTCTTTTGCTATTTTACAAAAGGAAGTCAAATATTTTTCTTTCATTTCTAGTGTATAATTTTGCTTTTTATATTGAGCAATAAATGAGATATTTAATTAGTTCTCTCTGCCTGTGGATTTTTCAGTGGACAGCATTTTGAATGAAGTTACCAAAACTTGTACCTAGGGCCACATAGCTGCCTTGTAACTAGGGCCAGTGTGTTTGGACCATTTAACACTTTCGCAACTGCATGTTTTTGTCTTTTTGACAGTAAGGTCCGATTGCGAGCGTTTTTCTCATAAGTTACAATTTTTCAAAACAAAATTTTCCGTATTCACATTTATATTACAGATGGATATGCATTATAATCATACTCTCTCTAATCAAGGTATTTGCATCCATAGTATATTGATTTTACAAATATGAATATTGTGTATATTTTTTAGAAACAAATAACATACAAATTGCAAAAGAAGCGCCCACTGGTGGAGTTTTATATTTTCAAATGACGTGAATCTACGTCAGCGGTCGCAAAAGTGTTAAGAAACACAGTATAGTATATAGTAATTGGATGCTAGCAAACTTTGGTAAACCAATCACTATATATGACGTTGCTGAAAATGTTGGCAAGTCCTATCTTTCAGCCTTTACTCCTGTAAGCATTCTATCAGGCTTTCGTGTATCCGGCATATGGCCAATAAATCAAAACACATTCACTGAGGATGAATATTTAAGTTTAAATGTGACTGAAAGACAAGATCCCTCGATTAAAAAAAAAAAAAAAGATTTTCCCAGGAAGAAAGTGAACCAACAATGACAGAACTGGATGTCTCTGTTTCGTGTCCTGTTGAATTCAAAACCTTCAACATCTAACACCTTTCGTGTGTCATGCTTTAACAGGTACGAACCTAAGCAAAAACCTTTACCTGAAGCAAAACCTCCCACATCAAAGAAAAGATGTGACCAAAAACCAGAGAGATCTAGAAATCCAAGAGACACACCAGAAAAAAAAATGAAATAAAAGAAATAAAGAAAAAGAAATTGAAGAAAAAAAAACATTCTGTTAGAATAGCCTAAATAAGAAAAAAAAAAAAGTGAAAAATTTCGTGTTTCAAATTAACAACATGATAATTATTATATGATATATAAATATATTACTTGATATTATTTCTTTTATACAATACATGTTTATATGCTTATTTTCAATTCATTACAAAGTGAAATCTAAATTTGAGAGAAAGGCCCTAGGTACAATGAGGTCTGGCCCCAGGTACAATGAGGGTGTTGTACCTAGGGCCACGAGTTAAGTTTTTTTAAAAACCTTCTATTTGTCAGAATTTATTATTTTAGGTATTTATATTAATCCCAATTGGAAGTAATTAGTCCTAAAGATATGTACATATCAGTTTAATAATTTTAAACAGGTCAAGGGCTCTGTTTCTGGGCATTAAAAAAAAGCGGCCCTAGGTACACGGGTCTCCCCTAGATAAGAGTATAATATATAAGAGTGAATATAATATATGAATATATATATAAGCTCTCTTGTGGTACAAATTACTGATAAAAATTTAAATTTAATTAATACAAATTTGTTTGTGGTTATGGGAAAAATATCTATTAAGCATTGTTTAAAACACAGGGTGGTCTGAAAAACATGATAGAAAGTAAGTGATCATTGTGAAAAAAAAAAGACAACATGAAAGAACATGAAACCATAATTGCTAAAACTTGTACCTTACACAAAGTATCCTTTTTTGTTCCACAAATATATTTTGGATACTCCATATCCATCTTCATTGCGCTTAGTGACTGTTCTTTCGTTGTTGCTTTTTCTTCACGTTTATCTCTCTCTTCATTTCATTTCGCTTTTCCATTATGTGTTGCCAGATTGCTGGAATGACACTATGCTCCTAGTCATTTACACATTGGGTATTAGTAATTATTTCAATGGCTTCCTGTTTAAATGTATAACAATGGTTATATAAAGGAGCTACTTTTTTGTAAATTAAGAGAATTTAAGTTTATGGGGTTAGTATTATGAGTAGCGGATAAAGCAGTGGTTATTTTGTTATATCTTAAGTCAGTGCGATGTTCTTTTTCATGGTCTTTTATTTGGCGTTTTCATCTCAATGTAACAGGCTCTTTTTTACCGTTTTCGCGTTCAAAATTAATTTGATCTTTTTCATTATGAAAATGTTGAAAGATATTTTTATTTGGTTTTATTGGAATATTGATATTCAATTTTTTAGCTTTTTTTTTTTTTTTAATACTAGCACCATCACAAAAGGGAATAGAGGTGGTGAAAGTAGGTTTATTGTTTTTAGCGTTAGTAATAATATTTAAGGCTTTTAAACATTTTTTGTATATATTATTCACAAGATTTTTACTGTAGTTGGCCTTAGTAGCTATTTCTTTAATATGGTTGATTTCCTCTTTTAACAATTTTTTATTAGAACAGACTAGTACAACACGGTTTATATAGGAGCGAAGGGCAGCATATTTATATGGGAGGGAGGCATTTTTTTTTCTATGATTTCATTGTTAGCAGTAGGATTTCTATAGATAGTGTCAAACGAATTATTTGGGTTTTTTATAATACTAATGTCCAGAAAAATTACAGTGTGGTTAGTTTCGATTTCAATAGTGAATTTTATTTTAGTATCAAGTTCGTTTAGATATTTTAAAAGGTTGGTGGGATCAATAGGTTTAGGAATAATGGTAAAAATATCATCAATATAGCAGGTCCAAACTTTACAGTTATTTACAATATTGCTAGTGGAATTTTCAAGATGATGCATTTTTAATTCGGCGATGACTCCCAATATAGGTAAGCCCATTGGGACTCCTTGAGTCTGCCTATAGATATTTTTATTAAACATAAAATATGATTCATTGAGAAGTAGATTGTTGGCACGGATGAGAGTTACTCTAATTTTATTTTTACCATAAATTTCAGTGATTTTTGTGTTAATTAGTTGCATAATTTCGGGAATATCGATGGAGGGATATTAGTCTTTAACATCGAAAGTGACCATACTGTCTAGGAAATTTAACTTGGTATTACAGAGTTTTTGAAAAAAAAATTCATTAGAATTTATAGAATGGTCAGAGGGAGGAAGGAGAGATTGATAGATATTTTTCATAAATGTTTCCAGGCAGTATGTTGTTCCTTCAGATTTATTAACTATGGAACAAAGAGAAGGGGGAGTTTTATAGTCTTTATATTTCATAAAAAGACGGGGGATAATTGAGGTGTGATTATTGAAATATTGGAGGGATGTTATTTGGCCAATGGCCTGTTTTTATAAGATCTTGAGTTTTTTCAATTAGTTCATTTAGGGGGGAGTGGGTAATTTTTACAGCTTTAAGTTTTTTTGATAGTGTCCTGCATCATGTTATTATATTGGGTACAATTCCTTAGAGTAATTTAGTTTTATCGGACATTAGATAAGTAATTTCACGATTATTTTTCAGGTCTTTTAGACATTGAATATCAGCTAGGTCAGAATGTTTATTATTTAAGTTGGCAAGGGATTTGACAACGGTGTTATGGATAATCTGTTGTTTATGAAGAGGAATATATTAAGGAGCGGTTTCGATATGAGCAGAGTCTTAATTTAGGGTTTTCGTTTAAAATAAATGTAGAATAAGTCTCAAAACAGAATCCTGATGAGTGTTAGGTTCAAAGTTCGAGAGATTAAGGTAGGGATAGGTAGAAGGTGGCTGCAAAGTTTTTAATTTAGGTTTTTCTTTAGTAATTCAGAATTGTAGTTTTTTGTTGTGTCGTTTTTTAAAGTGTTTTTGTTCAATTTCAGTGAAATGATTTATTTTTTCTATATTATCATTAAATTCAGTAAGTGATATGTTTAAGCTCTGATTTTAACGTATTATACTCCATTTTAAGTCTGTATATGAAAGTAGATTTTTGGTTTATAAGTTTCTTTAGGATTGAAATCTCAAAATTTTTAGCTAAATATTTATAATTTTTATTAATATAGGGGTTTTTTATCTTAATAAATTTTGGGGTAATTTTGAAATGTAGGCAGTCTTCAAGGAAAGCTTTATGTGCAATTTCGCGGGTGAGTTTTTTTGTGGTATTCCTAAGATTTTTATATAAAGTAGAATGAGTCATAACGAAAGTTGAAGAGGGACTGGGAAGCGAGAGAAGCAAACAAAATTTATGTTTTAACTCAAACTCAATAATGGTTATACCAGTGCGCTAAAGAATATTATTAAAGATAACACAGAGATCCGTGAGGATTAACTATGTTAATGGTCAACAGATCCAAACAGGGATCTGTCCAGACTTTTCAGGCAGGGTCCTGTTTTAGTGAAAAATTTTAGACTTAAAATTTAGTGTGAAAATAAAGTTCTTCTGAACTTTTCGGCTAGGGTCCTCTTTTTGTGAAATAGTGAAAAATGTCACTTTGCAAAATAAAATTATAATTAATGTTTCATTTTAGACAACGACAACTCACTTTTATAGAACTAAATTTACATATGTGCAAAGAAGCCCTTTGAAAATTAGGAATTGATTTCAGCTGTTCGGAGAAATACAGCAAAATATGTCCGATTATTCAGGCAGCTTGTTCATTCCATGGAAGATTAGTTTTGAAAATGAAACAGATTTATCAAAGACCTGTTTTTAAGGGGAAAATTTTTGTGAAAGGTCTTTTTACAAGATAAACAATTTTGTGAAGAGTCCTATTTTAGGATAAATAATTTTGTGAAGCGTCCTTTTTCAGGATATTAAATTTTGTGAAGGGTCCTTTAATGGAGCCAGGTTTGCTTCTGGACAGATCCCTTCCAAATGAAAAAATTACATCATTCATACAAATATTAAAGTATTTAAAAGATAAAATTTACTTAAAAGCTAAAAGTTTATCTTAAAAAGGTTAAAAACAGTTAAAAGTTATTAATTTTAAAATAGTTAAAAGATAATTATACCACCATTTATCTCGAGAGCATAGCTTTTTTTGGCAAAGTTCACTGGATTCCAGGTTTAAAAAGAAGAACAGCATCACAAAAGTAAGGAGGTAAATGTCCGGTATTGACATTAATGTATATTAAATTATCTTAAAAGGACTTCAAATCATAATTGCTAAATTTTATACCTTACACAAAGTATCGTTTTTTGTTGCACAAATATATTTCGATTACTCAGCATCTGAGCTTAGTGACTTCTTTCATTGTTGCTTTCTCTTCGCCTTCGTCTCTCTCTTCATTTCATTTCGCTTTTCCACTGTGTGTTGTCAGATTGCTGGAATGATACTATGCTCCCGGTCATTTACAGATTGGGTATTAGTAATTATTTCAATGGTTTCACATTTTAGTGTATAATGACGGTTATTGAAAGGGGCTATTTTTTGGATATTAAGAGAATTTAAGTTTATGGGGTTAGTATTATGAGTAGCAGATAAAGCAGTGATTATTTTGTTATATTTTAAGTCAGCGCGATATTTTTTTCACGGTCTAAATACTAACCCCATAAACTTAAATTCTCTTAATATCCAAAAAATAGCCCCTTTCAATAACCATCATTACGCACTAAAACATGAAGCCATTGAAATAATTACTAATACCCAATCTGTAAATGACCGGGAGCATAGCATCCTTCCAGCAATCTGGTACATGCAATGGAAAAGCGAAATGAAATGAAGAGAGACGAAGGCAAAGAGAAAGCAACAATGAAAGAACAGCGCAATGAAGATGGATATGGAGTATCTGAAATATATTTGTGCAACAAATAAGGATAATTTGTGTAAGGTATAAGCTTTAGCAATTATGATTTGAAGTCCTTTTAAAATAATTTAATGCATATTAATAAGTCAATACCGGACATTTACCTCCTTAACGGAGATTACTTGTGTGATGCTGTTCTTTTCTTCAAACCTGGAATCCAGTGAACTTTGCCTAAAAAAGCTATGCTCTCAAGATAAATGATGATATAATTGGACAGTTTTCAAAAGGTGGGCACTGGATACAAATCATAACATTAAGCTTCAACAGCAAATAAATTTAATTTTTATTGACTAGAATTTTTTTTTTTTTTCACTGAGTTCTTTATTTTATTCAGAGACAAGAATTGATATAATTACATATAACTTAAAATTGTATTTTTTTGCTGAAAGGGCCAATTTTGGACATTCTTAATGTTAACTGATCCAATGTACCACCAAAAAAAAAAAATTATAACTTGTTTTCAGGTCATTCTGATGGAAAATAACGAATGTATAAAGGAAACCAATGATTGTTCGATAATTTAGTCAACAGTTGGCAGCACATGATTAATCCTTTTTGAAGATAGAAGGATTTTTCTAAAAAGATATCTTTTGCATTTTTGTTATGTCCAAAAGTAACGATCGAAACAACAGTATTCTTTCAATGCAAAATACGTTAAGAAAGTACTTTAGACTCTTATCTACCTTTAAAATCATTTTTTAAACTTTTCTAAGTATCTATATATGTTTTTGTAAAATATTTTTGCTATAAATGCACTTTTCTTAAGTAAGAAACCGGAATGTTCAAATCGCATGACAATCGAAATGCCGATTATTTTTTCAGTAAAGTTATTTTTAAAGATGATTTGTTGTCTTGAAATGTCTAAAAAGATATTTATTATAATGTTTTATCTTAAATAATTAGGTGTTTTGTATAAATAAATCACACTTAGTATGTGTAATAATATAATTTTACTTGGAAGCATTCTCTATTTCCAGGTATACGTTAGACACAAAATGGCGGCCGCGGCGATCTTTACGAAATTTCGGACATGATTTTTTTAAAAGATAGATACAGAAAAAGTAGTAATACCTCTCTTTATTACCTAAAAAATATTTTTTCTATGTTTTGCACATTTTAAGTGTATTTTGAAATTTTTTTGTTAGCGCAAAAGTCTCTTGAGTGACCAATGTTCAAATGGAGTGATGATCGAAATACCGATAATTTTCTCAGTGAATTTATCTTTATAACTCATTCAATGTCCTACGTAAATATATATATAGTATATATATTAATAAATAAATAAAGTTGTTATTAAATACATCTAATATAAAGAAATAAGAATAAAGAAATAAATTTATTATACGAGTACATTGTTCCAAAAGATTTTAAAATTATATACATATTAATGTTTGTAAAAAAAAATAAAACTTAAATTATTGTATTTGAGATCATAAAAGCTTTATTTATTTATTTTTTTTTTTTTGGTTGTTAAAAATTCAAGGGCTGAAAATCTCTATCTTTAAAAATTTCATTCTTCACCTTTGCCCCTCCCCACCCCTCTCCTTCTAGCACACAAGAAAGGCTTAAACTTTAACCCTTTTATTTTCACTAAAAAAAGAAAAGAAAAAAAAAGGCAAAAAATAACTAAAAAATTTTTAACCCCTAAAAATATATATATATGAAGATATTTTATTGAAATCACCATCTCCACCTCACCCTGTGACAGAAAGAGGAGACTTTTTTTCTTTTGATAAAGAGATTATAGAAATGTGTATTAAAAAAAAAAAAAAGGGCTGTGTAATTTGTTTTTTGATAAAATAAAGATGATAAATTGTGTGTTAAATATTTCTGCAGAGGTATGCTTTTTTGCACAATGTGTAATTTGCATAAGATTAAGATATTTCTTCTAAAAAGTAGTAAGTATATTAATACCGAAGTTAACATTTGATTAAAACTTTCATTATTATTACTGGATAAGGAAAAAATTTACTATATTATTAATTATGCTTAGTTATAGAACCAATTAAAACTACATTCTTAATCTTAAGAATTTTTTATGTATATTAAGCACAACTTAATTTTGGAAAGATCAAAACTATATAACATAGAGGACAGCAATGTCCAAAATCTGTAACCTACTGATCTGCAATGTCCAAAATCTATAACCTACAGTTCTACTAATTAAATGCTTTGATAATTAATTTTCCAGAGCCATTCTTGTCTTTTAATGTCCGTGTATTATTTTCTAGGCCAATATACTATACTGTAAAAAAAAAATTGGCTCTACATTTGAAAATTTTAGAAATTACTAAAAGTTAACATTTAATGTTCCCACCTTTTGATAATTTCCCAATTATCTTTTAACTATTTTAAATTTAATAACTTTTAACTGTTTTTAACCTTTTTAGGATAAACTTTAACTTTTTAGTAAATTTTATCTTTTAAATACTTTAATATTTGTATGAATGATGTAATTATTTTTTCATTTGGATCTATTGACCATTAACATTTTTAATCCTTACGGATCTCTGTGTTATCTTTAATAATATTCTTTAGCACACTGGCTTAACCATTATTGAGTTTGACTTAAAATGTAATTTTTTTTGCCTTTCTCGCTTCCTGGTCCCTATTCAACTTTCGTTGTGACTCATTCTATTTTATATAAAAATCTTAGGAATACCGCCAAAAAACTCACCCGCGAAATTGCACATAAAGCTTTCCTCGAAGACTGCCTGCATTTCAAAATTACCCCAAAATTCATTAAGATCAAAACACCCTATATTAATAAAAATTATAAATGTTTAGCTAAAAATTTTGAGATTTCAATCCTAAAGAAACTCATTAAACAAAAATCTACTTTGATATACAGACTTAAAATGGAGTATAATATGTTAAAATCAGAATTTAAATCAAACATATCACTTACTGAATTTTATAATAATATAGAAAAAATAAATCATTTCACTGAAATTGAACAAAAACACTTTCAAAAACGACACAACAAAAAACTGCAATTCTGGATTATTAAAGAAAAACCCAAATCAAAAACTTTGCAGTCACCTTCCACCTATCCCTACCTTAATCTCTCTAGCTTTGAACCTAACTCTCATCAGGATTCCGTTTTGAAACTTGGTTCTAAATTTATTTTAAATGAAAGCCCTACCTCAAAAGAATCTATTGCACATATTGAAACTGCCCTTGAATATATTCCTCCTCATAAACAACAGATTATCCGTAACATCGCTGTCAAATTCATTGCCAATTTCAATAAACATTCTGACCTCGCTGATATTCAATGTCTAAAAGACCTAAAAAAATAATTGTGAAATTACTTATCTAATGTTCGATAAAACTAACTTAATTACTCTTAATGAACCATACCCAATATAATAACATGATGTAGGACACTATCAAAAAACTTAAAGCTGTAAAAATTACCCACTCCCCCCTAAATAAACTAATTGAAAAAACTAAAGATCTTATACAAATAGGCCATTGGCCAAATAACATCCCCCAATATTCAATAATCATGCCTCAATTATCCCATCCTTTTGCAAAATATAAAGACCATAAAACTCCCCCCTCTCTTCATCCCATAGTTTATAAATCTGAAGGACCAACCTACTGCCTGGAAAAATTTATGAAAAATATCTATCAATTTCTCCTTCCTTCCTCCGACCATTCTATAAATTCTAACGAAATTTTTCTTCAAAAACTCCATAATACCAAGTTAAATTTCCAAGACACTATGGTCATATTTTATGTTTAATCAAAATATCTATAGGCAAACTCAAGAGTCCCAATGGACTCACCTATAACGGGAATCATCGCCGAATTAAAAATGCGTGATCTTGAAAATTCCGCTAGCAATATTATAAGCAACTGTAAACTTTGGCAGGGTTCATACTCAAATATGGGGAAAAAATTCCCTGAGTTTTCCCTGAGTTCCCAGACAATTTTCAAGAAAATATTAGCGAAATATTACAGGAAACACTCTTCTAGACAAGACAAAATACAGCTACTTCCACTGTATGATGTCATATTACTGCCGATCATAACAGAAATTCAGGTAGAAATCATATTTACATGTGTATTTTCACAATAATTCATTATTTAAATTTTGATACGAAGCTAAACAAGAAAAACATAACTTGAGAGAAAAAAAAAAATTGTTTTTCCAGGTTTTATAACTGATTTTCCCTGAGTTTTAATGAAAATTTTTATTTTCCCTGAGTTTTCCCAGACTTTTTTTTAACAAATTCCAAATTCCCTGAGTATTCCCTGTTTTCCAGGTTTTCCCTGAGTATGAACCCTGTTTGGACCTGCTATGTTGATAATATTTTTACTATTATTCCTAAACCTATTGATCCAACCAACCTTTTAAAAGATCTCAACTAACTTGATAATAAAATAAAATTCACTATTGAAATCTAAACTAAACACACGTTAAATTTCCTGGGCATTAGTATTATAAAAAACCCAAATAATTCTTTTAACACTATCTATAGAAAACTTACCGCTAACAATGAAATCATAAATAAAAATACAATACCCCCTCCCATATAAATATGCTGCCCTTCGCTCCTATATAAACCGTGCCATACTAGTCTGTTCTAATAAAAAATTGTTAAAAGAAGAAATCAATCATATTAAAGAAATAGCTACTAAGGCAAACTACAGGAAAAATCTTGTGAATAATATATACAAAAAACGTTTAAAAGACTTAAATATTATTAATAACACTAAAAAAAAATAAACCTACTTTCACCACCTCTATTCCTTTCTGTAATGGCACTAGCATAAAAATAAAAAATGAAGCTAAAAAATCAAATATCAATATTTCAAAAAAACCAAATAAAAATCTTTCAACAACTTTGTAACAAAAAAGATCAAATTAAATATAAATCAACTGCAGGTATCTACAATAAAATTAATTTCGAATGTGAAAACTGTAAAAATGCCTGTTACACATTGGGATGACAAAACACGGAATAAAAGATTGTGAAAAAGAAAATCACGCTGACTTAAAATATAACAAAATAACCACTGCTTTATCCACTACTCATAATACTAACCCCATAAACTTAAATTCTCTTAATATCCAAAAAATGCCCCTTTCAATAACCATCATTACGCACTAAAACGTGAAGCCATTGAAATAATTTCTAATACCCAATCTGTAAATGACCGGGAGCATAGCATCATTCCAGCAATCTGGCAACAGGCAATGGAAAAGCGAAATGAAATGAAGAGAGAGACGAAGGCGAAGAGAAAGCAACAACGAAAGAACGGTGACTAAGTGCAATGAAGATGGATACGGAGTATCCGAAATATATTTGTGCAACAAAAAAGGATATTTTGTGTAAGGTACAAATTTTAGCAATTATGATTTGATGTTCTTTTAAGATAATTTAATGAACATGAAACAATTTTATTGAATAAAGATATGAATGAGATTTATTATACAAGATGCTCAAAATGCCTATCGTCCCTGAAAAAAAGCCGGTTTTGAAACTCTGTCCTAACGTGCTGGAGTGTGTCAGAATCAAGTGTATCAATCTCACTTCTAATGGCCGATTTCAGGTCTTTCAGTGAATCAGGGAGATTCCTATAGATTCTGTCCTTAATGTAGCCCCATAAGAAGGTCTCACTGATTTAGATCCGGACTGTATGAGGGCCATTCTATCCCGTGCCCCGTGAATTTCTTTGCATCCAATGCAATCAAACAATATATCGTTTCAAGCCACGTGAAGATGTCAGCAGTTCTATGGGGGCGAGCCCCATCCTGCATAAACCAGTACCAGTATGTTATGTTGAGGTAGCCCACTTTCTATCATGCTTTTTGTACCACCCTGTACTACTAGACCAAAATTATAGAAATCATAGAACATGTAATGATAAAATACATTATTTACATTGATTACTACCACATTTAATTTTACAAAATAAAATTAGAAAATGACTACATAACAATTGTAATTTTTTAAACACTAAAAATAGTGAACTGAATAATAAACATATACAAATTCCTAATTACACTTTCAGGTTAAAGTGGAAATTCTCTTTTATTTGTCATTAGGGGAAAAAAAGTCCTCATCAAAAGTCTAATAATATTTATTTGCTTTTTATTGTATGTAAGAAAAAATATATACCCAATCATTTTTAGATTAATTTTTTTAATTTTACTTAACATTATTAATTCTTTTACAGGCAAAATTATTACTTTTTTTTTTCTTTTATGCTTCATGTTTGATTTTTAGCATATGCTTAAAAAATAATTACTAATTAAAATATTATTTCAATATTTTGTTTATTATTCTGTATTTGCTATTTAATGTATTTCTTTCATTGTTCTAATTATATTTGTAGTAAGCGAGACATTTTTATGAGTGAATGAGATTCTCTAAGATTTAAACTTTAAATAATCATGATATATCTATCAGCCTTACTATAATATATTTATTAAAGTAATTTTTTAGAATGTTCTATTAAGTGTACCAGGAGTGAGCTATTAGTGTATTAGAAGTGGGCCACATGGCCCACTACTGGTTCTAATAAAAATAAAACAAGTATAATTACATAAAATGACTTTACAAGATATAACCTTTTCATTAAACATCATGAAACAGTTTATATGAGAAAAAGTATGTGCCCCAATACTGGGCCCCCTAGGCCCATTACTAGAGTATTTAGAAAACATTGATCCAAAAGTGGGCAACCCTTCATTGTCCATAAATTATTTTATTGGGTGAGTGCAAAAGTTCTACCTGTTTTTATTACCCATAAAGAAGAGCAAATATAAGCAAAATGAACAGAACCTATTATTGTGCATAATTCCCATTGCTATCTATGACTTCTTGCCATCTTTCTGGTAGGAAATGAATCCCACAACGGTAAAATTCCGGAAGTTTCGAGTCAAAAAAGTCTTGGATGGCAGTTTTCACAGCATGAAGATCATCAAAGATTTTTTGACTGAAGGAATTGTTCAATGTACAAAATAGGTGATAGTCAGTTGGTGCCAAGTCAGGAGAATAGAGAGGGTGAGGTAAAACCTCCCAACCAAAGCCCAGTAACTTTTGGTGAGTGATGACAGCAGCATATGGCTTGACATTATCATGATGAAGGATAACACTGCGATGATTGATGAGACCTGGCTGCTCAGTAACTTTTGGCGAGTGATGACAGCAGCATGTGGCTTGACGTTATCATGATGAAGGATAACACTGTGATGATTGATGAGACCTGGCTGCTTTGCTATCAAATTTGAATGCAGCCTGTCTAACTGTAGACAGTAGAAGGCAGCATTGATGGTTTGGTTGAGTGGCAGGACTTCCCAGTGAATTATTCCCTGAACATCTCACCAGTGGCATAGCGTAGGTTTGGAGTGCCCGGGGCAATTCAAAATAATGCACCCCTGGCCTACCAGTGATGGTGTAGGTGTGAAAGTAAACTGATTGTGTGAGAATTCTAGGCCAGCATAGAGTGTCATCAAGGGGCTGTCTTTTTAAGAGATCCTAACATGCATTTTCGCAAGTTTCATTGAAAACCACAGAAAAATTACAACTGCTAAGTTGGCGAGTGCGACATCAGTTAGAATTGGGCAGGTCCCTTTTCCTAACTTCGACAGATCTTCTCGAATATTAGTGGCTTTCTTCCGTGATTATGGAGTTAAATATTGGGTGAGTGCAAAAGTTCTACCCTTTTTCATTACCCACAAAAAAGAGCAAATAAACGCAAAATGAATAGTACCTATTACTGTGCATAATCTCCATTGCTATCTATGACCTCTTGCCATCATTCTGGTAGAAGATAGCAGAGAGAAAATTTTTCACAACTGTAAAATTCCAGCGGTTTCGAGTCAAAAAAATTCTTGGATGGCAGTTTTCAGATCAAGATCATCAAATATTTTTTGACTGAAGGAATTGTTAAACGCACGAAATAGGTGATAATCAGTTTGTGCCGAAGGATAACAGCGTGATGATTGATGAGACCTGGCCACTTTGCAACCAAATTTGAATGCGACCTAACTGTAGACAATGGAAGACAGCACTGATGGTTTGGTTGAGTGGCAGGACCTCCCAGTGAATTATTCCCTCCACATCCCACCACACACTCAATAACACCTTCTTGGGATGAAGTTCAGCTTTCGAAATCGATGCAGGCGGATCAGAAGGGCAACACGCAGTCCTACGACACTTTACGTTACAGTACATAACCCACTTCTCATCTCCTGTCACAATTTGTGTCAAGAATGGGTCATTTTTTGTACCAGGAAAGCAAGGAAACACAGGTGGCAACTCTGTCGTCCCATTGATTAGCTGTCAGGTTATGTGGAACCCAACGATCCAACTTTCTCGTAAAATCCAACTCAATTGCCATCTCTCGACCATTGTCCGGTATACGTTGAAGGTCTCAGCTAATTCTTGCATGGTTGGGTTCAGCTTGTTCCTTATGGCTTGGTCTATATCATCATCTCCAAAGTGTGATGGCCGTCCACTCCTAGCCTGATCTGTCTCCTTCCCTAAAATTACAAAACCATCGACGACATGTACTTTCGTCTATTGCATCCTCCCCCATAAACTTGACAAACATTTCAACATGCTGCGGCTGCTGTACCCTTCTTATCGAACTCGTATAACAAACAATGTCTTATATGCTCCTTCTCATTTTCCATGTTACACATTTTTTACTTAGATGATTAACTTTGTGAGACACGATGCATTTATATGTGAGGCATCCACACATTTGATTGGCCGACGATTTGCGTCATTACAATGTCATGTGTGACGTCAATTCTATTGCAAATTTGCATATCCAAAAACGGGTAGAACTTTCGCACTCACCCAATATTTAATGATAGTTTATAATATATTCAGTATATAATAAAATATAAATAAAAATTTATTTTCACAACAAACAGAATGTATGCTAAAAGGAGTTGAACAAAGACTTACCTCTTAAGGAAATCATTAAGAATAGGCTTAAAACGCTTCTCTCTGAGACTAACTTTAGCAAGAAATATTTTAATGCCTAACTCAACAGGAAATGAAGGCTGTGCCTCTGATATTTAGTTGATAAGGAAGGATTTCAGCCTATCAGAGGCAGATGCCTCAACTCATTGGAATGCTGGAATTTCTCATTTTTAACTTAATAGTGCAAATAGCCCACTACTGGTGCACTTGCCTTATTATTTATGACTTTCAAATTTGAAAAACAAGTTAACATTTTATAATTATATAATTTTGAATTATATAAGTGTAGAGTGGAAAAAAGAACAGCTCAGTGACTGGAAATATCTGTCAGCAGTGGTCAGATGGTTAAGAGTTTTCAATTTCAAACATGCTAATTCAGAAATTCTGATTGACTGAGTTTTTTTTTTTTTACATTTTAATGTATATCCTATCATAAACTAAAAATAAAGTATTATATGAATATTTTTTGTTCAAAATTTCAAAGATGCAAGTTTATCTTCATTAAATAATTTACATATTTGAGAAAGTAAATTCAAATCATGAAACTATATGTAAAGATTTAAGAATGAACATCTTATTCTTTTCATTACATTCTAATTTTAAGTTAATGTGAACACTAAATTAAAATTTATTTTTACACCGTGCCGGGCCTGTATTTTTATTTTTATTTCGGGCCAGGCAGGGTTTACATTTTTATTTTTACTGTGTGCTGGGCTCGGGCCTGGCCCAGGCCAGGAATTTAAGGTCCGTGCAGACCTCAATTTCCAATCTCTTAGCTTTATCAGGAATTAGATGTTTCATTCTGTAAAGGGGGTTATGTTCTATGTTGTGTAACATTATGATCTGCTTTGCAAAAGCCATTGCAAGAAATGATTAATATTTTGAAACAAACCTCATCCTATTCTTTTGACTAAAGATGAAAATCTTTACACATAAAAAAGATTTTGGCATGTAATTTATATGCATAACTTCCCAACATCCTAATTATGAACCTGAAGATTTTTAGTACATGCCCCTTTTTCTACACCAGTATATTTTTAGAGTAATTTTTTCTAAATTTAATTATGATTAAATAAAAAGAAAAACATTCTAAAAATACACTGATGTAAAAAAAGGGGAGTATACTAAAAATCTTCCAGTTCATAATTAAGATCAGTGGCGCACCCAGAATTTCTGACTGGAGGGGGCTTAAGAATAATTGGGTCCTACAGTACAGTAATATGTTTATGGCCATATACGCAGCAACGGCGGCTCGTGAACCGAAAATAGGTGAAGAGCTGAGAAATAACATTTAAGTAGTTTTAATGCATAATTTTAACTAAAAATACTCATTTTATTTAAATGTAAATTTATACTCTATAAATGAATACAGTGTAAAATATTAGGTGGAATGGCTCTTCACCCATTTTCGGTCCACGAGCCGCCGCTGGTACGCAGACATATGTATAGTAAAGAATCTGTTTTAAATGTTTCTTTTGAATTAAATAAACGAATGAATGAAACTGAATTTAAGTTGAATAGCACAATCGTGGAATTTATCTCCTTATATAACATGTTAAGTTACAGTAGTTCGGTCTGTTGGGGTTGAAACTGAACTTGCGAACGTAAAGTTGTAGCTTCAACTATGATCAAAAACTGTCTACGATCAAAATCTTCTAGGTCCATCTATGATCAAATGAATATGACAAGCTGGTGAACATAAAATTTACTCGAAATGAAATGCCCCCACCCAAATATTTCCATTGAAAATAAAATTTGATCAATTTTAATATCCTTTTGCGATGCTTTATTTGTATATGCAGTAACACTTAAGTAATTAAGAAATCTTAATAATTATAGCCAAATAAAAGCTACAGTTGCTATAAGTATGAATTAGAATAGAATTTCAGTGTAAATTTTTACATGGCTATTTTCATTTACTTATCTGGAGTGTGGGGCGATGCTCCTTCAAGGTTCGATTAACAGAAACAAGTCGGATGTGTAGTCTTCGTGGGGGGTAAGCCAACACAGCAAGCAGGGGGCAGAACCTCTTAATATCCTAAAACATTAATTCTAATGTATAATATATTACTTAGAATAGTTTGTTCAGTTAGTAAATATTTCAAGCGTTACCTTTCTGAGTAATATCATTACAGGATATTGTATTTCAATAATATAATATATATATATTTATGAAATTTGAATTTTTATAACAGGCAAAAATTGTATTATCCAAGAACGGAGCTTAGATCTCAGTGACATCAGAAGCAAAAATGAAAATTGTGCTTGGACCCTACTGTATTTTCTACGTACTGTGATAAAGAAATAAGTGACCCCATCCTCCCAAGCATCTGTAAAATATCTCAACATATTGTTGATATTTTCCTATTTTGAACAATAAATTAGGCCTTTTGGCATTACTCTAAATCGGTATATTTTTAGAAAAATAATTTTACGCATTTGTGTTCAAATCAACTAAATTTTATCTTCAGCAATTGATGCGAAATTTCACTAGCATCTATTTGTACTAGCAGCACTTAAAGGGTTTGACACGAATATGCAAAGTCCATTTTTAATTTAAAATTTAGTTTTAGAGGAGCGACTAAGAGCAGGGCTAATTTTTATTTCATATCAAACGAGAATTTTCACTTACGCAATTTCGTGATAACAGTATATGCTTTAGGACCTTAGAAGCCCATCCCTAAAAACTGCAACTTCTTTTAACTAAAAATCAAAGAGCTAGTTCATTGTTTTTGTGTTTGACAGTAAGGATTTCAAAAACGCCTAATATTTAATGTATAATTTATAAACTATTTTTGCTTACAATATCTGTGTTTGAGTAATATTTTTTTTTTTTTCATGCACATCTGAATTTTTTTACTATGTCAGCTGGTTCTTAAGGGGGCTTGAGCCCCCTAAGCCCCCTCCGTGGGTGCGCCACTGATTAAGATGTTGGCAAGTATGTAAATGTTTTTTCTTTTTTGGAAGTAAAAAAGAATGAAATACAAGGAAAAATCTGAAAATCAGAAAAATTTTATTTTCTGTCAAGAAGCAAGAAGGAAAATATAAAAATCAGGAAGTCTTCTTTGAAATCAAGACAACTTAACAGCTATATTAGAGGAATCTATGCATCTAAAAAATTATTTACACACTGGTGTATATTGAAACTTATACAGCAGTGCAGCTTATCTGGTGAAAATTAATTTCCTTTTAAGTTTTCATTGGTGCAGCTTATCTCGCGAAAATAACAATAATTTCTAAAAATCAAATCTTAATCTAATTTTCTTTTATCTGATTAGCTTTAATCAAAGAGAATTTCCTTAATCAAAAACCTGACTAAACAGAAATTATATAAAAAATTAATAATAATAAGTTTTTATTCTTACCTATTAGCATGCATCACAGCTAATGCAGCAGCACATACTAAAGCACTTGAACTAGACAAACCAGCAGAAGCTGGTATTGTACCTTTCACTACAATATCAAAGCCTTTATGCTCTAAATCATAATTATCACTTAATCCTTTGTAACCACATAAAAAATAATGATACCACTTAGGGCGTGATGTATCAATATGCAAGTCATTAACTGAGCAAGAGAAATCTTCATATTTATATGAATGAAAATTAACGAGTTTAATCATATCATTATCATTAAATCCTACGGCTAATACAATCTCGTGCTCTATTGCCATTGGTAACACAGGAAACCCACAGTAGTCAATATGCTCTCCTATAAGATTAACTCTGCCTGGAACCCTAGTATAAAAGCAAGGTGAAGATCCAAACTTTAAGGTGAAATATTTTCCTATTTCATTGTAAGCACTTTCCTTTGCAGAGTTCTTCAGAGGAAGAATAGGTGGTCGTTCTTCAGCCATGACCCTGTAAACAGTATTAGTGCATCAGAAATGAGTATATATTTACATAACAACTTGAATACCAAGAAAACTCATTAATGAAAATAAGCAATATAATTATGAAATAAGATTTTCGAATATTTTATATATACATACAGTATGTTAAAATCGGGAACCACCAAAATATTTTAAACAGACGATCATTTCACTGAATACATTGATTTGGAAAGTTCTATGCTTTGAAATGATCTGTCGGATAAGGTATCGCAAGTGAGTCCCCACTTTATTAGTCACTAACATGTAACACTGTGGCTGCAGAAATACAGAAAAATAGTTCCCTAATTTCCCTGTAAAATTTTGACAGACTTCCATAACCTATTACATAATTCCATAGTTTTGTGTATACGAGTATCACACCCTTGTGTAACATGCTCACAAAGATGCAGTAATTCAAAAAACTATACTGATACTGAATGGCAAAAATATCTCAATTTTCTTCTTTGTTAACATAAACAAAATGAAAAATAAAATGCAAATGAAAAGTTCAAAATTCGATAAACAAAATATAAAAATTTGAATCCCTTTAATTGCACAACACAATAACATACAATTATTCAAGTTGTTACATTAAGAATGTTAAATAATAATAGTTTTTTTTTTTTTTTTTTTTTTTTTAATGTTAACTTTACAAGATTCGATTAGAAAGCAGCAAATCCTGTGCAATCTTGGCTAAGATTGTTGGCTAATAATTGTTGGATAATGATTGTTGGCAATCTTGGCTAAGATCCTGTTTGATGATCTTTCAGTCATATTTGCAAGATAAAAAATAAAAAGTTCCATTATTTTTGGATTTTTTTTCTTTTCTTTTTTTTTTAATGAAATTCACTGATATTTTCAGGAAAAAAAAAAAAAAAATTCCCAGAGTTTTTTATGATTCCCCTGTTTTGAATGGAGTTGTGGACATCCTATATGCATATATTATATATTCTACTTCAGCAAAATATGAAAGAACATTCAAGAATATACAATTCTTGAAGCTGGAAGACAAGAAGTGCCGTGTCCGACACCAAGTCGTGCACATGGACCTAGTTAGTGTTCATGTTATATGCATTTTTCAGAGGGTGCCGTGCACTGCCCTATTTTGTTTTAGCGTCGATGCACCCTGCCCTTTTTTAAAGTGAAAAATGCACCCTTAACTTTTTCCAAATGAAAATATGCCCTGTACATTCCCATCTGCTATATTGTTATTTTTTAAAGATATTTTACCATTTAACATTGTTGAACATACCTTTAGAATAAGTTTTATATGATGTGACACAGACTTCACTTTGCATCTTTTGCACAAATGCGATCTGAAAATTCCATAAGAAGTTACTTCTGGGAGCAATCTATGAATTGCCAGTCTGTTTCATTGCGTAGCCGGCGGAAACGATAGCTAGCCGTGGTTTCTCCAATGGTTTTTGTTCGCTATTATTTTTTTTTAATTTGCGATAAAATTATTTTTTTAAAAAAAGAAATCAGCAAACATAAAACAGACTTTTGACAAAAGTTCTTTCAAAATATTCGGCTCAGGGAAAGCAAACTGGGCACAGCCCAGAAAAACCCACCCAGGCTTTTTTGGGTGGGCCCACCAACAAAAACCCACTGGTTTTTTGCAAATAAGTGGGTTTTTGTTTAAAATTATTTTTAATTTACAAATCCCATCTATAAAGTATAGAAAACACCTTACCTTTAAAGAAAAAACTCTTATTTTTATTTTCTAGAAAATAGTATTAAACACAAAAAGTAACTACAGTTGAGTGATTCCATACCAACTCACCTAAAAAAATAAAAGTTGGTTGCATGACCGACTCAGATTTTCTTTAAATTTGGTACACAGATTGATGATATAGAGGCATGAAAAAGTCCAAATTTTTAGCTACCCGCTCCACTTATTTATAGATATACAGGTCCTCGAAGTTTGTCCGCCGCCTCAAAATACCAAGAAATAGATGTTATTTAATTTTTTTTTTTCTTAAACATTGTGCTCATGCAATATGAAAGTGTTAGGTATCTATGGAAACTAGTTATCCCAGGCATTCAGAAAAAAAAATACTACAATGTTTATAATGAAAATCGTTAAGGTACAGTACTCTTAGAAGTTGCAACCACAAAAATTTGATTTTCCCGATTTTGCTAAAATTGAGACATCAATTCCAAAAAAAGGAAAATAAAACCAAAGGTTTGCTCACTTTCTGGTAGAGTACAGGTGTTCACCATAAATTACTACACAATAAATTACTTGGGTTTCTCACTCCTTCTTGGAAATATTTAAGCTTAAAGACAAACCATAGGGCAAAAACATGCAATTTCGGCCATCTTGGCAGCCATTTTTCTCCTAAAGGGGGAGCACTAGAAACTTTTTAAAATTTTTTAAAGAAGCTACTGATGTGTTAGCTAGTCACAGGAAAAGAGTTTACTTTTGGTTATTATTTGCATAAAGAGATATCTTGCTGATAGTATATGCATGTTTTTCTCTAATACCATATGCTTGTGTTTCCCCTCTCACAGACTTAACATTGATAAAAAAAGATGTAAAAAAACAAAACTTATTGAATATTATACAAATATTGATATAATACATGTATAAGACTATTTACCCTCTGAACGTTACTTAGTTACTTTTAGAAATAGTGTTATTAGGTGAATGAAGCATTGAATAAGGGTGCAACATTCTGATTTTATTATATTCTGGTATTAAAACAAAACTAATGTGCACTCTATTTTTGTGATATTTTAAAGAAAGATGTAGTAAACCTTTTATTTTTAAAAAATTCAAGTTAGTATTTAGTGAAGAAATAAAATATTTACAAAACAGAAACACCTCATTTTATGTAATCTCAAAGAATCGTACACACTTTTTAAACAGGAATATCCCAATCACAAGATTGGATTATCTAAATTTGCTGATTTGCGACCGAAGTGGTGTGTGTTAGCTGGTAGTACAGGAATTCATTCAGTCTGTCTGTATGATTCACTAAAATGACAGGCTAATGATGGCATCTCTAAAATAATCTATTAAACCATCTATCAGTGATTTTTTTGTCTCATTATGTGTGTGACATTAACAATGAAGCATGTATGTTAGGATTTTGTTCACAGTGTCCACTCCAAACTGCATTTGAAGAATTTTTAGATATGTTAATGGATGATTATGATGAAGAATCTGAAGTGATGTTTCAACGGTGGATAACTACAGTCCATTCAACACTCATTAAATTATATATATTGAAATTTAATTTTTCCGACTGAGTGAAAATAATGCCTGGACCGGGACTCGAACCCTGGATCTTTGACTTACAAGGTCAAGGCTCTACCAATTGAGCTATCCAGGCCGACATCCTGGTCAGCATTACTCACTCAGACAACCTTTTAGGCAGAAACAATCTGGTCTATCATTTAGATAGCTCAACAGAAATAAGCCGCAGGAAATGGAAAACACCATTAAACAATGGGAGAAAGAAATACAATTTTTAATAAAATCACACAATCAACTGTGAAAGGAAATCATATATATTGAAATTTAATTTTTCCGACTGAGTGAAAATAATGCCTGGACCGGGACTCGAACCCTGGATCTTTGACTTACAAGGTCAAGGCTCTACCAATTGAGCTATCCAGGCCGACATCCTGGTCAGCATTACTCACTCAGACAACCTTTTAGGCAGAAACAATCTGGTCTATCATTTAGATAGCTCAACAGAAATAAGCCGCAGGAAATGGAAAACACCATTAAACAATGGGAGAAAGAAATACAATTTTTAATAAAATCACACAATCAACTGTGGAAGGAAATCATATATATTGAAATTTAATTTTTCTGACTGAGTGAAAATAATGCCTGGACCGGGACTCGAACCCTGGATCTTTGACATGATAGACCAGATTGTTTCTGCCTAAAAGGTTGTCTGAGTGAGTAATGCTGACCAGGATAAGTCAAACATCCAGGGTTCGAGTCCCGGTCCAGGCATTATTTTCACTCAGTCGGAAAAATTAAATTTCAATATATATGATTTCCTTCCACAGTTGATTGTGTGATTTTATTAAAAATTGTATTTCTTTCTCTCATTGTTTAATGGTGTTTTCCATTTCCTGCGGCTTATTTCTGTTGAGCTATCTAAATGATAGACCAGATTGTTTCTGCCTAAAAGGTTGTCTGAGTGAGTAATGCTGACCAGGGTGTCGGCCTGGATAGCTCAATTGGTAGAGCCTTGACCTTGTAAGTCAAAGATCCAGGGTTCGAGTCCCGGTCCAGGCATTATTTTCACTCAGTCGGAAAAATTAAATTTCAATATATATGATTTCCTTCCACAGTTGATTGTGTGATTTTATTAAAAATTGTATTTCTTTCTCCCATTGTTTAATGGTGTTTTCCATTTCCTGCGGCTTATTTCTGTTGAGCTATTTAAATGATAGACCAGATTGTTTCTGCCTAAAAGGTTGTCTGAGTGAGTAATGCTGACCAGGATGTCGGCCTGGATAGCTCAATTGGTAGAGCCTTGACCTTGTAAGTCAAAGATCCAGGGTTCGAGTCCCGGTCCAGGCATTATTTTCACTCAGTCGGAAAAATTAAATTTCAATATATATGATTTCCTTCCACAGTTGATTGTGTGATTTTATTAAAAATTGTATTTCTTTCTCCCATTGTTTAATGGTGTTTTCCATTTCCTGCGGCTTATTTCTGTTGAGCTATCTAAATGATAGACCAGATTGTTTCTGCCTAAAAGGTTGTCTGAGTGAGTAATGCTGACCAGGATGTCGGCCTGGATAGCTCAATTGGTAGAGCCTTGACCTTGTAAGTCAAAGATCCAGGGTTCGAGTCCCGGTCCAGGCATTATTTTCACTCAGTCGGAAAAATTAAATTTCAATATAATATGATTTCCTTCCACAGTTGATTGTGTGATTTTATTAAAAATTGTATTTCTTTCTCCCATTGTTTAATGGTGTTTTCCATTTCCTGCGGCTTATTTCTGTTGAGCTATCTAAATGATAGACCAGATTGTTTCTGCCTAAAAGGTTGTCTGAGTGAGTAATGCTGACCAGGATATCGGCCTGGATAGCTCAATTGGTAGAGCCTTGACCTTGTAAGTCAAAGATCCAGGGTTCGAGTCCCGGTCCAGGCATTATTTTCACTCAGTCGGAAAAATTAAATTTCAATATATATGATTTCCTTCCACAGTTGATTGTGTGATTTTATTAAAAATTGTATTTCTTTCTCCCATTGTTTAATGGTGTTTTCCATTTCCTGCGGCTTATTTCTGTTGAGCTATCTAAATGATAGACCAGATTGTTTCTGCCTAAAAGGTTGTCTGAGTGAGTAATGCTGACCAGGATGTCGGCCTGGATAGCTCAATTGGTAGAGCCTTGACCTTGTAAGTCAAAGATCCAGGGTTCGAGTCCCGGTCCAGGCATTATTTTCACTCAGTCGGAAAAATTAAATTTCAATATATATGATTTCCTTCCACAGTTGATTGTGTGATTTTATTAAAAACTCATTAAATTACTTTGTCTGCGCCTGATTTTAAATCTGAACTTTTATTGAAAATGAAGTCCTAGGCAAAACACCATTACATTGCAAAATCTCAATCAGAGTATTTAAAAACAAGAAAAGTAGAACTAAAACCAGATGAGTGCATTTTATTACTTGATTTTTCTGAAAATTTTACTTTTATTGTACAGGATGCAATACAGGGATATCACTGGGAAAACACGCAAGCTACACTCCGTCCTTTTTTATTGTATGTTCGGCCAAATGATAACCTAAAAGTTATTTCTATGTGTATTATCAGTGACTGTTTGACACATGATACAGTGGCAGTAGTTTCTTTTCAAAGGCCTGTAATTCCATATTTAACATCACAATATCCAGACATATAGAAAATAATTTATTTCAGTGGTGGTAGCTCAGCTCAGTACAAAAACAAGAAAAACGTTTTTAATTTATGCAACATAAAGATGATTTCAAACTAAATGCTGAGTGACATTTTTTTTTTGCCACTTCCCATGGCAAAAGCCCCTGCGATGCCACTGGAGGCACAGTTAAAAGGTCTGCTTACAGAACCAGCTTGCAACACCCTTACAAGGATCAGATAATTTCTCCACGTGATTTGTTTCATTATTGCGCAGGTAATTAAAAAAATATTAAGGTTTTCTTTGCATCTGAAGAATATGTAGCAGAAACAAGAGCATTGCTTTCTGTAAGACTAACTTTCGCTGTAAGAATTGAGGGCATCAGGGATTATCATAAACTTATTCCTATCAGTAAATCTGTGCTTTTAGTTTCCATTGTATCTACATTACAAACATATCGAATCAGATTGAAGTATCTGCAGTAGGTAAGCAACATGTCAAAAATTTAGTCTTAATAACATTTCTAAAGGTGTATATGTTGCTTGCATGTATGATAAGAAATGGTGGTTAGGAGCTGTCTTAGAAAACTGTTTTGAAAAAGGTGATGTTCAATTACAATTTATGCATCCTCATGGCCCCTGCTAAAACTTTTACTGGCCAGAGAAACTAGATACATGCTGGATTTCATACAAGCACCTGTTAGATATAGTACCAATGCCATCAGCAGCAGCAGCCACAGGATGCATGTTTTTAATATCAAATTATACTGTGAAAAAAATACAGGAACTTATGCTTGCAGTTGAATAAAATTCTGTACACATCAATTTTTAATATATTGCTGTATTTCAAATACATTTGCTTATGAAATAAATATTTATAGCTCCTTTATTTTGATTGATTTTTCAAGAAATTATTTAGTACTTTATAATTACAGATGGACAACGTCCAGTTTTGGAAAATTTCTATTTCTTGTTTTCATCAAATATCTAATTTTGCTATAAAATGTAGAAATTATTTTTTTTTAATTATTATTAAATAATTTAATATATTAAATTTCTTGAATTCTTGTATAGATAGTGCAGCTATTAATATATGCATTATTATTTTTCTTTTTTATTAATGTTAAGTCTATGAGAGGGGGAACACAAGCATATGGTATTAGAGAAAAACATGCATATACTATCAGCAGGATATATCTTTATGCAAATAACCAAAAGTATACTCTTTTCCTGTGAATAACTAACACATCAGTAGCTTATTTAAAAAAAATTAAAAAGTTTCTAGTGCTCCCCCTTTAGGAGTAAAATGGCTGCCAA
Source organism: Salticus scenicus (assembly GCA_963930645.1). Taxonomy (NCBI): domain Eukaryota; kingdom Metazoa; phylum Arthropoda; class Arachnida; order Araneae; family Salticidae; genus Salticus; species Salticus scenicus. The sequence goes on along the minus strand of OZ005657.1, from coordinate 146,538,378 downwards.
GATGGCCGAAATTGCATGTTTTTGTTCTATGGTTTGTCTTTAAGCTTAAATATTTCCAAGGAGGAGTGAGAAACCCAAGTAACTTATTGTGTAGTAATTTATGATGAACACCTATACTCTACCAGAAAGTGAGTAAATCTTTGGTTTTATTTTCCTTTTTTTGGAATTGATGTCTCAATTTTAACAAAATCTGGAAAATCAAATTTTTGTGGTTGCAACTTCTAAGAGTACTGTACCTTGACGATTTTCATTATAAACATTGTAGTATTTTTTTTCTGAATGCCTGGAATAACTAGTTTCCATAGATACCTAACACTTTCATATTGCATGAGTACAATTTTTAAGAAAAAAAAAATTAAATAACATCAATTTTTTGGTATTTTGAGGGAACGGACAAACTTTGAGGATCTGTATATCTATAAATAAGTGGAGCAGGTAGCTAAAAATTTGGACTTTTTTATGCCTGTATATCATCAATCTGTGTACCAAATTTAAAGAAAATCCGAGTCGGTCATGCAACCCTCATTAGGTGAGTTGATATGGAATCGCTCAGTTATAAATCTATAATAAAAGCAAGTTAATCTTCTATAATTGGTTCAATTTTCCTTTTCTTGTCAAACCGAAGGATATTTTTGTTTAACAGCGGGCATAAACGTTGTCCAGAATCAATATTTAACTAATTAAATTGTTTAGTTTTAAAACTTTATAATAATTTTAATTGTAGTAGCAACAATTATAAATCTAATAAAATTTTCTTCTATAACCGTTTTCAACTATTAAAAAACTTAAAAAAAAAAAAAAAAGAAAGAAAGAAAAAGAAATAAAAGGATAAAGCAGTGCAACTTATTTTTATAATTAAAACTAGTTGGCGTAGGTGGACTCTGCTCAGTTCTCCATCATATATGTTTTCATAAATTTCCAGTACAGGACATTCTCTTAACATGATTATCATGTTAAGTGAAATGAATTTGACCAAATGCTTGACACAGTGACAGAATGAAATCCCTGCCTAATAGGCTATCCACCGTTCACTTCGATATATTTATCTTATTCTAATCTATTAATTTATTTTATTACAATCAATTTCGTAGTTTCGTTTTCATGCTACTATTTCCAATGCAACAATCCTCAAAATGCATATTTATATGGGATCTCGCTCCATTTTGCTGTGTTGATAAAATCTTAAATTACAAATAACTTAAGAAATTTTCCCAATAGAATATTTGTAGTCAATCATGTTCAAACAAGTATCATAAATGTTATTTTGAAGTTGTCTGATATATTTATGATCCTCAAAATGGACGTTTATGCTCAATTTTGCCCTATTCTGCCATTTTAAGTAAATCATAAATTCCAAATAAGTTACGAATTCTTTTAATTGGAAAATTCATACTCTATGATGTTCATGCCAGCATCCTAAATAATATTTCAAAAGTGGTCTGACATCTTTACAAAGAAACTATATCTCAAAATTGACGTTTATGGGAAATTTTGCTTTATTCTGCCACGTTAAGAAATTCGTAAATTTCTAATAACTTACGAAATTTTCAAAGTAGCATGTTTCTAGTTACTGATGTTCATTCCGACATCAAAACTCATATTTTAAAACTGGTCTCACATTTTTTTCAGTAAAAATTTTCCATTTAATGCACGTTTAAGTGAAATTTTGCCCTATTCTCCCATGTTAAGAAAATCATAAATTTTTAATAACTTACGAAGTTTTTTAATTCGAATGTTGCAAATGAATAGGGTTCTTGCCATCGAAAGTAATATTTTATAACTGATCTGACTTCTCTGCGACATTTTTTTCTTGAGATATCATGTGCACAGAGAACATACTAACAAACTAACAGACACCCTACAGACGGACACCATACAAATTTTGTCATTTTCGGATTCCTCACACATGAAAACGTGTAAGAAAGTCAAAAACAAGGTCGAAAATTTTCACGATTACCTAAGTCCCCCATACCTATAGTATGATGGGGAACTAAAAAATTAAAATGATATGTATTGTACTTAAGAATTTAAATTCTTTTATTTTATCAGTTATTGTCATTAAGAATATTTATTTTGAATAAGCATACATTAAAATAAAATATAGCTTAATCTTACTAATTAACACTATTTTAATATTAGAATCAAACCAATTTTCATTTCTAAGATAAATATTAGATTAATTATTAACCCTCTCTCTGCGCATCCCGCGATTTTCACGGGCAACGTAGAAGTAGCAAAATTTGCGCAACCCGCGATTATCGCAGGGATGCGTTTTTGCCGTCTATTTAAGTGTGCAACCCGCTCTTTCCCCGTTCATAGTTTCATTTCGGCTTTTCTGTAATGTTTAATTGTTTATTTAGATGTCGACTAACAGATGGCGTTAGTTGTCCACGTTTCTGCGAAATATAAAAAGAATTTTTTTTAGCATTTTGCGCGCGCTTTTCAGAGCTCAAAGATGTCTGGCAGGAAGCGTTTCGCGAGTGATATGACCTATGTTCCTGACGATATTTCCGACACTGACAGTAGTTCTGACTCTGATTCCGAGTATATTGATGATATTTATAGCGGAACTGATGAAAATTTCTCGGATTCCTCTGTGGATAGTGATGAATCTGAATGATGTGATGAAACTTCATTTCTAATAAATGTTTTGTAAGTATTTTGCATATTTTCATTAGTATATACTTTTTACCTTTGTATTTTATAAAATAAATCATAATTTAACCAAAATTGATTTTCAAAATTTTGCTTTTATATCATTATTCTTCAATTTCAATATTCTGACAACTTTTTCTATGATCTAATTCTATATTGAAAAAAAACTCTTTTACAAAAAATTTTTGTATATTTTAAGTCTAAAATATATGTAGATTTGAAATATGTAATAAAAAAAATACGCAATTTTTGAACCTATTTTGATTAAAAAAAATACGCAGCGAGAGGGTTAATTAGTAGTTTAATATAATTAGGTGTATTACAACTAATATGCTAAATAACATATATGTAACATTGTAATGCAAATGTATTCAAACAAAAACCCACAAAAGCTCAGAAAAACCCCGCAAAAAACCAGGTTTTTGCCAACCCTGATTCGGCTTGCTGAATATGTAAAAATTCAACTTCGAAAATCTAAAATCATTTGAAAAAATTCTTACATTACTGCTATTTTTAATTAACCACTTCACCGGCCATCCCGAGATAACTTGGGGGAAACGTAGCCTTCCACATACTACAAAGGCTGGTGAAGTGGTTAAATTAAAATCATTCAGAATAATTAAGAAATAAATTATATTTAAATGAAAACAAATTGTTTAATATATACTTTCTAGAGAAATATTATAGAAAATTAATTATTAATTGAATTAATCATAACAATTAATAATATCTAGCAAAAATTGTCTTTTTAGTAACAGTATAATGACATGTGTCTTTAAAGTTAAATTAACAAAGAGCATGCATGATGTTGCCATCTAAGAAATTGCAATAGATTAAAGATTACATTGCACCCTGGCAGGACAAAAATGACAAGTCATAAAAACGAAATTTTGATTTTGTCATTGAAAAATGTGTATGAAGTACCCCCAACATGCACAAAAAGCATCACATCTACACTGAAGTGACAAAAGTCATGGGATAGCAATATGCAAATATACAGATGGCAGTAGCATCGCGTAGAACAGGTATAAATGCGCAGTACTTTCGCAGGGCTTTCATTTGTGTTCAAGTTATTCATGTGAAGAGGTTTTGACGTGATTATGACCGCACGACAGGAATTAATAGACTTTGAACGCGGAATGTTAGTTGGAGCTAGACGCATGGGTCATGCCATTTCGGATATCGTTAGGGAATTCAACATTCCCAGGTCCACTGTGTCAAGAGTGTGCCGAGAGTATCGAATTTCAGGCATAACATCCCACCATGGACAGCGCAGTGGTCGACCGCCTGCACTTAACGACCGAGACCGGCGACGTCTGCGAAGAGTTGTAAATGCTAACAGACAAACAACACTGCGTCAAATAACCGCAGAAATCAATGTGGGACGTACGAGGGACGTGTCCGGTAGGACTGTGCGGCGAAATTTGTCTTCCTTGGGCTATGCCAGCAGAAGACCGACTCGAGTGCCTTTACTGACAGCACGACATCGCTTTCAGCGACTCTCGTGGGCACGTGAGCATATCGGTTGGTCCCTAGATGAATGGAAAACCGTGGCCTGGTCCGATGAGTCACGATTTCAGTTGGTAAGAGCTGATGGTAGGGTTCGAGTGTGGCGCAGACCCGACGAAGCCATGGACCCAAATTGTCAACAAGGCACTGTTCAAGCTGGTGGTGGCAGCATAATGGTGTGGGCTGTTTTTACATGGCATGGACTTGGTCCTCTGGTGCGACTGAACCGAACATTGACTGGAAATGGTTATGTTCAGCTACTTGGAGATCACTTGCAGCCATTCATGGACTTCATGTACCCAAACAACGATGGGATTTTTATGAATGACAATGCACCATGTCACTGGGCCACAAATGTTCGCGATTGGTTTGAAGAACATTCTGGACAATTCCAGCGAATGATCTGGCCACCTAGATCGCCCGACATGAATCCCATCGAGCATTTATGGGACATCATCGAGAGGTGTGTTCGTGCCCAAAATCCTGCACCATCAACACTTTCACAATTATGGACGTCTATAGAGACAGCATGGCTCAATATTCCTGCAGAAGACTTCCAACGACTTGTTGAGTCCATGCCACGTCGAGTTGCTGCACTTCGCCAGGCGAAAGGAGGACCGACACGATATTAAGAGGTATCCCATGACTTTTGTCACTTCAGTGTATATCTCACAATGTTTCCACATGAGAGACATTTGTGTCAGTTTTAATGTAAATTAGTCAATGCTTTAAAGTAAGTGCACAAAACCTGACACATTAACAAATATTTTTTTTAACCTAAAAAATATGTGTATGATGTTTTTTAAGTTGTTATTTCTTGTTATTTTTAAGTTGATTTTTCTCAAAAGCTGCATTTTTGAATTATGTCATATATATATATATATAAACAAATAAATGAAATTAAACCCCAAAAAACACTGAGGTCTTCATCAGGGAGGCCCCCTCAGTGCAGGGGTGAAAGAGAAGTTTCTGAAAGGACAGTAGCAATTAGCTAATAACTATCCTTACAGTGGCGGATTTAAGGGGGGGGGGGCTAGGGGGCTGAAGCCCCCCCCCCAAAACACTGACATTCACAATTGAATATTGCAATTGTAAATTTTTTATTGCTCTAGAATAACACTTTGAAAAGTCTTAGCCCCCCCCAAAAGTCAAGTTCTGGATCCGCCACTGTATCCTTAGCCAACAACTTCTCACCAAACAGAAAAACACCATTAATCGAAGAGAAATCAAACATGCATATACTGTATAAAATATTAAAAAAGTTATAAAATTACATCTATTCATTTAAAAAATATACAATAATATAAGGAATTACTGAAGGTAAACAAGAAAGTATGAAATTAAATAAAATAAAACCATTTACCTAATAAACAAACCCACTTCAGGCGACGGGGCCAGCTACTCGTCAGTAGCGCTACATAGTTCAAAATACGGTTACTTGATACTTTTTGTTTTGTTGTAAAAGATTTTGTTTTGTTGTAATATCTTTACAATCTAAAGAAAATAAAACACCATCTGATGGAAAGCAGCGGAATTAGCGCTCCTATCTCAAAAACGGTTCAAGATGGGAGAAAAGTTAATTACGAAATTGTAGATGTAGAGCATCATCGATTTACTCCGAAAACTTTTTAGACATTATTGCTAAAAATAGAATGCTTAAAACGTGCAGTTGTTTGTTCGCAATTTCCTACACTGTGCACACAACTACGTTGCACACTTTGCAGCATAGCTGATGACATGTATACTCTGTGGTTCAAAGTACTGTTACTGTAAGCGGTCACATCGATTAGCGCAAAGTCGTTTTCAACCAACTTCAGAAAGCAGGGTGCCGTTAATTCCAGTTATGTGTTGTTGCTGGTGTTTGTAAGCTTATAACTTCGTAAGAGATGCTCTAATTAACCGACTTCAAAAAGCAGGAGGTTCTCAATTCAAAGCGTATGTTTTTTTGTTTTTGTTTGTTAGCTCATAACTTCTGAACGGATGATCCGATTTTGATACTTTTTGTTTTATTGTACAGGTCTTGGTCTGAAATAGGTCCCATTGTAATATCTTTATGATCAAAAGAAAATACAGGGTGCCCCAAAAAGTCAGTCTCAACTCTTTTAACTGTTGAACAGCTGCAGCTATAGTCATAAAATTGGTATGTAGGTATAGTAAAGTGGACATGTGCTACGCGATTCAGCCAACTACAGTGCCACCTGATGGAAAACAGTGGAGTAAGCGTTCATATCTTGGAAACGGTTTAAAACAGGGGAAAAAGCGAATTATAAAATTGCAGAGCATCACCGATTTAGTACGAAAAGATAGTTTAGACATTAATGCTAAAAACAGAACATTTAAAACGTGCATTTGTTTGTTCACAACCTCCTATTTTGTGCACACTTGAACAACATTGCACATGTTGTAGTTGTAGCATAGGGGGTGACATTTATGCTATTCAAAGTATGGTTATTGTAAGCAGCAGTGGCGGTTCTACATTAAGGGCCAGCGGGCACGGCCCCACCTAAATTTTTTCTCGATTAAAATAGTAGTAATAATAATAATAATAATTTTGTTTTTTATAACTATTCAAAAACATATATACAAAATAACTACGTCTATCTAATTTTTTCTTACTCTTCTTTCATTATCATTTATTTGTCAATTTATTTTTTCAGCTGTCACAGATCACTAATGACTCCCCTTCCTTATCTAAGAGAATAGGGCCTTTTTCAGCCGGCCCGAAATTGGCGTGTTTATTTGTACAGTTTATTCTACTAGAAGATCGGGTTGACATATTTGGCGACTAATTGCTTCATCAGTTTAAGCACGCTGTAATTTTCTCGTCGTTGGGCCAGCAGAGTCCGGGCCCTTTGGAACAAAACTATAGGGGAAAAAACTGTCTGTTAACCATGGGTAATATTTGGCGACTTCTGCATTGCGTTTTTCTTTTCCTTTTTTTTTTTTTTTTTCCCTCATTGATTTTTCGGTGAATTTTTTTCAGTTATATATGACAGTTTAAAATTTTAGTGTTTAAAAAAAGAAATCTGGAAATAGTCAAAAATATTTTCTAGACTAGCCTTTGAGATAAAAGCTTGTTTAAGAATTTAAGACCTCTTTAACTAAAGTGTTTTGAATTTAAATGAGGGGGGGGGAATAAAAATAATATGCGATTTTTTTTCTTTCAGAATAGTGTATTAAAACTTTTATGTAAATAAATTGTAAAATTTTTAGATAAATAATTAATGGATTTACATGGATAAAGGGATTAAATAGATGCATAAAATTGTGATTTATTATTAATTAAAGAATTTTTCTTTTAAATGCGATTTAACAGAAATATCCGCAATATGTTTCTTTTTTCTTTATTTTATTTTCTTTCTTTATTTTTTTTTTTTTTTTACGACGGTAGCCCATTTTATTTTTTTATTTATTGAAAGTTAATTTAATTTATCTAAAATTAGGTGAGAAATATGTTTTTTTTTTTTTTATATGTATCCACATTACATTAATCATGACTTTCTAAATTCAAATAGATAAGAAACATGAATATAACACTTGGAATTCTATAATTAAAAGATTTTGGGATATAATTAGCGTAAGCTAAATAATATTACACTCTGAGACTTTTGAATTAAATTTTAATGGTGTGTAGTGTTAGGGTTAAAGCCAGTTGACTAAAAGAGGGTCCTAGACTTGAGTGGTGTACTCTCTGTAGAAAGTGTTTCTAAGTGTTACATATCCCTTTTTATTTGAGTTTTGGAGAAAACCATAGTAAACTCCGAATGTATATGTCGAGGAAAGCGATCTGGTATCGAACTTGAAAATTTCCGTCTACTAGCTTCCAGATATTTAAATTTTGATATTCCATTGATCAGAACATTGCAGAATTTTCAATTGCATTTATAAAACTATTTTTGAGATAATTTTATGCAATGTTTTCCATAGTGTTGAAATTCGGCATCATAAAAAAAAAATAAATAAGTAAAAATAAAAAAAAATATCCTAAGTTTCATTTTACATCCCATTTTAATAATGTTTGTTTTCATGTTTGAATAATGGATATTATTAAAGTTAAATTACGCATCATACGATGGATTGGGCCCCACCTGTGAAAATTTGCACGAGCCGCCACTGGTAAGCAGTCACATCGATTAAAAGGTGATCAGACTGCATTCACCAGATTTATCAGCAGCCACCTTGAGTGCATGAAATTTGAGCAGCACCAAAAAATCTACTTGCAGTAAATATTCCTCCAGTGCAGCTACTCCAGCCCACCTGCTCAGTTGTATGGATTTTTCAAGGGAGGATTTCCTGTGCAATCCGGTCATGTTCTTTGTTTTTCTGAGGGTGAATGGACTCATGGACCTTATTTAGCTCCGCTAGACCGGTAGGGCTGAGAAACAACAACACATAAGTTAAGTCAGAGAAAACAGTCACTCACATTGCTACTCACTGGCAATTTAGTGTGCTCCCGAAATATGCTAAATTAAGTGCCTACCTAAACTAAATCTTATTTATAGAATTTTAATTTGGTATATCATAACAGAAATTTAACATTACTTTACTGCAGGTCATGAATCAAGCTGTAAATATGGGTAGAGTATGAGGCTCAGGTTTAGCCAGCATGCACATATATAAATATACTTTTCACCAGGGGTGCAGAAAATGTTCAAACCTCGGAAATTTCCCCCAAACACAATGTAAATTTCCCTCAATAATGCAAAAATCTACTTTGCTATACAAAGTCATTTGTTCTATGTAATAAATCTTTAAGGGAACAAGTATACAGTGTAACATAAAAATATCGCTGTTAGTGTATATTATAAGCACATCAAAGTAGCAAATTTTGTTATTTTTGATTTACATTTTTATTTTCTCTTAAAATATTCAAAATTTCCCCAGTCAGTTTAAATTTCCCCCGAACCTCGTTCGGGCGACATATTCTGCACCCTGCTTTTCACCTCGAAATTCTGAAGAAAATTGTAATAACTGCATCATCTATTAATACATTGCAGAACAAATTGTTCAAAATTATTCCTTTAACTAAAATGTTATGATTTTAAACTAGATCTTTGAAGATATACAGTTGAGGATCTATAATCTGCATACCCATAATTTGCAATTATCTATAATCCGCACTCCCTTTGCAAATGTAAACAAAAGATTTTGCAGTAACAAAAATCTAACATTTTGGATGTATTGAATAATATTCAATAGTGATCAAATAAAACACATGCAAGTGCAGTTTCCTAACTCCTGTCAGTAATGGCATTGCTTATTGGTTGAAAAGAATGGCATCATATGTGTTGGTGGGATTGCATATTTTCACAGATGTTTAAAGACCATTAGCGAAAATGTTCTTTTTAGGGTGGTATTTCAAAAATACACAAAACTATTTAAAGAAAAATTTATACCAGCATTTGTTTTGAGGACAAGATCTACAATTCAGTCATTAAAAACTGCATAAAACTAATCGCATTGCAAGTATCTGGCTGCATACTGCTAATCACAGTCCAGAAGCAGTTTTTTTTTTTTTAATAAATTACTCATTTAAGGGTTTAAACTATACATTACTTCTATTTCATTAAATAAATTTTATTGTTTTATATATTTATTATCTTCATTACAGTTTATAAAAACAAACAATTCTAATTCCAGCTTCATTAAATAAAGTTTATTGTTTTATGTACATTATACTAATTCATATAGCGAGGAAATGGCATCTTTGATCTATAATTTGCAAAAATCTATAATCTGCAAGAGTTCTAGAAAGAAGGTCGTGCGGATTAAAGATGTTTAAGTGTATATAACAGAAAAAAAAATATCTGAGAAATATGCATTAAAATGTAAAAATAAACGATATAGTTTAAAATAAGGTGCCTCCTGTTTTTTACAGGAGAGTTGGAAAGTATGCCCAAAACTATTTTAAGAATAGAAAGTATGCTATTTTATCTAAATAATGATTGATATCGATATATTATCAGTTTGTCATCCGAATTATAAGCACTAATGTAAAAATGAATATGATCGTAAAATCTGATTTCGTAGCATCTTATATATATATATATATATATATATTTTTTTTTTTTTTTAATAATGAACTTTGATTTAATCAATTGTTAAACAATACTTTTAAAAAATAGTTGTCCTCAAAATATAGGACGCTATGACACATGCAAAATGAATATAAAATGAAAACTCTTGTACTATTTATACTTTTTGCATCAGTTTTGACAAAGCAGAATGAAATAAAACGAAAGCGAACTGACATATTCATGTTCTGCTGCACAGACAAAGACATGACATATTACCGGTATGTAAGTGATAATTAAATGAGAAAATACTATAGATACAATAATAATAATAAAAAAAAGCATCCATACCTGCTAAATAATACCTTGTTTATATATAATATCGAAAATGGAGTGATTTCTATTGTTCGCAACAGTCAAAGCTATATTCTTTCAAGTTTCGGATCGGAGCATTAGACGAACAACAGCAACAACAACAGCGGTAGCAGTGCAGTTACAGTGATCCATGAAGCAGAAAGGAGGAGGATTGGGGAATACGCGGGAAAATGGACCAAAAACTTTAGTTAAACAACTGGTCACTACGCGGCGCAAAGATCAGCCGGTATAGCAGATTAGCATTGAAAGCTCATGTAAACAAGTGCTTTTTCATGAAATTTAAATAATTTAAGTTATCTATTTAAAAAAATATGACCCGAAATTGTTATGCCCCTGGTTGTGACAGTGGATATCCATAAACAAGAAAAAGAAATGCTGCATTAGGAAAGAAAAATTCAAGTTCATTTTCTGCACCTACGGTAAGTTAAGACTATATTATTTCATATTTAAATAAGTATTTTGCGATATATAACTCATATTTTAAGTGCTGTAAAGTCTATTATATATGTTAATAAACACACTTATTAGTTTTTACAGCCCAATATGTTTTTTTATTTTCATAAAACAAGACTGAAAAGCTATCCTATCCTAGCACCTGTTTCTGTATGATTGCCTAACTCGTTTTCTGTTCTGTATTCTGTATTTTTTTTTTTTTTTTTTTTTTTCTTCGGCGACAGGAATAATCGTTAAATTTTTATTTATAAAATCAAAGTTAAAGGCATGCATCTTGTAAGAGAGTGTGTTTGTCGTCGAAAGTGTTAGGCATATGTCAGAAGTGAGCAGAGCTACATAAATTCTAAGGTAGGCATACTATTGTAACAATCGCAGCTATCGTACGTAGATCACAAGTCGGATCGTAGTCGTAATTTTGATAGAAATGTAACGCCATCGGCACATTGGATCGTAAAGTTGTGATTGTTGTCATAAAAATTTGCGACTGCCTGCGCTCTCCCGTAAGCTCTCACAAGTAAGATGGCGGATATTAGGGTTGATCAATGAGAAATAAAATATTTGTTTATTTTTGTGTGTGGCATGTTATTATTGATACAGAAAATTAAATTAATAACCTTTGTATAATTTAAAAATGACAAGATTTACTTCATTAAACATGATAAATCGTACACGAAAATGAACAATATTGTTCATTTATGATTCATTATTTTAAAAATCGCAATACATTGCATAATAATGCGAGATGAACAGAATATTTCTGATTTTCTATAACAATTATTATTATTATTATTAACTTTATGTATATTATTTTGTATTGTTTGTTCCTTTTTTAAAAAAGTCAAACTATATTTTTATACTAATCGTGCTGAATGTGTTAAGCACTCCTTAAATATCATTCACAGGTATAAATGAATTCTTTTAATAATATATATATGATATACTTATTATTAATAAGTCTTCCCTCGCCATTCTTTCTGCAGACAAGTAGGAATTTTCAGTGATTTTGCATGTTAAGTAGTTTAACCCCTCATTTATCACAGAAGTCATTACAGTGGCGCACCCAGAATTTCTGACTGGAGGGGGCTTAAGAATAATTGGGTCCTACAGTACAGTAATATGTTTATGGCCATATACGCAGCAACGGCGGCTCGTGAACCGAAAATAGGTGAAGAGCTGAGAAATAACATTTAAGTAGTTTTAATGCATAATTTTAACTAAAAATACTCATTTTATTTAAATGTAAATTTATACTCTATAAATGAATACAGTGTAAAATATTAGGTGGAATGGCTCTTCACCCATTTTCGGTCCACGAGCCGCCGCTGGTACGCAGACATATGTATAGTAAAGAATCTGTTTTAAATGTTTCTTTTGAATTAAATAAACGAATGAATGAAACTGAATTTAAGTTGAATAGCACAATCGTGGAATTTATCTCCTTATATAACATGTTAAGTTACAGTAGTTCGGTCTGTTGGGGTTGAAACTGAACTTGCGAACGTAAAGTTGTAGCTTCAACTATGATCAAAAACTGTCTACGATCAAAATCTTCTAGGTCCATCTATGATCAAATGAATATGACAAGCTGGTGAACATAAAATTTACTCGAAATGAAATGCCCCCACCCAAATATTTCCATTGAAAATAAAATTTGATCAATTTTAATATCCTTTTGCGATGCTTTATTTGTATATGCAGTAACACTTAAGTAATTAAGAAATCTTAATAATTATAGCCAAATAAAAGCTACAGTTGCTATAAGTATGAATTAGAATAGAATTTCAGTGTAAATTTTTACATGGCTATTTTCATTTACTTATCTGGAGTGTGGGGCGATGCTCCTTCAAGGTTCGATTAACAGAAACAAGTCGGATGTGTAGTCTTCGTGGGGGGTAAGCCAACACAGCAAGCAGGGGGCAGAACCTCTTAATATCCTAAAACATTAATTCTAATGTATAATATATCAATACAAAAAACCCTTAACGGGTTAAAAGTTTGTGACGCAGCATTGTACTTTATGGCTATAAGAATTAGAAATACGGGTCTTAAAAATAATGATATCAAATTTTCAGTGACGCTTTGATATTAATTAAATTATACATAGATTTTCTTATTTGAATTTGCTTTTTCCTTTTATTTATATTTACAATGTAAACGTTATTTTCAACATAAAATAATATATAGCATTTACTCATTGATACCTTTCCATTCACATCTCTTATACTATGAAAGCATGTGTTTTAAAAGAAATTATATGAAATTCCAGTAACGCAGTGGTGTTACATTAAGTGATTTGTTTTTAAATTTCTCTGCAATTATTTTGTTTTGCATATTAAAGTATATGTGCACATTGAAATATTGCTTTTAATTTTCAAATACGCTGTCAAATATATCACTTTCATTAAGCTTATATTATGTACTGAAATATATTTATTTCAATGAATTATTCTATCTTTTGCGTCACGCCATCCAAAACTGAAAAAAATTTCACAGTTTTTTTCTTTGCATCACGATATTTATTTGCATGCATTTTCAATTTATTTGGATGAAATGACACAAAGTAAACATTTCCATATATTTTACTTACAGTTTTGGATGGCGTGACGCAAAAGATAGAATAATTCATTGAAATAAATATATTTCAGTACATAATATAAGCTTAATGAAAGTGATATATTTGACAGCGTATTTGAAAATTAAAAGCAATATTTCAATGTGCACATATACTTTAATATGCAAAACAAAATAATTGCAGAGAAATTTAAAAACAAATCACTTAATGTAACACCACTGCGTTACTGGAATTTCATATAATTTCTTTTAAAACACATGCTTTCATAGTATAAGAGATGTGAATGGAAAGGTATCAATGAGTAAATGCTATATATTATTTTATGTTGAAAATAACGTTTACATTGTAAATATAAATAAAAGGAAAAAGCAAATTCAAATAAGAAAATCTATGTATAATTTAATTAATATCAAAGCGTCACTGAAAATTTGATATCATTATTTTTAAGACCCGTATTTCTAATTCTTATAGCCATAAAGTACAATGCTGCGTCACAAACTTTTAACCCGTTAAGGGTTTTTTGTATTGATATCATTACTTTTTAGGGGTTAATGATCAAAACGCAAAAGTAAAGGAGCATGGTAATAACACTGTATTAAAAGTGTTGTTTTATAGGTCACACTCGAACAAAATAACAAACTAAATAAAATTTCAAAATTTTATAAAAAGTGATAAAAAAGATGGACACATGCAACATTACAAAGGCATAATATAGTACATTTTAAAAATGACAAAAATTTCTTATTTATATTTATTTCTTATTATAATGTTTTAGGTATAGATTTGATTTAAAAGAGAAAAATAAATAATAATAGAAAAATCTTTAAAAAGTGAAAATTTTATACTGGTAAATATTTAAGTAGTATAGTTTGTTATGAATTTAATTTAAAAAAAATCTTAATCTATTCAAAATTTTATTATAGCTTAACATTTTGTAATTTATATATTATATATATACTAGAAACTTAATGAGCAAATTAATTATTTTCAAATTCTGTTTTAAGAATTTTTTCAATCTGTAGTTTAAGTGATTTATCACCTAATTTTGAAAAAATTACAAATATTTGCATATGATTATCATATTATTTGTCATTTTTATGAAAATAAAGGAAAAATTTTTTGTTGTTGCAATCACCTTTTAAAATAGAACCAATTTTGAAAGTTAACAACGTATCAGCATGAAAACAATGTAAATACAAAGAATATTTTTGATAAACAAATGTCATATAAAATACAAGTACCTAAATAAATAACTCATTTAATATATATATATATTTAAAAAAAAAAATATTTTTTATTTTATTTTTTGTGTTTATTTTTGACGCTCCCCGATAGATGGAGCCAAAACGATTATTTGATATTCCGTATTTCAGATGGAAGAGAAGAAATTCATCCGCGAAACTGCCGCATCACGGTATTTTCGGAGTAAAAAATAGTTCGATTTTTAAACTGAGTTATAAAAAAAACAAGAGTTTTCCTAGGAAAAAGGGAGATGTCAGGCACATCAGATAAAAGCGATTAATATCATATATCAATTAAACTAAATTCGCTCGAGCCATATTCGAGAAAAATTTGTCCCTTACATACGCCGTCCATTTACAACTTAAATGAGCCAATTCATATCTCGAAATATATTGCACGCAGAAATGTAGGGATTTCAGGGTAGGATCGGACAGAAGGTGAAAGTCTATTTTGAAAATATCAGAACATAACCTCCCATATTTCCTGAGATATTAAGTGTCGGCTTTCAGCGGTTACTTTGATCTTTAAATTCGTGTATATATAAGTGTCGCAGTTTCGTTCGTTTTTCCGTTTCCGCTGAGTGTCGTGGCGTTCGTTTGTTTTTGCGCTTGCGTCACTAGAAAAACTGCCGTTTTTCATGATTACTTAGAATAGTTTGTTCAGTTAGTAAATATTTCAAGCGTTACCTTTCTGAGTAATATCATTACAGGATATTGTATTTCAATAATATAATATATATATATTTATGAAATTTGAATTTTTATAACAGGCAAAAATTGTATTATCCAAGAACGGAGCTTAGATCTCAGTGACATCAGAAGCAAAAATGAAAATTGTGCTTGGACCCTACTGTATTTTCTACGTACTGTGATAAAGAAATAAGTGACCCCATCCTCCCAAGCATCTGTAAAATATCTCAACATATTGTTGATATTTTCCTATTTTGAACAATAAATTAGGCCTTTTGGCATTACTCTAAATCGGTATATTTTTAGAAAAATAATTTTACGCATTTGTGTTCAAATCAACTAAATTTTATCTTCAGCAATTGATGCGAAATTTCACTAGCATCTATTTGTACTAGCAGCACTTAAAGGGTTTGACACGAATATGCAAAGCCCATTTTTAATTTAAAATTTAGTTTTAGAGGAGCGACTAAGAGCAGGGCTAATTTTTATTTCATATCAAACGAGAATTTTCACTTACGCAATTTCGTGATAACAGTATATGCTTTAGGACCTTAGAAGCCCATCCCTAAAAACTGCAACTTCTTTTAACTAAAAATCAAAGAGCTAGTTCATTGTTTTTGTGTTTGACAGTAAGGATTTCAAAAACGCCTAATATTTAATGTATAATTTATAAACTATTTTTGCTTACAATATCTGTGTTTGAGTAATATTTTTTTTTTTTTTCATGCACATCTGAATTTTTTTACTATGTCAGCTGGTTCTTAAGGGGGCTTGAGCCCCCTAAGCCCCCTCCGTGGGTGCGCCACTGAGTCATTAAGTAATATAAAGCAGCTTGATACAACTACAAACCTAAATTCTAAACTGATTTTCATCAAAATTATTAAATTGTACAGTTAAAATCATTATTATAAAAAAGAAAAACTATATATGTGGTGAATTAATTTTGTATCTAAAATTAAATTATGAGATAGTTACTTCATTCGACGTCATGATGAAATTTAACCTATAGGAGTCTTAATTTAGCCTACAAATAAAGCACTATAGCCAACCATAGCGCACCTTTCCCCCACACACAAAGGGAAACTCCGCCTCGTTCTAGTCGTCAATTTTTTTTATTCACAAAATTTGTATACAGTCATTTATTTATAAGATTATTGTAACTCCTACATTCTGAGATATTTTAACTCCTACAATATTTTAAGCATTAAAATTCAGAAATATTCTTTAACCCTTTCAGGGGCGGTGGCTAGAGGGTCTATCCACCTACTTTAGAAATTTTTCTCTAAGTGTGCAGTGGCTACTTTTTTTATCTACTTTTATGAAAAGTTAATGTGTACTTCTAAAATTGAAATAGTGATGGCAGAACTACAATAACTTTAAGCAGGATGTGCCTGTGACTTTTTTAAATGGACAGGTTGCGGGAAAATTTTTTGAAATTGTTTTTATATATTTTTATGAAAAATAATTTTTTATTCAAAAGTATTTGGTAGTGTAAATATACTGTAATGCACCTTTTAAATACAACAGATTTACATATTATCTTAGATCATTAATTTTAGTTTGATTTTTAGGAGCATCTTTTAGGTGGATAGACACAGTGGCTAGAACGCCTAGCCACCACCCACAAAAAAATCCCCACATGCTGAATTTTTTTCTTCATCAAATATGACTTGTAGGGGATGTTTACTTTATGATGTATATATATTTAAAAGGAAATTCAATCATTTTTACTTAGTGCCCCTGAAAGGGTTAAAGCTTCAACTTTCCAAATTTAGGTGTAGTATATACATTACATATGTTTACTTTATTTTTTTATTGAATTGACACATTTATGTTTAATAGTTTTAATATAAGTAATGATTTAAAAACATGGGATAATTTGGGTATACATTGCATTTTATTATTTAGGGAATGAAAAATAATCATTTTATACACCTGCATCATCGTTACCTAAGGTTGTATTTTGTATATGCTGAAAATATGTTTGCAACACTGATATTGACAAAAGTTTTGTTTTCTAAAGATAGCAATGTAAACATATCCATATATTATTAATTTAAATTAAGGTGTACAGATTCAAATTCATAATTTGAGATAAAAATGTTTCCACCACTTGTGCAAAGTAGCTTTTGAATTGGTTTTTATAATCATTTTCATTCAATTTTGTGTCCTCTAAAACGAACTCTTTTTCAAAATTGAATGTCTTCTATTTTCTTATAAAATAACAGACATTGCATATTTTTTCCTTTTTTACCAATAAAAAATTCTGGTCACCTTATACGTAAAAAATAGAGTAAGTTAATCATATTTTATGGCGAGTACCTATTTTTTTTTTTCAGCGAGTGTAATCTAATTTGAAATTTTGGTCCCTGATACTGCTATTCCACTTAAATTTTAAAACGTTTTATTAAGAAAGGTGCTACATTGAGTAAGAAAATGTTACATTTTTTATTTCTAATTAAATCTTCATGTAATGCAGAGTTAAATGAACGCTTTGCTTAGTAGAGGATCTAATAATATCTAATGTGTTTAAAGTTTGAGTTATTTTTGTTAATATTTCTGGGTTATTCTTTTATAGATAAAATAATTTATTGTGCTTTAAGCTACATTGGAATTAAAAGTTTTGTAATCCAGCTATCACACTGTTTCAATTAATTAATTAATTGCTTAATTTAAGATTTTAAATAGTGTTTTTTTTTTTTCACAATTAAAGGAGAGGGGGATAGGAAGAGATGAATTTTCTTGCGGTTAATTAAGATTTTTTTTTTTTTTTTTTTTTTTTACTCGTTGCATTGGAATTTTAAAAGACAACTTGTTGTTATAATACACTTTTACAGGAAAAAAAAAAGTCAAATAAATTTGGGTTTTGCTTTGTATAGATGGCACGCATACTTTTGATTTAATTATTGGTGAATTGATTCACAAGAGTTGTTTTTCACTTTTAAGATTTTGAACTTTGTGTATAAAATGCTTTTTTCTTTCGGGGGGGGGGGGGATTAACACTGCTCTCAAAAAAAAAAAAAAAAAAAAAAAAAAAAAATCAAGATCTGATACCATTCTTGCTCATTCTTATGTGAAATAACCTCCTGAATCCGAATACGACTCCCATTTTGCCTAGTCACCCACCTTTTTCTACATGCACCACCCACCTCCCTGAATTTCTTTCCCTGTTCAATAATTTTATGACCATGAATTTGATTTGAAGAATAAAAAATGATTAATTTAACACCTAAAAACAAAAAATATATAAAGTTAAAAAATAACATTAATAACAAATTTAAAAAATATAAGATATGTAATGCATAATATCAGTTTCCTCCCGAAAAATTTTCCCTTGTAGCAAATGTCAATGTTTTAGAACTTTCCAACTCTGTAGCCCCTCAGAAGATATTTAACAGTTAAAATAATCCTCTCCCCTCCTAGAAATCAAATTCATAGTCATAAAATCACCGAAAAATGATTTAAAAAAAAAATAGGGGCCATTCCTAAAAAACGGGGGGTGATAGGGCAAAATGGGCATCATATTCGGATTCAGGAGGTCATTTTACATAAGAATATGCTGAAATGGTGTTAGAGCAATTTTCATGCCAAGCAGTGTAATGGAACTAGTTGTTTTTGTTTAAAAATGCATCATCAATGCATTGTCTTTTTCTGCATCACAATCGCATCTTTTGCACCATAATATTTTCATACTTTAGAATCCAAGTGGCTTCAAAAACTTAAGAATGACACATAATCCTTTAATTTAAGTGTTATAATTGCCATTTGGTACTTTCATATTAATCACATGCTGGCAATTTATACTTTAATATTAATATTAACTTGGCTCGTGAAATACGGTCGCCTGGTTACCATAGCCAGCCAGTATATTTTAACTGGCGATTATGTTTTCAACTTTGAAACTTAATTAAAAAAAAAAATATTTTGATGAAAAAATTGGTTCTAGAATCGGGCTCTGATTCCACTCACGATATATAGTCCAGTCAATAGGTATGTAAAAAAGGGCTTACCTAGCAAAAGGTGGGGTAGAAGATTTTTCTTTTTTAATTTGTACATATTAGTGTCAATATGAAAAAAACGAGTTATCCAACATGATCGACCCCGGGAGAATTTTTGTCGGCTGAAAAACCTCGAAAATTTACTACTTTTTTAGCTTTTTTTAAAATATCTCAGAAATGGCTAAATTTAGCGATATTTTTCTATTATAAAGTTTAAAGAAGATTAAATTTCCTACAATTTTCTTCATTACAACTTTTATGTAGTACTAATAGCAAGCGTGTTACAGCCTTTTGAAAGTCGGCATTTTTTCTCAAGCTAATAAAATACAACTCAAAGAAATGGGTCGGTGCATGAATGTTTATTAGAAAATGGAAAGAAAAGAAGGGACATATTCAGATGTCTGACCTTAGCAAATGACATCTGCTTCGTAGTAAAGAAGGTATATATAAAAAAAAACCTCCCCTCCCCCCCTTCACACAAAAATCTCTCCCTCTTCTCCCGCCTCTTCTCATCCTATAGTACGCTGCCTCGGCTAAACATCTATCTATGTTATTCAGTTCAGTTTGAACGTGCAAACGCACTGTTTCACCCCGTGAGCGTTTTCTATTACAATAACTGGAGTGTTTGTTTTATTTTCAAAATCAGTTTGAATAAAGGTGAAGTAAAGATTCTGAAGGAGAAAGGTATTCAAAAAATCTGTAAAAGTGCAATGCAAAACGTCAAAATGAAGAACATTAGTGTTTTTTGAAGAACCTAAAACAAGTAAGAATTCACAATGCCTGTCACGAACGATACATCAATGAGCGAATTATTGCAACATATGTACGGCGTCATACAACTGGTAATGGAGCTGGTCCAAACTGTGCGGCTCCATATCTTCCATCAAGAACTGAAGGTTTCAGTTTTAAAGATCAGTGTTTCTTGTGTGGAGAGGGGATACTTGAAGATTTCTTTAAAAAACAGGAATGACTTCCTGAGGAAGAAAGAAATTTTATCCACCATGCTATGAAACTGGGTGTGAAGGAAACAATTGTAAATGGTGCCGAAAATCGTGGGGATGAGAGAAGAAAAAAAGTACTTGAATGCATCGGAAATGTAAAAGGTTTAATTGCTATAAATGCTGGGTATCACAGGTTTTGTCATCAAAAACTGCATTGGAAGCCTAAAAGTGAGATGAAACGAGGATACTACCCTGCAATGAACACTGATGAGGCAATGGAATCAATTTACTCCTACCCTGAAAACGACTAGGAGGAGTGCCAGTCTCATAAAGTATTTGATTAATAAAATAGAGGGTGATTTTTGTCCTGGCATCAGAACGGTTACATCACGCCTTTGCAAAAAATACGGTGAAGATGTTTTAATAGCCGAAACTGCCAACAAGAAAGCAGTTTGCTTCCACAATGTTGGCTGTAAAATACTCAGTGGAACTGGTATAGTAACAAGGACTCTGATCTTCAACAGGAAAATGTCATACTAATTTCATCACTGGACGAGGCTGAAGAAGATGATAAGCTATTCTAAGAGCTTTTATAATTACTGCAAGACGGAGAAGAACAATTTGAGGATGACACACATCCCTTCTACCTCTGATGACTATTGAAATTTAAGAACCCGGGCTTTCAAAATAACCACGAAGAAAATAAACATGTATATTATACATTAATGTACGTTTCTTTATTTGTTTCAAGGCTAAATGAATCTCCCTATAATTTACATATAAAGTTAAATTTCTACAATTTACTTTTGTAATTATTTGCTATTGTTCTTCAAACAAGTTTGCCTATTTATGAAGTTCATTTAAAATTAAGATTGTATATTGTTATTATCATCAATTTTATTAGCACCCTAATATTTATTCATTTACATTTATGTACAAATATTTTTTATTTTATTTATTTTTCTTTGTATGTGTTTGTGTGTGTATTATGTGTTGCAGTGATAGAATACAATACATTGGCAGTTACTGAAGTCTGATGATGACTACTGGTGATAGGCCAGAATCGTCAGTGCGTGGCCGGGGGGAAGTTGGTAAAAAGGGGAAGGGAAAAATTAAAAGGGTGCAGATTTGTTATCTGTCGTCCTTAGTGAAAAAAAAAAAAAAAGATGATCGCCAATTTATCTGGTGAACATATTTAATTCCTTTCAAAAATCCCGATTATTTTAACAAGGTATATGTTAAGAGAACAATCAAGAATATAAAAAAGTATTTCTTACAATATATATTATAAAAAAATACATCTGGCGTGTATATTTCTGTATTACGTTTTTGATCACCAAATCCAAAAATTCCAAGTACGACAGATATCACAGCTATACCATTAAAAGTTGTTAAGCTTTCTCTAAATAAAGCTTCTAATTCTAATAATTACTGTGCATTATTTATAAGGAGAAATGCGCTTTTTTTATGAAGTTGAGAAAACTGTTTATTTTCGCGAAGCTGTTACGCGCTTGCTATTAGTACTACAAAAAAAGGGTAATGATGGAAATTGTAGGAAATTTAATCCTCTTTAAACATTACAATAGAAAAATATCGCTAAATTCAGCCATTTCTGAGATATTTCGAAAAAAGCCAAGAAACTAGTAAATTTTCAAGGTTTTTCAGCTGACAAAAATTCTCCCGGGGACGACCATGTTGGATAACTCGTTTTTTGCATATTAGTACTAATATGTACAAATTAAAAAAATAAAATCTTCTACCCCACCTTTTGCAAGGTACAATGTATTTATTGACTGGACTAATAAGCAAACTCTCAGCGTTTTCATTCTTGCTTCTCTTACAACGTTTTGAGACAACATGTTAAATCAATACACTATTAGAGAATTTACACCACTTTTCTCCATATATGTTTTACAACTTGGTGTTAAATTGCTGCACCGTTTTAGGGAGTTGGTCTACACGCTCCTCGTTTGCATGTGCTTTGCGACCAGGTGCTGAATCATTGTGCTGGTGTAATGATATATTGATACTGATAGTGTATTAATTTAGTGAAATTAATAAAACTGTTATTTGTATAACTTAAATAGTTATATTACTGTTATTAATAAACTCATTATTTAAATGTATTTCAAGTTAAAACATCTAATATAATTTACGACATTTCGCTTAAAAAAAGAAAATTGGAAAAATGCTTACAAATAGAAATACTATATATGACATGATATCACTTTCTACAAAGTACTGTCAGTGCGACGTCAAACTGACTCTAAAAAAAACAGATGCTATCTTTTATTGCCGAAACGTCAGTGGAGGCCCTCTGTTGAGACTCAAAACGGTTTTGGGCTCTGTCTGTCTGTCTGTCTGTCGCGCGATAGCGGCCGCAAAAATAGCGCTATTGACTTGAAATTTGGTACACATGTTCATGAGCCCCACGAAATCAGCTGTATAGTTTTTGGTATGTATTCCATTTCTACTTCGTATACAGGGACACGCCAAAGTTTTTCTTATCATTACGGCCAATGGGAGGAATTTGTATGTATCGCGATAGCGGCCACAAAAATCACGCTATTGACTTGCAATTTGGTACACATGTTCATGTGCCCCACGAAATCAGCTGTATAGTTTTGGGTGTGTATTCCATTTGTAATTCGTGTACAGGGACACGCCAAAGTTTTTCTTATTATTACGGTCTATGGGAGGAATTTGTATGTACCGTGATAGCAGCCACAAAAATCAGGCTTTCGACTTGCAATTTGGTACACATGGTCATGCGCCCAACGGAATCAGCTGTATAGTTTTAGGTGTGCATTCCATTTGTAGTTCGTGTACAGGGTCACGCCAAATAGTTCGATCATTACGGCCTATGGGAAGAATCTATATGTACCGCGATAGCCACCGCAAAAATCAAACTATTGACTTCCAATTTTTTCCGAAACGTCAATGGAGGCCCTCCGTTGAGACTCAAAAGGATTTTGGGTTCCGTCGGTCCGTCCGTCCGTCTGTCTGTCTGTCGTGCGATAGCGGCCGCAAAAATCACGCTACTGACTTGAAATTTGGTACACATGTTCATGAGCCCCACGAAATCAGCTGTATAGTTTTTGGTATGTATTCCATTTCTACTTCGTACACAGGGACACGCCAAAGTTTTTCTTATCATTACGGCCTATGGGAAGAATTTGTATGTACCGCGATAGCGGTCCCAAAAATAACGCTATTGACTTGCATGTTGGTACACATATTCATGAGCCCAACGGAATTAGCTGTATAGTGTTAGGTGTGTATTTCATTTGTCGTTCGTGTACAGGGACACGCCAAAATTTTTCTTATCCTTACGGCCTATGGGAAGAATTTGTATGTACCGCAATAGCGACCGAAAAAATCCTTCGATTGACTTGCAAATTGGCGCACACGTTCCAGCTTTGCATATAAGTAGCTGTATAATTTTTATTGCTATATTTTTTATAAACTGTGTACAGGGACACGCAAAAATTCTTAACATTAAGGCGTATGGGGGTGAATTTCGTTTAAACGCATTTTAATATCATTACTTTGCAATGAA
This sequence comes from Salticus scenicus, assembly GCA_963930645.1. Lineage (NCBI taxonomy): Eukaryota > Metazoa > Arthropoda > Arachnida > Araneae > Salticidae > Salticus > Salticus scenicus. Next base: position 146,514,371 of record OZ005657.1, on the reverse strand, counting down.
GAAAATGAAATTAGAGTACGTGAGTAAGATGCTTAAACTTATGTTGTTTGAAGAAAATATGTGCTCTTAAGCTTTCTAATTAATGTACAGGACCTTACAAAAGTGTTCTGACAATGTCACTTAGTCATCCAAACGATGTTAAATTTGGAACAATTATTAATTTTAAACGCAAAATAAGCTGAATAGTTTTTACTGGTGTATACAATGTTTATGGTTCGTTTACAAAGACACACGAAAGAATTTCGTAACATTAGACCCTATGGACAAATTTTTAATTTAAGCGCGCACTTTAATGCGTTTATGCTGAATTGAACTTAATAAAGTTAACATACATTATAAAGTTGCTTAAAATCATGTATAGACTAAATAATTTATGGGACCAGACAAAATAATTCCGAGTATGTACTGTAATCATCCAAATGATGTCAAATTAGTTCGAAAAATTAATGAGTTATAATTAATTAGGTTTATTCTTATTATTGGCTTTTATAATGACTGTGGCTACTTTTCCGGGATACATAAAGGAATTTCGTACTATTACGGTCTATAGTCGGTATTTCTTAAAAGTGTATTTTAACATGGTTACACCCCATCAAATATAATAAAATTTTATTAGAATTTTAAAAGCATGTTTTCCTGTTGAAAATTGTGGGCATAGAATTGATAATTAGTTTAAAGGTTACGCAAAATATTTCCGATATGCTATGTATTTTTTTTTTTTTTTTTTTGTATGAAATTTGATATTTATGAATTTCAGGGAAATAATACAAAACCGTCGTTTATTAAGAATACATATTGTTGCGTACTTGGGGGTAAGTTGTCCGAGAATGAAAGGCGAAACTTACAAAAATTTAGTGAATTATTCATAGAAAATTCCAGAAAAATACAGGTCTATAAACCAAGTATCAGCTTCAATTCAACCAGTAAACATAGCTTAAACAACAGCCGTTAACAGCAAAACAACAGTACAAACTGTTTATCAATAACACATAAAGCAAGTCTCATTCAAAGAGGCTCAAAGCAAAGCAAGCATTTGACGAAACTGACACAGATCTGAGATTGGCCGCTTTGGCTAAAAAAAATGCTCCTTTTATACTATTCTATCGAACACAGACTGTTCTGGAAAATTCTCGTATCTCATCAGCCAATGAGATTAGAGCTTCCATATTTGGTATATCCCTAATAAGAATTTTCTCGCCAAGGTCGCCAAAAAAATCGCCAAGGAGGGAAACAGTCGCCAAATTTGGCGCCAAGTCCTTTTCTTCCCTTATTGGAGTTTTTCAATGGGTTTTTAAAGGAAAATTAGGCTATTTTAACGCTAAAACGATTAGAAATGCACAAAATTAGCATTTTCTCGACTTACTAAGCCTCTGAAAAAATTTATGCAAAAATAAATGCAATTATTTACAATTCCATAACACTTTATATGATATACAAATAGGTATACAAAGAGAGATAGAGCGGGGGGTTGAGGGGGGCTGCCGCCCCCCTCAGGAATGTATCTGATTATGGTAATAAGTCGATCGAATCAATATATACTATTATATAATAAGGAATAAATAAAAATGACCTATTGAAAAATGTCTGATGCAAATAGGACGTTGAGGCTCCTGATCTGCAGATCCACTAGTTTTCTATTTCGTTTAATACTAAGACTACATGTTAGCTGACACGCCAGGCGTTGCCCGGGCCCATGATATAACCTTAAATTTGTATGATTTTATAGTTTTAACTCTATTTTGTTTGAATTTCTATTTTTAAATAAAAATAACATGAAAAAATTCCCAAAAATTAACGTGGTACCGAACGAACCCGATTGGCGTTTCCCGGGCCAGAGATGCAAAAAAAACCCGAGAATTTAAAACCAAGGGAAAAAAACCGGAAAATTTGGGCAAAAACTTGGGAACTTTGGGAATTTTGCGGGGAAAAACCAAATTAGAAATCTCTAAAGCATATAATAAGTTGTTTACTTAATATAAATTCCAATTTTAAGGACTTTGATATACTAATAAGCTTATAACATTATTTTATCATTTTATTTTCAGTTTATCAGAACTGCAGCCAAATCATAATTTGAAAAGAAACTTAAGCTTTCTTTATTAAATTAGCACTTAAGATAAATGCATCGGTACAATGTTGGATACAATTTCCATATTATACAAGCTGAAGAATTAAGGAAAGCAATGTACACAATCCTGTAATAGTTTGAGAAGAGAAATAATTAAGATTTGAAAACTTCTTTAAAAATTTCTATTTTTAAAGAATTATTTAAAATAATGAAGTGGTTTTTAAAAAGAAGGGATGACATTTTATGCAATTACTTACAGTGGTATATTTTCTTTTACAAGTTATTTTCATAAACATTTCTAATTAGAGTTTGTAAAAAATTGATGTTAAATTTCCTGCAATGAAAATTTATACACATATTGTTTTTCTGATTTTTATGCATTTAAAAAAAAAAAAACAAAAAAAAAGTTTCTGCATTTCAAACATAACAAGTGGGGAAAATTTTCGAATTACTTATATATTTCTCTAAAACAGATTAAATTTAAGAATTCTTCTTATTATTATTATTCTTATTATTTGTAATTGAAAAAAAAAAAAAAAAAAGAAGAAGAAAAAAAGAAACAATTTAAAAATTATTAGGTAACAAACTAATTTCTTAAATACTTCATTTGAGTTTAATGAAATATAAATTTAGTTGGGTTTGTTATTGTTTCCTAAAATTTTTGTTTGTTTGATATAGTGTACGAAATTTTCTTTTACATATATTTATTTATTTATTTTGGCTTAAAGACATACTTATCACATAAAAATGCATTTTAATATAATATCTACAAAATCTCGTGAAATATAAACAAAATCTAGCTGTAATATGGACATATCGGATTTCGTTCTTTGACCTAATTAGGTGAATTTGTGTTGACGGTTCTTTCTTTAATATCAATGCTCTATATACTTTTTAATAACAAACGTTAAACTTAAAAATTAACTTTTTGAAACACTAATGAGTAGAATAATAGCTGTAGTGATTATATAATTATATATATATATTAGATGACAGATGTAAAACAAAGACATTAATTGCAGAATTTACCGATTCAAATTTTGAAAAGCTGCTTTTTGATGTAAGATTGCAAGGAAATATTTTTAAGTACCTTGCTTTAAACAACTTAAAAAATAAATTTTAAAATTATTTACTGACACTTAGTTTGTATTGGAAAAATTAGACTAACCCCTCTCCCTCTCTTTCTCATTTCATGCAGCACTTATGAAAAAAAAAAATACATAAATAAAAAAGAAGATATTTTCTCTATAAATTAAAAAAAAAGTTACTGTCACTGGCGTCAATTTTTTTTTTGTCTGCGACAGCATCTTCTAACGGAGGGCAGGGTCATTCGCGTCATGAGAGGTATCAATGTGCTCCGAGTACTCCAAGGAAGACATTTCAGCCGCTTAGAAATTGCTATCATTTTAATTAAAGAAGTTATTTACTGAAAACGAGAAGTTTATGAAGGTACTCTATTTGCCATTTTGAAAAAAGTTTCTCCCAGTGACGTTGTTCTTCCGTCATGAAGTCATTTTACAGAAGAAAATTAAAATATGATCCATGGTTGTACGTAGGTAGGTAGGTTGGTTGGATTTAACGTCGCACCAATACTGCGCTATGGGTAATTGGCGACGGTCTGGGACGCACCTCTAGAGATGTTCCGGAGACATGGTATCACAATTTTGAACCTTCACGGAGGGGATCCCCTGCCGCTTTGGTGATCCCCAGAGATATAGTGGGGATGGGAACATGGAGGACTTTGCGACCACGATAGATTTTATGAACACCAGCCACCATTAGCGTAAACGACGGTCTTTGGCTGGCTGAAGTATCGAATCGGCAATCTTCCAATTACGTGCTCAGCGCTTTACCGACTAGGGTACCACGGCCCGAAACCATGGATGTAAAAAACAAAGAAAAGAAATATCAACTTTTTTTTCTCTACTTTTAGAAGATTAATCTTCTTACACGGGAAAATTAAAATATGATCCATGGTTGTAGATAGGTAGATAATTAGGTAGGTTGTGATTGACGTCGCACCATTACTGCGCTATGGGTAATTGGCAACAGTCTAGGACGCACCCCTACGAATGTTCCGGAGACACGCCACCACAGTTTTGGTTCCACACGAAGGGGTTGGTTGGTTGGTTGGGTTTTACGTCGCACTAGTTCTGCGCAGATGGGCAATTGGCGACGGCCTGGGACTCACCCCTAGAGGTGGTCCGGAGACATGCCATCGCAATTTTGATCCTCCACTGAAGAGATGGCGCTCCTGCTTCGGTGGCCCCCAGAGGTATAATTTTGATGGGTACACGGAGGATATTGTGGCCACGGCATATTTTACGTGCACCAGCCACCATTAGTGTACACGATGGTCTTTGGTCGGCTCGAGAACCGAACCCACAATCTTCCAATTACGAGCTCGGCGCTCTACCGACTGGAGTACCGTGGTCCGGATTTAAGGTTGTAAAAAAGAAATGAAAAGGGTCATGTACTAAGGGTCATTTGTATATGCAAAATGGTCTGGATATTATGATTTTCTTCCTATTAATATATATATATATATATATATATATATATATATATATATATATATATTAATTTGACATTGAATATGAGGATTTCCAAAATAATATTCTGCTTTTGTCTTGTAATACCCTTTTCAGTGATAATATCCTTTTCAGTGTAATCTTGTAATATCCTTTTCAGTGTAATATCCTTTTCAGTTTGCTTTCCTTTTCAGTGAAAGAAAGTAGCGAATAGGCGAGCAGAGTTCTGCATGTGTCAATAAGTAAAGTGAGTTGGGGAGGAGGCGAAGCCTCCTTCGGGGGTTGGTGAGCGGAGCGAGCAGGGGGCAGAGCCCCCTAGTATAAATAAAACATTGTTAAATGAACTTTTTATTCTGAAAATAGGAAAAGTATTATACATATAAGTTTAACAACGATAATATAATCTTAATTTATATTTTTTTCTCTACTTATACATCACACGAGTTTTTACAGAAAAATGAAATTAGAATCACTCAAATGTAATCATTCACTTCATTCTTCATTCATTAAAAATTGGTATATGTCATTAGAAGAATTTTTTAAATGCTATATACGAGCTTATTTGTAAAACTCGAATAGTTGAACATAATTTATGAAAAAATAACAAACAAAATGTACAGATCACGGATTAAAAAGGTAAAAAATATAAACATTGCACATGGCACACCTACATATCTAGCCAATCACTGAAGCCTGTCGTTAAAATAATCGAATTGCCAGTAACCGGAAATCACAAATTTGCGATCGTGGTGTTGTCATTTGTGACTGCCATAAATGTTACAATAGCGTCATAATTTGTGAGCCGATCGCAAATTCCAGGATTTGTGATCTACGATTACGATAGCTACGATTGTTGCAATAGTATGCCTCCCTAAATTTTAATAATTATCTCTTTTAAAGTTTACTGCAAGTAGTTGAACTAATTACATTTATTCCTTTTATAAAAATATTTGTTTATTGGGTAACATATACAACAGATTTGTATCCTTTATATACTATTTATATAATATCAACATTCAAAATTTATTTATTTTCAAAATGTATGAAAAAACAAAAAACTAACTAAATTTTCATTCGGATGTCGTTCGATGCATGTTTTCTTGTTTCCTATTGGTTTATCGTTCATCGCAATCATTTGTAATTGCAAGCAGCCGTCACTCATAGCAAGTGTTACGAATAAATGCGTATTTTCAAACCTCTTTGCAAGTGTTACTTTTGCATGTACTCCTTAATATGACAAATTTTGAAATTTTATCGCCACTTTTGTTGTGTATAAACTGTATTAACTGTAACCATGAACATTTCTGGAAAACGCAGTTGAAATGTGTTGACGGCAACCGCCAACTGAACTGAAAGACTAGACAGTTTTGGTTTGGGTTTCAAAAGCAGCTAAGCCATGATGGCTACTTTAACTACTTGTTTATCTATTAGATTGTATATAACTATGTAAAAAATATGTGTTAGTGTAATGAATCTGTGCTGTAGTTAATCAAGATAAAGGTATACCGAAATATAAGCAAAGCCTAAAGTATTTCTTCCCGTATGCATAGGCTGACCAGATCAAAGTACCTTTATAATAGAGAAGCGTTAAAAATTGCTACAATTATCCAATTATGGATGTATTTTTTCATTTCTAATAAATAAGTACTAAAAATAAAGTATTATTGATTAATAATTTACTTTCTGCAATTTTTTAAATCTTAGAAAAATGCCTTTTAAAAAAAGGAAGTCCCCATTTGTCCCCAGAAAATAGGGACGCTTGGTCAGTATACGTATGCATCACACAAATACAAAGCAGTAACGAAAGTTGGCGACGATGCGAATAATGGATTAGGGCTAAGCCGAAGTCAACTCAAGGTAATAAAGATTATTATTTTCTTTCATCGGAAGTAATGGAAGAGCAAATTAAAGCGTTGCTTGAACAAAATCAAGAACTATTAAAGGCACTGCAGAAGGAAGATTCTTCGGTGCAACAGAAAGTAGCGGTACAGTTTGAGAAATTTGGTGACGAAACAGAAAATTTTGATTGCTTCCTGGAACGCTTCGAGACATATCTTGATGTCCAACAGGTTCCAGACGAATTGAGAGCTAAAGTTTTCATTTCATCTTTAAGCCCAAAATTATACCAGTTATTGAAAAATTTGTTTGCTCCTGACATTCCTTCCGACCAAACCTTGAATAGGTTGAAAGATGTGTTGAAAACGCATCTAAATCCGAAACCCTTGATAATCACTTCACGCCATAAGTTTCTAAACCGTAAACATGAGGGGAAAGCTATAAATAACTATATGGCTGAATTAAGAATCCTTGCCTTACATTGTGATTATGATACTAATATGTTGAATATTATGCTGAGAGACGTTTTTGTAAGTGGATTGCGGGATAAAACAATTCTCGATAGATTGTTCGAAGAGGATAATATAGATCTTGACAAAACATTACAGATAGCGTTAGCTATGGAAAAGGCTTGTAAAAGGACAAGTGATATTATGGACTGGGGAATAAATGCGTTGCATACTGGGAGAAAGGGTAAACAGAAGTATCAGAAACAAACTTTTGCGGAAAGGCAGAAAAAATCGGAATGTACGAGTTGCTCCGGCACGGACCATAATAGCAATAGTTGCAAATTTATTGCAAGTAAATGCAATTATTGTTATAAAATCGGCCATATCCAAAGGGCGTGTTTTGCTGCAAAGAAAGCGGCTGGTAAACCGATAAAACAAAAACAGGTAAATTTGAATAATGTTATTGAGAACAGAAGTCAAGTACCTTTATTTGAACTACAGGCTGAGGGATATACATTACAGGAGGAAGAGCCAAGGCAACCTCCGATAATGGTTAATCTAAAAATTGAGAATAAAAACTGCCAAATGGAACTGGATACTGGTGGGGCCGTGAGTGTTATGAGTAGAGATGCAAGGCTTTCAAAACACCCGGTTTTTTCCCGGAAAAAAACCGTTTTTTTTCCTTGGGAATTTTGAAAATTCCCCAAAACTGGGAATTTTGAAATTATGAATATTTTTATAACTTTTGTTAAATATTTTTTGTGTATAAACAACCTCTGATCCTTAAATTAACTTCAACTTTAACTTCTGACCAGATTTCCCGCTAATTCTAGCATTTTGGTTTTGGTTTCGACTTCGATGTAGTGTGTTTTGATCAAAGAACTTATGCCATCGGAGTACAAATTCTTTGTACTCATATTAAGTGTCAATACTCATATTAAGTGTCAGTGGCGGATTTAAGGGGGGGGGGGGGGCAAAAAAAAAAAAAAAACACTGACATTCACAATTGAATATTGCAAATGCAAATTTTTTATTGGTCTAAAATAACACTTTGAAAAATCTTAGCGCCCCCCCCCCACCCCCCAAAAGTCGAGTTCTGGATCCGCCACTGTTAAGTGTTCCATTTCCACAGTAAACGAAGAAAATTAATTATAATTAATGCAGTGCTAACAACAGTAAGTTTCTGTCGTTATTCATTAATATTATTTTGTTATGTTCTTAAGATATCCTTTCTATTCTTAATGAAAATTAGTAACATTTTTTTTTAAAATTCTTAATTCATTTATGAATGTATTACGAAATAATTAGAGAACTGGACTTAAGATTTTAAGAAACAAACACAACTCAATTTATACTTCATTAAACTTGAGTGAAGTATTTAGGAAATTAGTTTCTTACCCCATAAATTTTAAATTGTTCATTTTTAATAATAATAAAAGAATTCTTATATTTAATCGTTTTAGTGAAATTATAATTAATGCGAAATTTTTCATAACTTGGATTAGAAATGCAGAAAGTGATTTTTATACGTATAAAAATAATCAGGAGAACAATGTGTATACAAACTTTTCATCAAAAAATTTTCATTGTAGGAAATTTAATATCAATTTTTTGCAAACTCTAATAAGAAATATTTATCAAAATAACTTGTGAAAGAAACTATACCACTATAGTAATTGCATAAAATGACATCTCTTGTTTTTAAAAACCATACTTCTTTTATTTATAAAATGTAAATTCTTAAAGAAGTTTTCAAATTTTAATTATAATATTTCTCTTCTCAAACTACTACAGGATCATATACATAACGTTTTCCTTAATTTTCAGCTTGTATAATAGGAAAATTGCATCCAACATTGAACCGTTACATTTATTTTAAGTACTAATTTAATTAAAAAAGCTTAAATTACTTTTCAAATTTTCTGTCTTATATTAACATTATTCTCAAATTCAGATAAATATATTTGAAAAAGGTACCACTAGAGCTTTTATTGATTAATAAATAAAGCAAAAATTAACTATACTATTCACTAAATGCATACATGCATTTTTCATTTATCTTTAGAAAGAAAGCAATTTGTGAATGAAGCACTTTTCCATTTGGTTTGTTTCTAGTGTGCGCAGTTGAATGCACTGTAAGAATGTTGGGGTGGAATGTTGTTTAGCGAATGTTTAAGTATTGATTATAAAGATTGCACAATTTGAAAATGAATGGAGATGTATATCTCACAATGTTTCTAGAGAATAAAAATTTCCAGTATATTTTATGTAAAATGTCTTAAATGTAACAAAAATATGACTAATAAAATATAAGGTGGCCCTTTTAGGTAGGCTTTGAAGGGTTAAAAATCGGTACATGATACAAAACATTGCCCCCCTCCTCACCCCCACCCCCCACCCTCTCCTCCTTTTGGCAAATGCTTGAAAAATGCACAAGCAACTTCTACTCTCCCCATTGTGTACAATAATTGATCAAGTCAAAATAATAAACATGCTTCTTTGTCAGCTAAAAAAAAAGGTTAGCAACATGCAGTAGCAATACTCAATCCAAAATAATTCTGTTTTCTTCTTATTTATTATGTTATCTTAAAAAATCTTTATTCTGTTTGAATTTCTAGTACAATTATGCTGTCACACATTTCATTATATTTTTTTTTTCCCCTAGGTTATAATGAGACCACCCTCAGCAGTTTGGCGTCACTTTACAAGTGAGAAACTTGGAAATAAAAAAAAAGTAATTTGTCGATATTGTCAAAAACAATATACTTTCCCAAATGCTACTAAAATGGCCAGACATTTAAACAGATGTGTTAAAAAGCCGTTCACAGTACAATTAGAAGATACTCCAAATGAAGGTGAACCAGCTGATTTATTTGATTTACCTATATTAGAAATTGATACCTCATCATCAACGCTGAGCAGTGTTTCAGTTTATAATTCAGCAGCTACTCCGAATACAGCTGTTCATTATGTTCCTGAAACTCGAACAACTATGAAAAGTAATCAAACTACTTTGAGAACATTTATGGACACAATGACTGTTACAGAGATTGATAAATTGGATGCAGCTTTTGCACGAGCCATTTATGCATCCAACTGTCTTTTATTTTTGACAGATAATCAGTATTGGAAAGAGTTTTTACATTTGATACGTCCATCTTACCGTATACCTACACGTAATGATCTAACAAACACTCTGTTAGAAAATGAATACATGAGAGTTATGCAAGCACAAAAAGAAAAAATCGATAAGTCCGACTATGTGTCAATAGTAACAGATGGATGGAGTAATATAAGAAACGAAGGTATAATATCATATGTGGTTACAACTCCATGCCCTGTTTTTTATAAATCCATTGAAACTAATCATAATCGTCATACAGGAGAATATATTGCTCAAGAACTTTCTTCTGTGATTAATGAAGTTAATAGTGAGAAGAGAAGGTACTAACTGTTGTGACAGACAATGCTAGCAATATGAAAGCAGCCTGGAAGATTATAAAAAATTCCTTTCCTTGTATGTATACTATTGGTTGTGCTGCTCACGGCATAAATCTGTTGCTCAGTGATATCGCTAAAATTTCAACATTCAGTACAATTATAACAAGGTCTAAAGATGTCATCAAATATGTAAAGCATAAACAGGCATTACTGTCTATTTTTACTTCTAAACAGAAACTTAAGAAAGGTACAGCTGCCTCATCATTAAAATTACCAGCCGATACAAGATGGAGTGGTGTGCTTATAATGTTCGAAAGTCTCATTAACGGCAAAGAGTCTCTTCAAGAAGCAATTTTACAAGAAGATTTAAACATAGATCGGGAAATACGCCAGCTAGTTTTAGATAACGGTCTATTTTGGGCTAGTGTAACTAGTCTTGCAACCAATTTGCCATGGAATAAGTTTGATAGAAAGTGATAAAGCTCATTTGTCAGATGTACGAAATGTATTTCACGATCTAGGAAAGTCGTTTAATGTATTATGTATTAGTATCCACACCATTACAAACTGCAGAAGAAGAAATGTTCATTAATTTAGTATCAGAAAGGCAAGCAATGTGTTGCCAACCAATTCATCTTGCTGCTTATTTGTTAGATCCACGATATCAAGGAAAAGAATTAATTCCAGAAGAATATCAAGAAGCAATAAATTTTATTGCTAATTTTCCTAGTCAAGAAGAAGAATCTGCAAAAATTATTGCCAATTTGGCAGAGTATAGAGCACACACTGGTATATTTTCTAGTGAAGCTTTATGGAGCAGTGCTGAATATGTTAATCCTTTAACATGGTGGAAAGGGTTGATAAATAACCAAAGTTTGAGTAACATCGCTATTAAATTATTTAACATTCCACCTTCATCTGCAGCATGTGAACGTATATTTTCAGCCTTTTCAAAGACTCATACTGTTTTACGTAACAGACTCAATAATGATCGAGTCTCAAAATTAATTACTATCAGATCGAGCTTAATAATGGATAGTAAAATTCCTGATTTATATTCTGATTTTATGGAATAAAATATTTTGTGTTAGAAAAAAAAAAAAAAAAAAAAAAAATGCTTCTTTACTGATTAGTCTATTAAAAGTAAGTTTTAACATATACAATTTTAATTAACATTACTGCTTTCTTAAAAAAGCAATATATATATGTATGTATGTTTGTTTTGATCTGTGAAAGTTTAAAAATTATTGAATTAATCTCTGGTATTTAATATTTTCTGTAATAAAATTATTTGCTATTGTGATTTTATTATTATTATTATTATTTATTTATTTTTAAGAAAATTTTTTAATCTTCATTTAAGAATGCAATAGTCTTTTTCGAAGTAAAATTTACTTTTTGAATGCTTTTAAAATATTCATTTACATTCAAATTCTTTAAAGTAGAAACTTTAACACATGGTCAACTTTGTTTGAATAATATCCCTATACAAAATGGAATTTCATTATAGTAAAAAGATTTTTATTGGTACAAAGTATTTTTATGTAATATAACTATAGTATAGCAGAGCTGCCAACATTTTAAACTTTTAAATCAGAATTGACACCAGTATTTTTAAATGGAATATGTTATATATATTTTCGACGATTAATGTTACCGAAAACAGCTATACAAATCTTCCGGTTTGAAGTCTCCCTTGAAAAACTGGAGACTTGGCACCTATGTTATAGTTTGGTAAATAATATGCTATTACTGATTTATGATCCTGAACATTCTATTATTAGAACTGTCTTTAAACTCATCTGTTTTCAACTGCAAAAAATATTTATGGACTTGTAAATTATTTATAGAGAAAAGTAATAATAATGAAGATAATTTTACTTTTATGTTAAGCAGTTTTGTTATTTTTTTATGTGGTGGAAGACTCCAGTAAAAAAAAAAAAAAAAAAAAAAAAAATCATTGCCTCGTGATTTTATATAATATAACAATTTTTTTTTTTTTTTTTTTTGGGAGGGGGGATGAATTCTGTTTTCATTATTTAAATTTTTATGATATCTAAAGTTTAATATTTATCTTTCAATTTCCTGAACCTTTTGCATTTAAGGGAATGATGAACATTTTAAAGCACTTTTCAATTATTTTTAAATTAGAGTTGTACTGTATACTTGCTCAAATTTGGACTAAGTACTTAGTAGCGGTAAAAATTTCATTATTTTTTATGCATTATTGAAGAAAATTGTATCAATAACACATGTTTATTAGCAACTAAACTAAAAAATTATACATACAGAGATATTATGATTAATTTTTTTACTATAAACAGCTTTCTGAAGCTAAAGTAGGAAGTAGATTGTCGCCAAATTTGGTATAGGGGTGATCCATGATATACACTTATCCATTTTAGCTGTATGTTGCCGTATATAGTGGAAACTTAATTGTAACCATCGTAATTAGGTTATGGCTGTATGTAATATTTATAATCATTTTTAAAAACTAAGTACATAAAATTGTATTTATAAAATAAATACAAATATTTTAGAAAAAAAAAAAAACCGTTATATAAAATTAAGTCCAAAAAAAAAAAAAAAAAAATTAAATTATACATTGATTTAAATAAAAGAAATCCCCTGTTTAAACTATAAGAAAAGATAGATTTTGAATGAAAGAAAAATAAAAAACCTAAAAGTGTTTTTAAACATGTTTTAATAATTAAATCTCTTGTTTTGTAAATTATAGCACAAAACCTTCAGTCTACACCTCTAGTATCTGAAAATTAAAAAAGCCTATCTTTTTTGAAATGATAAAATGTTTATTTTAATGTTCTCATTTTATATGTAAATTTCATACATCTTAAAATAAGTCTCACAAGAAAACATTCAAAAGGTGTCGTCTTCAAAGAATATTGAAATAAATAAAACATATGTGATTCTACTCTTCATAAAATACCAGAAGTGATAAAATTATCGGCTGAAATAAATTACAGCGACCACAAAAAATTATCAAAATTAAGCATTTTTGGCGATTTAGCCCTGTTAGGTGATAAGTTCGCTAGCACAGAGATTGCCGTGTACAAACAGAACCGTGTTTTGCTTCTCTACCAAGTACTCAAAATCAATCGCCAAATATGCTTAATTTTGATAATTTTTTGTAGTCGCTGTAATTCATGTCAGCCAATATTTTTTTTTCACTTTCTGGTGTTTTATGTAGAGTAGAATCATATATATATATATTTTTATAGACGACACATTTTGAATTTTTCCTTGTCAGTGTATAGGAACTTTGATATTCTCTAAAAATTATCTGAGGATGATAACTTCAAATTTTTGAAAGATTTTTTTTTTTTTTTTTTTTTTTTTTTTTTTTTTTTTAAAGAAAAAAAGGTCCTTATATATTATGGTTTAAGCAGGAAACATCAAATACAGGAAAATGCACCTAATCAAGTATATAGGCATACAGCTTACTACAAATGTCCAGAAACACTTCATAAATGCTGTTTGTCATTTAACCACATTCCGTGTTTAAAATGTGTTATTTTTATTTCAAGATGGGAGATGGGTGAAATTCTTCATTTGTACATCATTTCTTTTTTTTTTCTTTTTTTTTACAACTGCTCGGCCAATGTACTACTCAGTAACTATTTTAAATACTATGGTTTTTTAATTTATAAAACTACATTATTAAGTATATTAAAATTTCTTCAAAACTTTTTAATTAAAGTAAAATTTAAAAAGAAAAAAAAAGGTAAATGGAGCCTAGTCAAGAATAAGCGATGGTTGCCAAAGGGATGGTAATGGTGATGGGTGATTCTCGCCAAATTGCATACGAGGAAAACAGTACATCCTGTTAGCATCATTCAAATTTGAAATTGCGCCGATGCCGTCACTTATTCTTGACTAGGCCCGAAAAATGTTTCAAATGCTTATCTTACTAATTTTTTAATTGGGGTCTAGTGAAGAACGAATGACGGTTGCCAAATGAGCGATAAGCATGCCATATTGACATATATAATGTTCCTTTTCTCGCCAAATTGCATACTAGGAAAAAACACATTCTATTGGCATCTTTGAAATTGCTCCAAAGCTGTCGCTCATTCTTGACTAGGTCCTTTAATTTCCTTTCTCAATTTCCCGTAACTATTTTTTAAAAGTATATTAAGAACATATTTCGGTTTTACCTTGTGGATACGTTGACAAATCAATAAATATTTTTATGATTGAATCGTGAAATTTCATGCAGACATCAGGTTTTTCAAAATTTAAGATTGCCTATCAGTCTTTGAAATGATTTTTATAACATTTAATGTAGGTTTAATGTAAAATTAGCTCATTCCAAGAATTTTAAATAATTTCAAAGATATTTTTTATATACCTTATATTGTTGAATTTTAGTTGACAATTTTCTTAATTTTGAGACAGTAATTTACGAAAGAGCTTTATAATGTCCACTGTCTTAATAGCGTTTTTAATGTTCAGAAAATGTGAACAAGCCAATATACATAAATGTACTAAAAGAACTTAGCATTTTTACCAACTTAATCATTAGTGAAAAGTCTATAATTTTATTCATTTATATAAAACTTTATATTAATAACAATTATAATATTAAAATTTGTAGTGCTTAAAGAAAAATAACAATTGTTTTGACTGAGTACAAAAGTAGCTAATACATGTTATTTTATCTACAATAATGTAATGAAATTAATTGAATTTTAGGCTTATGAAATAATGTTATCTTGTGAAATTAAAATCTATATGTAAGAGGTATCTGTGGAGAAAAATGAATAACAATCCTAAGCCTAATTTTTGCCAATCAACAATCCTAAGAAAAATAACATGTTATAATTCAAAGAATCATTTTCTCTCAATCATATCATTACCTTTTAAGGTTATATATTTTGTAATTGTGTTTAGTTATATAAATATCACCATATTAAATCTAGTTAAAAAGGGTTTTATATTGAAATTTGGAATATCTTATGTAAAGTTTGATTTGTTTATGTATGAATAGCTAATGATTTGGCTGCAGTTCTGATAAATTGAAAATAAAATGATAAATTAAAGTAATGTTATAAGCTTATCAGTATATCAAAGTCCTTACATTTGCCATTTATATAAAGTAAACAACATATTATTTGCTTTAGAGATTTCTAATTTGTTTTTTCCCCGTAAAATTCCCAAAGTTTCCAATTTTCCCAATTTTTTCCCCAAAAC
Source organism: Salticus scenicus (assembly GCA_963930645.1). Classification (NCBI taxonomy): domain Eukaryota; kingdom Metazoa; phylum Arthropoda; class Arachnida; order Araneae; family Salticidae; genus Salticus; species Salticus scenicus. The sequence goes on along the minus strand of OZ005657.1, from coordinate 146,498,835 downwards.
TCCCGGGTTTTTTACCTTAGTTTTAAATTCCCGGGATTTTTGCATCTCTAGTTATGAGCATTAGGAATTTTAGGAAAATCTCTAATAAGAAAATTCGGCCTACTAATATTGTCCTCAAGATGTATAAGGGGACTCTTTAATACCAATGCGGTATGTCACCGTGAAGGTTGAGTATAAATATTAATGTTTGCAGTTAATTTTATACATAGTAAAAGAAAATTTGGATACGATCCTTGGCCGTGAATGACTCCATAAAATAAACCTAGAATGGAACGCTATAAAAACTGTCAGAGCAATAAGTAACATAAACTTAAACTTTTAACTCAATATAAGGAATTTTCGATGACAAATTAGGAGAGATCAACACTTATGAGGTTAAGCTGGAACTGAAGCAAGGGGTTAAACCAGTATTTCGCAGATTCAGAACGGTTCCGTTTGCTCTAAAAAAAATCTGGAGTGACTCCACTCGACTTTCCAAACATTGAGTAATTAACAGTTTCGTAGATAAAGTAAAGAAAGAGGAGTTGTTAAACAAACAAAAGAGAGAAAACCATAATAGAGTGTTTGAGTATTTTTCTCCATATATCACACGATGTTTTATTTAACGCTACTGTACTATGAGCCCATAGATCATAATGATAAAGAATTTTTCGTTGTGTCCCTGTAAAAACTTATAAATGCTAGATCCATCAAAATGCTTATAGTTAGTGCAACAGTGATTCCTAATATTCATATAAATTTTCAGCTCAATTGAATAAGGCGTTTAGATGCTATCGCACTTTTAAAAATTTGATCCCATAGGCCATAATGATAAAGAATTTTTCTTTGTGTCCCTGTAAAAAAACTGCCAGTGCTAAATTCACGAAAACCTACACAGTTCGTGCAACTGTGACCTATAACATGTGTATAAATTTTTTGCTCAATTGAATAAGGCGTTTAGATGCTATCGCACTTTTAAGATTTTGGTCCCGTAGGCCATAATGATAAAGAATTTTTCCTGGTGTCCCTGTAAAAAAACTATAAGTGCTAGATTCACCAAAATCTATAGGGTTCGTACTATGGTGACTTACAATATGCGTACCAACTTTCAGCTTATTCAAACAAAGCGTTTAGACGCTAGCGTGTTCACTCACAGACATACACACATACATACACACAGACATACACCCATACATACACACACACATACATACATCATCGCAAAAATAGTGAAAACAGACTCGGGGGACCTCGAAACGTATAGAAACATCGAAATCTCAAATTCGGATTTTTGACATGATTACAATACTTTCCTCACTATAGTGTTCGGAAAGTAAAAAGAGTTGAAAAGAAATTGATATGTTGGAGAAGGATGGAATCATTGAGAGGGTGGAGAGTTCAGAGTGGGCTACGCCCGTGGTTCCGATAGTTAAATCAGACGTTCAATATTATATTATGTGCTGATTTTTCTGTAATGCTTAACCCTAACTTGGTCGTTCCGCAGCAGCCCTTACCGAAACTGGAAGAAATTTTTTCAAGCTTAAATGGGGGTAAACAGTTTTCAAAACTTGACTTCAAACATGCATACTTACAAATGAAGGTACACCAAGAAAGTCAAAATCTTTTAACCATTAACACTAGAGATGTGAGTGGGAAAAAAAAAACCCGGGTTTAAACCAGGGAATAAACCCGGTTTTTTGGGAAGGGAATTTTGAATGTTTCCAAAACAAGGAAATTTTGAAAGATTTCAAAAGTTACAGATTTAGCCAGCTTTTTTTTTCTGAGATTAGATATGCTCTAAGGCATTTCAAAATGTTATCTCACATTTTTTTTCTGTTATTAGATATGCTCTGAGGCATTTCAAAATGTTATCTGACATTTATATGTTTTTTTTTTTTATGATCTTTCAATTTTTAAATAGTGCTTTTAAGGGAACTGGGACGTTCTCGACAACGAAAAAGTAGTTAAAATTGCAGTTTCAAATAAAGGGTTTTCCCCAAGTAAAAGTTATGTTTGAATTAAAATATTATACATATAAACAGAGCATAATATTTTCATTATAAAACACTAAAGAAATCCTTTTAATTTCAAGTATTTATTTTTTAATAGCAAATCGAATATGAGCTCTGATGCAATTGTCTGTAAATACATAACCACAAATCGGTACGCTCAGAAAAAAAAGTTTTGCATAAAATCACATAAAAATTATCAAAATACATGAGTAAAGGTTCAATAATTATAGTGAACATATTTTTATTTTAATATACACAAAATAGAAATAATAAAAAAAAAATTAAATGCTATATAACTTGAAATTCTATAAATTATGATTTCTTTTAACATAAACAGCACCCCCCTAAAAAAACTGGTGCTAACTAATAAATAAAAATATGTTTAATAGATGAAAAATGCTTAAAAATATTATATCACAAAATTGCAGATTTGTGTGATGCATAGAATTTTATAGGAGCGTACCTAAATATGGAAAAAACATGTTTTGAGAAAAATGCAAAAAACTTTGTTTACGTTTAACGTTAATAGTTAAGCTTTCGGCAGTTCAAACTTATACATGTTATATATTTTCGGAATCGTTATATATTTTCGTTTATTTTTCCTATTTTTTGAGGCTAAAATTGAAAAATCGATTTTTTGAAGGTTAAAACGTCCCAGTTCCCTTAACGTCTATAAATTTAAAAAGTGCAAGTTTCAAATTTCATTAACAGACTTATTTTCTGTGATTGCAGTATATTTATATCTTAGTTCTGACTGTATACACACTGAGTTCAATATAACACTTTTTTTTTTTTTTTTTTTTTATCGCAATCGGAGTTTATCATGTTTCTGTTGTATATCTTTAACATTTTATTTCAAAAATAAAACAAAAATGCTTCAAAATATTCTGCATTTACTAAAACAATCAACAATATTACAAAGGAAAATATTATTTCAATTAAAATTTCAACAATATTAATATGCAAAAAATAAATAAAGAAAGAAATAACAGCCAAATTATTAATTATTAGCTATTGAATATTTTATGTATTGATTTGATGCATTAAAAAATTATTGCTCTAATTCTTATAATAACCGAAGAACTCATGTTCGATTTTGTTGCCCGTGCTCTTTAACTGATTCTAACGAAATTTCGTGAACTATTGTGAAATTTTGTTCGATGAATTATAATAAAACTTAATAATTTTAAAGTATTCTAAACATAATTGAATTTCATTGTATTATTTTTTATAACATATTTTATTATGGTATTCATTAAAAAAAAAAAGAAAAAAGTTCTAAAGTTATTTAAATAGGCAGACAAAACTTCATCATTTATTATTGTCAATAACGTAAATGCGCTGTAAAAAAAAAAAAAAAAAAAAAAAAAAAAATGTAAATTCACGGTATTTGACCGTATAATTTTAGGGGAAATGACCGTTTTGCTACCTAAACGGTCATTATCCGTAAATTAATGTTTTGGAAGCATAATTTAGGAAATAACCGTATAATTTTACGGGAAATGACCGTTTTGCTAGCTAAACGGTCGTGGCCCGTAAATTGATGTTTCGAAAGTATAATTTTTTGAATTTTTACGAGAAAAACCGTTAACCTACGCAAATTGCTCTTGTCTTTCACCATTTATTCTGTATTTACTCACGTTTCGAAGAAAACCGCGGAAAACTCCGAACGGCTAGGCCGACGAGCGCGACCTGGGATCGAACCCGGCACCTTATGTTTACCAGCTTTGCACGCAGAACCGCTCGGCTACTGGTGGGCTCCCTTCAATGGAATACAGCTTAAAAAAAAACTCTTCTGCTATTCTAAAAAGTGCAAATACGCCTAACACTTCATAAACACAGTTTGAAATCGGCCTTATAATGAAAACCTGTTTGGATGAATAAGAATTAGACTCTAGTTATTTCTTCTTTGCACCCACTACTGAAACCATAAAGATCCAAAACCATGAAAGAAATCGTTATAATTGGAGATACAAATTCTCTATATTTATGTAAAAGATTTATTATTATTATTATTCAAGGTTTATTCTACTTCTCGGTTAATTTTTAGAGATCTCACATTGTTTTCAAAAGTTTCATTTTGTTTTTGAAAAAGGATGAGAAATTCTCACCCATTATTTACCTCTAATAAGAACCTTGAAATAAGACTACCTCTTTAGTGCTAGTGTTTACGAATAAAAAAGGCCCACCAGCGGCCGAGCGGTTCTGCGCTCAAAGCTAGTAGACGTGAGGTGCCGGGCTTGATCACAGGTCGCGCTCGTCGGCCTAGCCGTTCGGAGTTTTCCGTAGTTTCCTCCGAAACATGTGTAAATACGGGCTAGGACCCCTCAGAAAGACCCCTCGGAGGGCACTCCCCTTCAGGCCTAGGACCTACAGCAGTCAATCTGCCTTATTTCCATCTCCAATCCAATCCATTTACAAATAAAAATTATTTCCAAAAATAGTTAGATTTTTTTTCACAAAATTCAGTGTCGTAGTCTTTATAGGGGGAAAAAAAAACTTTTGCTCTTTCAATATGAGAATTGACTGACTTCTTACTTTTGTCAAAAATAGTAAATTTAGATTTTAAAACAGTCTTAAAATAAAATAATTTTTATGCATAGTTTGGACGTTAACAATTTAATCACTGTAAAAAAATTCTGTAAATATAAAGCATTTTTTTTAAACAAAAATACAACATAGATTGCTGTAAATTTGTATAGCTAGTTCTGTAAAAATAATTGAAGATTTGTTACTTCACATTGTGCTGTAAATCGGTTTAAAAAAATTTCCAGAAGTCTTTTGGTGCGTATGACAAGATTTATCAAGTAGTCAGTTTTGAAGTTGATTTTATCTGTTTTTCTAAAGAGAAATCTGGGTGATCCCAACGGTGCGGTTGGCAAAGCGCTGGCCTCTGGAACAGGCGATTGTCAGCTCGTATCCCGGGTTACCCAAGACGGGGTGCTTCGCATGTAAATTAATAAAATTAGCTTTTGCGTGTAAAAAATAAATAAGTTTTTTAGTGTTGTGTATTTCTCCCTGCACGCATGTGTAATAATTGCAAGAAACTTTTTTAAAGCATTCGAGAAACTCAAGCTTTAACTTTTAATTTTACGGTCAATGCTACTTTTTTTTTCAGGTTGGTTGTATGTTTCATCACAACGTAAAATTACTGGCGATACATCATTCATCGTCTAACTGTATTTTTACGGGCTTTGACTGGAATCTCTGCTGCCGAGCTTTGCCCGTAATTTTACTGCAGCATTTTTTACAGTGTGTTTATTTTTTTTTATAATTTTTTTGTAAAATAATCACATATTTTTTTATATCACTTTTACTTAAGCAAACAGAATAAAAATTATTGAAACAAGTCGTTTGTACACTTAAAAGAAGTGAAATTAAATCTAAACACTGAATATTAGTTTATTCCCATCAAAGTTTCCAAAGTTCCCAAAATTCCCGGTTTAAACCTGAAAATTCCCATGTTTATTCCCATGAAGCAAAATTCCCGGTTTTTTACATCTCTAATTAACACTTGAAAGGGGCAGTATATTTGCAGAAGACTAATATATGGCTTAAATGGGGCACCTGCAATTTGGCAGCGCTACGTAGACGGGCTCTTCCAGGAAATAGAAGGTGTTAAGGTGTTTATGGATGATGCACGGATTACGGGGTCTGACGAAATGTCACATTTAAGGGCCTTGGAGGAATTTTTCAAAAAAATGTAAAGAGCATGGTTTGAAATTGAGGGAGGCATGCTATTGTAACAATCGCAGCTATCATAGATCACAAGTCGGATCGTACACTCCGCAGCAAAAGTATCCGAGCACTAGCAATAATCCCCGTCTTAAAAAAGTACACTTAATACTATACTGCTTTGTTAAAAAAATCCTTGTTGATTCATGTTCTTAGTCTGTCTAAGAACATGATTCAACAGGGATTTATTTAACAAAGTTGTATTAAGTGTACTTTTTTTAGACAAGGATTATTGTTAGTGCTCGGATATTTTTGCTGCGGAGTGTACGATCCGACTTGTGATCTACGATAGCTGCGATTGTTACAATAGTATGCCTCTCTGAATTTAAATAAAAGTCAATTTTTCCAAAAAGAGATAATTTTTTTTGGACACATAATAGATGCTAATGGTTGCACAAAACTGATGATAAGATTTCAGGAATTTTAAATGCCCCTGTTCCGAAAGATGTACAGGACCTAAAGAGACAGGACCTAAAGAGTTTTTTGGGGCTGGTAAATTTTTACGGGATATTTTGTAAAAACTTAGCCACCATGTCAAATCCCCTTAATGACCTTACAAAAAAGGATGTAAAATTTAAATGGTCGAGGAATTGTCAAGAAGTTTTTGAGAAAATCAAAAAGGAGATTTGCTCTCCCAGAGTGTTAGTGCATTATGATCCACACCTACCCATAACTTTAGCTACTGATGCTTCACCAGTTACTGTGGGTAGTGTATTGTCTCATCTGTACCCCGATGGAACTGAATGACCCATAGCATTCGCTTCAAGAACTTTGTCACGAACTGAGAAAAAATACTCCCAAATCTATGAAGAGGCCCTAGCCATCGTACGGGCCGTACAGAAATTTTATCTATATTTAAAATGTCGAAGATTCACTTTGATTACTGACCACAAACCGCTAATAGCTATCTTTGGTTCAAAACGAGGATTACCTGTTTTAGCAGCTACTAGGCTTTTGCATTATGCCCTAATTTTGCAACCTTTGAATTTGACATCAAGTATAGAGATACTAAAAATCACGGAAATGCAGACTGTCTTTTGCGCTTATCGTCTGAAGAATTGGATGTCAAAGATGATATTTACATAAATCAGATGGGGCAAATAGAAACCTTACCTGTAACATCCGGAGATTACGACAAGCTACGTCGAAATACCAAGAGCTAGGGCCGCTTTTAAATGCTCTTAGAGAGGGCAAGGATTTGCAGGGTAGGGATACAAAATACACAATTGAAGGTGGGTGTATTATGTACGGTCAAAGGGTATGCATCCCGAAGGTATATCAAAAACAAGTGTTAGCAGAACTACATGAGGAACACCTTGGTATTGTAAAGATGAAGGCTATCGCCAGATCTTTCGTATACTGGAAGAATATTGATAAAGGTATTCAGGATGCTGCTAATAATTGTACAGAGTGTGCAAATTTAAAGCTGACCCATCTAGGGTATAAGTCCATCACTGGGAGTACTCTAGTTCGCCATGGGAGAGAGTTTATGTAGATTTCGCTGGGCCTATCTTTGAACACATATTCCTTCTTATTGTCGATGCACATTCTAAGTGGTTAGAAGTTTATCCAATGAAAACAATCACCGCCCACAAGACCACAGATTGCCTTCGAGATTGTTTCAGCCGATTTGGTTTACCTGTAGTACTTGTACACGATAACGGGCCTCAGTTCACTTCATACGAATTTGAAATGCTCGTGTTAAACAATGGTATTAAGAACAAAGCATCTGCACCATTTAAGCCATCGAGCAATGGTCAAGCTGAGCGTTACGTGTACACTTTGAAACAATCATTACGTGCAATGCAACACTTTGCCGGAAGCATAAGTCAAAAATTAAGCACATTCTTGCTTCAATATCGAAAAACACCTAATGTCACCACAATGGGACTGTTCCTGAAACGGGACGTAAGAACCCGAATTAATTTGTTGTTGCCTGATTTAAAATCCAGAGTACAAGAAAATATTAGAAAAGGTGTTTATGAGTTTAGACACAGAAAATTTAACGTGGGTGACCAAGTGGCTGTTCGAGATTATAGAGCAGCAAATTCCAAATGGAAATTTGGTCAAGTTATCAGCCAAGATGGTGCGCTACATTATATTACTGATGCTCAAGGGACATTAGTACGAAGACATGTAGATCAAATCGGTGATCAAGTACAAAACGTTGATTACTCAGTGCGTGGTCATCATTGGACTTCGTCTCAGAGTTTCCCGGTTGCTGAGGATTCTAAATGAGAAATCCAATATTCAACAAACACCTACGGAAAATTCAACCAGATTATCGGCACCAACTGAAAATGCTCCGGCTAGAGACTCATCAGTTGCACCACCAGCAGTGAAAAAAAGTGGGCTTACTGCTTACTACGACGAGTGTGAGTTCACCGAAAGTGCCACAAAATCTAGGAGCCATGCTACGGCGTTCTGGAAGGATTCGTAGACCCCCTCTCCCCGAAAGACTTGATCTCTAAGGGAAGAAGAGATGTTGAGTACAAACTGTATTAACTGTAACTGTGAACATTTCTGGAAAACGCGGTTGAAATGTGTTAACGGCAACGCCAACTGAACTGAAAGACTAGACAGTTTTGGTTTGGGTTTCGAAAGCAGTTAGTACGCAGCTAAGCCATGATGGCTATTTCAACTACTTGTTTATCTATTAGATTGTATATAACTATGTAAATAATATGTGTTAGTGTAATGAATCTGTGCTGTAGTTAATCAAGATAAAGGTATGCCAAAATATAAGCAACGCCTGAAGTATTTCTTCCCGTATGCATCACACAAATACAGACTATAGTAACGACAACTTTAGACAAAAATACATACTTTATGTGATTCTTTTTTCTTTTTTTTTTTGCCTTACCTGTTCTTTCTTTTCTATTTTTCAATATTTTATAATTCATTTATATTTTTCATGCGCTACTTGGCTATTGCGAAAGTGGAGTCCTTGGCGAAAAACCTCCGATCTATTTCAGCATCAAAATTTTAAAAATTACCCAGGATTATCAATAAGTAACGCTCTTTAATATAATGCTGAATTAGCTTTCATGACAAGCGCGATTCATCCGTGTCAAAAACATACTATTTAAACAAAAGGAAAAAAAAATCTAATTTTTTTTTTTTTTAAACTTTATTTTCATATTTTTATTTTTTCATATGCATGAGCAAATTTAATATTTTATATTTTTCGCATGAAAGCATTTTCATTTTATGCAGAAAAAAAAAAAAAAAAAACCTTACTTTTTTTTTCTTTGCAACAATTAAAAATTTAAATGTCCAATTTTTAAGCTATTACCAGATTATTATTTTCATGTTTTAATTAATTTTAAAAAATCTAATCAAAATTTTGTTACAAATGAGGTATCAAATAAAAGGGGCGATTTTTCTGAATCCGTTGATTAAGCAACTTATCGGTGGGACAATTAGATTTTTAAAAAATAACTAAAGTATGAAAATTTGGTGGCAACTTGAATCCACACACAGACAGTCCAAGGAAATCTCTTAGCCGTTAATATATATATATATGCCAAGCGCGATTCATCCGTACCAAAATCATACTATTTAAACAAAGCAAAAAAGAAAAAATTGAGGTATAAATCTAAAATTGAGGTATATTAAAAAAAGTTATGGCTGTTTTCTTACTCTATTTTCATTTTTTCATATGCATGAGCAAATTTAATATTTTATAACTTTTTTATTTTTCGCGTGAAAGCACATTTCATTTTAGGCTGAAAAAAAAAAAAAAATAATAATAATAACTCGCATTTTTTTTTTTTTTTGGCAACAATGAAAAATTTAAATGTCTAATTTTAAAGCTATTACTTAATATTTATTAAGTTTATTATTTTCATATTTTAATTAATTTTAAAAAATCTAATTAAAATTTCATCACAAATAAGATACCAAATGAAAGGGAAGATTTTTCTGAATCCGTCGAATTAATTAGCTTATCGATCGGACAATTAGATTTTTTAAAATTAACTAAAAGTATGAAAATTTAGAGGCAACTTGCGTCAACACACAGACAAACAGAGTTCAATGAAATCTCTTAGCCGTTTATACATATAGATGAAACGCGCTGGGTACGAGTGGCAACTTTAAGGACTGTTCCCACCTAAGACCGCGCCAAAACGGAGATTAGCAAAACAGCCGTTAAAAATAAATCTCCTATTAGGAATTTTTCGGTCCCACCAAGATAAGCTCCGGTTAGTTTTGTCGTGGGCATTTTTCCCAATCCCACTCATTTAATCAATACATGACTTCTGATTGGCTGATTGCTAAACTGCTAAAATTCAAATACTTGTGTAGTGCTGCCATCTATCTTTGGAAATAGGTAACGATTTATTTCCAAATTGTGGATAAATAAGATAACAAAATTAATAAATAATATCCACATTTAAGAATATATCTATATGCACAAAAATGTGACTTTATGATTAGATTTCTTTTCTTTCTTTTTGTTATTTTCTTTATTATTATTATTTTTATTTATTTTTTTTATATATAAAATTTTTTTAATCTCATATCTTACAAATCTTTATTTATAAAATAAGAATTTGGAAATATTATTCTTTTAAAATTGATATCTATATAATTATGGAGGTATATATCATATTCTATGATTAGTTTATTTTACTTTATATTCATTCATTAGTAAAATAGCATAGACATAGGTGACAGTCATTAATTAAAGTTTTATCTCTACTTTTTAATAATTCTTTGAATTTAAATTTAAAAAACTTGTAAATATATTACTGAGTTTTATTTATTTCAATTTGAAACAATATAAATAATTTAATTTTGAAAATGAAATCTGTAACAAAAATAAAACTGTTTTCGGTACTTCACTAAATCACAAAATTTTAATTTCCATTTTAAATTCACAAAAAGAATTATTATATTTAAATTTACATACAATTTACGCTTGCTTCGCGCCAGACCGATACATTTCGGTATAGTATAAATGAGACAAATACAAAGAAGAAATAACTAATAAATTTTATAAATTTGGAATAATTGTAACTTTTTTCAACAGAATTTCTCAAACTAAGTGGTCTTTACATAAAATTGTTAATTACTTTGATACTTTTTGTATTGTTGAAAAGGTCTTGGTCTGAAATAGGTCCCATTGTAATATATTTACAATCTAAAGAAAATACAGGGTGCCAAAAAAAAATCAGTCCCAACCCTTTGAACTGCTAAACGGCTGTAACTATAGTGATAAAAATGGTATGTAAGTATAGCAAAGTGGCCATGCAGTACAAGGTTGAACCGCTTGCAGCGCCACCTGGTGGAAAATAGCGGAGTTAGTGTTCCTATCTCGAAAACGGTTCTAGAGAAAAGCAATGAATTACAAAGTTGAAGAGTATCATCGATTTAGTACAAAAATATAGTTTAGACATTCATGCTAGCGTTCCTACCTCTGAAACGGTTCAAGACAGGGGGAAAAAAGGGAATTATAAAACTGCAGAGCATCACCGATTTAGTACGAAAAGAAAGTACGAAAAGTTTAAACATTGATGCTAAAAATGTGCATTTGTTTGTTCGCAATTTCTTACACTATGCACACTTGAGCTACATTGCACACGTTGCAGCGTAGCTGGTGAGACATACACTATATAGTTATTATGTATATATATATATATTGTTTACAATATTTATAAGCTTAAATTTAAAGCTTAAAATTACATTTCTCTATAAGGTTTTTAAAATAATTACAAAATAAAAATAAATTGATTTTCTTCCTTAATAAAAAGATTTAAATTACGAATTTTGTTACCAAAAAGAATTACCACTTGTTGATCGTATAGTATTTTTAAATACCAACAAACAAAATTAAAGTCGCGTTGTGTTCTCAAAACTTTAATTTTTAATCAAAGAAAATTAAATTGAATTATAGTTAACCAGCATTACATTTAGTAAATATCCTAGGTTCGAAAGTGGGTATAAACTACCCGTAGACAGGAGTATCAAGTTAGATTTAATTTTTAAATAAACAAAGAATTACACTTTATAAAAACAAACTAAGTTAGATTTTAAAATACAAAATTTTAATGAAATCTAGTAAGATTAAATTACAGAACTTTTAATGAGATTTATTTTGGTTTTTTTTTAATCACAGAGTACACCAAAAATCTCTATTTTCACTAGTCATGAACAATACACACAACATTAATTACCCTAATAATGATATACCAGTTTAGTACCTACTCAACAAATACTTCACAACCTTCAGTAAACACTCCTGTACAACTAAACAAATAATCTTCTATACATTTATAATTAAAAGTTACAATTCTCTATTATATATCAAATAGACAAAAACAAATATCAAAGGCTTAATAATGTAGCTCGACTTACATGAATTGCTTTCTGAACGCTGTAACAGTTTTGTCGTAATTGGAGGTCTCCGAGAAATCGATAGCATTGGACGTCAATTTTTCATATTTCATCAAAAATAATCAAGACATCAGATAACATCTAATCACATATCACAATCGATCCAGTTCCGGGCCATCTTTGTTACATCAGGAAACTCTCCACTCATTTAGCTGTAGAAACACCAACTGCTCAACTTCCGACAGACGACCAAACAAAATGGAGCCTAATTGATCCGTCGTTAATTTACTTTGCCACAGATAAATGACGACTTAAAATCCAGTGACCCATTGTCACAATTCATATTTCATTATAACAGCGTAATTCTCCAATACGACAAACCCTAACAAGGTTACTTTTTTTTCAGTTCAAAACACTAACTCCGTCGACTACAGATTGATTCAAAATAAGTGTGACCAATTTGAATAGCACGTAGCTATTTATGGTAAACTTTAATCGCTTTACCGCCGGTTTTATTTTAAAAGTGAGACGTTTAAATTACCAGTGTAGCTATTTTTATTAGTGGGAGTAAATTATGGATTCGAAATTAGATCCTCAAACCCGAAACGAAATTTTAAAGCTTTTGAAGGATGTTTGCTCAAACTCTGTTATAAATAAAGCATTTAAAAATCAAAAAAGATATTTTTCTAATGAATTACTATCTAAACTTTGAAAAGAAATAAAATTTGGCTGGCAATAAAAAGCTCCAGGGAAAAAATGTCGACGAAAGCAAGTGCTTGGTGAAAAAGAAAAAAAGAAGCAGAAAAGACTTATCGCTGTAGAAAATTCACTGCCTCAGAGAACTTTAGCAAAGAAACTACGGGTATCGCAATCGACAATTTGTCGTCAGATAAAGAAAATTGACAATAAAAAAGTGAATAAACCAGTCTGCCATCAAATGTCTGCAAAGACCGTAAAAAAACTAAGAAAATGTTCTTGACCTCCGTATTTAATGTTACGCAAAGGTAGATACAAAAAATGGATAGCATCAGATGAAGAACTGTTTTATCTGTCATCCACAACTGACAAAACGAAGATACAATATATTTCACCCAAAAAGCGTCGCAAAGACGCAACTGTTTTACAAAAGGCAAGTTGGCCGTCAGGTTTTATGGTATGGATGGGAATGTCCTTCCAAGGATTAACAAAACCATTTTTTTGTAGAACCAAAGGCTAAAATTGATGCTAAATACTATCAGAATAAAGTTTTCAAGCACATGATCAAAGAATGTAAACCTCTTTAACCCCAAGGAAACTTTGTTTTTCACCAAGATTCTGTACCAAGTCATACTGCAAAATCAACTATAAAAGGGCTGAAAAATAAAAATAAAAAAAATATTTTTTTTTTCTCCTGAGAAATGGACACCATCATTACCTAACTGTGCTCTTTGCGATTATTTTTTATGGGGATACTTAAAAAAAAAACAATTAAGTAGACGTAAAGTAAGAACACTTCAAGAGCTTCAAAAAGCAATCGAAGAGGAAGTTGGAAAAATGCCCCTAAAAATGGTCAAAAAAGCTCTTTTGGCTTGGCCTAAAGATTTACGTAAAATGTACTATGCTAAAGGAAACTACACTGAAAATTTCATGTAAATAACTTAATTCAATAAAAATTTCTGATGCTTTAAAATTGGTCACACTTATTTTGAATCAACCTATATATTCCGCATTTTTTGAAGACTCCGACTGCCAGCCGACCTCTGTCGACGAGTCCCGAATGGTTCCGACAGAACCCGAACTATTTCCAAACCAGAGCAGCAACTCAAGAAGCAAGTCTCAAGGTCTCTATATCTATGAGTTCTCACCAAGCTTTCTCAGTTCTCTGTGTGATCCCTCCGCGAAGCAGCACTTCCCCCCTTTTTAAATCCAAAACGGGGGGGAAACACCCGCCACCCAGCTTTTCCTCCAGAGAAATCACCAAAGAGTGCCTCATGCCAATCGCCTTCTCGCTATACCATGTGGGACGAAGCTAGCAACACACCCCACAAAGTTCCCATACGCCAGTGATGCCCGATGGTCGAAAATTATTTCCCCAAATAGGTCTTAAAATTTCCCCAAATCAGGGTCTTTTTTCGAAAAAATCCCCAACTTAATTTCTACTAAAAAGGGAAAATAAAATTTTTTTCAAAAAGAAATATCAAGCAGATTTGAGTGGATTTAAGCGCAGATTTTTCCCCAAATGAAGGAAACTTTTGAAAAAAATCCCCAAATAACAATAAAGCTATTGAAAATCCCTGGTCGTAGGGATAAATCCTTACGTTGCCAACATTCACAGAAAGTTGAAGAACTCCCCAGATTTGTCCCCAAAAATTTTAGAATTCCCCAAAAAAGTCCCCACAAACATTCGGTCCCCAAAATTGTCCACAGAAGCCTCAAAAATCCCCAAAATTGGGACAAAATCCCCAATCTGGCTTCACTGCATACGCCACTTACCGTTCGGACGTCACAGAGAGGGAAAATTAAGACACACCTCCAACCGAACAGCTGACCCGGAACATCTGTTCCAGATACTCGCTTATCAATCCAATAGACAAAAAAGAAAGAAAAGCACTTGAATGAGTTTTACTACATTGCACAGAGGGATTAGAAATTCTCAAGATACTGATAAGTTTTATGCTGCCTTTACAGGGACATTTTTTGAACGTTAATCCACATAATATTTCTATGCGTAAAAAGGGGCTTAAAATTCCATACACTGGGATTAAAATTTGTTACTCGTTAAATGACAGAATACTCTAAAAAAGGAATGCCTCGAAAATGAAATACAATGATATCAAACTAAACCCAGCCAAATGCTTGTCAAGCATTCATTGACATGAAATCTAGAAGGAAATACTTCTCATCCTTTACAGAATAATACAAGTTTAAATCCTATTTACAGAAATAACCAAAGGAATAAATATACCACATTCCCCACGCAAAAGGTGCATTCAAACTAGGGATTATATACAGATAGGAATATTTTTAGCATTGATTAAGAATTTTACACATTGCATTCATTACACATGTATACACTTAACTATTTCTTTCCCAATTTACTTATTTATTTAACAAAAGTTTACTTGATTCAGGGAAAAAATCGTTAATCACGGCACATAACATTACTACAGTATAATAAACGTCGTGATATAGTTCAAAATGCGGTTACTTGATACTTTTTGTTTTGTTGTAAAAATCTTGGCCTGAAGTAGGTCCATTGTAATATCTTTACAATCTAAAGAAAGTAAAGCGCCATGTGGTGAAAAACAGTGGAATTAGCGCTCCTATCTCAAAAACGGTTCAAGATGGGAGAAAAGTTAATTACGAAGTTGTAGAGCATCATCGATTTACTACGAAAATAGTTTTTAGACATTATTGCTAAAAATAGAACACTGAAAACGTGCAGTTGTTTGTTTGCAATATCCTACACTGTGACATTTGAACTACGTTGCACACTTTGCAACGTAGCGGATGACATGTATACTCTGTGGTTCAAAGTACTGTTAGTGTAAGCGGTCACATCGATTAGCGCAAAGTCGTTTTCAACCAACTTCAGAAAAAAGAGTGCTCTTAATTCGAGCTATGTGTTGTTGTTGGTGTTTGTAAGCTTATAACTTCGTAAGAGATGCTCTAATTAATCGACTTCGAAAAGCAGGAGGTTCTCAATTCAAAGCGTATTTTTTTTTTTTTTTTTTTTTTTTGTTCGCTCATAAATTCTGAACTAATGATCCGATTTTGAAAGTTTTTGTTTTATTGTAAAGGACTTGGTCTGAAATAGGTCCCATTGTAATACCTTTACAATCAAAAGAAAATACAGGGTGCCCAAAAAAGTCAGTCCCGACTCTTTTAACTGCTGAACAGCTGCAGCTATAGTCATAAAAGTGGTATGTAGGCATAGTAAAGTGGACATGTGCTACGCGATTCAACCGCCTACAGCGCCACCTGGTGGAAAACAGTGGAGTTAGCGTTCATATCTCGGAAACGGTTCAAGACAGGGAAAAAAAGTGAATTATAAAATTGCAGAGCATCATCGATTTAGTACGAAAAGATAGTTTAGACATTATTGCTAAAAACATGCATTTGTTTGTTTACAATTTCCTATTTTGTGCACACTTGACCGACATTGCATATATTTGTAGCGTAGCGGGTGACATTTATGCTATATAAAATTCAAAGTATGTTTATTGTAAGCGGTCACATCGATTAACGCATAGACGTTTTAAACCGTCTTCATAAAGGAGGAGGTTCTCAATACAAACCATGTTTCTCGTTGTTGTTGCTGAAATTTGTTAGCTTATAACTTCGTAAGAGAGGATTTAATTTTAATACTTTTTTTGTTGTCGTAATGATCTTGGCCTGAAATAGGTTTCATTATGATTTCATTAAGATATAAACAAATTACAGGATACTCACAAAAGTCTGTTCTCACTCTAACTGCTGAACGCATGCAACTACACTGGTACAAACAGTATGTAAGCATCGATGTTGAAACTTCTGTCCGTCAGCTGCAATGCCCTTTGTTTGAACTTTACGATGCGCAATTTCCAGCGCAACGGGTGACACGTATTCACTGTAAAGTTCAATATATATGCCTAACAGAATTTTTGGTTACGAATACAGCGTATCAGTTCTTTACATTTTTAAAGACTTTTTAATTTAACGTATGTCCATTCAATAGATAGTTTTTTGCTCATATCCGATAATGGCAAGAAAAGTGGCACAACTTAAAAATACAGCATTTGAGAAAAATCAACTTAAATATGACTTGACTAGAATAAAACTGGCACAACTGTCTCTCGAGTGGATAACTTTCTAGATGGAGATGTAACTTTTTTGTTCACATTGGGTGCATTTCATGTATTTTTCAGTGACATAAACCATTTTTTGAGTTATGTCACTTTTCTTGGATGTTGTGATTTGTAAAACAGCCGTCGAACGTCTTCTGATGTTCTGCTATATGAATAAGTTTTCACTGAAAAGAGAAAAATAAAACCTTTTCGTAAAAAAAATAGAACCGACTCCAAAAAGCAACTACTATTCAAACAACTACAAAAAAAAAAAAAAAAAAAAAAAAAAAGGTATGAAATGAAACTGTAAATTGCGCCTAAAAGTATAAAATAATTTCCTTCGCCAAACAACCTATAACACTACAATTAATCATAACTTTTGAAGTCGACGCAAAATTAAATAAAAATTGATACCTTTATTCAATACAAAAATAAAATCCTATTCAAAATACCCATCTCACATTGTCACCTGCAAAACACAGCCGAAAACTACTTTGATTCAAGAAAACAAATAAGATTTCGTAAGCAGCAAAAGTTGGCGAAGATACTGGTATCTGACGTCCTTGGTGAAAGAAAAATCGCAAAATTATCTGGGAATAGAGATGCAAAAAACCCGGGAATTTAAAACCAAGGGAAAAAACCCGGGAGTTTTAGGGGAAAAAGTGGGAAATTTGCGGGGGAAAAACAAATTAGAAATCTCTAAAGCATATAATAAGTTGTTTACTTAATATAAATGGCAATTTTAAGGACTTCGATATACTGATAAGCTTATAACATTAATTTATCATTTTATTTTCAATTTTTCAGAACTACAGCCAAATCAAAATTTGGAAAGAAACTTAAGCTTTCTTTATTAAATTAGCACTTAAGATAAATGTATCGATACAATGTTGGATACAATTTCCATATTAAACAAGCTGAAGAATTAAGGAAAGCAATGTACATAATCCTGTAATAGTTTGAAAAGAGAAATAATTAAGATCTGAAAAGTTCTTTAAAAATTTCTATTTTATGAAACTAAAGAAGTATTTAAAATAATGAAGTGGTTTTATGCAATTACTGCTGTGGTATAGTTTCTTTTACAAGTTATTTTTATAAATATTTCTTATTAGAGTCTGTAAAAAATTGATATTTAATTTCCTACAATGAAAATTTTTTGATAAAAATTTATATACATATTGTTTTCCTAATTTTTATACATTAAAAAAAAAAAAAAAAAAAAAAAGTTTCTGCATTTCTGACACAGCAAGTGGAGAAATTTTTCGAATTACTTATATATTTCCCTAAAACATATTAAATTTAAGAATTTTTTTTTTTTTTTTTTTTTGTAATTAAAAAAAAAAAAAAATTAAAAATTATCAGGTAACAAACTAATTTCTTAAATACTTCACTTAAGTTTAATGAAACTTGAATTTAATTGGGTTTTTTTTCCCTAAACCTTAAATCCAATTCTCTAATTGTTTCATAGTGCATTCATAAACCAATTATGAATAAAAAAATTAAATGTTATTAATTCTCATTAAGAATGGAAAAGATATCTCAAGAACATAACAAAATAATATTAATGAATAACGACAGAAACTTACTGTTAGTGTTAGCACCGCATTAATTATAATTAATAATTTTCTTTGTTTTCGGAATAAACATCGAAGATGCTCGAATTAGCTGGAAAGTACGGATTAGGATACAGGATGATAAACTAGATAGGGCGGTCAGCGTGGGGAACTGAGCTTTATTTTCCGAATTAATTCAGCCGAACAGAGTAAGCGATCCGATCGCCGCCTGGTGTAGTATCTTTGAAACTCATCGGAAGAAAGGGAAAGCCCGCCCCTTCGGCTTCAGTCATCCAACAAAGGAGCAGCCAGAAATGTAAAAACGCGCTGATTGGTGTATTTTCGAGATTTGGTCGCCCTCTATCTGTAAGATGAAAATTACTACCTTTCCGTAACATTAGTAATACATCCTTCTCTTTTAATCCGTGCTGGAAAGGGAAACGAAAAGGAAATCTATGCAGGAATTAAAGTTGAAATTAATTTAAAGATCGGAGGCTAAATAATTAACAAAAGTTATAAAAATATTTATAATTTCAAAATTCCCAGTTTTGGGGAAATTTCAAAATTCCCAGGGGAAAAAACGGTTTTTTTTCCGAGAAAAAACCGGGTGTTTTGAAAGCCTTGCATCTCTATCTGGGAAACATATGTAATTTCTTTGGGATATCATGATTATTTTGATAAGGTGTATTAAGAGAGTAATCAAGATCAAGAATATGAAACAATATATCGTACAATATATATTATGAAAATATACATCTTGCGTGTATATTTTTGCATTATGTTTTGATCGCCAAATCGAAAAGCCACCAAGGATGATAGTTATCAAAGTTATACCAAATTTGCAAAGGAAACTCTAACTTCGTAGAATCATGAATACCGCATTGTGAAGAATGTTCACTGTTCTATGTAGATCACGGATTAAGACTATCTATAGGATGAAAAACAAGATAGGGCAGCCAGCACCGAAACCAGAGCTTTCTATTCCACATTAATTCAGACGAATGAAGGAAAACGATCCGATCGCCGCCTGGTGTAGTATCTTTGAAACTTATCGGAAGAAAGTGAAAGCCCGCCCCTTCGGCTTCTGTCATCATCCGATTTCCGAGAACGACCAATGAACCGATACAAATTTAAACAAACGCGTTGATTGGTAGATTGTCAAGATCTGTTCGCCCTCTATCTGTAAGATGAAAATTACTACTTTTCTTTAGCATTCGTAATACATCCTAAACTCTTAATCCGTGATGTAGATGCTACTAATGGACCAATTGTATACAGTGGTAAAATAATAAAGGAAACATGAAAATGGATCATTCGAGACAACAGCATTTGTTGCTACCGATCTAAAAACAAACCTTTAAAAACTAATTAAATTCTATTTAATTTTGAGACGACTTCAAAGGTTATGATTAATTCTAGTGTTATAAGTTGTTTGGCGAAGGAAATTATTTTATACTTTTAGGTGCAATTTACAGTTTCATTTCATACCTTTTTTTTTTTTGTTTGAATAGTAGTTGCTTTTTGGAGTCTGTTCTATTTTTTTACAAAAAAATTTCATTGGATATAAATTTAAGAAAAACTTGTAAAGATATTACTGAACTTTATTTATTTTAATTTGAAACAAGATAAATGTTTTGAAAAAGAAATCTGTAACAAAAAGAAAACTGACTTCGGTACTTCACCAAATCATAAAATTCTAATTTCCATTTAAAATTCGCTAAAGTAATTATTACATTTAAATTTATATACATTTTATTTTTGCTTTGAATGAGGAAGCATTCTAGTCTTTGACATCGCTTAAGAGTTGCAAGGGTTTCAAAATGCCCAGTTTTTTCCTGGAAAAAACCGGATTTTTTTTTCCCTGATGGTAGTTTAAAGCAAAATTCGGAATTTTCAAAATTTCCAAAAGCTGGGAAATTTTAAGTATTGACTATTTTAATAATTAATGCTTATATATGAAATTTTTTATAAATAATAATTATAAAGCTAATAAATTAATACTGCATTGTTTTTGTTTCTTTAAAATTTTATATAAATGCCACTTCTAATGCTATAATTTGTGGCACTGATTAAAGTGAATGAGGTTAGAATGATTAAAGTGAAGTATTTATGTGAATGAGGGTAGAATGGTTAAAATGAAGTATTTGTGAGAATTAGGGTAGAATAAAATAGCTAATGCATGGTATTTTATCTGAAACAATTTAATAAGATAAAAGGAATTTTAAACTTCTCAAATATTGTAATCGTTTTATTTAAAAAAGAGGTGGTTTTAAAAGAATGCTTATAACAATATTCTGCCAACTAGTCAACCAAATAAGTGACATTTATGATTACAAAAATTATCCATATTAAAATACATTATTTTTTATTACTAATTTGAGATTTTCTCATAAAAAATGTCTAAGCATTTTTTAACGTATGTTTATTTTTTCTAATACCTTCATATTGAATTTAGTATAAAAAAAAAGGTTTGGACCATTTTCAAAGATTTACAATACCGATTTTCAAAATATTCAGGAAAATATACCCTTCTTTTTAAAGAAATTTGATTTAATTTAGCTGCCATGCCATGAGAACAGAGTGGACATTTTCGCATTTTTAATAAGCTAAATAAATAAATCTAGTTACTTAAAACAATGCTAAAAGTGAACGGATTTTAATAAATGTAATTTTTATTAAAAATAATTTTTTAGCTTTACTCCTCCCCCCCCCCCCAAAAAAAAAAAGTTTTGTTTTTGAACATGTGAAAGAACTGTAAAATATCTGTAGAATTACCCTTTTATAAGCGAAATTTTTTAAATTATGTACATTTTGGCTTCTTTTTGTATGAAAAATAATGATTTAGCTTTAATTCTCATAAAATAAATATTAAAAAATAATAAAACGTTATAAGCTTATCAACATCTAAAACCCTTTAAACTGTGATTTATATTACACTAGCAAAGCCCCGGTTCGGGAACGAACCGAATTCCAAATGCAGGAAAAATTTCAAAATCAAACTCGAAATGTACAAAACTCGGCCTGATGCTGCCTTCGTGCCAATAGATCAAAGTTTATTAATGAAAGCATTTTTTAATTCATGAAATCAATGAAGGTAGTGAATCAACGTAGGCTTTTCTCGCTTCGCTGGTCACTATATTTAAAAAGAAACTCTTTTCTATATCGCTTTACAAAAAAAAATAAAATTTAAAGAAATCATGAAATTGCTTTAAAGCCCACTTTGGTTCCCTGCTGCCTTTGGCAGCGACCCACTCATTCGCAGACTCTCGGGTGTCTGTCCCTATTGCCTGTGACAATAGCTTTCCAGTGGGCTTCCATTTGGGTACTTATCAGATGACAGTTTCGAAACGGACAGCATCGAAAAAATTGAAGTAGCCATTTTATATTTGAATCCCAGTTACATATGAACAACACTATACGTGGTGTACATAATATTTTCTTTCACGTTATTTTCTATATTTATTTGATTTATTCGATCAACCATAAAATGACAATAATTTCACATCACACATAATTTATGTTATTATTTTTGTTGTTGTTGCTGTTTTTTTCTTTTCGTTTTCCTTTCCTTTCCTTTCTTTTCTGTTTTTCAATATTTTATAATTTATTTATATTTTTTATGCGCTACTTGGCTTAAAGTGGCTTTTGCGAAAGTGGAGTCCTTGGCGAAAAATCTCCGATCTATTTCAGCATCAAAATTTTAAAAATTACCCAGGTTTATCAATAAGTAAAGCTCTTTAATGTAATGCTGAATTAGCTTTAATGCCAAGTGCGATTCATCTGTGGCAAAAACATACTATTTAAACAAAAGGGGAAAAACAATTGATGTAAAATTGAGGTATATTATATTATTTATTTATTTTTTACTCCATTTTCACATTTTCATTTCTTCATGTGCAGGAGCAAATTTAATATTTAATTTTTTTTTTTTTTCCGCGTGAAAGCATATTTCATTTTATGTTGGGGGAAAAAAAAGTAAATTTTTTTTGGCAACAATTAAAAATTTAAATGTTCATTTTTAAAGCTTTTACCAGGTTATTATTTTCACATTTTAATTAATTTTAAAAAATCTAATCAAAATTTCATTACAAATAAGGTACCAAATGAAAGGGGAATTTTTTCTGAATCCGTCGGTTTAATTAACTTATCGATCGGACAATTAGAGTTTTAACTAAAGTATGAAAAGCTGATGGCAACTTGCATCAACACACAGACAGACAGACTAAAATATCTCTAATTGCGGTGCCCCATTCTTAAGTCTGATCTTAAATTTTACAAACTTTCGTAGAATGGGCGTGTTTAAGAACGATGTTAACTTGGTATTGGGGTGCCTGAAGCATAAGTCCCCGGCGGGAGAAACGAGTTAGCCAATTGGAGACGCCGAGCGACCTACGCCGGCTTCTCTGTCTTGTGTGGCAGGCATCAGACATGGAAGGGTCGGAATGGGAGACCCTAAGTTATATTAATCTTGTAAAATATGTATATCTGAACATTTAATATGTAAATTAGTTTAGTAAATCATAATTAAGGAATATGGAATATTTATTTGCACCTAAAATCATCTACCACTGAATCATCAGTTAAGCATCTATTAGACATCGAAACAGGCACGTCTAAATTTCATCTACATTTAAACATCTAATACATATGTATAATTAGTGCAAGATATTCAGAACTTTTAATGGACATTCTTTAGATAATTTTGGATGTAATTTAGGTGTCTAATGGGTATCAGTGGCTGTATAGGATTCGTCGACCTAGCCGTTCGGAGTTTGTGATTTTCTCTGAAACACATGTAAATATGGGCTAGGATCCCCGGGAAAGAATAGACTGTAAGAAACTTAAATACATACAAACTTAAATTAAAATATACTTTGGAATAAACTTACTAAGTGCAAAACAGGACATGAATGTGAAAAATAAGTAAATAAAAGCAGAATAGAGAAAATTTTAATATTCTTAAACAGATAAAATTCCTTCCGCTGCATCCAAAAGACTTTTTAATGTTGTGATATCTGATTTTTGAGGGAGTTAAAACTGCCTGAATATTTCCTTAATGTAAGTTAAAAATCTATCTTCATAACTTTTAGTAGAACTTTTTATCAATTTTTATTTAATTATATTCAGTGACAGACCTACAACTCTTGAGGCCTTGGGCAGAAGTTTTACTGGGGCCTCCTAATAGAAAGCCCTTTTATTGAAGACTTCCACTCTTATGGGCCCCCACAGACATGGAAATAGCGGAATTCCCATCCCATCTACTTTTCAACCAAATATGGGCAATTTAAAAAAATTTCCTTGTTAGAGTGCTACAAGTTGAGTTGTATTAAAAACTAGTACGGATAAGGAGACTACACCCAATTCTCCATTATGTATTTGATCACATAAATTTCTAATATAGAGTGTATTATAGGGGTTACAAGCAGTGAATTCACTGATCTTCCAGTCACAGTCGCAGACTGAAACACCCAATCCAACACACACATACCCCAGTTCGATACTGTTATGTTATTCAAATTTGCTATGTAAGTCTGCTGGTGTAAGCTTTGTATTTAGATTTTCTTCTAATTCCATGCTATTTCCAAAACTGTAGTTTCCAGAATTCAAGTTTATGCAATATATTGCACTATTCTGATTTGTTGTGAAAATCTTAATTTTTGAACAATTTATGAAGTTTTTAAAGTACATTATTATACTCCTTAATGTTCATTCCAGTATCATAAATGATCCTTTAAAACTGGTCCAGCTTATTTACGATGAAAATAATCTTCTTAATGCATGTTTATGCGAAATTTTGCTCTATTCTGCCACTTATAAGTTTTTAAAGGGGAATGTTGGAAATCAAAAGGATTCGCAGACTATCATAAACAATAATTTAAAACTCTTCCGACTTCTTTAAAATGAGAAAAATGTTATAAAGTATGAGAAATATCATAAAATATATGTTCACGTGGAATTTTGCCCAATTCTGTCATGCTAAGAAAATATAAAATTTCAAATATTACTAAAGTTTTTAAATTAGAGTGTTAAAATTAAATAGCATTTTAGCCAATATAAAAAATTGATATTTAAAAACACGGTCTGGCAACGGGAGATAGAGGAGGGTGCAAGTGCAAGCGTATACATGCTGCCATAGGCAGCGAAGACTCGATGTGACAGTTGTGTTGTGACAGTACGAGACACTTGCGTACAAGCTGAAAATGGTGACACTTGTGTACATGTCCAGGTAGTTTAAATATTACAGGTACATTTTCAAAAAATCTAGTGGCACTTGCGTACAACATTTCTTTCACTTTATTTGAGAATTGTTGCATTAAGGGTTGTATCCACATAATACTAACATTAAAACTTTTTTTTTTGTGTGTGTGTGTAAAACTGCATGGTGCTTACTTATTGCTAAAACATGAGTGAAGTTAATTTAACATGATTATACATGAATACATAACAGATTACATAGTTAGTTACTTATAATAGATTACATAGAAATTTCGATGTGCTATGTAATTATATATGCCGTTCAAATTTCATATGGGAAGTTTGGAGAAAACCACAGAAAACAAAGAACAGATTTTTCTTTTATATTTGAGTTTCAGAGAGAACCATAAAAAACTCAGAACACCTTTATTCTTTTATATTTTGCAGAATTTTTATTATGTTAGTTTATGTGAGATAAAGTGTAAAAGCTTATATTTCTTTTATACTTTATGGACTTATAAATTGATATACACCTTTCAAATTTCGTATGGGAGTTTCTGAGAAAACCATGAAAAACCCAGAACGCCTTTTTCTTTTATATTATGCAGACTTTCGAATTCCAATACTCCATTCACATTTCGTACTAATGACTTTTATCAGTATTTAGCCCTGAATTATGCAAGTTTCAGAGAAAACCAAGGAAAAGTCAGACACAATTTTTTTTAATAACAATGTTTATATTACTTTTGTCTCTCAACTTCTGTTTAACATAATTTCATACATATAATATATCATTTGAAAGCTTATTTCAATTAGAAATGAAGTGTAGATGTTGCAAATCTGTTGCCAGATAGCGTTTCAATATTTAAGAAATTTAATATCTCCAATTTTAATTATGATTAAATTAATTATAATACGTCATTCCAAAAATACTTATTGCAGACTTTCAAACTGGTATAAGTCATTCAAATTCCGTATGGGATTTCCAGAGAAAACTACGGAAAAACCCAGAATGCCTTAATTCTTTTATATTTTGCAGAGTTTCGAATTCCGATGTTCCGTTCACCTTTCGTATGAAGGATTTTTAACAGTATTTAGCCTGTGATTGAGCAAGTTTTGGAGAAAATCACAAAAAAGTCAGACACAAACCTTTTTACAACAGTGTTTATATTACTTTTGTATCTCAGCTTCTAATTAACAAAATTTCATAAACAATATATCATTTAAAAACTTATTTGAATTGTAACTGAAGAGTAGATGTCACAAATCTCAGTCGCAAGAAAGCACTTTAATACTTTAAAATTTCAATATCTCGAATTCTAATTATGATTAAATTACTTATAGGGGATAAATTAGGAAACCGTAAGCGACACCAGGTTGGGGGTTTGTTATGATCAGAAGTTTCAATGGTCGTTTACAGGGTGAGTGAGCAGGCTGTTTCATATGATGAAACGTAAAGGGGCACTGCAATCCTTACAGAGAGAAAATTTGCTGTAGTTAGAATTTTCAAAAATTTTTGCACAATGAGCATGTAAGCTGTTGTAGGTTCTAAAATGGGGAGAAGGCGCCACCGAGTGGGAATTTAATCTGGTGAGATTTTTCAAGGATCATGAACCAGCTGGTCGCTGGAGGCAGCTAGTCAAAAATAAAAAGCAGGAAGAGGAAAGTTTGTTTTTTTTTTTTTTTTTTTTTTTGGGGGGGGGGGGGGGGGGGGGAAGGGAAGGAGAAACAGCAAATAGTTTCAGGAATTGGAATATGACTCACCATTTCTCGTTCTAAATAAAGAAGAGAGATCATTTCACCTATTTAATTATGTTGGTAATTTGTTTTTCTAACTGTTTGTTTTTTGAATTGACAGACAAGAAAATTAATATCTATTAAAAGATAAATAGGTATTTAAGAAATAAAAATATTTTTAAGGACCTTTAAAACTTATTTAAAAATATTAATAGCATTTATAAGGATCGCTATTGATTTTGACTCAGTGAATAAATAATTGTATGTCATTTCCAGAAAATAACTATGGCTATTATAGCTTGCAACTTTTAAATGCATTAATCTCATAACTTTGTCAGTCATAGGATTAGATGTATAAGAGAAAATTCATGCATTTTAACACAAGAGTATTTCTCTTCAAGTTTATCATATGGATACAACCTCTTAGTGCTACAAACCAGAAATACAGCAAGTCAAACTTTGTACGGAAGTGCCACTAGATTTTTCGAAAACACATCTGTAACATGACCATGAATGATTGTGACTCAAAGGTAAAAAACCCTGAAAATTAAAGCCTCAAATAAAAAATAACCTGGAATATCAAATGATACTCAAAATATTTAGATTATTATTTTTAGATTATTTAAATAAATTTTGTTTTGGACAAAATTTTCGTTCTTCCTTTATCTTTTGCTTAAAAACTAAAAAAACTGATAATTGGAAAATCTTTGAAAAAGTGAGAATCGATATTAAATAATGTTGCCTATCATATACTATCGTAATCTAAAACTAGTATTGTTATTTATTTTATATTTAGACACATGCACATACAAAAAGAAAAAAAAAAAACTCTGGGCTTTTTTTTTTCTAAGGATTTTTGTGTCAGTGGCTTTGCATATTACTTTTTACTTTACTAAACTTCGCATATTTTGAGGAAGTATGCATAATTTTTATTTACTTATTTACTTTTTTTTTTTTTTTTTTTTTTTTTCCACTAAAGAAAAAGTATAGTATACAGCATGCATAGACAAAAATCTTTTAAGTAAATGTCCAAACATGATTTTTTCTGAATGAACTGTCGAGAAATTTTCCAGAATTGTTTCACATAAAAAGAATTGTTGTATGTATTTATTATTCATGGTGTTTATTTACTTTCTGCATCATTTAAACACCAGTTTTGCAGTGTTATATATGGTTATATGCAGTAGTTCATTATATGTTAAGCTGTGAAAACATATTTTGTCTAATTTGTGTAATTAGAAAAAATAAAATATATGTAAAATATTTTTATTTTTGTGAGAATTAGTATTAATAAAATAAAGCTTTAAAAAAAAAAAAAAAAAAAAAGGATAAATAAATAATAAAAAAAATAATAATAATTAAAAAAAAAAAAGAGTGAACTGTCATTTAGGTACAGAATATAAAAAGAAAAATACCTGTTACAGGATTTTAAAATACTGTGCATAAGTTTTAATTAAAACAGCATTTTATTCTGAATATTTGGTTATATTCACACAAAATATTCAGTCAGTTACATTAATGGGTATTATTGGAAATTTGCTGGAATTGCATTTTCGTTTTTATTAATTGTTTTAATCACTTTCTAAATGTTTTTTTTAAAAACACTTTCCAAAAGGTTTAAAAGTGTTAATGACTTCGGTTTGTCTGTCTGCCCCCACTAACTCCCATAAATAATGGAATTTCTTTAAACTGATACATAATATTCAAGTTCACTATCGGATGTTCGCTGTTGAAAATGGAGTAAATACCACCACTGGTTTGTGTACAGCGATACCCAAAAGTATTACAAAGCATTTGTTCTATGTGAGGTAAGGTATTTCTATAAACTAAATTTTAGTAACTTTACTTTGAACAAATCTTAATAAAATTAAAATATATTATTAATATGCACAAAAAAATGCCATTCTAAGTGTGAATATGATTTTGTGTATCTATCTGTCCATCTGCCCACTCCAGTGTTTGAAAATATTTTAAGTATTTAAAAATATATATATATATAGGGTAGGTGCTCCAGTGATTGACATGCTCCAGTAATTGACATCTATCCCGAAATAGTTAATAAATAAGAAAAATAATAAAATAATATATTTTACATATAAGAATTTTAACATTTTATGTCAAACACTGTAACATAGAGAGCTAATAACTGGCTAAATGAATAACTAGCAGTGTCAAACACTGGAACATAGGGTGCCAATAACTGAAAAACTGGTAGTGTCAATTACTGGAACATTGAGTGGGTGTCAAGTAAAAATTCATTAAAAAAAAATAATTGTTATGAAATGTATATATTTTAACATATATGTGGTTCTGAATGTCTTTCATACCATATGTACTAACTTAAGCTTTCTAAAAATATTTTCTGATGACTAGAACATTAAAAACATCAGAGATTGCTCTAAAAGTGTCAATCACTGGTGCACTTACCCTATGTTATTTACATTCACTATAGCATATTCCCTATTTTAAATGGAATTAATAGGTCCTGTGCAACTGGTCTGTGTACAGGGACACCCCAAAAAATGTCAATGCATTGCATTTTAGGACAGACATTTTTTATAAATTACATTTAAAGAACTTTCTATTGTAAAAATCACAAAGAAATTGACATTTATTGTTAATATGTTAATATTTTGCATAAAATATGATTTTGTCAACCTTCAGATTTACAGGGCTACACTAAAATATTTAGATACATTAAGGGCTGCAATGAGAACTTAAGGGCTATGTTTTCTTTTATGTTAAGCATTTTTAACACTTTCTGTAACTCTACCTGTATACCTTTCAGAACTACTGTCTGTCCATTGTGTGATTACGTAGACAAAGAGCAATGAAAGTTATACAATACAATTACATACATTTGGAAAGTGTTAACAATCAATGCATACTGCATGATTTTTCATTCTTGTTTGTTTATATCAGTGTCTTGTTACCTTCTTTTCTCTCCCTGTGCATGAGTGGATTTTATTTACTCGATTGGTGTACCACCACCACCTGATGCTGTGAGAGAGCACACGTTCTCAGACTCCTAGGAAGTGTGTTGTTGCAACCATGTAAAACTTATTTGTCTCCGTCAATTGTCCTGTGCTTCGTGTTTAATTAAATGTGCCTGTTTATGATTGCTTCCTGCATATGTTTTACTGCTTTGCTGCTGTTTCACCCAAGAAATACTCCCATATTATACTGTTAGATTATGCACTCATGTCTAAAAATTAATCATAATGTATGACACAGACAATACTCCACCCTCCCGCCTCCAGAGCATGCCCTGGTCAAATAGATCCCTAAAAGTTCTGGCATATCATATTATCATTGATTATGGACTTGTGCAAAACTTCAGAAACATCAGTTGAGATTATGGGATTAAAAATGAGAGAATTGCAACATTTGCCACAAGCAGACTTTTGCCCTTGGCCTCATTAGGATAGATCTCTAAAAAAGCTTGTATAGTATATTGTCATCAACTATCAATTCAAGTCTGAATTTTGAGTAAAATCAATTCGACATAAGTGCATTCAAAACAGACTGTAAGATATGACACAGGCAGACGGTTTTTTTGCCTGGGACCTGCCTGTGATGAGATAGATCTTAAAAAATGCTTACGTATTCTATTGTCATTGACTCATGAATAAAATTTAAATAAAATGAGTTAGACAGAAGTGCATTAAAAATGAATCATAAGATTTGACACAGGCAACAACATTTTTATCCCAATGTACCCCTGGTGAGATAAATCCCTGAAAATGCTTGCATATTGTATTGTTATTGAGTATTAACTCCTGTGAGCAAAATTGGTTTGGTGGAAGTGGATTAAAAATTGGCTGTAAGATTTGACCCTGACACACAACAAATGAAGTTAAAAGAGTGTAAAAAAAGTACTAGGTGACTTATTACACTGAAACATAATAGATAATTTCAATCTAATAAATAATTTTTTATTATAATTCTCTCTTTTAAAATACCTATGCATAAATATTAAAAGAAACCTAAAAAATTTATGAATCATGAAGGAAGTTAATTGTTTCGTGAATATTTTTGTGGATTTTTAATGGAAACTTTTTTGTTCACAAGTAACATGATCCTAACTTGATCAATGGGGAAATTAAAAAAAAAAAATTCTCATTATTTCATATAATTTTCAGAAATTAATATAACTATCACAAAGTTAAATCCAATACGGATGTAAAATCTTTTTTCCCTTATTATTTTAAAGTATTTTTAAAAAGACAAACAATTTTTAAAATTTCACTTGTGACAGTTACAATTTGAAAAAAATGTGAGAAATAATGAGTAATAATGTGTTAAAATTTCCAACAGGTTATCATAGGATTTTATGATTAGCAAAGAAAAGCTATATATATATATGTGTGTATGTCCTTTAATAAGTAAACATCATATCAGGAAAAAACAATTTTTTTTTTTCAGTTAAAAAAGTATTTTTCTGAACCTAATAACATTTTCCATGCATCATAAATGATAAAATAATTTTTAATTAATCTTTTTTTCATTTATGCTGGCTATCATTACTAGTGTATGAGTTTTTCATTCACCTTAACTGAATATATGGCGCTTAAATTTTTTTGGATAATTTTTGAATATATAAACACATTGGTTTAAAACAGAGCATGTTTTATTTGTAGAATCAAATTATCTTAATTGAGACAGCCTAATAACCCTTTACGAACTGAAACTTTTTGAGTAGAAATGGAATGTTTTGTCCATTTCCAGTAGTTGATAGGATCATATTTGACTGGGGGGAAAAAAAAAAAAAATCCCTGATGTTAGATTAAGCCTAAGGAGGACCCAGACAATTGTGTAGGTTCAGCCTTACTGAAGACATTTTTAACTAAACCTACACAATTGTGTAGGTTCAGATTGTATGAATAAATATCTAAAAATAACAGTTTAAGCAAAAAACCATTGTTATTTATTAGGATAATTTTCATCCATCACAATGAAAGTGTTTGAAACAATTTTTGTTTTTGGAAAGACATAAATATACGTTACATTTTTTTGCATCTCCCTCTGGTACAGTTTTGCAACCTACGCTTCCTAGCAGTATTAAGATCATCAAAATAAGGCCAGTGACTTGTTGTATCTAACCTCTTCCCTTCAGAGGTTAGCTTTCTGAGTGGATTGTAAAACTTTGATCTGCATGACTGAGCAACGTCATCTTCAATCTCCTCTTCTTTCGCTGGCACTTAGAAGCAGTATTGCCAGATATGGTGGATTTTTTATTCAATAATCAACAATAATTTTTAATTGTAACGTTTACCTAATCACTTTGAAGTTTGATAGTCTATTATGTATAGGGTGATTAGAAAAAAACTACCCCATATATGAGACCATAGCTACCATACCGTTCCGAGAAACTGAATAAAAATTTGGTGGAAGGTATTTTGAGGTATGCGCTCAAGAATTATATAAAAAACAACAGTTAAACTCTAACAGTTACGGTTACAGTGAGAAAATTTCAAAAATTTCAAATGGCAACACCTACTTTTTTTTTATTGAAATGTAATCTCCATAGCAAAAAACCATAAATAGTGTTGGAACGGTACCTCTAGCACGAAAATTGGCAGCAGTAGCAGGCTAACAAAAACAGAAGAAAAACGACTGTTATGTGCCTACCAGAGCACCACTTTCATTTTTTTAATGACGTCACATTTCACACTGAATCTTTGGTTTAGACTAAAGTCTACTGATTCTGCTTCGAAACGAAAAGAAGATACCTAGGTATCCTTAATTTTGTGTAAGGCTATTAAATAAAGGCTTTAATTTCGTTGTTAGATGTAAAACGCTGTCATGATGACGTCATCACAGTACGTGAAAAACAAGGCATTGTAAAATGGCAATCAAAACAAATTTTAATGATGATAATGATGTTTCCCAGTAAGCGGCATATTGTTCACAGAGCAAGAAAGCAAGATACACATCACGCATTTCACAATGGCTTATTTTTGACTTAGTTTGATGACATCACTCATCACGGTGTCTTACAACTAATAACGAAATTAAAACCCTTATTTAGTAGACCTATATGAAATTAAGGATACTGTAGTCTGTTTTTCTCGTTTCGAAGCAGAATCAGTAGACTTTAGTGAGAGCCGAAGACTCAGCGTGAAATGTGACGTCATTAAGAAAATGTAAGTCGTGCTCTGGTAGGCACATCACAGCTGTTTTCCCTTTGCAATCACTTCGTTTATCTATATATATCTATCTATAATGAAAATTTTGTCATCACAATAACTCCCGAAATAATACTCCAAATCGAACCAAATTTGGACAGTGAACTGATCTTATAAATATCTTGGATGAGTTCGTTAACTAAGTTGCTCTGACTTTTTGTTTTCAAGTGGCAGCCACTTGAATATTTCTAACCCACATTGTAAAAAGCGTATTTAAAGCAAGATTTGCTTGAATTTTTAGGTAAATCTAGACTACAAAAGGGTCTAAATGAACTGTCATTTTTAATAAAGTGGCGGATATCTTAAGTTCAGTGGGGCCACTTGAAATCAGGCTACCACTTGAAAATTTAAAATCATGATAACTTCCGAAATAATACTCCAAATCAAACCAAATTTGGACAGCATCTTAACTAGTGTTATGAATATCTTGGATGAGTTTCTTAACCAAGTTGCTCCATCATTTTGTTTTCAAATGGAGACCACTTGAAATTTTCAAATTAAAATTGTAAAAAGCATATTCCGAATTCGTTTGAATTTTAATGTATACATAGACTATATAAGTGTCTCAATGAAGTTTATTAATGAACGTATCTGCCATTTTTAATAAAGTGGCAGATATCTTAAGTTAAGCAGGGCCACTTGAAATCAGGCTACCACTTGAAAATTTAAAATCCCAATAACTTCCGAAATAGTACTCCAAATCGAACTAAATTTGGACAGTGTCTTAACTTGTGTTATTATAATTATCTTGGATGAGTTCGTTAACCAAGTTGCTCCGACATTTTGTTTTCAAGTGGCAGCCACTTGAATATTTTGAACCCACATTGTAAAAAGCGTATTTAAAGCAAGATTTGCTTGAATTTTTTTGTAAACCTAGACTACATAAGGGACTCAATGAACTTTATTAATGAAATTTATCTGCCATTTTTAATAAAGTGGCGGATATCTAAAGTGGGGCCACTTGAAAACCGGCTACCACTTGAAAATTTTAAATCGCGATAACTTCCGAAATAATACTCCAAATGGAACCAAATTTGGACAGCATCTTAACTTGTGCTATGGATATCTTAGATGAGTTTCTTAACCAAGTTGCTCCACCATTTTCTTTTCTAGTGGAGACCACTTGATATTTTCAAATTCAAATTGTAAAAAGCGTATTCTGAATTTGTTTAAGTTTTGATGTATACATAGACTATATAAGTGTCTCAATGAAGTTTATTAATGAACGTATCCACTATTTTTAATAAAGTGGCAGATATGTTAAGTTAAGCGGGGCCACTTGATCTCAGGCTACCACTTGAAAATTTAAAATCACGATAACTTCCGAAATAATACTCCAAATCGAACCAAATTTGGAGCGTGTCTTAACTTGTGTTATGAATAACTTGGACGAGTTTCTTAACCAAGTTGCTCCACCATTTTGTTTTCAAGTGGAGACCACTCGGAAATTTCAAATTCAAATTGTAAAAAGCGTATTCCGAATTTGTTTGAACTTTGATGTATACATAGACTATATAAGTGTCTCAATGAAGTTTATTAATGAACTATGGATTTTCCTGCCAAAAGTCGCCAATTTTGGCACCAAATCCATTACCTGCCATATTGGAGCTTTTTAATGCGTTTTTAAGGGGAAATTAGGCTATTTTAACGTTAAAACAAAGTAGAAATGCAGAAAATTAATATTTAATCAACTTACTAAGCCTCTTTGAAAGAATTTCTACAAAAAAAAAAAGTGAATTATTTTCAAATTTGCAACAATATCTTAGATTAATTAGTTCACTGAGCACCTTTCTCTGCCATTTTGATCCAAGTGGCAGCCACTTAATTTTTCAACACAATGACTTTTGAGATTCTAAATTAATTCCAACTATATTTGTACAGTAGTCTTATCTCAGAAATGCATTTGATATATTTGTCAACTTGGCCCACCATCTTGTTTCGAAGTACCGGCCACTTGAAAAGTTTAAATTCAAATAAAAAGGTATTTATGAACCAATTCGCTTAAAATAGCCTACATCAATATTCCTACTAATTCGTTAATAATTTGTAGCCGCCATTTTGAAACAAAACGACGGCTACTTGATAAGAAAAAAGAAATCAACCTACCCTTCCGAATAAGCCAGAAGGACTTGTTTTTCTTAGTATGCCTAGCGTTGGTTATTTTCATGCTAGAGGTACCGTTCCAACACTATTTATTGTTTTTTGCTATGGAGATTCCATTTCAATAAAAAAAAGTAGGTGTTGCTTTTTGAAATTTTCAAAATTTTGTCACTGTAACCGAAACTGTTAGAGTTTAACTGTTGTTTTTTATATAATTCTTGAGCGCATACCTCAAAATGCCTTCCACCAAATTTTTATTCAGTTTCTCGGAATGGCATGGTAGCTATGGTCTCATATATCGGGGTAGATTTTTTCTAATTACCCTCTATATACCAAATATCACTTCTCAAAATTGTTGGTGATTATTGAATAAAAAATCCATCATATCTGGCAACACTGCTACGGACAGCCTGCAATCTCTTCTTGTTTGGTAGTCGTACATCCAACAGTCTCTCAGCCACACATAGATGAAACGATAATAAATCAAGTGTGTTTTTATAGGTTCAATATGCCTCCATTTGCTGGTCGCAATTGTCCACACCCCCCACCGATGTGTTGTAATTCAAATACATCAAATATTGTCTTTGGTCCATCTAAAATCCCAAGAATAGTAACGTGTGCATTTTATTCTTGAAGTGGTAAACGCCGGACTTACACAATTGTATAGGTTGCCAGTTTTTCCAACTTTTTTAAAGCCTAATTAATATTATCAAGGCTAAAATCCATTGAAATCATGAATACAGTATATTAAGATAAAAATTGAATTTATGCAAACATTAAAAATAATATTTTAAAGAAATTGCGACAGTACTTAAGATTTGTCTTTTGTTGTCGGAAGATGGACACTTCAAATGAGTAATAAAACTATTCTTGTCTTGCTACTGGTGCCATATAGTTGTGTTTCATCAGAAACATCTGAAATAAATGAACTCTCATAGTTGTGCAGTTTGGGCTTTAAATGACACAAAAATGGAAAAATGTCACTATTTTTCATTTAAGTTTCACCAGCACAATTGTGTAGGTCAGGTCGTAAAAAGGGTTAAAAGCATCACTCTATGTAAGATAATCCCCCCCCCCCCCACACACACTGAATGAATAGCACTTCTATTAATTTTTTCTTTTGTCATTTTCTATCAAGTTTTATGAATTAAAATTAAAAAAAGTGATAACTAAGCAAATTAAATGAGCCGTGATAATTACTCATTTTATTTATTTTTTCAAAACCACAACTTCATTTTATTATTCAATGATTTTTAAAATACAAAATGTCAAAACATTAACTATATATACATTGTGAAAGAAGTATATTTCAAAACAAAATGGAATGTTCTATATAACAAAGTCAAAAATTAAACACACTATGTAAATTTTATGTGCATGCATGCAATAATGAAAATGAAGAATAAAAAATGCTATAAAATAGCAAAATTTGCTAGCTGAAGGATTATAGTTATATGCACTGAATTCAAAATTTAAAAAAGAATAAAAATGTTCTGCATATTATGTATTTTATGGTGTATCCATTGAAATATAATTTAGAACAGATTTCATATAAATGATCTTCCTGGACCTTCAGATTCTTTTAGCAAATACTACCCAATATTAACAGTCTCACAAATAGTAATTTTAGAATATATTTGAATCTAGGCCAGAAGAAAAAAAGTAGAAACATGATTATTGTATTTGTAAAGTTCTGCTTGAATACAAAATGAGGTTACAAGGTACTATCAATTTCAATATCCAAATAATAATACATTCTAACATTGGCAAAGTAATTAAAATGTGAGTACAGATGGGAATGATACCTTAAACCTGGGATAGTCAGCCTTTTTATATCTACCACCTATTTTTGTATGTCTGTTAGTACCATATTTTCTTGCATATAATATGCAAGTGAGGTAAATTGGTTTCACACCAGAAATTTTAATTTTTGAGGAATGATATATTTGATCAAGACAAACATCATTTAAAAGTAGCTTTGTCTGTTAAATAAAATTTCCGTATGAAACTGATTTCATAGACCTGTAGATAATAAATACGGTAGTAAAATTTTCTAATCACCACAGGTTTCACAAAAATGGTGATTTATAAAGTAAAGTAGTAACTTTATTTTATAAAATTTACAAAATAGAATTATAGTAAGTTTAAGCTTATAGCAATAAAGCATTTTTCCATTTCAATGTTTTTAAAAAGGCAAAAAAAAAAAAAATAAAGAAAAATAAAATTAAAATTAAATACTTAAGTATCAGACAAAACTCCTACTGCCCACAATAAAAGCTGGAATGCCCAATAGTTGGCGATAGGGACCGAGATGACTATCACTGTGTTAAACCATTAATATTTAATAAATATTACAAAAACAAAGTAAATTAAATTCTATTTATGAGTCAAACAAGATGTACAAAAGAAAAAAAAAAAAGAAAGAAAGAGAGAAAAGAAGAGAAAAAGTTGCTGTGTAAAAATTTCCTTAAAACAGAAATAAACAATAATTTATAAAAATATTTATTGCTTTTTAGAGCTGAGCATGCATGCACCAAGTTACTAATAATATGAAAGTGTTTACAAAAATAAACTGCAAATAGACATAAAAAGAGAAAGATATGTTAGATTGTGCTTACTATAAAATCACAGTCAATTATATAAATATTGTAAACTGCAAATGCACTAGCGACAATTTACTAATACACTGGCAAGTCAGATAGATGCATCATATAAATAATTATATACAAGTTTAAAAATTGCCCTTTTTGTTTATAAAAGTTTTTGATCACAAATTAATCTCACTATTAAAAAAAAAAAAAAAAAAAAAAAAAAAAAAAGATTGCACAGTGAAAATTAAACATATATATATCTAAGAAATGTATTCAAAATAATTTTTAATAAACCAATTAAATATGAATTTTTTAAGAAACAAAAATGCAGTACTAGAAGATGGCCAAGGTAACTAACTACAGCAACCATTAGGCTATCTAATGACAATACAGGGATGACTTTAAGCACAAAGCATGTATTACTTTCTGAAATCAGTAAATGTATGGAACAACTTCAAAAATTTATTTTCAAGTAATCTTGTGATGCAGCACTGAAAAGGAAATCACCCAGGACACTAAAATCTCTTAGACAATTGCTATTGCAAGGGCACTACTATATAATCACGCTAGATTAAAATGAAAGAACTGTATTTTAAAAAATGGGTTTGTGAGTGAAACTGAAATGTTTATAATATATTTTAAAATACCAGATATCTATAAAATATTCTATTCTTGTGCCATGAAATGTGAACATAGAATTCATATGATAAATTAAAAATATTAAATAAAAAAATAAATAAAGTATAAAAGCTCAAGAAATCTTACCTTTAACCCTCTGACCGCCTTTGAAAAGGGGAAATGTAATGTTTTTACTGTGCAAGTATTTCAATATACTACAATAATGCTTATTTCAACATGAGGCTGAGAATGTAACTATGCACGTGATTATAATACTCATATCTTTCAAGACCTACAAGCTTGAAAAACAAACTAAAAATTCCTAAATATACAATTTTAAATTATAAGTGTATTGTAGAAAAGAGAACAGATTAGTGACCGGATATATCTGTTAGCAGCGATCAGGTGGTTAAAATGTTAGTAAAGTGTCACATGAAAAAACAGATATTAAAATAATTTTTAAAGTAATTTCAATAACATTGAAAACTAAGCTAAAACTACATAATGCAATTAGTAAAAATTAAATTTTCTAAAAACAAAAAATTACAAAATTTAACAAATACAACATTGCATACATATATGCATCTTCTTAACAGCATTATACACAAATAACACTGCTCGGCATGAAAATTGCCTCTGACACCATTTCAGCATATTCTTATGTAAAATGACTCATTACTCTTATCATTGTAGTCGTCAGTCGTTATCTACCTTTAGTACACGTTTTGCGATAAGAGAGTGAACTTTATGGTGTTCTCAACAGTGGTGATCTTTAACACGTGTCAAAGGAGGATATTTTACTGTTCATGTTTTACTGCCCAAAACATTTGATGTGGGAGTTATTGAAAGAAAACACCATACAGTGAATCAAACTTTCTTGCGAGGGCTTTGAGACTTTAACTCCACTCACCAACATTTTGAAAAAAATTTCACTGTATAATTTTTATTATTTGGGGTGTTTTATTCAGAAAATGGCAAACTAGAAGCTGGAATATGTAAAAAATAAGAGAAGTATTGCAAAAAGGAAAAAAAAAAAAAAAAAAAAAAGAAACAGAAACTGATTGTTTTTATTGATTTTCTTTTGTTTTCTGGGCACAAATCCCCTGAAATTTCCTCCTTACTACAAATATTCGTGTTTTAGAACTTTCTGCCTATGTAGCTCTCAGGTTAGAAAACATTTAACAATTAAAATAATCATCTTTTCTCTCCAAATCAAACTGATGGGTATAAAATTACCAAACAATGATAAAAATGAGGGAGGGGGTGTATCTAGAAAACAGTGGGTGATTGCAGTGGCGGATTTAAGGGGGAGGGGTTAGGGGGCTGAAGCCCTCTCCCAAAAGTACTGACATTCCCAAATGAATAGCACAATTGCAAACTTTTCATTGATCTGAAATTACATCTTGAAAAATCTTAGCCCCCCCCCCCCCAAAAAAAAAAAAAAGTTAAGTTTTAGATCCGCCACTGGGTGATTGGGCAAAATGGTGGTCATATTCGGATTCAGGAGGTCATTTTACATAAGAATCTGCAAGAATGGTATCAAATCTCGAATTTTTTTTTTTTTTTTTTTTTTTTTGTAGAATAGTGTAATTAACACACACACACACACACACAAAAACTCTTACAAATCTGCTTGGTACTAATGAAAAGCTGTCACATGAGATGGAGATTTAAAAGGCTAAGATAGTGACATATGTCTATATAAATGAAATAATAGTGAAATATGTCTATATAAATGAAATAATAAACATAATTTAATACAAATCCTCCTAAAAGCTTATTACCAAAATATCAATTATAGCTAAAATTAAATAAAACAAATGTGAATTACAATTTTTTAATAACATAAATAGTTAAAAAAAATGCATCATACTGCAATAATTCCTTTTATAAAAATTCTGTGCAAGATTCCAATCTTTTCATTAAACGTATTATTCAATAATTAAGAAAAACATCAAATGTCTTAATCTAATACATATGTAATACAGTGACGTACCTTTTATATGTTTTTCATATATGTTTTTTACCTTCAGTTTCAAATCATTCCATTGTATTGTAATGCTAAAATCTTTCATTCATACGACACTAGTAAATTCTTAATTTCATTTACATGTTTTTTCCTTAAAGAATTTCTAGCTTCAAATTCATTCCAAAGTAAAAAAAGAAAAAAAATACTTTTGTCTATGATCTGTTCTTACCTTTCCAGATTACTTTTTCTTAGAAATTATAGATTACAATTTGAATCGATAGTTTAGAGAAATTTAGGAAAATCTCAAGGGGGATAAAAAATTTGTTCATGTTATCAGTAGTTCATGCTATCAGTAACTAATCTTCATATAACTAAGTAATATGCATTTTGACGAGGATTGTGGAAACAGTTCATGTTAAAAAAAATTCATGTTAAGCACATGTTCACGTTAACGAGGTTTGACAGTCTTTCAAAAACAAGCAGGTGGGGATGACTGACAAGTATACATCTATATGGGATTTCTTTGAAAGAAAGAAAAGTGACCAATCTATATTCAATAATAGATTTAAAGTATCCTAGTCTTTTGTCATTTTATTTTATTTATTTTGCTTATATTTTGTACTATTTCAGAAATTGTTTTTGTTGAAACTTTTAAAGGAAGAATATAGAGAATTTCATTAAATATTCCTTAAATATCTAATATTTATAGACATTGGAAATGTTATGATCTTGAAGTAAGTTTAAAAAGTTATTTTAATGAATTTGGCGAGATTTGAATTATTTTATAAAATTGGATTTATATATATTATTTTTATATGAATACCTACACAATGGGATATTACCATAAGTGTATGTTTTAGGCTTTAGGCTTCAAAAAGCATTCATATAACATAAAAATTCAGAATAAAGCAAGAAAACATGCCACATATTTTAAAACAAAAATCTAATCTTAATTATAAAAATCATTTGTTCGCAAATAGAAATAATAATTTAACAAATAATTACATTAATTATTATGTTTATGCATATATATATATATACATATATCTATGTATTTTACAAAACAACTGATAAATAAATGGTAAAAAAAAAAAAAAAAATCCAAACATATCTGCATTTTTTTTTTCATATTATATTCTATTAACTTATTCTTTTAATTACCATATTTTTTAAAGAATCAAATGTACTACATAATATTCAATGTGTTTAAGAAAAACGGCAGATTATGAAAAAGAAACTTAAATTCTTAATAATATTAATTTATAACAGGTACATTCTATACAAACAACATGGATATCCAACTATCATCTACTTTCAGACTAAAATATTAATTCAATTTAAGCTGATTTTCGATTTAAAAATCTAATAATACAAAACATTATTTTATAATACATATATCTTTATGCTCGTTAAAAAGAAATAAAGAAATAACTATATTCTGTAACCTACTGATTACATATAATCTGTACTAAGTAATCAAACATTTTTATATATAAAAACGCTCTTAACTGATTGGCAGATGTAAAATATTTTATTTGATACATTAAAACATTTCTAAATTATACGCACAACATTAGTCATACATCAAATTAATCCCATTAACAATAAACTATATATACAACTATAATTACTTTTATGTAAAAAACAATTTTTATGTTTAAATTTGTTTATAAAATCTTCTTTATGATTTTAATTACACACATTTGATGATACATATATTTCTTAAATTCAACATATCAGTTACAAATATAATACTATATATAACATTAAAATTTATAAATATTAAACTTGTAAGAATTATGTATCACAATTAAAACTGGTAATATAAATTTTAAAACAACTCTGCATTATTTCATATTATTTAAAATGTTATGACCTAATGATTGATTTGTTTCAGTAAATAAAATTCATTAGAAACTTATAAATTCAGGTATTTCAACAAATTTACAGCAATATGATGATAATAATAATAACAATAAAGTCTAAATGAAGAAACATAAGCTGCATTTAAAAAGGTTATTATTATTATTATTATTATTATGCATGAAAAACTAGACTATCTCTAACAAAATATGATATACAAAATAAAACTGAAATTTATTTAAAGAATTAAAAAAAAATACTTGTTGAATATAAGATCTTGAATTAAGATCTATCACTGATTGCACCAATAATCTGATAAACATGTAACAGATTAGAGTAAAAATATAAACACATATTTAAGCCAAGAATTTACTTTCAGAAAAGACAAACATGTATTTTCAAACAAGGCAATTTCTTTTTTTTTTTTTTTTTATACATAAATCACTGACATATACTTTTTTTTTTAAATAAACTATACATTTTTAATAACTAATATATCTATATGTTTAAGTAAATATAAATAAATATTTCTCCCATAAAAATATTAATTCCCACAATTATTAGGAAAATAGAGAAAAAATATAGTTTGTGAATATTACTTTCAGCAACTGTAGATTAGTATTCAAAATTATGCAAAATAAATCACACTATTCTTTTCAAATATAAACACTGCATTTTAAAATTTAATATCACTTGAAAAAGTATAATTTCTGCTCATACATTTTGTAAAATTAACAAAAGATTCATCATGGAAGAAATTTATGTTGATTCCGCATTAGCATTTATGTAAAAAGTCTCAATTTAGACTTCACAAGGAAGGTATGCAGGTTTTTGGTGTTGGTTCTAAAATCGAAATAGAAAATAATTATTAAATTTAAACAAAAATAAATGACAATAAAAATAAAGTACACAATGAGTTTCAGTAGTTGAAAAATCAATAAATTTGAACTTACTTGATCGAGAGGTGAAGGATGAATAACATGCTTTGATAAAACAATTGTAGTCGTCTTTTTTTTCCGTAATGATGAAGGTGGATTTAAATAGACACGGGGAGAAGGTGATACCAAACGTTCAGCAGCACGAACAACATCTAGTACTTTTTCATCTACAGACTTGTCCATAGGTAATGCAATATCATGATTGGACTGAGAATAAAATAAGATTAAAATGTGCATTAATAATAACAATAAAAAGAAAAATCTTAAAAATTCATTCAAAATTTAGATGTGTAAAAAAAATACTTAAAATAGATAAATGATAAAATTTTGCAGTTTCGATGCTTAAACATATTGAGAAGATAGAGTCAATCCTATCACTATTGCTGATCATCATACTGCTTGCAGCTTGTGAACATGAAAATCGAAAATCGAACCATTTAAACCATCATTTTTTAACACCATCAAATATGATAATAGGTTACACCTAGCAAACATCAAAGATAACTGATAACATGATGATCATTCATAAGATACTGCAGCTTATTATGCTACCTTATTTCTAGCGGCTGCAATTTTTCAACAGGACAATACATGACTGTACAGGATATTTATCAGCTTTCTTACAGCATATCTAGATATTTCCTTGATGCATATTTTCTTTCTGATCTAGCATATGCGGCATATTAGTGGCTATCTATTGTATTACAGAAATATTACAGAATAATATGAACATTTTAAAGATTTAACTCTGTATTGATAAAAATAAATTTCACTGTACATAAATGCAAGTTTTTCAACATAAAATATATAAATTATTGTTTAACTATGATACAGAAATTGATATAAAGTGTTTATAGTTAGCAAAGGTAGTATTCCTATCAGTAATAAAATAGAAAATCTATAATTAAAAATCTGTGTTATAAACAAACAGCAATATTAATGACACATAATACAACAAGTTCAGTTTAATATATATACAGTATAACACCTTTAATTCGGACTTTGAAAACCAAATTTCCACTTTTTTGAGTAACTTAAATGCATCCAAGTTCTGAAACAAATTCTATAATTCAGAAATTTTTGTAATTCAGAATTGGCAAGGTCCGGACAATTTCGGATTAAAGGTGTTATATTGTAT
This sequence comes from Salticus scenicus, assembly GCA_963930645.1. NCBI lineage: Eukaryota > Metazoa > Arthropoda > Arachnida > Araneae > Salticidae > Salticus > Salticus scenicus. The sequence goes on along the minus strand of OZ005657.1, from coordinate 146,455,075 downwards.
ATGTATCACAACTATGAAATAACATTGGAATTTATTATAATGTACTTTTTAATGCTTTTTTTTTTTTAATGGAAGTCCTCTTTAAATTTTTTTTTTTTATTTATTTTTTTAATAGCTAATCAAAAATACTTCTTTGATTTACAGATATCTTATCAAATACATTATTAACCTCCAATATAACTCTATTTCATTTATAAAATATATATTTATCTGATATTAATTTTTTCTTAAACTACCATGTAGTACTGATGCTCTGAATGTGGCTAAAATATTTAAATACTTTTCCTTTTATAGATCTAAACATCATTCCCTTTGTATATATTAGTTTTTTACCCCCCCCCCCCAAACTGTTTTCATGTTGCTTAGTTGTAGACGATTCTATGCGTTTTTCAAATATCTTTGTAAAATTTTATAATTACACGTCATCATTAAAAATAGCTGTACGGAGTGGATAATATTTTAAACCATAATATATATGATTAATTTAGTTTATATATGATTGATTTAGAAACATCAATAATTATTTTAGATCATAATGAATGTATATGACTGATTTAGTTTAAATAAATTTGGTTTATAAATAGTAATAAATATATAATAATAATTTATATTTTTATCTAATAATATAAAATTTTCATTTTAATGTTTTTTTCTTATCATATAGTGCTGAAGAGGATTTGGGAAAAGTTGGGCACCGAACAAATCATTTTAAACTGCTCCACCTGTCTTAAGCTGTGGTTGCCTCTGCTCCTTCTTATTGTTATTTCAGTTTCATCTGTTTGAATCTTGTTCTTGTTTCACATAGTTTTCAGTTTTTATATTAAATATATGTAATAATTTCTTATATCAAATATATATATATGCATACACAGTAAAACACTGTTTATACATTTTTACAACATTTTAGTAAAATCCTAATTCATTTCTATTTACTTTAATGCATAACTTCTTCGTTTAAATGCCGCTTGATATTGGTTATACATCTTTTACACTTTTCTAAAATTTGCAAAATTTTTCAACTGGCCACTATTTTTCTAATTTTAAACTAATTAAAAACTTTACATTTCAGCCTCATTTTGAATGCTGGTGCTTCATAGCAGCTTTTGCGTAGTGGTCCCCCACCATCATCAGTGATATCCTTGTTGGTCGGCGACTTGTGTATAGAGTGATCATTTTTCCTTCGGAATTTCTCCTCTAGAAGATGGTGCCAGAAGCAGTCAAGTCACTCTACATACAAGTTGCTGATCACCAAGGACATAGCAGATGATTGCGGAGGCCCCCGAAAAGCTGATATGAAGCACCAGCGTCCAAAATGAAGCTGAAAAGTTACCTTAACCCTATGAGCGTTAAGCCCGTCTTTTTCCGGTATGCATAGTCAAAATAAAAGGCTGGTGTAGCTAAATTTTGAAATATATTTTGATTTTTTCAAGAAAATAAGATTAATAAGCATGTCTAGTATACAGTATTAAATTCTCATACGTATACTGTGCATAGTATTAATTTTATGAATCATTAAACAGATATACCGAAAAACGGCTAACGCTGAAAGGGTTAAAAGAGAAACATCTAAAGTGCTGTTATTAAAAAGCAAACATTCTTTGTCTGTGAAATAATACTCTGTTCAACAGCGCTATTAATTCCAAATATAGCCTAATATTGTTCTTAAAAAAATAAGAACACATGAATACATTATTGCTACATAACATTCCCTATATTTTGTTAAAATCAGTAAAAATAAATGTTTTCTAAATTGATACAAAAGCAAAAATGGCAATGAAGTGTAAAAACATCATGAAAAATTCTTTCCCATCAATGTTATAAATTGCATTTTAAAATGAAGGAGCAGATTAAACAACCATTTTGTAGATTTTTTTTTCCCCAAGTATTTTTTAAAAGGTGATTATTTTTACAAAATAAAACTTTTATCAAACAGCTAGAATTAAAATGAATTTCCAGATATGTACAGGAATGTATAATACAGAACTGCCAACATTTCTGATTTATTCCATAGCATTGTTAATACAGTTGAAGATCTTTATAACGCCGATCTATATAACGCAATGATCTATAAAACGCACTACTGATTGGATGTAAACATTAAAAATTTTCTTTTGCGAAACTTATTTAAGTGACATGTAGATATATTCACACGTAACTAAAATAAATGTTTGAAACATTCTTTCATCTTTATATTCCTAATTCATAGTTTTTAATTAATAAAGAAAGAATACAGTTATTACAATGAGCATCAAAAACTGTTATAATCACATGCATTAAGATAAAAGGCATGTTGGAATTAAATATCAGATGAGAAACTTGAAATTTCTAATACATGTAGAATTAAGGAAGAATTTCTTCTCTTATAAGTCCACAGGAGAACAGCGACTGTTGAACAAAATTCATATGTGAAAAATAGATTGGGAAGGAGGGAGGGAGAAAAAAAATGAAAAAAATATTAATGAATAAAATATTTTAAATTTATTAAAACAAGAAAACTAAAAAACTAAATTTCGTAATCCTAAATCAACAAAACTGAAGAAAAAATACTGGTAAATGATTCGGTAAACAAGTATAGTGTTAATGTATTTGCTGCTAATTTATTTAAATAATCATTTATGTAAATTTTAAATTTTGTTGAATTCTATATTTAATGCTATGAAAAAGTTTAACTTTTGAAATGGTTCTCAAATGTAAATATCATAATTTATTCTAGGCTGTACTTGATAAGTTTTACAATTTGTAAAATTATATAGATAATGCAAAATTTTATAATATGCACTTCTGATCCTAAGGTGTGCATTATAAAGATTCTATACTGTATTATGTTTTCTAAACATGAATTAATTTGCGTTTTAAAGTGAATATGCATTTTTAAGTTAGTTGAATTTGTAAATATATTCATTTATTCCCAGTGTATAATATTTACGTGACCATGTTTAGAAGGTAAGTTTAATACTTTATGATATGATCTATATAATGCAAAATTCTATATAACGCAAAACCTCTGGTCCCAAGGTGTGCGTTATAAAGATCCTCTACTGTACTTATCTTTTTTCCCAACACTATTTTTTTTTAAATATATTTTCTTTATTCTATAAATATATACTGGAGAAAATTACTGTACTAAAAACAAAGTGTAAAAAAAGGGCATGTACAAATAATACTGTGGAACAAGTTTAGGAGAGAGCAGCATTTTAATGATCCTTACAGGCAACGCTCTTTTATGGGTCAACTTTTATACCTCATTTTTTCCACACCACTTGATGAATTTTGATGATATTTTGGGTTTTTTTAAAAATTAAAATTACTTAACAATATCAGCTAATTGTTTCTTTTCCAATCTCAAATTTCTGGCTATGAGAGGAAACTAACCTTTGAAGAATCATTATGTTGAGAAAGCAATTTAGAAACATGTTTTCTTGTTGATTGAATTTGATCAATTCGGCTGATTGTTTTTCTGGTGATAAAAGATACTTGTTGGAAGATATTGTGTTTCAGCAGATTTTCAAAATTTTCAATATTACTGAAATTGAAAATTTTCAAATTTGAAAAAAATTGACAAAAACTGAAATGGTGATCATATTGTGGTGGTCATATTATAATTAGAAAAGAACTCCAATACAATATCTGGTACTTATGTATTAATTGCATACCAGTGATTAATTGCAAAGATTGTCAAAATTTATATAAATATAAATCTATAATATAATGCATACATTTTATAAGATCACTTTTACAGCATTAAAATATACAGTGGTGGAAAAACTTTAAGACCATCATCGATTTTTTTTTTTTTTTTTTTTTTTTTTTGCATTCAAAAATGAAAATCTTTTTGTAAGTTAGCTTTTTATTTAATATATAAAATGTAAGAAATAAAAAAATATAAATTTTGAATTTAAAATACGTTTATTTTTTATATAAAGTAAAAATATGTAATGTAATCAAATGGAAAAACTTAAAGACCAGTTTTAAAAGTGATTCCTTGCATAATGAGATGATGTCACATTTGCACGTTTTTGTGCAGGACAGTTGCTAGAAGGAAAGGAAACAGTTTTTAATCATTTAGCCAAGTGTTGGAGGAACTGAAAGTATGGGTAGAGGAAAATTACTGAGTGAAATTAAAGAAGGAAAAATCCTGGCATTTCGAGAAAGTGAAATGAGTGAAAGGCAAATCGCTAGCAAAATCAAGAACTAAAACTGTAGTTCATCAATTTTTCGCAGATCCATGCAGATATGGTAAAAAAAATAGAGGAAGAAGACCTTCAAATCTATCAGCCAGAATGAAAAGAAATGTTATAAGAATGGCTTTTAAAGACTATGTACATTCTTCAGCAATAAAATCGGCTCTAAAGCTTCAAGTAACAGCTAGAACTAATAGAAATGTCCTGAATCATGCAGACAATATCAAATATTCAAAATTAATAAGTAAACCTAAGCGTGATAAACGACACATTGAAGCAAGATTGAAATTTGCATCATCTAATGTTTTAAAACCCAACTTTTGGCAAAAAATAGTGTTCATAGATGAAACGAAATTTAACCTAGATGTACTTGAGGGATTACGAAACTATTGGCATAGTTTAAGACAGAATTCTACGTATTTCTCAAAGTGAGTGCAAGGAGGGGGGGGGGATCTGTCATGATTTGTTCAGGTTTCTTTGACAATTAATCATTGGTATATGATTAAACAACAACAACAACCAAACTGGTTAAGTTGTTTACGAGAAAAGATGTCCCTAATTTGCATTCTCAATATAACAGTTCTTCAAAGGCTAATTTTCCCTCAGATTTCAAGATTTGAGAATGGAACAGAAACAATTAGCTGATGTTGCTAAGTAACATTTATTGAACATATCCCCAAAAATATCATCAAAATTATCAAGTGGTTTGGGAGAAATAAGGTATACAAATTAAGCCATAAATAGCCTTGCTCATAAAGATCATCAAACTGCTACACTCCCATTAAAAATGGTGGCAACTCCGTATAATGTAACAACATCCAGGCATTGCAATTAAAAAAAAATTTCATTAGAAAGGCATATTTCCCAAGAATTTTTAATTCATGTTTAGAGTATCAATAACTCAAAAAACATTTAAAAAAACTAGATTTCTATATTTTGGAAAATAGCCAAAAACTAAACATTTAGTATTTTTCATATTATACACATTTTTTTTTTGGATAAAACAGTATATAGCAATTAAAATACATGAATCTAGTATTTTAATCTTCATTCTTCCATTTAAAGAGTTGTCCTTAACTTAACATTCACTGCCACTAATTACAAATATATTTATATATATATATATATATTTCAATATATTTGTATGATTGAATAAAGAAAACTTAACAAACACAATGGTGTAGAATGTTACAGACAACAGCAACTTTGCATTTAAATTATTTCTTCTTGATTAACCCATTAGGTGCCAAAGTTCCCTCTGTGAGAAAATTGCTTAAGAATTTTTTTTTCTGCAGTAATTAAGATATATATATATATATATATTTACATTAAATATTGGAGTGTCTAGCTTTGTTGGAAATTTTTTCAAAAAGTTTTTAATGGAAAAAAAAAAAAAAATATTCAAACAAAAATGTCTGTTTTTCTGAAAAAAAAAAGCAAAAATAACTTATTTGCGTGCAGGGGTTTAAAACAATGGATATGAAATAAAACTGTTCTTTTCTTAAATTATAACAAACATGGATCAAGAAAACTAATTTAAGAGGGTTTTACAGTTTTTCAACATCTATTACACCCCAATTAGGAGCCAAATATTCCATTTTGGAACCATAGCATATCTTCTAACAAAATAACTTTTAATTATTTCAATTACATATGATTAGAAATGCACATTGAAACTCAAAACATACGAAAATTCAACAATTTTCAGTGGGATTCATATAGCGCCGTTTAATGGGTTTGCTTGAGTGCATGTGGGAAGTTTTATTTGAACCTGGGACTTTAGGAATAGAAATTCAGCATCATACCTCTGGACAGAAGGTTATTCCATTGTCTATCGGTAAATTAGGATAATCTATCCGAGAATGGCAGAGCTACAGGTTAAAAGTAACATTTTATTATTTTATCACAGTAATTTTTATGATATTAACAATTTATATTTAGCTGATGAAATAACATTTGAAATAGGATAGAAATGTAATATAAGTCAGGATTTTCTTTCATTAAAACACAGCAGTAGCTGTTTGTAATGACTATGTTAGAGCAAAAGGAAAAAACTTGCGAGTTGTCCTTTTATCTAGTACGTGTATGTAGCAGGGGTGGAGAAGGTGGATTATATAAAAGATTCAAAAAGTATCTATTTTGAAAATTAATACTAAGACTCTTTATGTAATTTATTGCTAATTTCTTACTTTATTCTGAGTGTATTTGCAGTTTACATAGCAAACATGTTCAGGCAGAAATTAAACTTCAATGAATAAAATTCATAGAACATCTTAAATAACCCAAATCTATATTTCTTAGAAGTGCATTAACTTTAATATACGTGAAAAATATATTAAAGTTGGAACTAATATAGAGCTAGTCTAAAATTCTATACAGAATAACTTAATTAATAAATCAAAGTATTTTAAAATTAGCCAGATAATGATATATTTTATTGTAAGTCAATTTTAACTTTAAAAAAAAAAATATATATATATATATATATATATATATATATATTTACAACAATGTTAGAAATAAAATATACATGAATTTTCCTTACCGGATGAAGAATATCAACAGAATCCTCATCACTGTCAATACAAGATACAGAATCAATTGTGACGGAACTTGATTCTGGAACACGTATATATGATGTATATTCTGACACAGTGTTAAAACCATTGCAGACTATAAAAGGGACTACAGTATTGTGAGAATTAAGTGCCCTGATACCTAACTCCAGTGAAGCACCTAACAATGTTGTATTGCAAACCTATTAAAAAAAAATAAAAAAAAAAAAATAAAATCTTTATTTTAATCACAAGTAAATTTTTGTTTTACAAAATAGAATCTGTTATCATAAAAGCTAAAACACTTAAGATTAGAAAGCCAAAATTGCTTTTAGAATTTTTATAGAAATTGTAAAAGTAATTTTAACCGAATAAATAAATAAAATAGAGGAATATGAAGAAGACAGTGAAATAATAACACCATGAATCAATCTGCTTACCACTATTATATTTACTTATAAATACCATTCTTACTTAAAAAATAATAATAATAATAATAATAATAATAATTAAAAGAATAAAGCAAAAAAAAAAAAAATTATGAAAATTTTAGACTATATAAATACAAAATTTAAGAACATTATATATATATATATAAATCAGTAACATGTATTTAAAGTTTTATTTGGATTCAGTTAATCAGGGTGGCTAACACTAGAACTTTTCCACATTCCCTGATTTTTCCATGACTATTTCTCACCATTTTCCCTGAATTTTTCATGACTGCTGCTGTTTATTTCCTACAAAATTTTATATAAATATTTTATATATTTTATGATATAAAAGAATTCTTAGAAAAGTAGTATGTTGTGGCAATCACAAAACTTTCTTCTATATTTTCCTATACAAATTCATGCAATACAAATTACTTATTATTATTTTTCCATTATGAATGCAAACTTTTTTCATCTCAGAGAGTTATTACACGAAATGTCCAATGGAAGTGACATTTTAGCGTGCAGATGACATTAGTCCTGTTCTTGAAAAAATTTGCAGCATAGCTGTGCCACCTATCAGTGAATATGCACCCATATTGAATCAGCATTATGTCCCCCATAGCAGAAAATGTGAAACACGAGATATACGTCACAGATTTTTTTTTTCAGTCTGCAGATTATTTTCAAAACAGTATTGTGTAAAAATTTCAAGTCTCCCGATTTTGATCAAAAATATTGCAATTTCCAATCTTTCTCCATCAACATCATAAATGGCAATGTTCATTTTAAACACACTTTATTAGATTCTAGAACTTACAAAGAGGTAGAATTATTCATATTTTCCACTTACATAATTATTTTATCACCTTCCCCCCTCTTTGCTAACAATCGGCGATTAGACATCTCGTGGAATCATTGTGATATCCCATCTTTATTCATCCACAGCATAAATGTCAATATTTTCTTAAAATCTTATTTAATTAGATTCCGGAACTTATAAAGACATAACACTGTCCAATATCTCTCACCTTTTTTTTTTTTTTTTTTTTTTGGCTGCTGCTCCCCCTCCCCTTTTCTTCCCCTTCTACTAATGAACAGCAAACAATTGTTCTGGAAAAGTATTGGGATTTCCAATTTTTCTCCATCCACAACGTTTTCAATTTACTATACTAGATTCTAGAACCTGTATTGAAGTAGAATTGTACAATATCTCTCACTCATATATTATTTGTGACCCCCCCCCACCTTCCCCATGCTAACAGTCGGGGATCAAACATGTAATCATTTAAAGGATTACGCAAAGTATTTGGATAGGTTGAGGCTATATTTGGAAAGAGCTGGAAATGTATTTCATTTTGTGTTGAAGGCTTTTTATATAAAAATAAATTTAAGTGCACTATGTAATGTGCATGTAGTCTATAGACAATATATACAGGGACACCCAAAATAAAGCTAAATGTTCTGTTCTATTGAATGTAATTGATGGAAGTGCTTTGGTGCATTTTAGTATGTTCATGAACACTGCTCTGGAAGGATAATTGATTTTTTTATAGCAACTATAAACAAAGTATTTTTTTTTGTTCTGTTTTTAAATTCTGGTTTTTTGCATAGTATCACATTTTGAGGTGATATGAATGTGAAAGCAGTGGCGTCACCAGAAAAAAATTCAAGGGGGGGGGGGGGGGAACAACCTGAAAAAATGTTATTTTAAATAAAATTCTGATAGCATAGTTTTAAAGTTAAAGAAAAAAATACTTATTAGAATTTTCCAGGGGGGGGGGGGGGGGGGGAAGGCAAGCGCCCCCTTGCTCCATTCTGCCGACGCCGATGTGTGAAAGTCTAATTTTTAGCAGTTGCTCTCTATTTATATCTGTTATAAGCACAATTTAAAATCGAATGATTACAGGGAATTCAAACTTGGTATTTGGCATATGCGCCAACTTAACGGGGGCAGTCGCCCCCACTATAATTTTTCATGGGGGCGAAAGTATCTTTTCACCCCCGTGCTTCCAACGGAATTTTAAAACACGAAAAAATATTTTTATCACAAATTTGAACTTTAATGAACATTTTCACATCGTTGAAATTTATTGTTTTCTTCTCTCCTCTTTTCTTTACTGACGGATTAGCAAAAAACAGTATATACTTTATACAATTCTCTTTTTGTGCGACAGAAACTGAATGAGAATTGAGAGAACCCCTTTTCAAAGTCAGTCCCTGTCCCTCCCTCTATAGTCTAAAGATAGGTTGTCGCAGAAAGACTTATTTTTATGTTCATGTCCATTTGAAGTCCGACAGTCTCAGTCCTCAAGAAAGTGTTCATACCGACAAGTATTAAATGCAAAAGCTTTTGTTCTGAACAACATTTGCTATTCATAACACAAAAATTTGTGCTCAATGAATTTCTTAATTGAAATGAATGACTAATATTTAAAAGGAAACAAACTGATAATGCTGTTTAAAACACAGAATTTTATTTTTATGTTTCTATTTATTTTAAATTTATTGGTATTTGTGTATGTATCTTCTTCTTTTTTTTTTTTTTTTTTTGTAAACCTTTGAATTTATTGATATTGATTATTAACAATCTTGCACGAGACAGGGGAAGAGGAAGGTTGGTTGTTAAAGTTAAGGTCAATTGACTACACTAGATTCCTAGAGCTATAGGTGGAATTTTACTTTCAAACTTTGAGTAAACACCATAAAATGCAATAAACTCGCAACAATTGTTTCGGGTCGAAAAAACACACGACCCTTCATCAGGCGAATAAAGTAAGCACGAGTGCTGCAGTCAAAGCGACAACGCACAAAATCGTTTAAAATGAAAAAAAAAAAAAAAAAAAAAAAAAAAAAAAAAATTTTTATAAAGTAGAAAGTAAATATGACAACTGGTGTGAGTAGAATTGTACAAGAAAACAAGAAAATAAATAAATGAGTGAGATTAACCATATAACAATCTAAGGATATCAAATTTAAACGAAAATCTAAGTTACGTGAGTAATTTCTAAGCATCAGAGAAGAATGGAGTGGAAGAAATATCATTAACAAGATTTTTCGAATTTTTAAATATGTAAAATGCTTCATGAATATCCAAATGGGAGGAACAGACAGGAGATGAAATTATGTTAGTTTTGGAGAAATCAAAACGATGACCTTGAGACCAGCAGTGGGAAGCAATAGAAGATTTGGTAATCTCTTCATTACGAACATTCCGATGGTGCTCATTTATTCTGTATTTCAAACGCCTTCTAGTTTGACCAATATAACCTAAGTTGCAGGAAGAACACGGAATTAAATAAATTCCAGAATGGTTTTCGGTGGGAATGGGATCCTTAAGAGAAGATAATTTAATTTTATTGACGGGTTTGTAAATGACTTTGAAACCAAACGGTGAAAGAATTTTAGAGATTTTAAAAGAGAGTGAAGAATAAAAAGGTAAAACAACTGGGATGAGACTGTGATCATTTAATTTGGGAGCAGAACGTTTAGGATTCTTAAATTTATATGGAGCTTTATTGATAATAGATGGGTTATAACCACGAGAGAGAGCAAGAGATTTTAAATAATTAATTTCTTTCGAAATATTGGACGGATCAGAACAAATGTGTAAAGCACGATAAACATAAGTGTAAAAAGCAGACATTTTTTGTTGAGGGGCGTGGTTAGAGAGAGCATGCGGCAGCAAAGAGACTGAGAATGGTTTTCTAAAGACAGTAGTTGAGAAACAATCCTTTTCTTTAATCACAAGAACGTCAAGGAAAGGCAAAGAGCAATCCTGTTCAACCTCAAAAGTGAATTGAATGCATGGGTCAATCGAATTGACCAAAGAAAGTATTGTCTCCCCTGATGTCGATTTGTCCAATTTACTTTCTTTGGTCAATTCGATTGACCCATGCATTCAATTCACTTTTGAGGTTGAACAGGATTGCTCTTTGCCTTTCCTTGACGTTCTTGTGATTAAAGAAAAGGATTGTTTCTCAACTACTATCTTTAGAAAACCATTCTCAGTCTCTTTGCCGCCGCATGCTCTCTCTAACCACGCCCCTCAACAAAAAATGTCTGCTTTTTACACTTATGTTTATCGTGCCTTACACATTTGTTCTGATCCGTCTAATCTTTCGAAAGAAATTAATTATTTAAAATCTCTTGCTCTCTCTCGTGGTTATAACCCATCTATTATCGATAAAGCTCTATATAAATTTAAGAATCCTAAACGTTCTGCTCCCAAATTAAACGATCACAGTCTCATCCCAGTTGTTTTACCTTTTTATTCTTCACTCTCTTTTAAAATCTCTAAAATTCTTTCACCGTTTGGTTTCAAAGTCATTTACAAACCCGTCAATAAAATTAAATTATCTTCTCTCAAGGATCCCATTCCCACCGAAAACCGTTCTGGAATTTATTTAATTCCGTGTTCGTCCTGCAACTTAGGTTATATTGGTCAAACTAGGAGGCGTTTGAAATACAGAATAAATGAGCACCATCGGAATGTTCGTAATGAAGAGATTACTAAATCTTCTATTGCTTCCCACTGCTGGTCTCAAGGTCATCGTTTTGATTTCTCCAAAACTAACATAATTTCATCTCCTGACTGTTCCTCCAATTTGGATATTCATGAAGCATTTTACATATTTAAAAATTCGAAAAATCTTGTTAATGATATTTCTTCCACTCCATTCTTCTCTGATGCTTGGAAATTACTCATGTAACTTAGATTTTCGTTGAATTTTGATATCCTTAGATTGTTATATGGTTAATCTCACTCATTTATTTATTTTCTTGTTTTCTTGTACAATTCTACTCACACCAGTTGTCATATTTACTTTCTACTTTATAAAGTTTTTTTTTTTTTTTTTCATTTTAAACGATTTTGTGCGTTGTCGCTTTGACTGCAGCACTCGTGCTTACTTTATTCGCCTGATGAAGGGTCGTGTGTTTTTTCGACCCGAAACAATTGTTGTGAGTTTATTGCATTTTATGGTGTTTATTCAAAGTTTGAAAGTAAAATTTTTTACAACGCCAGTTTTGTGGTGCTTTTTATTAAATATAGGTGGAATGCCTTCCATATGCAGGCATCGAAGCAATTAAGCAGTAGTGGCACCAGAAATTCCCCGACGGGGGGACACCCCCTCCCCGACAGGGGGGCACTACATAAAGAGAGTTTATTATATGAGTATTTATCAAAAACTGCAATACTGTTAATAATATTACTGTTAATATTTGTACCATTCCATTTGTTAGTACTCCTCGTGGTTTTGAAGATCATCGTGCCAGACAGATAGACATTTTCTAAAAATATCGAGGTCAAAACGTGTTCTGGACCTCTCAAAACGTATATATTCATGGAAAACTGGAAGCTGAAAATTTTTACGAATCCAATACTTTCTCCTATTGAATATAGAATGGAAAAACTGGAATGCCCCAAATTTGTAAAAGGAAAGAAAAATGCTGCTAAAAGAAGAAAAACTGAAAATTTTATATTTGTTCCCCCGAGAGATTTTAATAGTATGCCCCGATGGGGGGTCACAGAATCCCCGACGGGGGGGCCTGTGCTCCCCCGGCCCCCTAGCTGGCGCCACCCCTGCAATTAAGTAAGGTCTTTACTTTTATAATAGATATTAAAGCTTCGGTTTTAACTAATTTAAAGTTATATACAGCTTATTTAAGAGGTGGTACACCTGGTTTTTTTTTTGGTTTTTTTTTAACTTTACAAAAATATCAATAAGAAAAAGTTAAATTATTTTGGGATATATCCATAAATATTACTGTGTTAATGACATAAATAAAATAATTTCATTTTATTACATTAAAATCTTAAAAGTATTTACCTCAATAACTCTCATCCCTTCCTTTAATCGACCATCTCTTGAAGCAGCTGAATTTTCATGAATCTATTAATAAAAGAAAAACTTAGGCATATAATACATATATGCATAAATTCCTTAATACAATTAAATGATAAACAGGAAAACAGGCAGTAAACATGGTCACTGTTCATAACATTTATCAATCTATATATATAAGACACATATATTCAGGATAGCTAGGCTATATGCAAAGCATGACAAATATCATTACATTAAAGTATAAAACCTAACAATTTTATTCATTTCAGTAATTCTAAATAAAAGAAAAAAAAACTCCTTCAGTAGTCTTCAATTACAAGGTTTATTCATAAACTAAGATACACCAATCATATGAAACTTTACAAGTAGTTATATGTTATCAAGATATACACTAGGATGGATCATTCATACACGGTAAAAAAATATTTTTTAATTCTGATTTCTAATAGTGATCAAAGTGTGACATCCCCACCCCCACCCCACCTAGAGGATTCTGAAATGCATTATTTTTTACTATTTTTTTTCTACCTGCACATTTATTTTGGAATTTGACACTTTTGATACAATACAGATAGAATGTGAGCAAAAAAATTTTTTTTATCAGATATTAAGCGAGTTTAAGAACCAAAATAATAGTAATTTATTAAAAAGATGCTTCTGCTTGAACATAAAACTAGTTAAATTTACATTAAAATCAAGTTTAGTGTCAAATTTTGGTATAAATTTCTTTGACACTATTTTTGATTTCATGAGACCTTTTCTGGACTTTTTATCACATACCTACATTGAAAGCTCTGTTAATATCTTAAAGAAACATTCTGTGGCATGGGAATGGTATGGTATTCTTAGAAATCATATTTCGTAATTTCCTTTTGTTTCCACCATCAGAAGCAAATCTTCATCCTTAATGTCTCTAAGAGTGGGAGGTCCAAATGCTTTATTTGCCAATCTATAAGATCAGTGTACAATTTGGCATTAAATTTTATTTCTGGAATCTCATATACATGAGGGAGCTTTCCAGAAAGAATAGAATCTCTTGCTTTTAAGATCCTTCTAGCAACAAGTTCATGAATATGTTTTTTAAGATCCGAGAGCACTGATAAAATATTCTCAGGATGCACAAAGAAATTGCTCTGCTCAATGACAGAGTCAACTACTACTTTTACTTCAGGTGAAGGTATTGAAAATTCGAAACCTATTTTCAGAACTGTCTAGAACCATCTTTGGATGAAGTTTTGATCCATTTTACATAAAGTTATTCAAAAATTACAACTTCCTTATATTTTATAAGCTAAATTGGTCTTTCTAATATCTGTATTGTTTTACTCTATTTTCCTAAATCAAATCATGCCATAGCTAAAGTTCCCAAACAATATGATTTTAAAATAAATTTTACATCTTCCAATAACTCCCTCTTTCTCAGTTGAAAGATTCTGCAGATATGTATAACTCTTGGGGCATTTATAGTATTTCCTGCTAATGTGGTTTATACATTCGTCAAACTAAATGCAGTCTTAAATTCTGTCTAAAGGAACATATCAGTTATGTCTTTAAACAAGAAACCAGCAAATCAGCCTTTTCTAAGCATTGCTGGAGGAAAAACCATAATTTTAAATTTGATACAGCTAAAACAATCTGAAGGCCTAAATGCAAACTTGATTTCTTTAATGCTCTTTACATCTATAAGAATCTTAAAAATATTGTTAATTATGATTTTGCTGTACCACATTTGTCTGATTGTTGGAAATTTTACATTCAATCCATATCATTTTAATTTCTTCTACATTTTTTCACAACTACTGTTTCTCAATTTTCTATTGGCCAATTCATCATATTCTGTGTAATTTTATCAGTTGTTCAGAATAAGATTCCTTTACTAGGTGACTTCCCTCTCATTTCTTTATGCACTGAAGATGGTACACTAAATGCTATCAAAATAGCAGTCTGTTATTCAATTTTTCTCTGTAGTGTTGAAGACTTTTCCTGGGTTTTCTTAATAAAATGTCATTAAGTTAAATAAAAGGCTTTAATATTAACTGAAATTAGTTACTTTTCTTGTTAGCAGATGTCAGTATTTAAAAAATATGTTTCTTATTAGTAGATTTTTATAGGTAGGTTGTTTACAGTCAAATGAAAATGGCATTTTCTGAAAGTAAGAAAACTAAACATTGGGACGAGGAGATAAAATGTATGAAAATTTTTTTAATTTTAAGAAAAAAACATTACATCTCTATGAATATACGTACTAGTCTCACACAAATTAATACAGATAATTAAAAGAAGTATAGTCATAAGACACTACTACAATGCATTTCATTATTTTTTACAGGGTGATCCCTAATATTGTTTTCTTTGTTTTTTTACTGGTCCCTATTTTATTGGTAGAGCAAATATTCTACTGAAATGTATGAGGTGTATATAACATGTTTTTTATACTCCTGAAGTTTCATGATAATTTGTCAAGTATATTTTGAGATACTTTTCAAAACAACTGAAATAAAAAATGCCTGGTCATTTATGGAAAGATAGTGTATCAAAGTATATGATCAGTTCAAAATTAATTAAAAATGATTTGGATTATTGATAATGTATAAATGCTAATTTCCAACTGAACAAGTTTAACTTCTCAGTTTTAAATATAATAATGATAAATCTAAATTATTAAATGATACAAACCTTTGTGATAAATATTCCTTCATCGTCATAGTCATATGGATTGGCATGATAGCCTCCCACACCTCCACCAATTTCTACACCTAGAAATTCACCCTTTTGCAATTCAATGCTCAATTCCTATAGATGAAA
Organism: Salticus scenicus; assembly: GCA_963930645.1. Lineage (NCBI taxonomy): Eukaryota > Metazoa > Arthropoda > Arachnida > Araneae > Salticidae > Salticus > Salticus scenicus. The sequence goes on along the minus strand of OZ005657.1, from coordinate 146,439,251 downwards.
TATTTAAATAACATTATTAAATAGCTGGAAAGTAAAAATTGGATTGTTAAAATAATAATAATAATAATTTAAAATATATTTCTTAGATCTTTTATGTGTCAAGTACTATTAACATAATCAGAAAAAATTATATATATGAGAGTGAATCTAAAATATAATTTTAAGATTTTTCAAATTATTTCATAATAATATTATAAAACTTAATTTTCATATATTTCAGACAAGGAGCCTAAGTTTTATTAATGATTGTTAGAGAGAAATACTTCATCCTATTTAAATAACATTAAAAAATGTTGTTACGTGTTTCTTTTTCAAGTAATGAAAGTTAGTAAACACAAACATGAAAGCAGCTAGAAACCATTCTAGTAACTAATTCTTTCAGAATAATAGTTTTTCAATAGGTACCAATATTTATCTCCATGTAGTAAAAGAGACAAACAGAACAATGTATCAGACTCTTAAACAAAAACAATACAGGATTTGGCAATACTTAAATAAGCACCACTTCTTCATAAAATGTCACCAGGGGCATGAAGTTGGATTGACTCGGCGTCATTGCAGGATGCTTTATCGGCTAAAACTTCTATAGTTTCTCAGTTTATGGCATAACAGTAATTATTATAATTTGCGTGTTTTTTGCATTTTTCTAAATTTATTCTAATATTATTACTTTAGTGTGCCCTTGGCAGAACTATGGTAGATTTACTGTCTCTAATGTCATTATGAGTTTTTTTTTTTTAATTCTGGCTTTTACTTTTTGTCATACCTATGCAGGTTCCACTCAGGGCTCGAAAATTATATTACCCGACATGCCAGGGGCACGTAAAAATTCAAACTGGGCATGTTTTTTTCCTCTTGCATGATCAGCTGGACATGCAAATATTTAATGAAAGGAACATTGCCAAAAATAAAGTGTGTTAAAATATAGTATCTTTACTTTGACAATGACTTAAATTAAAATGAAATAAACAATGCCACTATAGGTATAATGGTAAATTCTTTTCACTAGATATGTAATTTTTTTTTATTATTATTAATATGCATTTGAATAAGATATTTGAGCATGTAAAAGTTTAATTCGGGCATGTATCCTCCAGACTAACATGCCCGTCAAGGCATGTAAATATTTTTGGATTTTTTTAAGCCCTGGTTCCACTGGTATTCCTAGAAAAACAATTTTATTTTTGTCATTTCTGATTTGCTGACAAATATTTCTATTTGGTTTTATGGGAATGTTTATACCTATTTTTTGTGGCTACAGTTTTTAGTTTATTAGAGGCACCTTAATTGTATGGAATGGAAAAAGTGAATTTTTGCTTGGGTTTTTGTGAATTGTCAATGTTATTTAATATTTTAATTCTATTTTTATAAAGTTTAATTGAAAACTAGTTTTTTGCTGCAACTGGCTTTTTGACAAATTTCTATAAATTTATTTTATTCTTGATTTAAAAGGTCTTTAATGGGGCAAACATTAATGAACCTGTTAATATCAGATTGGATGGCCATGATTTATACCTACACAACATTTTACAATTTCTATTCGTGATCTCCTTACTATTGGGTATCCAATAAATAGTAGTTTCAAATTTGGTAATTAGGGTTTTTTTCCCATTGAATAATTTCAAAAATGTGTTGTGGAATTCATCAGAATCTCACGTCCAAGTTGCTTCACATTTAAGTGTTACATTTGATTACTATTGTATATATAGATTATACATGGTATGTATAGATTATACAAGATGTTAGATTCAAGAACTAGAGAAAATATTAGCATTAGAGAGGGCCAAAGTTAGTTTAGACCAAATGAATTAGGCCGAGAATGCAATTTATTTTATTCTTCTAGAGGGAAATCATTAATTGAAACCAATAATACACGAAACAAAAGTTCAGAAAATAAGCGATTTGTAAACAAAACTCTTTTTAAAAAAGCACAGTATAATCATAAAGATCCAATACGCAATTTGATGCCTAATCAAATTCACGAAAAAAAAATTAAAAAATTTGTTATATTTGTGGGACGAAAGGAAAAACCTTTCATTTCACTAGAAACTGCCATCAGCATGCTGTAGGAAAAAAGAATTCCATGAAAAATCGCCCAACAAATTCAGTAGTCCAATCAGAAATAAATAATGGTTCTCTGATTGACCTAATTATTAATAAGCTTGAATATGTCGATATCTTGGTGGATAATATTCTATTAAAAGGGTTAAAAGATAACGGCTCAACCACTTTGATTGTAAATAAAAATGTCATTCCTCACTCTAAAAAAAAAATTTCTAAAACTACTCTTAGTTGTTTCAATGAAAAGAAAAATGCAAATCTAGCTGAATTAAAAATATCATTGCCCGATCATGATTCAGTAAATATAATCAGTGCATTATGCAATAATCTGGCATGCGACGTAATTTTGCCAAGTAATATTTTTGATATTTTAAATCAACAAAATAAAAAGAAAGATGCGTCAAATGACAAAGGGGGAAATTTTTTTTTTTCGGTTTTGGGGGGAAGTAATGGTTCATCAAATAAAGTAGATGAGTGTTTTCTTTCTTTATTTGATGAAAAAGAAAGTAAAGTAGATTCTTTTATTTCGAATATGTGTAACTTCCTGGAGGAAACGGATTTTAAGAAAATAAACAGCTTCTGTGACCGATAATGACCAATACGAATTTCTAAAAGTCTTCTATGGGTTATGCAATAGTTCACTAGTATTTCAGAGATATGTAAATTATGTGTTCAAAGATTTATTAAAAGATGGTACTGTATTTATTTATTTGGATGACATAATTACCCCTTCTAAAGAATGAAGGGCTAGATAAAATGTGTGTTAGAAACGACATCAAAATTTGGTCTAGAATTAAACCTAAAAAATGTCAATTTTGAAATGAAAAATTGATTTCTTAGGTCACATAATTGAGAATGGCATGATTAAGCCCTCAGTAGAAAAAACTCTTGCAGTTCAAAATTTCCCTGAACCCTGCAATGCTAGGGAAGTGCAGAGTTTCTTAGGTTTAACAGGTTACTTTAGAAAGTACATTCGCTCATATACTACCATAGCTAGACCACTTAGTGATTTATTAAGAGTGTCCACTCCATTCCAATTTGGTCGAGAACAAAAGTTTAGCTTTTCAGACACTTAAAGACATTTTGTGTAATAGATATGTTTTACATCTTTTTAAACAAGATTACAAATTAGAGCTTCATACAGATATATCTAAATTAGGATTTGGTGTTATATTACTGCAACAAGATGATGATGGACAATATTATCCTATTCATTATATGAGCAAAAACACTTCAGTACAAGAAGAAAAGTACTGTAGTTACAAACTTAAGTACTTGCAATAATAGAGGTTCTTAAAAAATTGAGGAACTATTAAAAACATTAAAAAACCTTGCTTTTACTTCTCCATATTTGCCTGAGTAAACTTGCGGGAGGGCCCCCTTCCTTCTGGCGAAACTTCTATTCCAGCCCAGACAGCACATCGCCTCCCCAGGATGTCTTCAAGATGCCTTCTGGATGAAAAGGCATCCCAGAAACGTCCTTAAGATGTACTGTGGATAAGTTAAGCCTAACTGTGCTGTTAGGGAGAATCCGGACCAGTTATACTCAAAGTCCTGAGCCGGGTCATTGCCATTACACAAAAACGGATTGGAAAAAACTTCAATTGTCTCACGATTATATGCGTACATTGCGTTGTTATAATTCACTAATTTACATACTCTTCGGAAATCGATATTGATATTTTCATTGGCGTTAGTTTTGGTGAGTGCAGTAGTAATTTTACCTAACTTGATATCTGCAACGTGCTCCTTGATTCTATTTTTGATTTTGCATTTGGTCATCCCAATGTAACAACCATTAGTTTTATTTTCTTTACTAAAAGGAATTTTATAGATGCCGGGGGTTTCCATTGGGTGAATTCTATCCTCCTCATTTCTTATAGTTTGATATATATTATTGTTTGGTTTAATGGGGATTTTAATGTTAAATTTACAGGTGGCATTTTTAATTTTTTGAGTAACTCCGTGATCATAGGAAATTGCTAGGGTAAAGTCCGGTCTAGGATTTTAAAAACTTGGGATGAAATTGAGCATTTTAATTCTTTTTTTATATAGTTTGTCAACAATATCTTTACTAAATCCTGCTTTATTGGTAATTTTCTTAATGATGAAGAGTTGGCAAGGATGAAGTAAACAGTCATTAAGCACATTGAAGATGGACACGATGTTGTCCGAAATATATTTGTGCAAACAGAAAGGATACCTATGTAAGGTATATATTTTTAGTAATTATTCTTTATATTTTATTTTTATCTGAGGCCAGATGACTTATTGGATAACCAAGTTGTAGGATTTAATTATCCTCTATGTTCTTTTATAATATTTACTCACTATTGTATCATCATGTTCTTTTATATTAATTAATTACTATGTTTTCTCATGATGGGGCAGCAGTAAGACTGATGTTAGCTCTCAGTCATGTGCCAAAACTCAGAAGAAGTTGATGTAACGAAGGACGGAGTAGACGCACGCTGTCTTCCCTTAAGTTTGACGAATACTTTCTATTTCCTTATACACTAGTTAATATATTTTTTATATTTTATAATAGACCCTTTCTTTACAGCATAAGCTGACACCCTGGTTACAATCAACCACAATAGATAGATATGTATTTTCTTACACATTATATTTGCATGTACATACATTCATATATTATGTACATATGGTTTTTCTTGATTATTAATATAAGCTATAATTTCAAATGTTTTGTTATACATTAGATGGGCTATTTTCAGTAGCCTGCTTCCAATAAAATATCAAAAATAACCATATAGCTAAATAGTCATACAAAATTAAAAATAATCATATAAAATATCATTAAGGTATCTTTTAATAAAATGCCAAAAACATTAAAGATTTCTATTTATTTTTTGTAAACACATAGCTCTAAATTTTGAAAAATTTCAGAGCAGAATCATTCCTGAAGATTGATAAAACACGCAGAATAAATACTGAGCACACAGGAACAGAATCTGAATGTTTACCTGCCATCCTTCTGGGAGAGGATCATGCTGAATTAAAAGCTTTACATGATCAACTGGAGCACACAACAAAGCAACAGCTTCATTGTGAGTAGCTTTACTAACATCAATTCCATTCACCTGCAAAAAAAAAAAATTAATACAAAAATATAATTACATAACTTAATAAATGTTTTGAGTTTTGATGGGCACCTCTCAAGATTTAAATTTGATAACAACATTGATCGAGAAATTTTTATAAAAAAAAAAAAAAAAAAAAAATCCTTATATCTTGCAGCAAGTTCTCATTTTCCTGTGCTGGACTAAGCCCAGCACAAGAAAATAGTTAAAAATTGAAGGGAATCAGTTAAGAAATTTAAATAAGAATCAAATTAAGAAAACTATCATGTTTTGAATAGAAACACTGATGTCAAGTAAACATTATGTTCAAAACTAAAGCTGCTGCAGTTTTCATCATTTTTGCAATATGAACTCAAAATCTAGTTTGAGTGGAAAAAATAACATTGTTGCCTTTTCTCTATGAAGAGAAATTTTCTGATTTTAAAATTACCAAACAAAAAATAGAAAACACTTATATGCAAAACTAGACATGTAATTATACACAACTGAATCAACCCCATACAAGAAAATTGTGTTAAAAAAAACCCTATCGTCTCATTAAGTTTTTGTACATGATTTTAAGGACTGTAACACTGTTTTAAGCAAATATCTATTATATTTATTAAATATCAGAAACACATATAAGTACAGCTGAGTACTGCCAAATTTGTGAATGCCTGTAATTTGCAATACTTTGCTAAATTTTAACAATTTTCTTTTATGAGAAATGTTTTTAAAAATTAAATAATTGTAAATTTATTAAATATTTTTAATAAAATATATGAATTTAAACATTATTATTTTTTTTTTTTAAAGGATTATAGTTCATACTTATTAATTAAAAATACCTTAATAAAATCCTTAAACATTTTGAGCTTCTATGTATTTCGGCACATCAGTCGGGGCCATCATCAGAGCTCGTGAATGACTTGAAGTTTACTGCTGGGCGGTTTGTTTATTCATCGTTTCTTCTTCACTCTTCCTCTCACTTCATTTGGTTTGTTGGTATAGTGGTTGCCATTTGGGCGGAATAATACTGTGCTCGATATCATTAACAGTGTTGTTAAAAGTTAGTATTTCAAGAGCCTTTCTTTTGAGGGCATAATGATGAGAGTTATATGGTGCTCTTTTCTGATAATTAATTGAGTTAATGTTAATTGGGTTAGTATTGTTAATTCTTGAAAAGGCTGTAGAGTGTTTATTATATTTTAGGTCGGTAAAATGTTCGGAAATTTGGTCCTTAATTTTTCGTTTAGTCATACCAACGTATGCAGCGTTATTATTATTTTGGAACTGGAAATTTCCAGTTCCATCATTATGCCCTCAAAAGAGAGGCTCTTGAAATACTAACTTCTAACAATGCTGTTAATGATATCGAGCACAGTATTATTCCGCCCAATTGGCAACCACTATACCAACAAACCAAGCGAAGTGAGAGGAAGAGTGAAGAAGAAATGATGAATAAACAAACTGCCCAGCAGTAAACTTCAAGTCATTCACGAGCTCTGATGATAGCCCCGACTGGTGTGCCGAAATATATAAAAGCTCAAAATGTTTAAGGATTTTATTAAGGTATTTTTAATTAATATATATGAATTTATTTGGATATATATTCTTAACAATACAAAATTTTATTTTAAAGTGAAGACTATAAAACAAAAATGAATATTTAATCATTTTGAAATTTAGATTTTCAATTAAAGCCATTATTGAATAATGATAATCTTCTCATAAACAATACATTTCGTCATTATTTTGGTAAATTAACTTTTCTAGTGCAAGCGTGACCTGGGACAACCTGGCACTTCCTATCTGCCAGCTTCAAGAGCATATAAATGGTGAGAAGAGGCTTGATCAACAAGTGTGACCTGGGTTCAAACTTGGCACCTCCTATCTAATAGCTTGGTGAGCAGAACTTTTTAACCACAAATGATATTGCTTCAAATAGTTAACATTCATGGTGAAAGTACTTTATATACAAAACCCCTGAAAACTACTACTTGGCTGTAGAATGAATAACAAGGAAAGACATAATACAACATAAAATGCATCATATTTCTATTATTAAAATGATCTACTTATACCTATAACAAGTAATGTGTGACGATTTCTTAATACAAGGTAAATTAAACATTCAAAATTAGAAATTTCAATAAAAACTAAATAATTTAACATGAAAAGCGAAGACAGCAAAATTTTCAAAAACCCTGAATTGAAGGATATCCCCTCTAAATAATCATCCCCGTAATCTGAAATATTTCTAAAGTGCACATAATTTATTTTTAATCACCAATAATCTAAATTTGCTGAAGGTATAGGTAAAAAAAGGTGCAAACAAAAATTTAATAGTTGTGACACAATCCACAAAATATTTGGATTATGCCCAATTCACGGAAAATTAGACGTGCCAAATTGATGGGAAAATCCTAATATAGATATTAAGATTTTCCTGCCAATTCGGCATGCGTTAACATTATCCCAGAGAGCTGATATTTTGCTAAAAAGTGTTTAGGGTCAAATAGAAAAAAAATTAGAGGGTATGCATAACAGATTTCAAAAAACAAAAAAACAAAATTTCCCCCTCATTTAAGGGACACCCCAATATACATACACACATATATATATAAATATATATATATACTCTTTAGCATATAGTTTAGTTTTAATTATTTTATGACATTAATAAAACACCTTCAATTTATTAACTACATTACTATTAATAATATATGAACAGCTAAAGCAAATAAATAAAATAGAAGCACAGCTTCAAAAAATCAGATATTTTAAATGTTGACATTTTGAAAATTCTTGACTCCACATTAAATTAAAAAATAATTTAACAAGTTTTTCTCTCTTTTCTTTTTCCATTCTTTCCTTTAACACACACACACATATATATATATGATATATATATATATAATTAATTGTAATTAAAGAAATTTTTTTAACCCTGTACCTGCCAAGGAAAACTTATGAGATTTGCTTCCCAGTGCCACTGTTCTCCCTCAACTCAAAAATGAGTAAATAAATGAGTAAAATGAATGAAAACACTATCAAGATTCCTTTCAAGGTTATTTTATTGTATTTCAAAGCTGTGTGAGTTGTTTTACTAGTAGGAGCACTTCGGAAAAGCGTATATATACACCCGGGGCACTTAAGTGGTTAAGTGAAAAATATATTAAATGGAATATTTGAAGGTGCTGCACTAAATTTGCAAAGATTTTATTAAAATAACAGCAACAGTGCAATATTACAATGTTGTATAGTAAAAATACTTAACAAACCTTCAAAATGCGATCACCAACTCGTATTTTCTTTGTCTTTGAAGCTGTACCATTAGGCTGAATCTAAATTAAAAGATAGTAAAATAACAATAAACTTCAATCTGTTCATACATTTCCATACTAACTTATAAGAAACAGTTAATCTAGTTCAAATGAAACAAACTATCAGTACTATTAAAATCTATGTCAGCTTTTGTATGTGTTGCAAAAATGCCATGGGAGAGAGGGACACTTCTGTGCCAACTAATCCACAGGGTAGAGACCAACACTGCAAGATTCAGAAATTTTGGAGAAAACCTATTTTGACCTTCAATTTAAAATTTTTTCATTAGAGATTTTAAAATTAATTTTTCAAGACAATTTTATTGCTATCTACAAACATGTGTCTTATCAGAAAGTATCATAAGCAAAAGTCCTTGGGGTGGAATGGAAGTTACATTGTTAGTGGATTGGAATATAACAGCTAGCTTTTGTTAAATCCTGGATTTTTGCACAATTTTTACAAAAACTGGCAATTAGTTATACATAATAATTATGAATTTCTAGTTCAAAAACCTTTTAATTCAATTGAAAAGAATAGATTTTAGAAATTTAAAATTAATTAAAATATGATTTTCCAAGCCAATTCTATTGCTATTTGCAAATACATCTTATCAAATAACGTTATGAATAAATTTGGCTCTCAGAGGATAAATTACATGGTTTCTGTATCGAAACAAAGAAATATCTATACTTTTAATCCCGAATATTCAACTAATTTTAACAAAAACTGGAAATGGGCTATAAAATTTGATTATGAGTTTAAAAATCTTTTAATTTTGTTGAACATATTTTAGAAAAATAATTTAATCACCTGTCTTCTTATGAAACAACAAAAAAATTTCTTTTAAATTATCATGTGGTGACAAAGAGTATTGGGACCTCGCATGCCATACATATTGGTATAAAAACTGTAAAAGAAATAGTACTTACAAAGCAACCAGATTTTTTGTCACTTCCTATCCACCCCACACAGACCACTCTGGACTATGCCTTAAGGAAAATTGTATACCATTGCCAATTGTCCACCATATAGCTCTAATGCAATGTAAACCTTAAAAGACTTCAGACTACACATTCATTTCAAAATATACTTTCATATGATGAGTGTCCCCAAATATGACATAGGCACCAAATTTTGTTACTCAGAAACTGATTATGCAAAGTAGAAAGCATTTTAATAAAAGTTTGCTATCTCTAATAAATTAGTGCACTCCTGGAATAAAACTGGTTCAATTGAATTCTACCCAGGTAGAAAGAAAGCTCAATGCTTTTAGTGTAAAATAAAAAAAATTATAATCTAGAAAGGGAAATAATTTATTTTCAGTCTGATCCACAATCATTGTGTTGAATAACAACACAAACAGATTTTTGAATACCCTTTGGTGGCAGAAAGTAACCACTCTTAAAAGAAACTTTTCAAAGGAATTCCTGCTCTGGATTAACTTAACATTAAGAAAGCGATTTCAAAACAATAAACTTTAAACTTGTCAAAAGGATAAATTAATCCAGAATAACAAGCAAACACCTGAATGATTACATGGATTTTATAACATCATATGTACCAGAGTACAATAAACTCTCAAAATCCAAGCATTCTCATTTTTCTCATTATAATATGTTTTTCCTGTATTTTATTTGTTTTTCATTGAATTTTTATTAAAAAGTAATATAAAGAGTACTTATAAAATGAAACTTTTTATTAGTCATTGCATTACATATATTAATAATTGAATTATTGAAAGTACAAACTATAATTTCACCTAGCAAAAAATTTTTAGGTTGGCTCATGTAAAGTTTAAGGTTTGGAAACAGTGGATATTTCCTGAGAGTCATTTTGAAATTGATTTTAAACAAAAATTACAAAACTTTGATGTAAATTATTTGGAGCATGAAGTCAGAATTTTTATTATTATTTTTTTTTAATTCTTACTAGCAATTCTACATTAAAAATAAAATAAAATAAAGAGCCTCTTGTTATTAAGCTATATCTTGCTAAAAAGATGTATTTAAAAAAAAAAAAAAAAAAAAAAAATGAAGTTGAATGATAATTAATGTAAGTTTTTGTAAACAAAAACCATACATTGTAAAATAGGTAACAATTATTGCAGGTCAAAATAATTAAATGCAACACTTATCAGGTGAAAAAATAAAACAAATGCAGTTTCTATAATTTATGGTGCTTGCTAATAAAGTTTTTGCTGATCATTATACCTTGCTAATTTTTTCAATTCATTGAGTTCATATTTTGGGTGATGTTTAATACACAAAACAACAGACCATTATTTAGCACTGTACAGGGCGTAATATATAAACCTAAAAGACATATGTCATTAAAATATATTATTTTATATTAAATGAAGCAAAAATAGAATATTACTCTAGATATAAAAATTCCTGGATTGCCTCCACCAAAAGGAAAACAGGTTTGATCATAGCCACCCATGATACTCAAACCAAGAGGTCCATTGCTTCTTGTAAGTGTCACTTCCTATGACAAAAATAAATCATTAAAAATATAAAATAAAAATAAATTGCAGATTTTACTTTTTTTTCTTCTGGTTTATAAAAAACAAAAAAAAGTCATTTAGAAATTATAAAAAATCAATGCTTTATTTGTGCAATAAAATTATTTATTATATAAAAAAATTAATTAAATATAAAATTCACAAATTTTATATTAAATTAATTCTAAATTGCAATTTAAATTTTTATTGCAACAAATTTTATACAATTTTATGAATTAGGCAGGGAAAAAAAAAAATAATAATCTACCAAGTGTCAAATGATATATGAAAAAAATCATCTATATAATCTGCATACAAAATTAACATTTATAATTAAAAACTTAAAATTGAACGTCAATAACAATAAAATTATTATGAAAACCACCTGACTCAGCAGTTATGACTTTTCTGCAGTTGGAAAAAATGAGTAATATCAGAATTCTCTGTTGTTATTAATTTCTCAGAACTTCATATTTTGCTTAATAAAGATGCAACATTTACTTTATACTTACCTTTTTAATAAATACACAGCATTTCTGATTTTACTTGTTTGCTGCATTTGTTTTTTGACACCATTAAAGATGTATAATTTAAAATAATTTTATAGAATGGTGTGTTATTGAAATTTTAATTTGAATGCTGTTAATAAACAGACAACTATTAATTATGCACACTCACACAAAAATATTTTAATTTATAGATTTTTAAAGTTTCCAAAAATCAAAACACAGTAAACAAATGATATGCAAAGTCAAATAATTAGAAAAGTACATGTAAGGTTAATTCCCATCTTCTTTAACTCCTTAACGCACGCTGTCCTCGCTGCGAGGACGCAAAATTTAAGATCTAGCTGCAAAAATTCATCCCAGAAATTTTTTAGCAAAAATTTATGTTTATAACATAGCAGAAGAGGCCGGTTTTTTAAACCTTAAAATTTAAAATTTCTTTTAGTTTAATTTAGTTCATGAATTCCGGTGGCAGTATAATTTAAATGATCCGAATTGTCTTGCGCCACAAAGGGTTAGGCAAGGCATGCAGAGCTAAGGATAGCGGCAGAGAATTCTGATATTATTCATTTTTTCTGCTTAAGGAATAACACCACTGTAGAGTTTTCAAAAAATAATTTTTTCAATTACTAACTTAAAAGATGCTTTGAACTTTTTAAAATATGAGGCAAAAAGTCTAATCCCTGAAAAAAAAATTTGTTCTATAGAATTCAGATCTCCTCCTCTAGCACCTTGGATGACCCAAAATGGCTTACTTGCGCTAACTCAATACCCACTGAGAAATCCCTACTTTTTGAATTGTAATTTCTTCAAAACCTCCATAGGTGTCGACAGTATAGTGTCTGAGTATAAGCATTTTCAAACGTAGAATTTTTTTATTTGTTCATGCCTATAACACATTTCAAACATGTTTTTTTTTTTTTTTTTAAATGATTTTTCAAAATGGTATGCAGCATAACTCTGACAATTTTCAAACTTTTTATTTGAAAATTTAACCACAGCTTTAAAATAACATTTCAAAGTTAACCACGTAGGGGATTTTTGGTTAGTTAATTTAAACAATAACAAATGACTGTCCTTTTTTTGGTGATAATTGAATGACTTTATTTAACACTCGCCAATTACACAAAAATCAATATTTCTAAAATCTTCGACGTGGTTTAGTAATAACACTGTTGTAGATTACATAGATTTTTTCTTTTTCCCAGGTTTAAATCGGTACCAGTTACAGTGCGTGCCACAGATCGCCTCAAATTTAACATGCTTTGGGAGAATTGCTGCAATATCGCCATTTTGTAATATTTTTCAACAATATTTTTTTGCAATATACTTAGCTATAAGCTGAATAACCACCCCAAGTATTATTTCTCTACCACCTTTCCTTCCACCCTACAAAAATTATATATAAAAAAAAAAAAATGCTTCTTTTTAGGCCATTACAGTGGTGTTACCCCTTAAAGGTCATAACTAAGTTTGTGCTCAGCAGGTGGTCTTAACAATAGTGTTGCTTTTAATAAAATGTAACTTTTTTTGGCAGGTTATATATGTGTATTTATGAATGTAATACATATGTATGCATGAATAAGACCATATTTTGAAATCATAACATGTGTGTAATTTATGTATCACAATCATACAATTTTGTACTGTATTTTTTTCTGTCAATTCTACACTCCAGCTCAAAGGTTTAGCAAGATTTACAACAATCAGTTTTTTTCAATTTAAATACTATCTCTAGATAAATGTTTTTAAACACTAGCTATGTAAAGAACAGGGTCTTTCTTCATGTTTTTCAGTGAAGATTACATTACGACAATAATAAGAGGGCTGGCAATAGATTAAGAAAAACCATAACGTCAACGATCACCCTGTATCGTTAAGTGAAGGAAACAATCTGTAATTTTAGGATATGTTAATATAGACCAGTACAATTTGCTGATGAATTTATGTGACCATAGCATGTTAAATAACAGAGATATAAGCATTTATTTTAAAACTCCAAAAAAAAAAAAAAAAAAAAAATCAGCATATTTTTTATTTATAATATACAGAGTTTTAAACGAAAATTATTCCCACTTTCAGATAAATTAAAAAGCACTTTCGAAACAATATACAGCACTTGAAATACAAATATCTTTAATATCTCATGAAATATGAACATTTTTATGAATAACGTTTTCACTATTGCATGAGCGAAAGATAGAAAAAGTTTTATTACACAGGTTGAAAGCTTCATATATTGGGTAACTTTTGTCAAAAGTTTATTTGAATACAGTAAAAATTAAGCAATGGGCAACTTTTGTCAAAAGTTTATTTGACTACAGTAAAAATTAAGCAAATCGTCAGCAAAAGAACGAGCTAGATTTTAGGTATTTTCCACAGTTGAAATTTTATAAGGGGTTTTTCACATGCTGTGTAATTAATTTATCCATGCTCCAAAAGCACTTTTTTGTGGAAAACACTTTATAAGCTTGTAACTCTAACATATTTTTGTTTATTTACTAAGATTTGTGAGGTCATTTAACATGCTATGGTCACACAAATTCATCTACAAATTATACTGGGTCTATATTAACATATCCTAAAGTTACAGATCATTTCCTTCACTTAACGATACAGGATGATCACAAACATTATTGATTTTGCTCAATTTGTTGCCGGCCCCCTAATTATTGCCATAAACTAATCTTCACTGAAAAACACAAGGAAGACCTTGTTCTTTACACATCCAGTGTTTAAAAGCATTTCATTTAGAGATAGGTCTTTAAATTGTAAAAAAAAAAAAAAAAAAAAGATCGTTTGTAAATTTTGCTGAACTTTTGAGCAGGAGTGTATTTAAATTTACTTATGTCCTTTTTAATTATTATTATTTTATATTTAAAACTCTGGATTGACATCACTGGATTTTTTAATTTTCAGAGAATAATTCATTAAATTGACAAAAGTGAATACTTTTCAGTAAGATGACTGTTACACTATTTGGTGCTTTTGGCGACTTATGTACACAACAAGGTTCAATGATAGTGCATTCTGTGGATCAAATCTCTTGAGATTTTTTTACTTGTGCTTAGTGCTGTGGGGTGGAAAATTTTCCGCCGAAAAATTTCTACTACGTTTTTCCGGAAAATTTTCCAACCAAAAAAACAATTTTTTCAGTAAATCTTTTGCATGATATATTTAATTTTTCTTTTATTAGTCACAGTAATGCTATATACAGAGGCAAAAACAAAAGTTTCTGATTAAAGTCATCATTTAGAAAGTTACCAGATATATGTTTTCAGCAACTTGCTTGAGAAAGAGGTTATTTATTATAATACAAGAGATCTGTGGTTGCTAATCAGAATTTTAAATGTCCATTCAATAAGTTTGTAAGAACATAATTATAAAGCATTTGGCAACATCACAAAAAAAGGATATATTGATAAATTAATGCACCACTATACTGCTGAGCATGTATAGTATCTATTTTTCAAAATATTAAGTTGATAAATGATGATACGCCAATGTTTTTTAAACTCAGGCAGCAGTTTTGAGTTATAGTCTCTGGTTCTGAGAGTGACTCAGAAAGTTAGGACATTGTCATAATCTTCGTTAAATATTTTTTAAAAAAAAAGAGTAAAACTTAAAAAAAAAAAAAAATGTTGCTTTCAAAATTGGCATTGTTGAAAATTTTAGAGAAAAATCTTATATAAAAACATAATTATATTTTTTTAAATCACTTTTTAAAACTAATTTCTAATGTGGATTTTTTTTTTTTTTTTAATGCAAGCAACAGGAAATACAATAATTGCCTAAATAAATAAACAGCAAGATTTTGATTAAAATTTAAGGAAATCAAATAGATAAAATTAATCACATCATATCTTGTAACTGGAGGTTCAGTTAAAAGAACTCAATATTTCTTTATTTGCTTAAAATATCCGAAATTGAATTGTACTTGAAAAATCTCATAGTGTGTGTTACATTTAAAGTTAAATAATAATAATAATAAAAATCTCAAACTTCCAGATTAATTTTTTTTTAATAGAGGATTACATTTATTATCCAATACCATCTACTATTAAAAAATATAAGTTTGTGTTCATAAACTATGCTTAAAAATAGAACAAATCAAAAAAAGTAAAAATCAAAAGAATTTTGATGAAATGAATCCTTGCATGGTCTGAGCTATACCTTACTAATTATCTTGTACAGTCGGCAGCAAAATTATTGATGCACTAGTAATAATTTCTGTTTAAAAGATGTGCACCTCATACTATTTTGTTAAGTAAATATTTATTGATTCATGATCTTAGTCTTATACTGTTTATAAAAAAGGAACAGCAATTCTTTTGAAACAACACCTGCAGAGATGCTCTATGGTGAACAACTTCGTCTACCTGGAGACTTTATTGAATCCAGGTCCAGCTTCAATCAATCAATCAGAACTTGCTACCCAGCTTAAAAATTCTTTTTCCACCATCAAACCAGCACCAGCATTTAATCATAGTAAAGAAGATATTTTCATTTTCAAAGGTCTTTCGATGTGCTCACATGTACTCGTACAAAAAAGTCTTCAGTCACCCTATGAAGAACCCTACAAAGTAGTGAATCGCCATGCGAAATATTTTACTTTACTTAACAAAGAAAAACAAATCAAAATTTCCATCAATCGACTAAAACCTTGTTACTTATTAGCTGATGATCCAATTGTCAGTCAAAATGCCAATGTACTGCTATCCTTACGGACAATAAGATTACCAAGGATATGGAAACTAAAACTATTTCATTTTCACCGACAAAACAAATCTTTACCAGAAGTGGAAGATGAATCAATCAACCCACTAGATTTATCAAAAACTTTTTGAACTTGGTTTGAATTCTCATTTTATGTTCAACAGTTCACTGGCGGGTGAGTACTGTAGCCATCTGGCAACAGTGCTTATAGTAGAAAAAGACTTTAGAATATTGTGTCACAAATATTGTGTTTCACGTAGCAATTAAAAGGCCAGAACTTTGATCTGCTTTGTCTATTAGCAATGGTATTTTTTAATAGCTCTTGCTTATATTATTACTCATGCTACTGCAAGAATTAATTTATCCATTTTATCATTTTAATCTGTAAATAGTGAAAAAATATTATTTTATAATTTGGAGTCTTATTTATACAATCAACACCAAAACCTATAAACTGATTCTTTCCCTTTCGTGCGAATGATGAGATGGTGCCACGATAGGCTTAATCCCATTGTTGGCTTGTTGCCATTCATTGAATTACAATTAGAAAAAATTTCAACTGTTTCTCTATTTAATGCATAGGTTGTGTTATTAAAGTTGGCTATTTTCTTGGTATCATTAAAATTAACAGTTATTTTGTGGTTAATGTAGGTCTTTGCTAAGGCAGTAGTGGTTTCAATGAATTTGATGTTGCTTTGGTGTTCCTTAATACATGTTTTTATTTTTCTCTTGGTCATACCAATATAACAATTTTTGTTTTGATTATCTGTAATTGGGACTTTATAAATACTGGAAGTTTCTAACAGGGATATTCTTATTATTTTTAATTTCTTAAAGGATTTAATAAAAAAGGATATTGTTTATACTTTTAAAAATAAAACAAGAAAAATTGCCATTATAGATCGGAAAGAATATAATAACAAAATGACTGATATTTTAAATGAAGTAGGAATTACTAACATTAACAAAGATCCAAATAAAAAACTCACCGAAAAACCATTAAGTTAATTAAAGAAGATAAATGACCCGATAATCATCCTCCTTATTATAAAGAATCATGCTCCAATACCCCTGTGTTTTGGGCCATTGATTACCATCAGACCGATCGTTAGTAAAAGTAAAGGACCAACCTACCCTATTGAAAAATATATGTCAAAAATTTAGAATACCTTATTATTCCCATCGAACCACAGTTTAAGTTCCACAGAGGATTCTATTAAATATTTTCATGATATCGAAATAAAAGAAAATTTTAAATTTATTAGTTTTGACATTATCAATTTATTCCCCTCTACTGATCTTCAAGAAGCCTCAAAAATAGTAAACACCACCATTAAAAACAATTACCAAGATCTGGAAATTAGTAATACATTAATTGCAGCCACTAATCTAATACTAAATGAAAATTACTTTAGGTTTAACAAGATTTTACACACAAGGTCAAGATTCTCGATGAGCTCCCCCATTTCGGGGTTTGTTGCTGAGTTCAAATTACAGACTTTTGAAAATTCTATAATTGACTTATTAAAATATAAAATAGTGTATTGGTTCAGGTATGTCGATGATATTTTTGCAATAGTTCATGAAGAAGAAAACATCCACAACCTTTTAAAAACCTTAAACCAATTAGATCCTAATCTAAAATTTACCTGCAAAATAGAAAATGAAAATGTAATTAATTGCCTAGATGTTAAAATTACCCGTAAACTGAATTGCATTAGAACCACTGTTTACAGAAAACCAACAGCTAGCACTGAAATTATTCAATGCAAAGTAAAACTCCTTATCAGTATAAAATTAATGCCATAAAAGTTTCAGAGTAATACTTATTTGTAACAAATCAGAGGATCTGAGAGAAGAGCTTAAATTAATAAAAATCATTACTGTTAAAGCAGGATACGTGGAAAATTTAGTAAATAAATTATACAGAAAAAAGAAATCAAGCGCTTAACAACATTAGTCCCCACCCCCACCCCTTAAGTTTACCTTTTCAATTCTATATGATTGCAGTGCCGCTATAAAAATTAAACATTTAAGTAAATAAAATCATAAAATTACAATTCCTATTAAACCAAACCCTAACATCTCCATTAGAAACTTGCGGTATTTATAAAGTCCCGATTACAGATAATCAAAATGAAAATTGTTATATTGGTATGACCAAGAGAAAAATAAAAACACGTAGTAAGGAACACCAGAGCGACATCAAATTTGGTAAAGCCACTACTTCCCTAGCAAAGACCTACATTAACTGCGAAATAACTGTTAATTTTAATGATACCAAGAAAATACCAACTTTATCTATTTAATGCATAGGTTGTGTTATTAAACAGTTGAAATTTTTTCTACAAGTAATTCAATAAATGGCAATGAGCCAACGATGGGATTAAGCTGATTGTTGAGCCATCTCATCAATCACCAGACAGGAAAGAGTCAGTTCAAAGAACAGACAGAGCCACACAAGCCAGTCACTGAGGATGAGGGGAGCCTCCTTAAAGCTTAAAGTAAGGTTTTCTTATATTTAACTTAGTATCTAAATTCCTTTGTAATTTTTAATATGATCATGCTGTAGCAAAATTCTTAAATATATATCAGTTTAATTCTCTTTAAAATAATTTAATGCACTTTAGATAATAAGACCTTAGAGAACATAATGCCAAAATTCCTTCATACTTCTCTGTAAAAGACCTGCATGTAATATACACATAATTTCCAATAATGATCATACTTTAACAAATCAATTAACATTTACTAGTTTTCATGTTTTTTTTTTTTTTAACTTTACTAAACAAATTTCAAATAATTTGAGTCAACAGAGTGTAATGAATAAGGAATCTATTTTGTATCTTTGTAATAGATAATGTAGTTTGAATGAGGGTGACTTATAGCATACCTACCAAATTTTACCTCAATCAAATGCAGTGTCTAGATGCTATTTTCTTCACTCACTCACATATAAGTCTTAAACTCATTAAACTGTGTTTTGTGCAATGGGGAACTACAATATAATACTTACCAAATTTGAGTTGAACTGAAAGTAGCATTTAGACATTATCATGTTCAATCATACATATATACAGAAACATACACACATCACCATAAAAAAAAAAAAGCAAAAATGAATTCAGGAGACATCCAAAACTTATAGTAAAATGGGTACCTAAAAATTTTCTGAGTGACCATAAAATGACAATGATTTCATGTCAAATATAGTTCAGTAGAACCTTGATCCATCGTTTTTTATGGAGTGTGTGAAAAAAAAACGATGAAGGTGAGAAAACTATGAATGCGGGTTGTAGTCAAAACATGAAGAAAACAATGTTTATGGATTAATACACACAATGTATAGAGTATACTACTACTAATAAAAAATAATTTGTTACTTTCCAAACTGTCAAAGAAATAAATCAATGTTGCAGAACATTAAGTAAAATTAATTTTTAAAAATCAAAAATCTTATGTTGAGTTTTTTGTTATTTTTATAAATGAAATAGGATTTTTTTTCCAGATTTGCAACATTTTCTGGTTCTTTTCTGTAATTTCATGTGCTTATATAAAAGTTCTTGCATTTTTAAATGCCATAATTGAGTCATCGGCATGAAAATTATCCTCTGTTTCTTCGCCATTATTTTCATTTTCTGAAATCAAACATTTCTTCTATGCTTTAGGATACTGCATGTCACAATGTCTTGATTAATGCAAATATTATCATTATTATTTTTGTACCAGAGGTATCGCCTGTTACACACAACCACTCTTTATCTGCATTATCATCACCATCATCATTTTCTTGCCCTTCTGTTTGATATTCTTCATCATTTATTCACACATAATTGCATTTCAGGAAGCAATTTTCTGAATTACTAAAGGGGTTACTTCCTGCCATGCAGAAATTACAAGATGAATAGATGGTTCAGAGACATGGCATCACAATTTTAATCCTCCATGGAAATGGGGAAATGAGTTATTTTAGGATGAAAGAAGTAATTCCAGTTTGTATACCATATGGAACCGTTTGACCTTCAGGAGAAAATTTTTACAAGGTCAGGAGAAAAATTTTACAATGATGAATGCGGGAAACTGACTTTTTGAAGCACAATACATGTGGGTTTTGTTAACGTTATTTAAATACAATTTGTGCAGGGACCATAGAAGTAAAATGATCAATGCAGGAACGATAGATTGGGGTTTCACTGTATTAAGATATTGTAAAATCACTAATTTTACATCTTTTGTTAGTGATTCAGAAAATCACAACAATCCTTCAGGTTACTGTGTATTTAATTTCTCCATAGAGTCAAATCCTTGAATCATCTGGCTATATATATATATATATATATATATATATATATATATATTTTTTCTTCTTCCTTTTTTTGGCAATAGTGTGTGAGGGAGTTCGGTGGGAAGAAGATGGAGTGTGGTAAGTGATCATAGCCAGCTCTTATTTTTTGTACATATTTTTCAAAATATCATTACTCATATATTTTTCAAAATATCGTTATTCAAGATGCAAATAAAGTGAAACCAGTTACAGTAACCAAGTCTTCTTATTTGTTGTTTTTTCCTATTATTTCCTTCTTTCAAATGCATTTTGAAGATAAGAAAAATATTTAATTAGATTAACTGATGTTTAAAGAATTTTAATAAAAAAATTTCTGATGATACAACATAGTAAATAAATTTAAAGCAATGAAGTTTTTATTTCTTTAAATCTTATGAATTGTTGTCCCACAGCAAAATTTGTCCATTTCAACTGAGACATTTAATCTCCTATTTTATATTATTATATCCACTATATCTCAATAAATCAATTTAATTTTCAATAAATACACACACACATATATAAATATATATATATTTTTTCTTAATAATTTATCAGACATGTTATGATCACTATTGCAACTCTGTAACATAATCAAGTTTGCAGTGTTTGTATATACATTGAATTTTAAATAATTTGATTTATTTATTTAAATATATTAATTTCAATTAATTGAATATTCTAATGTATATTTTTCTTTATTTTATTCTGCAATGTGATGCAAATGTATATTTGTTATAACTTTTTTCTTTAAATATAACTGTGCTTCTGATTAAAATAATAGAACTCAAACAATTAAATATAGCTTAAATTTCATTATTGGCTATATATCATGATATCTGGCCTTGATTTAGTGAAATTTTGTATTAAAATTCACTATAATTATACTAATAAAAAAAATCTTTACATTATGTGCAAAGTTTTAGACTTTTATTTTAAAATTTAAAATAAAAAATCTCACCTCAGTAATTGATGATGTTGTTGAAGATGCATTGCATGTCAGTCTTGTTAATGTTGTCTCACTATATGACGTTTTTGTCAGACATTCATTTGTTTTACCAAGAGCTTTTGTAGGTGGAGGAAATTCAAAATTCATAGGAGTATATGGCCTTGGGTTTTGAATAGTAACTTTAACAACTGGCCCATCATATTTATCTTTAGTATCATAAGCAGCAGTCTGAACTAAGGAATTCAATGTAGCAGGTTGAATGACATCAGGGATATTTTTGCTTGATGCCCGTGACAAGCTCATAGGGGTTGATGTCATTTCAGGCTGAAAAGTGTTCAATTTATTCTGTTGCAATGCATCATATGATGAAGAAGCAGAAATTTTTCCTAGTCTGGAATTGCTATGCTCATTATTAGCAGTGTCATTAAGTGGTTTATAAGAAACTTTAAAAGAACTACCATCTTTTGATGAAGATAAAACAGAAGATTTAAAACCTTTTGAGGCAGAGTGAATAGAATTAATTTCACTCAATTGTCTAGTATTTAAAGAGCTATGGCTACCAACAGATTTCAGTTGATTCATATTACATAAAACTGATGACATCTGAAAAAGAAGATACAAAAGAATTAAACAGTAAACCTTGTTAAATGTATTCAATATTTATTAAAGATATTTTCACATACATAAAGCCTAAATATTTTAATGTAAATATAGAGGTGCCAGTGTGTATGTATGTCTTTGTGCACTCTGGAGCTCAGGTCACTGATCACAGTACTATGAAACTTGGCAAAGAGTTATTCTGGACCATGCAAATGCACATCATTGATATTTTTTTCAATTTTCAATTTTTTGTTTTATTTTCTTAATTTTTTTTCAAACTGCATGTTCTTTCATTTTAGTTATAATAATTATAAGTCTTGTATTTTCATCGAGGGTTGGCATACTGTCAGCCATCTGCACACTATCAATGAAGCATGCACACAGGCACCTCAATATTGTACACTACTATAAATTCTTTGAGTATGTATGTAATGTTTGCAAAATATGTTGTTTTTAATACTGATGAGGAAACTTGGACGAGTTTTGAAAGTCTATATTTTATTTGTTTAATGTGTAATTTAATTTATATTTTATTGACTTGTAATAAAAAAGTTTTTGATTTCATTTTACTTGCCTGAATTCTTTAGTGATGGTTACTATACCATTTAACCTGTTAACTGGGTATGATGAAATATTTCATCATACACAAACAACTACTGCAATGGGTATGACGGCATTTTTTGTCATGGAAATTTGCTGTAATATTTTTAATGCATTAAGTTTTATGTAGTTCTTATCCATTAAATCCTAGCGTGGTTATATGTGAGCATATAAGGAAAGAGCATATTTAGAAACAAATGATCTGTCAATCAATCTTTGCCACTCACAAAAGTTTATTCCCTGGTTAACAGGTTAATTTTTATTTATTTAATTACTTTTCATTCTTTCATAATCAATCACATGATCAAATATTGTTTATATATAATCATGACTTTAAAATGGAATACTGCCTCAATTTTTTCAATCCTAGTACTTTTCAATCAATAAAATTTTTCTGAATCTAGTGATATCTTTTCCCAAAAGATGCCATCATTATATATATATATTTCATCAAATAAAATAGGAAATTTTTTTTAACCATTGCTATTTGAAAACAACTGTTAATGTGGAGAGATAAAATTTCCTTTGAAATAATGTTTTTACTTTTTAATTTATTGTTTAATTTTATCAGAATCAAATAGTAATACTAGAAATTTGTAATATTAATAATATTAAGATTAAACTTATTAAATAGACAATAAGACTTCTTCACACACCATAAATTTTAAGCCAGCACAACCGGTTTCGAAAGGACGTAGCCTTCCTTCATCAGGTGCAAAAAACACGTGCTACTGCCTTGGAGGCAAAAAGCAAGACTGAAAGCAGGGCAAAAACCAGAGGGGAGGAGCAGCACAAACAACCAATAGGAAGCATCATGCAGCAGGAAGCATCATTTTTAATTTAATTAAAATATTATAATTTTTATAATATAGTTAATAATTATACAATAACAATTTTTAACTTTTAATTTTATCATAATGGAATAAGGGCCAGAAAAATGATATTACTAGGTCTTGCTAATTCGTCAAAATAAAACGAAAATGTTTAGTCAATGCTGAGATACAGTCATCTGTAAAATCGTATTTCTTGAACAATAGTATTGCCACGCCATCTGTCATATGACAAAAACTGAAATAGAAGGTACCAAGTAAGATGCTGCAGCAGGCAATAGAGACCATGACCCGACAGCAGAGTGTAAGCAGGAAAAAAACATTTCTGTTGGGTCAAATTCTCAACATTCCATTTTTTCTATAATTACATGTTTTGAAGCAACCCTGAATTCAAAATTCAGATTTTTAGTGGTTTATCTGTGTGTATGTGTCTGTTTGTTTGTGTATTAACGAATCTGTTAGCAACATAACTCAAAAGCAAATAACATTAACATATGAAGATGCTACTCAAAACTTTTTATTGAGACAAGACAACTGATTCACCTACAGGCACATACATAAGTATCCAATAAGTAATTGGTCAAAATTTCTCATCAGTACAAGTTAATATCTTTAGATTATACTAAATAGAATGAAATTAACTGATATCTTTACAAGGTGATGTGAGGTGTGTACACCTTAAAACTAAACTTATAAGCTGAATTTGGACCTAACAGTTATCATATCTGTTTGAAACTTTGTTAAATTTATCCTTAGATAAATCAAATCAAAACTGAAACAGTAATAGCTTTAGAAGTTTGGAAGCTTACATTTCTCTTTCCAACAGAGTGCCTTTCTCATAATTCGAAGATTGACATAGCTATACTTTTGATTTAAACTCTGCAGTTTTTGGTAGGGAAAGTAAGTTTTGTATAAAAATTTTGAATATAACTTGATTTGTTCTATTTCTAAAGCTTTTTAGTTTGTCACCTATGGTTACATTTATCTCAACAATCTTGTATGCCGTGTAAGTGTTTAAAATTGTTCGAAGCATCTCAACTGCATCAATTATTTTTTACTTTGATTTTTCAGTTCTGTCTTCTAATTTTTAATGAAACATAATACAGAGTGGCCAGGAGGATACTAAAATTTTATTAAAATATAATAAATTCAATGTCCTTTAACTTAAAACAAAGTTTCAATGTTTCCTTTAAGAAATAAAATTTTATAATTTAACCACCACTAATTTTGAAAAGCATCGGCCTATTATAGTATACTTTTTTGGTTTTATTATAAAGCGACTGTTTTATTTATAAAAATAAAGGCATACAAAATATAAAAAAAATAGTATACTCCTGGCAACCCTGTAATATCCTGAACTTTTTTTTTAGGTTTTGTGGGAATGTTAAAAAATTTAAGACGTAAAGTGCTAAATGGAGGTGTGTGTAAAAGTTTGTAACTTTATAGCAAGTTGAGATAACTTTAAAAATTGAAAAGTTTCCAGATTCATGAAAGTTTTCACTATCCACAAACTTACCTTACATCTCTCTTAATGCACAGTATATCATACTTGTAAACTTTTAAGAATATTTGGCAACCAGAAAAATTTATTTTATTTAATCAGTGAAAAGTAAAACAAAAATATAAAAAAAATTACTATTAAAATTTTCTGGTAGCCAAAAAGCATAAAAATTGGCAGCTATGGCATATGGATATAGTACACTTGCACACAATTATGCTTGCTACAAATCATGGGGCAAGTAGAACTACAAAACACAAAGTTTTTATTACTTTTTTCTTTAACTTGCATATTCTTAAGTTATGAATAGGTCATATGTTATAAAAGACTAGTTGTAGTTTAGGCCTAAAAATTTTTAGAAGCGTAAGTATGATCTTTGAGCAAAACAAGTTCAAAATTTAACAATGCCAAAAAGTTGTAACACTTACTCCACTTCAATCTATGTACAAAAGTATGTTTCACATAGAATATGATATAAAAACATTCTTTCTTAATTAACAAAAATCACAAAAAAAAACTCAGATATATCAGAAATAAAGCTGGAAATAGCTCTAAGTGCATTTCAAGTTGTGTCATGAATTTTTTTGCTATGCCAAATTTAAGTCTAATAGTGCGTTTACAATTTATAGTTAATATACAGGGCTACCTAAAATTAGTTGAATAAGTTTCAAAATGTGGTAAGAGGAAAATTCTGTGAATAGTTTGAAATTAATTTTTCAATTTTAATAACAGCCTTAAACTTTTTATAAAATTAGCTATGATATTCAAACCACAGGATAGGGAGAGAAACAAAAGTAAAACATACAACTTATAAAGCTAAGTACCTATTCATTCAAGCACATTTCATTGAATGGTCAATAAAAAAAAAAAATTCTATGCAGAGGTTACATGATGAATGTATTGAGGAAAAGCTATTTTTTAGAACATCCTGAGTTGAGAATAATTTATCAGCACACCTTTTTAATATACAGGGCTAAATTCAGTTGATTACATTCCAAAAAGCGATGCAAGTAAAATTTCCCTGAACAATTTGAAATAAATTTCTAGATTTAATAAGTCTCAGTGGTGGATCTAGGGAAGACCCCCCCCCCCCCCAAAAAAAAAAAAAAGTACTGACACTCACAATTGAATATTACAATTGCAAACTTTTCATTAATCTGGAATAACATCTTAAAAAATCTTAGCCCCCCCCCCCCCCCAAAAGTTAAGTTCTAGATCCGCCACTGACAAGTCTTATAATAACATAGGGTTAAGAAAAAATAATGCAAGTGTTACACTATATTATTTTTATGCTACCATATACTTTCTAATTGCATTTATAGGAAGCAGCTGAAAAATTGTTAAAAATCCTAATATCAACCCAAGATAGATAGTTTTCATAAACTATAATAACCTTTTTTGTTGTTGGAAATACATGTTGACAACTCTTAAGTTTATCTCACAACTTTTGTTTTCACAGTATTCTGCTATATCTTATATTACTGTAACTAATAAAAAATAAGTTTTAAATATATCACATAAAAAATAAATAAAATAAATGAATTGCTTTTATAAAATTTAAAATTTTCTCGAAAAATACCGTAGAAAATTTTTCAGGAGAACCTTATATTTGTTATTTCAAGTAATTTAAGTATATATATATATTTGAATAAAAAGTAATTTATATATATTTAGAAAGACATAAAAAGGATAATACAAAGAACAATTGTTGAATTCAGTTAGTTGCATTTGCAGAATTGTCATATATTTTCTGATATATATTATATACTCAATACGCTTTCAGTCTATAAAGATACAGGTATTTTTCAAAGCAGCTAAACATTTCATGCACAAAGCTATTTTTTAATATCCTGTTATCATTGACTCTAAATTTTGATGTTAAGCTCAGTCTATTTCATATATATATACCATTATCAAATTTATCAGTCATAAATGTTGTTTCAACAAAGAATGAAGTTTTCAGCAGGGGTGCAGAAAATGCTCAGACCTCTGAAATTTCCACCGAACACAATCTAAATTTCTCCAAAAATAATGCAAGAACCTATTATCAGAGGTTTGAGAATCAGTTTAATACTTTTGGTGGGGGAGGGGGTGTTAGGAAGAAAGAATCTTTCTTAAGTCCAAATATTAAGGGAGATTTTTTATAAGCTACTATATTACAAATTTTAACCCCCCCCCCCCTTTCTTTCTTTTTTTTTTTTTAAACTACATCAAAATTCAATGTTGCTATTAATGTGCCACCAAATGGAAAATTAAAAAGTTTTCCTTTAAATTGTGGAAATCACAGTATAGCAGCGCCACCTGTTGAGCAATTAGCACCAAAATTCAATAATCACTAACTTATGTCAAGGTGCATCTGCATATAAATTTATATGTAATTTCGTGCAGTAGTTTTAGAGATATAGCATATGTTCCCTGAAATTGCGACAATCGTTGTATAGCAACACCACCTGTTGAGCAATTGGCACCAAAAGTTGATAAAACACTAATTTATATCAAGGTGCATCTGCATATTAATTTATATGCATTGCATACAAATTAATATGCAGATGTACCGGTGCAGTACTTCTTGAGATAAAATCACCACAATTTTTTTTTCACACACACACAGATGGACAGACATTTTCTAAAAATAGTCAAATTGTGTTCTGGACCTCTCAAAATATCTAAATCCATCAAAAACCAGAAGTCAAAAATTTTTACGAATCAAATACTTTCTTCTATGAATAGTAAAAAAAAAAAAAAAAAAAAAAACTAGAGAATAGTATGTGTGTTACTTTAATGCAAAATAATTTTAAATTGACAAAATAATATAAAGAAGTTTAAGCATAACTTTAGATTAATAACAATTAATATCAAATAACTGGGCTCCTATAAATGCCATAAAAGAACAACAGAAGTTTTAATTAATTGCTAAAATTAAAATAGTTAAGCAAACACTAAACTTTAAGATACATAAATCAGCAACTCATTCAAAAAGGTATGTTTAATCAGGGCTAATTGCTCAAATACTTTTTTTTTTGGTGTGTGTGTGTGTGTGTGTGTGTGTTTTTTTTGGGGGGGGGGGAGGGAGGATTGTGAATGCACAATGGAAACTGATAACGGAATTTCTATATATCATTTAAATAAGACTCAAAATGATGTTTTTCCTCTTTCTCTTTCCCCTTCTTCCCCCCTTTTACTGATGGCTAAAGTAAACAAACAAATCATTTCTCCCAGCCTCCTATCATTAAAGTTTTTATTTATGTGGACTGGGTAATGATTCTTGTGGCTTTCTAGTTAGATTGAAAAAAAAAAAAAAAAAAAAAAGTTAGAGATTTGATATATTTTCTAGCTTGAATTAATAACTAAATATTTATCACCAAACTTCAAATATATAACATTTTTTTTTTTTTTTTTTTTTTTTTTTGTGGGGGGGGGGGGGGGGAGAGTTATGTAATAGGTACTTAAAAGAAACACATGGTATAACAGAAGGATACACCTGTTAGTTTGTTGTTTAATATTAGAAAGTTTGTTTTTTCAGTAGATTTTTTTTTATTTCCATTTTAATTTTACTTTATTCTAAGAAAATAAATATTAAAAATTTCCCTAGACACTCAAAATTTCCCCCGAACATCATTCGCACGTTCAGACATATTCTGCACCCCTGGTTCAAAGTAATACTACTCTAAAATTACAAATAAAAAACATACTTCATCATGTCTCTCTCTTGTTATAGTAAATTTAATAATATTTCCAGCATTGCGAAGAACTTCAACAGCAGTGTAATGATTTATATCAATAAATGGTATGTCATTGACCTGTAATTTTTTTAAAAACAAATTAATTAAATATCAATAACTTACAGATGTTATTTTATGATATTACTCCAACACAAAATATCTTATTATGCATGCATACACACACACATATATAACATACACATGGTATCTATAAAATATGCTATCACAATCAACCCATAAGTTTTATTGCTATGTTTTAAATTTATATTATTATTGTTATTTGTTTACAGCTTATTATCTAAAAGACCAAGAATTTTTAAAAATAAATAAGTCTAGCTTAACTAGAGATTGAGTAAATCTAGAAATATTGCATTACACAGAACATTAAATAATTTGTAAAAAGAAAGAAAAAAAAAGAAAAGAAGTCGATTTCAAAGAATATACAAAGCACTAGGACTGGGTGATGTTAAAAATCCTACATCGCGATATAAAACCAGCTTTATATCGCAATTTAACGATATATCGATATTAAAAAGTTTAATAAAATTTTAGGAATATTTTTACTTTAATGCATATAACATTATATGTTTAAATTAAAAATATTTTAGAAAAATACTTTTACAAAGGTGTTTTATTTTGATTAAAATATATATACATATTCTATAAAATTATTAAAAACTACTTGAATAAATCTTTCTAGTAAAACTCAAAAATCAAAATAAATCATCACTTGAGAGATTCACTTCCTACTTGAAATATCAATAATTATTTAAATAAATAAACAACACACCATATTTCTAAAATGGTGTAAGAAGTGTAAAATAATTTCCCTTAGCCCCATACAGATTTTCCTGAAAATTCATAATTGTTAGTTTTTATTAACTAACTATGAAAATACTTGTTATCATGAAAAACGGCAGTTTTTCGAGTGACGCAAGCGGAAGGACAAATGGACGGAAAGCTGCAAACTCATATATACGCCTAGTCTGACATCAAAGAGATTTGTAAAAGCCGACACTTAATATCTCAACAAATAAGCCATATTTTGTTCTGATTTTTTCAAAATAGTCTTTTATCTTCGGTCTTAATCTATCCTGAAAATTTTACATTTCTACATGCAGTATGTTTTGAGATCTGAATCTCAATTTAAAGCGAAAAAGGGAAAATGTGTGGTGTAACCATGTAAGGATGTAATAAAAATATCTCTAAAACCGCACGAACGATTTTAATTTAATTAATATATGTTGTTAATGGGATCTTTCTGAATCTAGTAACGTTTTTGTTTTTTTCAGGAAAACTCTTGTTTTTTATATAAATCGCTTTAAATATGGAACTATATTACTCCGCCAATTACATATGTTTCTTCGGGTGAAAACGCTGTTATTCGGTTCTTACTTGTAAGGTATGTGGGTTGGTTTGTTGACCGACTTGAATGCAGCCAATGAATTATTTAGAATTTTTTTTTAACACTAAAGTACTATATTACATGTTTAAAATATTTATTGTATATATACTAAGTCAATTTCACTTAAATATATTTTCTCTTCTGTTATGAAAAAAATAGTTTTGATTTCAAAATTTCATATTTAGTCAAAGAAATATTTAGATAATATTTTAAATAAGGAAGTATTTTGTAATTTTAGATATTCCATTTTATCATAATAATGATGAATTTACAATTTTTTAAAGCGAAAATTTTTTTAATCATTCATGAAAATCGATTTTATAATAACTCAATGATTTGCGATTCCTATTCATGTATCCTTACGCTCCGGGAATGGAAAAAAACAGCAAATACAGTTTTGGCGCCATCTATCGTTTTTATTTAAAACATACTCTTTCGTAAATACATATATATATATATTTCTTTTTAAAAATTAAAAATCTCTTTTGAAAATACAGTTAGTGTTTATTCATTTATTTATTTTTCAGACTTTAAAATGATACATATTTTAAATATTAACATAATCAATTTTTATTATTATTATTATTCAAAGCAATGACTAGAGGATGAAACAGTGTTTGCACTGTTTATTAGAAAAAACAGTGTTTTAATAAACAGTGTTTAAACAGTGTTTTAATAAAATTCATTTTTCATGAATTTCAGTAAAATTCATGAAAAATGTGTCAAATAGCAATTATTAAAAGACACGTCAAAATAAATAAATAACATCTTTACTTTGAAACCCATAATAATTTATTCTTTCTTTTCTTTTTTTAATTAATTAACTTGTGCATGAAAAATTCTATTTCATAATTTACAATTACAGTAAACAAAAAATCCTCCTTTAATTTTAAATAACTATTTCTACCTGTTTCTAAACAAGGTTTTTTTTTTTTTTTTTTTTTTTATGAAAAAAAAAAAGTTAAATCTGTATATATGATTTTCAAAAAAACTACTAGATGGCGCCACTACATTTAATTTATTTTTCTTAAAAAAAAAAAAGAAAGAAAGAAAGAAAAAAACTTTTAATAGCTTCGAAACATGTAGAAATAATTATTTAAAATTAAAGGAGCGTTTTTTGTTTATTGTAGTTGTAAATATATTTATGAAATAGTACTTTTACGCAGAAATTTCATTTTTTTTTAAACTTAACTTATATTTTCCATAAAATTTTTCTCCAGGTGATTTTATCTTATTTTTAAATGTTTAATTTGTAATTCTCTAAAAAGAAACTTGCAAAATGTAAATTACGTAATTCTAACTTAAATTTGAAAATTTTCACTTACTTTTTTTTTTTTTTTTTTATCCCAGTCAATAAATTTTTCTAGTGCGAAGCTTCTCCATTTTGTTTCCAAGTGGCAGGCTACTTGAAAATTTGTGAGTATGATAACGTTTGAAATACTGAATTAATTCACACTAAATTTGTAGTGTGGATTTATCTCAGAAATGTATTTGATATGTTCATTTGCCAACTTAATCCACCCTCTTGTTTCCCTGTGCCAACACACTGAAAATTTCAAATTTACATTAGAAAGGTTTTATGAACCGATTTGCTTAAAACTCCATATATAAATAGCCTTCATTTATAAATCCACTAAGTCCATTAATAAATTGTAGCTGCCATTTTGAAAAAAAATGGTGACAACTTCATACGAAAAGATAAATTAGTTTACCCTTCCTAGGAGCCAGAAGGACTTGTTTTAATTTTTTGATCAATAACCACTAAAAAGTAATGATATCAGTACAAAAAATCCTTAACGGCTTAAAAGTTTGTGACGCCGCTACTTTGTGGCTATAAGAATTTGAAATATGAGTCTTAAAAATAATGATATTAAATTTTAAGTGACGCTTTGCAATTAGTTAAAATATACATAGATATAAAATATACATAGAAAATATACATTCACTTTTATCTTTTATTTATATTTATAATGCAAACGTAATATTTTTAATTTCAAGATCAGACAGATATTTAAAATACACTCACTGATGCTTTTTCATTCGCATTTCAAATTCAAAATAACAGTTTTAAAAGGAATGATATAAAAATTCCAGTGGCGCCTCGGTGTTATTTTAAAAGATTTGTTTTTAGA
Source organism: Salticus scenicus (assembly GCA_963930645.1). Lineage (NCBI taxonomy): Eukaryota > Metazoa > Arthropoda > Arachnida > Araneae > Salticidae > Salticus > Salticus scenicus. Next base: position 146,406,998 of record OZ005657.1, on the reverse strand, counting down.
TTCCATTAAAATTACTTTTGTTTTGCTAATAAAATATATTTACACATTTAAACAGTGCTTTTAATTTTCAAATATACTGTCAAATAATTATACTTTCACTGAGTTAGCATTATAAAGTAAAATTATTTATTTCAATAAATTGATTTATCCTTTGCGTCACGCTATCCAAAACTGCAAGTAAAATTTGTGTAAATGTTTTCTTTACGTCACACTGCCTCTTTGAGCAAATTTTCACTTAGTTGGACACTATGATACTATGTTTTGGATAGCGTGAAGCAAAAGATAAATCAATTTATTGAAATGAATAATTTTACTTTATAATGCTAACTCAGTGAAAGTATAATTATTTGACAGTATATTTGAAAATTAAAAGCACTGTTTAAATGTGTAAATATATTTTATTAGCAAAACAAAAGTAATTTTAATGGAATCTAAAAACAAATCTTTTAAAATAACACCGAGGCGCCACTGGAATTTTTATATCATTCCTTTTAAAACTGTTATTTTGAATTTGAAATGTAAATGAAAAAGCATCAGTGAGTGTATTTTAAATATCTGTCTGATCTTGAAGTTAAAAATATTACGTTTGCATTATAAATATAAATAAAAGATAAAAGTGAATGTATATTTTCTATGTATATTTTATATCTATGTATATTTTAACTAATTGCAAAGCGTCACTTAAAATTTAATATCATTATTTTTAAGACTCATATTTCAAATTCTTATAGCCACAAAGTAGCGGCGTCACAAACTTTTAAGCCGTTAAGGATTTTTTGTACTGATATTTTAAACAAAAAACATGGGGCATTCAAACAGAAAATAGTAAGGAGTTTAGGCAGTATCTGTCATTGAAAAAACTCACACGAGTTTCTATCATTTGCAGAGAAAAAAAAAAAAGTATTAGTGACTTATGCATACCATTCATGCATCAATCCTCTGCAATACACCACACGTTTTTCATATTAATCCTTTGCCTATTCTTAATTTAAACAATTTGTTTCCCTTCCATTCAAACATTGAAGTCTTTGTTATGCAATATTCAACCGAGTTCAAATTAAAAATATTGTGTAGATCTGATTGTAAGTTTCTAAAATAGCTAGCACATTAAGGGGGAAGGGAGGTGGGCCAGACACTCTCCATTAAATAATGCGGTTTCGTTGTGTCAACACCCAATAAAATCCAGATTAAAAATTTTGTAAGATTCAGACTGTGATTTCCCATTCAAAGTCACTGTGGGAAAGGAGGAGGGGGGGGTCAGACACCCCCTCCTACCAATGGTGCAGTTTTTGTCATACTAACACCCAACCTGCTCTAAATTTAAAATTTCATAAAGTCTGAAACATAATTTCAGATAAGATAAGGCATCATGGGGATAAGACCCTCCCCTCTTCCAACAATGCAGTCTTTGTCATACTAACACTCAACCAACTCCAAATTTAAAATTTCATGAGGTTCGGACCACAATTTTTCAAGATATGTCACTATCGGGAAGGGGGGGGGGTGTGTGTCAGACCTTCCATCTTTTAATGATGCAGTTCCTTGTCATGCTAACATTCAACTAAGTCTGAATTCAAAATTTCATAATTATCAGATCATAACCTTCAGAACATCAGCAATCAAGATAAATTGATGTCTATGTTTGTATAAGTCGCAGCTGGTTTCAATATGATGCATGGCACTAATGTTACCTCCACAAATAATGATGTATGCGTCAAAAACTGGCTAAACATAAATAAATTTAGCATATAGAATTAACATTGATATAGGCAATATTTTATGCAATCTTTTAAGATATTGTATAATTAATTACTACTATTATTATTATTATTATTAATTTATTTATTTTATTCTTTCATCAGTGATAAATGAAGTTTAGAGAATAAAAATATCTCATAAACAAACAATTGTATAAATCATCCCTAAAAAAGAGAAAAACGTAGCAATTCAGAACTTACTTTTAAAATTTTATCTTCCACTCTCAATCCAGCTTTATCTGATGGTCCTCCTGGGATGACTTTAGACACAAATATTCCCTTAAAAATAAATACACATAATATGATGAATTGACAAGTCTTAGATATTTTGTTTGAATAGAAAATGCAAAATTGCAATGAATATATATATTTTTGGAAAGGAAAAATCTCATTACCCAATTATCACAAAGAGAAACCAAATATTCATTTTAAATGAATAACTCATAAGGCTTCTGAATATTACCCAGTTAAAAAAATAAAAGAAAACTGCAGATAATCTGAAGGTATTTGAAACAAAGAAAAATTTCAGGTAATAAAATATTTCTATCAGCAGTTTGTTTGCAGATTTTGTATTCCAAACTGTGATTTTTGTACTCCAGTTTTTCTACAGATTCTTGTTCTAAATACCTTTGAATTATCTTCTGTTTTACTTTCTTCTATATATTTAAGAAAGTATTGAAGTCAAGAAAATTTTTGAATTCCAGTTTTTGATGGATTTACATGTTTTGAGATGTCCTGAACATGATTTTACTGTTTTTAGAAAATGTCTGTCTGCCTGTATGTCAGTGAGTCTGTGTGTGTATCACAAATTTATAGATGCTGTATCTTACGAACCAAGGAACAAAATTTAACCAAACTTGGTATTTAGTTGGACCCTCACCTAAAGTGGTGCTGATTAGATTTGGGGATCAATCGCTCAACAGGTGGCGCTGTGATATCATTTTTTCTAAATTTTTAACATGGCAGTATAGGACGAAATTTCGTATAAATGTACATAATGAGAACTACTTTTAACGTGTAATTGTAAAATTGATTTGAATTATTGATAACAGTAGTAGTAAACTATAAAAAAAAGTTTGTGCCTGTAGGAGCATCACTTCCCACCCTGGAGAGATAACACCCCCCTCACCCCCCCACCCCAAGTAAATTCTCAACATGGGTATACTTCAGACTCATCAAAACCTTTAAAATGAATGGTTGATCTATAGATCTGTGATAATTTAAAACAAAGTTCTTGATTTTTTTCACTTTTAACAAAAAAAAAAAAAAATTATTCTTATGTTAGCACAAAATTGACTTTCTTTCAGCATTTAGCCTTATACTTCTGTGATATAAAAATCGTCTGCATTCATCATGGAAAATAATTTTAATAAATAATTTGTACTGCCTGAATTTATGCAAAATTATATAGAAGAAATTCTTATGGTGGCCCCAACATACTAGTTTTGAATATTTTTCTGCAGATTTTTTTAGAAGGGTAATTAACTTGATTTAAAATTGTTTGTTTAGACTGAAATTATTCTGGTTATAAAATACATATTCAATTTAAAATTTTAATATTAACATCTAGAACATCTGACTACTCCCCTTCTAAATATAGCTTTTTACAAAACTTGTACAAATACTTCTATACAATTTGGCTAAATTTTTGCGATTACGATGGGCTCGCGAAAATTAAAGCCTCACGAAGATAAGTGCTTTTATAGTAAATAAAGCAAAGAGTTTGTTGGCAGACCACATCTGGGTGGACCACTCCTATTTTTGATTGGTCTAGATTTAACTACTTTGGTGACGAAAGTCGGCCATTTTTTTTATAGTAAAAACTGATGAAATTTTTTAAAAGATACTGCATAGATGTTATAAAAAACTGTACATTTGATGCTCTAAAAACTGTACATTTTTTGTGAAGACACTATATACATCAAGTTATTAGATTTAAAGATATTATGTTGCAAATTTTCACAACACAATATCTTTCAATTGCTTTTATCTTAAAATAAGTGTCTAATATTAAACAAAATAATCTGGCGTGTCACCCACACGACTTTTTCTTACCCTGAAATTTAATACTATAAATACAGGTTGCAGATTAAAAGGTAAGATAACGAGTACTGTAATGTAAACCTGCGTTAAACAATTCATATTAGGCTTTTGAAGAGTTTTATATGATAATTAGTTCTGTGTGAGGGGGGCTACCGTATCCCTCAACCCCCCATTTCATTAATGCACCTACATTTATATAGAATTTAATTCGGTTATTAAAAAATAATTCTGTTTTTAAAAAATAATTTATTAATATTATTATTTAAAAATATTATCTTTTATGATAATGCAGACGATTTCCATATTAGAGAAGTAGTATAACACCAAATATCCAAAAAAAGCCCATTTTAGTCTCAATATTAAAAAAAAAAAAAAAAAAGATTTTTTTTTCTAAGTTTTTTTTTCGTTAAAAGTAAAAAAAATCTATAACTTTGTTTTAAATTATCGCATATCGATGGTTCACCCATTCGTTTTAAAGGTATTGAGCTCTTTTGAAAGACACCCATCATGAAAATTTACTCCCCTCGAGGGGGGACTTCCCCCCCAGGGGGGGAGGCAAGGCTCCTACATACACAAAAAAATTTTCCCAGTTAACTATCTCTATTACAAAAAATATATATTCGTTTCATTTGGTTTAGTGCAGTCTATAGACGTTAAACTCTACTTACCTGCAATTTCCCCCATAGACGTAATGTATTAGAATTCTCTTGATTGTCCCTGTACACGAACCATTTGTTTGATCTTAACGAAAAGCGTACTGTAGCATCCCTATATGATACACATTTAGAATACCAAGTTTGAACTTTCTGCCATAATTTGTTTTTGAGATATGCTGATAACAGACAGACACACAGACCATTTGCTAAAAACATGATTTTCGTATTCAGGGGACCTCAAAACGTGTAAATATAATAAAATCTCGCGTTTGAAAATTTGACCCAAAAACAATACTTTCTCTACCTTATGGGTAAGAGAAAGTAAAAACAGTCTAAAATTAAAGAATAATGAATAACTTTTAAAAAATTATCAGTTTTGAAGTTCTAAGAGCTGCAACTTTCAAATTACAGCGTACTTATTTCCCATACATAAACTATTAAATTTGTAAACAATTGTTGATTCATTCTTGAGAATCATTCACATAAGACCATAGAGCATTGTTGCAAAACGAGTGCATGGTTGGGTTTTACGTTGCACCAGTGCTGCACAACATGCAATTGGCGACGGTCTGGGATTCACCCCTAGAGGTGGTCCGGAGATATGCCATCATAATTTTGATCTTCTGCGGAAGCAAAACGAGTGCAAAATGGAAGAAATATTTTATTTAATATAGTATAAAGAGCAGGAGACATAGGCAACAGGTACCCAAAGTGAGGTTTAGAGCGATTTCAATGTAGGGATTTTTCTTTTAAGTTTTTATTTATAATATGATATAAAAATAAATGGTGATTCAATTCTTTTCAAAATTTATTTAAATACAGTGACCAGCGAAGTGGGCATAGCCTGCTAGTAATAAATATATTGAGTTCCAAATTTGCAAAAAATTTTTATTTCTAACAATAATTGTATAGTGATGAATATGTGTAATTTTGATTAAGGTTGATTGACAACGAAAGAGTTCTTTAATGTGTGATCAATGACGAACCTGGATGCAGGGATGGCATAAAGTCGCCTTTCAGACAAATCATAATCCTATTTACAACATCAAGATTGCCTTATCCGTATTTAACGGCATTGTGAATAATGCACATTGCCAGCTGGGATTCAATATCGTCACACTGTCCATCACCTGCAGTGATGGTATGGGGTCCCATTTGATACACGTCTCTATTACTTCTTGTTCGCATTCCCGGCACTCTAAATAGCAGCCATTAAATTTCTGGTGAGTTAAGGTCTGCCCCTCTTCTCTATATTCAAGACCTATGCAGCGCAACATTTAAGCAGGATAATGTACGACTACAAACTGTCTGTATTGTCTGGACCTTCCTTAATACAGAATGTGTTCAACCGTTGCTCTGGCCAGTGCATTTTCCTGATCTCACACCAATAAAAAGGACTGTTTAATCGTTGAAAATCGACTGCCCCCCCCCCCCCCCCCGCCACTCACCAGTAACTACGATCAATGAATTGTGGCATCGTGTTGAAGCTTCATGAAGTGCTTTACCCATGCATGTCATCCAATCACTGTTTGATTCAATGCCTAGTGCTGTTAAAACTCACAGAGGTTGCTGTTTTATGTACTGTTTTCTCAGTATATATTACTCCAAATTTCCTCAAATTTTAATCAATTGTTCGTCTTACTATAGCGTATGTGCCCAATAAATATCATTATATTTGAATTCCTTCTTGGCATTGCAATTTTCACACACATGAGGTATATTTGATTTTTCAGTTTTAACCTTAAGTGAATTAATCATTGTAATTAATATTTTGAAATATAAGTATTTTAATTTAAAAAAATATATATTTTTATAATTAACTTGACTCGAAAAAATCCATAATAATTTCACTGACAGATAATGGAATTCTATTCTATTATTTTAAATTACCACATATTCTTTCTTATGAAAGTTACATGATTTTTATCAAACAAATATTTTAAAAGTAAGATAGCACAAAAATTCTAGAAGCAAACATGAATTGTAGCAATGAATACAATGTATAAATCTACAATGACATACCTCATCATCTCCTTTATATGGTGTAGATTCTTTTCCACCAGCAATACTCAAACCCAAACCTGTGGGTTCTCTTTCCACCACAATATGATATATATCACACATTCCATATGGAATAGAAGCTTTAAGATAGATAGAATATATATAATACGATATGTAAATATTTTTACATTAAACTAATTTGTAATTGATATTAAGTGAAATACAAGCAACTTTTGAAAAAGATTATCATTGCACAGTTTATTTTAGTAGCTTCATCAATATATACTATAAATATTATAAAATATAAATACATGACAAATCTGAAAAAGTAAACAAAACATTACGAAGTGATAGAATGCAGCTACATGAATAATTTCAGCATAGAAAGTATAGGTAGAATGCAAACTGCAAGCCACTAGGTAGTGTTATAAATGGTATAAAAGATGGGTGGTATAAAGAATGGTCCTCATATCCAATGGTATTTCTACAATGGATTTCCAAGAGGATGGCTAGTTACATGAACCATAAAATAGCAGATATACACTTTATACATACATGGTGCAGTGGATAGAATTGAGAGTGAGGCACAGAGACTTTACCGGGATCTGTTTCATATGAGATGCACTCTAGATTACAGAAAATTCGAGCATTTGCATAACCAGCTATGGGACACTGGTTCCTTCATCACAGCCAAGCAAAATACTGGGCATGAAAGTAGTGTTCTGATGAAAATTAATTGCTGTTTATAAAATGCTTTCTAAAGTATCTTCTCTCATACTTGTGTTCATTCTTTAAATGTGACAGTAGAAAACTGTTAACCTTCCACTGCTTGCATTCTGATAATATATTCTATGATGAATATTATTTGTATAGCTGTGTTCTACCATCCCATGAAGTTTTGCCTGCTTTTTCAGATTCATTCTATATGTCTGAGGCAGATAATCTTTATTAAAATCATTATAGTTTATTTCTTAAGTGGGATATTCTAAAATTTGTTTAATTGTAAATGTTAAACTCAATCACTAAAAAAAAGAAAAAGAAATAAACAACATTCCTTTTCTAAGTTTTCTATTTGAAAAATGGCTTGTGAATATTTTAAATAAAATAATAACAATAATAAAGTTTTATTCGATATATTATGTGACAGAGAATTTTTTTAAATCATTCTTTTGAATGATAAGCACCAATATTTACAAAACAATTTTCTATACAGGGTGGCCATAATTAAACTGACAGGGCTTACAGTGTTATATAATGCAATCTAATTGCAAGAATAGTCCCAAACTATGCAGGGAGATTACACAAGACAGGGGAAAAAGAATTCTGAAAAAAAATAAAAATAAAATAAAAAATAAATTACAAAATTTACTAATAGGGAAATATTTGGTGCTGTTTTTCTAAGTAATGCTTTTCTCTTAGACAAATTATTGCAGTGTCTCAAATTTCAAAATAATAAATAAGAGAAAAGCAGAGCTTAAAAAGTGCACAATCATCAATCTTAAATTATAAATAGTGAAAAAAGCTTTACTTAGAAGAACAGTGTTACATATTCTTCTAGCGGTAAACTTAATAGAAGAAAGTCTTGTGTGGCTGCAGGTTTTTATTTCACATGCATGCATACAGTAAAACTTCCATATTGTGGAATGTTATAAAACGGAAATGTAATGAATACAAACTTTATAAGCAATGTTATAAATCGTAAAACTTCACAACAATTGTTCCAAATCAAAATAATTGAACATAGCTGTTCATCAGAAGAAGTAAAGTTGGTGTACGAATGCAATATGAAAGTGGCAAGGGCAACCCATACCAGTTTTTGAAAATTATAATGTTGTTTAATATTTATACCTACATCGAATTAAATTCCTCATATATGTTATTTTTTTAATTACTTAGATGATATATTATTTAGATTTTTTTTTCCATTACTATTTAAATTCGATTTAATTACTATTACCGAATTTAGTTCAACCAATTCGATTACTGAAAAGGTGGGGAGTGTAGACAATAGGAATTTAGGAACAATAGGAATTTTTTTCTAAATTCCTATTGGCCACACTACCCCACCTTTTCCGTAATCCAATTGGTTGAACTAAATTTGGTCCCTCTCCTATATATACGAGCACTTCTCCAGATTCAGAATTCTTTTTGCACTGAAGACGCTATGCTTAAGGCTACCGAAACAGCTGTATGCATCTCAAATAGTTTTCTTTGGCGTTTCTGACGTAGTAGTTTATTCGGGTTTTAATACTCTTTAATTGCTTTTATTTATTTATTATTATTATTATTTAAATATTTTACAGATATTTCATGCTTACTTATATCACTATTATTTTTAATACATTATAGCATTAAAATTCTAGTTCTGAAATGCAAACTACAAAAAAAAAAAAAAAAAAAAAAAAAAAACGCACAGTCTCTGATCCCAAGCTGTGTGGATTTTTGGGAGTGTACTGTAGTCTAAAAAAATTCAATCCATCATCACTCTGAAAATAACTTATTGAGTAAAAGTTTTAACTTTTGAACCACTTTGTATTTTAATTAACATAAAAAATAAATAATAAACAATAGAAAAACTTACATATTTTTTGTTGGCATTCCACGAGATATTCTGGATCATATGGACCATTTGCTTTATCATTCAAGAGATAGTTATCACTAGAATTTTCACACTAAAGTAAAAAAAAATAAAAATAAAACATGCAGAATCACAATATACATGATTAAATAGCATATATTTTAAATCATTACTGCAGTTTATGTTTATTTACAACTTACACAGATTTAAAAGAAACAACCAAATAATACCTCACTGACACCTTGATCATTACTGTTTGCTGACATTTTTCCTGTGTTTTCTAATACTGTATCTGAACTATGATAAACAGGAACATTACTAGGAGTATAATTATCCTCTGAAGTGACATTTGCTAAGAAATAAAATATTAAAAAAGTGAAAAATTATGTGAACAAAGCAGCAAATGTTTAAGTAATTTTTATATTTATATTGGATAAATTTGTGAGAGAAAACCTCCTAACTGCATAAAAATTATTACAACTCAAATATTAAGAAGATAAAAATTTAATATTTCAGATATTGAAAAAAATTGAGTAACCTGGACCCTGGGGGGTTGCTTGAACACAAAATGATAAAGTGATTAAAAATTGCTTGTGGCACTAGTTTAGTGGAGTAATGGACATAGTTTGTATCCTATGTGGACAAACTATGAACTACAGCTTTCATTTAATAAACACGTGCCAGGGGTGATTTTTAATTATTTTATCATTTTGGATTCAAGTAAACCACAGTATTACCAAAATAAAATTAATAATCAACAGGATTTGGATGGCATTTTAAAGTTAAAATATATAGTGATGTAAAATTTTATATGTGGATAGATATGATTAACGTATTATGTGTGTATATATATATATATATTCTGTAATTTTCGGCATATTATCTGCATATAATCTGATGAAAAAGGAGAAAATGCACGAGGTGCATATTATATGCTGATGTATATTATATGTTGGCTATTTACCTGAGCCATAGTTGTAACTTTCATTTCTTATTCTACTTGAACAAAAATGAAACATAAATCTGATTTTTCACTCTACAGATGGTGCCATCAAACACTGTAATATTCTTTATCCCATGCAGAACTTTTATTTTATTGGGTGTTCAAAAGTAGATACTGTTTCTTTATTACAATACATACTGTCTACTTTTTTGTGCTTGATTACAATAATTCATTTGTAAAGCACCATATCATCACACAGGAGAGATAGGAAAGAGCTATCTGACAAAGATGAAAAACAAAGCTGCTGAAAAAATGTGTTTTTAGATAGATAGGTACGGAAAAAATTGAGACTAAATTATGCCACAAGGGCAGCTTAGTCTCAAAAAATCTGTTTTTGAACCAGAACATAGCTGTCTTAAATAATTTTAATATTAAAAATTTTAAGTGCTATGTATTTTAACGTTTCTGTAGACGTTAACGTTAGTAATTTTGCTTTTTATAGCAAAGATATCTATTAGCTCAGTTTGTTTTTAAATTTTTTTTCCTCAATAACACATTATCCATGGATAATCAGCCAATGCAGATTATCTATAAATATTTTTTATAAGTTTTTGAAAAATAACAGCTGCAGATTATCTACCACTACAGACTATACTCTGAAAATTACGGTATGTATACGTACAGTCGGTAACAAAAGTGTCCGAACACTAGCAAAAATAAAAGTAGAGTTAATACTGTTTTGTTAAATAAATTCTTGTCGAATCATGTACTTAGTGAGTCTAAGAGCATGATTCAACAAGGATTTATTTAACAAAACAGTATTAAATCTACTTTTTTCATAGAGGAATTTTTGCTAGTGTTTGGACACTTTTGTTACCGACTGTATGTATTTATTTATTTTAAGAAGATATAAATATATTAAAATATTCCTAATAGAAATTTCGAATAAATAGCTCAGAATTACTTTTAGGAGAAATTTTTAAAAAATTAGACAATATGTCACAGCAAAAGCTCACAAGTTTAAATATATTTTTATAATTTAAAGTATGGAATATTTTTTATAATCTTCTAACTAAAACATTAGTCTACTGGATTCCAATAGAATTTTGTCACTGTTTATGCATTCTATCATAGTAATTGAAAAAAACAAAAATGTATGTCATAATTATTACAAGGTTATTTCCTTCTTATTTTGTATATTATATTGATAATGATTATTGTAAAATCAGTGACTGCTTTATTATATTTTATAATTAACATATAGGTGCAACAGACTCCACTGGTAATCCTTGTATAATACATGTTTTGGTAGCTTTGAGAGGTTGATATACGATTAATATGCAGATTCAATTATAAAATTATACTGAAGTAAAAATATTTTTACCTGAATTAGAAGCCACGCTACAAACACCTGAATCAGCTACAGAAGGAGAAGAAGCCTGACCTCGCATATGTTCCTAAGAAAAAAGAATATAATAATAATCATGACTAAACTGAATTGATCTAATTGTATTATTTTTCACAATTACAAAGCCTTTTTAAAAATTGCCCAACAATTAATAAACTGCCAACAAGGAACAACGTTTATTCTACTATAAAAATGATTTTTTGACTAAATTTTTAACTTAAGTCTATTTAATTCATAAGGAAACTGTATTAAACTGCAAATCCAAAAAATTTATGTGTGTACATTTAGTCGTCTATGTGAAATATGTATCGATAAGAAAATGTTTGTTTGTCTATTATCTATAGAAGGCATTACTATATGTTCAGCCCCCATAATGGGAAAGTACAAAAAATGACATATGGGCACATAGAAGCCTGCCTAAAAGGATAGAGGAAAAAAGAATTAGTTTTTGAGATGTTGATTGAAATATCAATGTATGTTAATTAAAAGGTGAGTCTATTTGGGTTTTTCTCTTTCTCAAAGCATGTCTGGAGGGTGTTTCGCAGAAGGAAGAGAAGGTTGAAAGAATATGGCCATTTTCATAAATCCATTACCCTCTAATGAATAAAATATCAAAAATAGTTTGTATCATTAGACAGTAAGTTTCTTCCCGATTCTAAAAACACAATTTTTTTTTCTTTTGTAAAAATATAAACTTTTAATATTTTGTCTAGAGGTTTAAATTTCTGTTTTCTCACTTTTATTTTTTGGAATCACCTTATATATAAGAAAAATATTTTTTAAATTTCTTAATGAGGGTTATCTTTAAAAAGGCCAGTTCACCCTTTATTGCCAAACATATGAATTTTTTAACAAAAAAACAGATCTCTTGCGTCAAATTTTTGTAACATTGGTTTTTGACACTAAGCACTTTATAACTCAAAAAGTATTTGTCATATATATATATATATATTAGATAGATCTTTGTGAGATGGACACATCCTAGCAGTGGCGTCGCCAGAAAAATTTTCAGGTGGGGGCAAACTTCAAATTGCAAAATTTCAGCATGTTTTTACAAATTCAATTAGATTCAAATGATTAGTTAGTTGATTGAGGTGATTAAGTAAGCCAGTGTGTAAGCATTTACTACAACAATTTTTTATACATGCAATTTAAGCTACAACATTTTACATATAGAAATTATACAACTTATTATAAACCAACACTAATCCGGAAAATGTATTGTGGAGTCGATTTAAAATCTGTTTGCAGGGGAAAGTTAGAGACAACCTATAAATGTAAGTCTGGTGGGTTTGACTCTAATTAGCTCTGTGACATAAATTTTATTTGAATTTTGATGATACAGCTTTAATTGTAATTTTTTTAAATAATGATTTATTTATTAGAATTTTCCAGGAGGTGGCAAGTGCCCCCCCTTGCCCCTATGTGCCGACGCCCATGCATCCTAGAAAGATTGTAATCTGGTTCCAAAAATTTTGCAAGTTACGATTTTTTTTTTTTTTTTTTTTTTTTGTGCATGAATTTTGTCATTAATGGATTTTAAGCTAACTCGTTTTTTTTTTTTCCCCCAGAATGTCATCCCTATGTCACAAATGAAAATATAGAAAATATATCTGCAGCAATAAAACATATTTCTTCCCAATTCCAACAATTTTTTTTTTTCTTTAAATACAATATTTTTAATATTTTTTATGAATTTTTATCAGAAGCAGAGCCCCATCCAGCCAAAAGTAGGTCCATGTTCCATTGCACACTTGGGCTCCTTACCTGTAATTTTTCCATATATTTTACCACTTTTTGAAAAAAATCTTTAAAAATTTCCACTTTTACACACAGAAATAATTTTGAACGATGTTTGCAGGATGAGCGAACAGTTGTTGGTTCTGAAATAAGGAGAGTGTGATGTAGGTACCCAGGGGCGGACTGGGTCCTTTGAAAAGGTGCATACCTTGGATTTTCGGAGGGCGCAAGTCGTTCATTAGTTAGTTGTATATAATGGAAAAGGTGTAGTTCAGACGTTTTCTAGATAAATAGTAATTTCTTACATAATAATCTGCTACAGTTGTGTGTTTGTGGGTTTTTTTTTGTTCCGCATTCATTTATCCTTTGAGCTATCAGTTCCAAATTTTGTACACACATTATTTAACAGGGGAGACACATAATGATGTATTTTTAGTTATTAAATTTTAATTACCTGTTTTTAAATTATTTTTAAAAATTTTTAGCTTTTAACATTAGCTTTATGGGAAATTTTTGTCCTTTTTTATTATTGCATTGTTTCTTATTTTCACATGAAATAGTAGAAACAATATAAAATACAAAATATGTGATTACAATGTGTGACTTTCATTTATTTATTTACGTAATATTGCAATTACATACACATTACTATCTATTGCAACAGGACTCATACTCATGCCACAAAATACTAAGAGTCTCTTCATTTCAGAGCTTTGGTGACAGAGTTTGCTTATTATTAGATGATTATCGTTTGCTGCAAGCCTTTTCTTTTCAATCTGCATCACAAGAAGCGCCTCAAGAGAAGGGCCGGAGATAATGTCAATCTTAGCCTGGTTTTAATAAACTTGCAGGTAGGAAAGGACCTTTTACAGCTGGCTTGTGTCAAGGGGCTAGTACAGTTAAAAAGTATTACTCGCAAGTGTAAAAATCTTCACTTTTATCTGATTATAGTTGCATTTCATAACGTTTAGATATTTTAGCGTTTATCTGGATCCAAACATCAACTAGCGAGATTAATTTCTTTTTGAGTTTTGTTCTGTTAATATCTCCGATCAACAAGCAAACTTTATCAAGTGTAGTCTTTATTCCATCTTTCTTGTGCGGGGAAAATCTGTGCAGTTAGAAACACGTAAGGTCTAAGTACAAGTCCGTTTGATCAGAAAACCTTATGTTCACTATCTGATTTATTATTACAAAATACGCTGACTTTAAACCTGTCCACTTCACTTTAATTAATGAAGGCATCCTCTGATAAATCACCATTATTTTTAATCGTACAGTTCTTTTCCGAGGAAACTCCGATAACTGGATAGGTTTTCTGCATCTAAGGTGAGATATGTTGTAATTTTCTCTTCAATGGCTGCATTTATGTATGAAACAAGCATTCTTGCAGCCTTTAACACATTATCAAACTCGTTTCTGTTTTCTTTCAGAGCCTTCTTGGTTGTAGCAATAAATGACCAAGCTTGTGTAAAGTCTGAATTTTTTGTTTGTAAATAGTTGATAAAGGTGTTGTTGAACTAAAGATAGGAAAAAAAAATCATAGAAAACCAAAACTGTTTCAACTGAGAGAAAATTAGAGAGAACAACATTAACTTGATTTCTTGTCTTTGAATTGAATTCATTGTAATTACTTAAGACACTCAGGGCTACAACTAGGTCAATAAAAACTCCTTTTAGTGGGTCTGGGTCTGAAGCTCTGTAGACCTTGGTAGCAGCATCACTTCTCGTGCTCCACCTAGTAGCTCTGATCACAATTAAGCGAACTTTTGAATTTTGGACCAGATACGCAGTCAACCTCTTAAATATTTTTTAAATAAATACTTGAGTTTCTTGCAACAGCCTGAAAAGTGATATTGTTTAGGACAAGTATGGCACACATTGAACATCATAAGATTTAAAATATGTGCAGAGCACCAAATGTGTACTCGATTAGGTGTCAGATTCCAGAACCTTGAGTTTTGCTGAAGCGTCATTGTGCTTTTCACTCATATTTGGGTTGGCAATGCAGTTTTCAGGGTTCCCACTCTTAAGAGGAAAAAAAATTCAAGGACTTTTCAAGTACTTTTCAAGGACTATTTGAAATTTTTCAAGGACTATGGGGGGGAATAGTCGAAGCATATACACAAAACTAAAGTAACTAATTTCATTAGTACAATTATTAATTTTTTTTAAATAATCATAATAATTTTCCTTGTTTACACAATATATTTTTGACTGATTGACCAAATTAACTTTTACAAGATTCAAAAAATGATTAGCTCAGGATTTGAAATTAGGATCATTATCAGGGTTGGCTAACATTAGAATGTTGCCAAATTCCCTGACTTACGGTGTTTATTCCCCACTAAAATACACAAAATTAACACACATTTCAGTTATTTACAATAACAAGTTTAAGACATACACTGAAACTAGTATATGCAAAAGTAAGGCAATGAAATGGGATACTAGAATTCTTATGACAAAATCATTATGTTAGATATTATATTAATAAATATATTTATTATGCTTCTATTAATCTGTTAAAAAAAAAAAAAAAAAAAAAAAAAACATCCCCCCCACAATAAAAAAAAAAGTGAATTACATATGAGAATGAAAAATTTCATACCTGTTGTAAGATAAAAAATATTTTGATTTCTTCATTATTAAATGAAATTCAACTGCTTCATATATCAATAGTCACAATATTAGATTCTAAAAATTAAAATAAAATCTTTACAAAGAGTACTCAGAAAGAATCTTACCAATTAAGATTGACAGAATACACTTTATTATTTAATTTAAAACAACTCTGATTACAATTTAATTAGTCATACAATTTACTTTTTCTTGCTGTTTAAGATTTCATTTATTTGAGAATCAATGTCTTTTATCTCTTGTGTTTTTTGTTTTACAGTCCTCCTAAAACTATTGGATTGTACAATAAATTGAATATTTCCAGTTTTTTCTGCCTTCTCAGATAATTTATCAGCAGATTCTTGTAAATCAAGAATACTTTTTTCTAGACGAGTTTTTTTACATTTCAAATCTTGCAACTCATCGGAATTTTTTCTTTTTCGCACTTCTTCTATGTCTTCTTTCTTTTTCTCTTCCAAATACGCGATATATTTTTGCCTTGCACTTGAGACTGATAAACGAAGTTCTTTAGTGATCAAAATATTCTCTAAACCACCAGAAACTTTTATTTGATCAATAACAAGCCTTTTTGAGATGAAAGATTTTTCATGAAGATTTTCTACTTCAATTTGCTTGTTGATAGAAAACCCTCGTTCCACACTTGCTTGACCATGAGATAAAATTAACAGTTTTTTAATTATTTGCCAAATATTTTCATATCTTTTAGCACTAAAATAGCTATAAAAAAAATTATCAAGTCTTGTTACAGAAGGATCAAATGCCTCGCAATCTGTAGAATTTTCAATTATATCGGATAAAAATTCCTGGAATTCTATAAGTGCGGCATCACAACATTTTTCATCTACTTTTTGGGCATCAACTAATATTGATAAGATGTTTTTCATTTTAGTAAAACATCCATGACTGTCAGAAATCATTTTCTTTGGATCTAAACAAGAGATGTTTCTTACCAGAGCATACTGAATTGGTGTTTTGGTCACAATATTTTCCACTAATTTGTAGATTAATCTTTGGCAATCCCGTTTTAAATCCATGACTTGTTTTTCTGTAACTGCGCTTCTTTTTTTTATTTCTTTTAACTCTTTATTTCCTATAAAACCTAAACTTGTTACACTAGCATCGGAATAAGAACTTTTATCTGAAAAATCAAAAACAGAAAGCTTATGACAAGTTTTTAAATTGCTCAGTTCTTCCTTCTTCATAACATTAAATGTTATTAAACAATCTAGGACAAGTTTTTTTAAGTCATTTGCCAGAAATGGCAATAATGGAGAGTCACTTTGATATTTAATCAAAAATGGCTGTAAAATTTTAATAATTGATAGAAAGACATTTAATTTTACCGGCATTAAAATATCATGGCATGCTCGAGAAATTACATCATATGATTTGCATGTGGGCCTGGGTAATTTTTCTCGTTCGATAAGATAAACGAATTCCTTTAAATCCTCCCATATCTCTAATGCCCTTTCAGTGGCAGGACCATTTTCCAGCCATCTATGACGACAAAAATGTTTTGGAATTTTTCCTGTTTTTGATGATTTTAAATAATCTTCCCGCCTTGCTGGAGAATCCTTGAATAATGAATAAAGACTTATCAGAAAAGTGTCAATATCCCAGTTAGTGATATTTGCTGCATTTTTAATTGCATTGTGGACTGTGTGAATACTGCAGCTTCCAATATTCAGCAATTTGGTATTATTTTCTTTTTCTATATCTCTCTGCAGCATGTTAAATAGCTTCCAGTTGACAGCTGGTCCATCCATGGACAAATTAAATAATTTTGCTAAATTTATTCTTTCAACTGCTTTTTTAATAGCGCATAACATTATGTCAGCTGTAGAATGGCCAAGAAATAAGGAGTCAAAATAACGTGTCCTTACCTGATTTTCATGTTCATCCCAGTATCTAACATGTAAATCTAATTGCTTATTTTGTGTAGTATGATTCAAACTTTCATCAAATAACAAACAATACTCTTGGGTTTCATCTAAGCACTTAAATATAGCCGATTTAAAGTAAGGTGCAAGCCCAAAACACACTATATAGGCACATTTAGTAGCACAACAGGAAAATTGTTTTGCTATATCGCTGTCAGAAAAAAGAGTTTTAAAAAAAGAAGATATTCCTTCACAAGAGTTAAAAGAATAATTGCTATCAACACATTTTAACACCCATCTAATTTCTGCATCTAAAACATCATTCCTTGACACATAAGAAGCCAGTGTTGATGATTCTGTAGTAGGTACAGTTGTTCTACATGAATTTTCAGTTGTTGCACCTGCAAAGAAACTCTTCATATGCATTGGACTCTTATTTTTTGCATCCAAGAGGGTCTGATGTTTTTTTCCTAGGAAAAAAAAAAAAAAAACCTCATATCTTTGTTACAAATAAAAATACTAAGCACAACAAGAGATTCTTTAACATATTTTTAGTGTTAACTTTTTCTCCCTTAACACTAGCCAAAACCCATTATTCCAGGAGTGCAGAAAGTGTTCCGACCTTTGTAATTTCCCCCCCAAAACACATCTCCCTACAATGCAAAAATCTAACAGCTTTACTATAAGGCACCCATTGCTATTGCCAATGTACAGCTCACTGGATGAGTCGATACTGCGAATTGCATCATGAATCGATACTCTGAATCATTACAAAACATTATAAAGACATTTTAATAAAGTAAATTATTGTTTCACTCTGATGCTTGTTTTGAAACTCACTGAAATAAATTTAGCATATTTTATTTAGGATTAATAAAATAAAATAAACATTTAAAACAGTAATTAATAGAAATTTGAGGTACTTCACTACAAAAAAAAATAAAAAATAAATAAATATATTTATATATCGGACAGCTTTCAAGCTTTAGCACATAAAATTCAGTGTTATGAATTATATATATATATTATATTTTCCACAAATTTTCAAAATTACATCGTTGCATGAATCTGAAAATGTATGAAAATGAAAATTTGTCACTGGATACCCTTAATTCGTAGCGCAGGAATCAGAAAATGCATACAAATTTGTACCACAGCAGTCAGTATTCAAATATAAAAAAAAAAGACACTAAACACCCCTAATGCATGTATTGGAAAATGCATGAAAATCTGTACTGCATCAAATACTACCATGTACTATTTTTTCTCTAAATAATTCCATTCATTTAAAAAATAATAATAAAATACACTCGAAAAAATATTTAAATCTCAAAAACACATACAAAAAAAAAAAGGAAGTTATTCAGCTGGGCTGCATTACGATAAACTTACATGAATGGTCAGTACAAAAAGAAAAAAAAAGTTCCTAGATGGTTAATCAAAGTTCAGATACATTAAAAAGTGTCAATACAGTGAATCGCATAATAGCATCACAAATCGCCAATGGGTGCCTTATAGTAAAGATTAGCCCTTATTTTGTTATACAACGCCATTTATTCTATCTAATAAGTTTTTAGGAGAATAAGTATTATACGCTGTAACAAAAACAAAGCAAAAAAAAAAAAAAAAAAAAAAAAAAACTGCCAGTTAATATTAAACATTGCAAAGTAGCAAATTGTTATTATAACTTATATTTTTATTTTCTCTGAAGAAAGTATTAAAAATTTCATCAACAGTCAGTTAAAATTTCCCCTGAACCTCGTTCGGACACATTCTGCACCTATGTATTATAATAGGGGAAATTTAATTTTCTTAAATACTCATTACCTTATGCATTTTTTAAAATTCCGTTTTCACATTTAGAAAATTCACATGATAAATTAGCACTCATTCTTCAAAAATCTATTTTTCAAAAATAATAATAATAATAATAATTGTGGAAACAAATTTCCCCATAGAATTACATGGGCTTTGACTGTCAGGGAAAGTGAGAAGACTCTGCTATATTATCTTATACAAATTAATACAGTATGATTTTATTACTATTTATCAAAATTCAGGCATGAAAATGCAAATTGGCCTAAAAAGCTGAACTTGTGCATAATATAAAATTATAGCAACATAACTTATGTACGTGTATATGTGGCATACTTTATATATTTATTTTTAAATGAGATTATGCATATTAAATAATAATTAAAAAATATAAAAGAACATCAAATCATTCCTACCTAGAAGAAATGTTTAAGAATAAGTTTGAATAATTTTAAATGTACTTAATTAAATGTATAATGAATTTATACACAATACTTTCTTCTAAAAATTTAAAAGACTTCTTTTATACATGCATATATGAATTTTAAAAAATATTATGAACTATTTTTAAAGAATACTTCCTAAAAAAATTTTTGCAGCATCATTATGTTGGGTAAAAATTTAACACAATTTGAAATTTTAAAAAAATTAAAAGATAGTGTATTTTAAGAAATCTGAAAAAAAAAAAAAAAAAAAAAAAAAAAGTATGTTTTTGGTTATACTAAAAAGCTAGGCGTCATGTCAAAATAATGCCTGGATTAAATTTTTGGGTGTCCAAATTAAAAATCTAGGTGCCATTTATAATTAAATATGTATATTTAAAATAATAATAATAATAAAGCATCAACTTGTAATAATATATGCTAGATTATATAAAAAATATTTATGTAATGAATGTAATTAAGAATGTAAATATTTAATTGAGGAAAAATATATATAGATTCATTAACTTCAGCAATAAAGTCTAAAAATAATTACGTACATGAGAAATATTGAATATTTCTATTGCTTTATTTTTTTTTTAGAATTGATCACTGATCACTATCCGGAGATGGGGGGAAAGGGGGGGGGGATAAAAAAATTACAGAGTAAAAAATATTAATTTTTTTCAATTCTACTTCTAGAATCTAATAAAGCAAATTTAAAATGAATATTATTATTTATGTTGCAGATGGATAAAGATTGGGAGACAAAAGACTTCTGCAGAACATTTGATTGCCAATTGTTAGTTGGAAATAAAGGAAAAGGGGGGGGGGGTAAAAAATAACTACACGAGCAAGAAATATTTAACAATTCTATTTCTTTCTAGGTTCTAGAATCTCATGAAGCAAGTTTGAAATGAATATTGACATTTATGTTGTGGATGGAGGAAGATTGGGAATCGGGAGCTTTCGTAAAACATTCGATCGCCGATTGTTTAATGGGGTTTTTTTTTTTATTATTAAACGAATGATATCCGCGCTTTTTTTTAAAAATGGAAAAAATTTTGAAAAATATTAATATTTTTTGGTAGAGTTTTGGCAACTATACCCTACTAATTCATAAAATGCCTTTTTTTTTTTTAAAGACTGATGGAATCATTTTGCCATTACTGACAAAAATTTAGTTAAATTAAGGAAAAAAGGAAAATCTGCCGCAAATTGAAAAATTTGGGCTTTGTTTTACGCTAATATTCTTAAAACATGCGATTATTCCACTATAAATATTCCACTATAATCATTAGGTTCTTTTTATTTTTCCAATCTACAGCCAAATTACGCAATATTCCTGCGACTAATCATCAAAACAAACAATTATTTTACCACAAACATTTACTAAAAGCAATTTTTATTTAAATACCATATTACAAGAAAAAAAAAAAATGTGCCGCATAGCGAAATACAGGATTATTTTGCAGCTAATTACTGACACTTACATTTTTAATAATAGCCAATTATTAGTTAATTATAATTATTAGTTACAGATAAATAATAATAGTAAGCAAAAATTCAACTTACCAAGCATGTGCGATTTCAAAGCTGATTCTCCCATTTGAGAAATATCCAAATCTTTCTGGCATAATGAACATCGGGCTTTATGCTTGTCCGGTGTTGAAAGTAACCATGCACAATAAACATCGGTTTTTAACCACAAATTATTAAAAACACATTTGCCCATATTTTTATAAATAACAGCAGCCGTTAAAAAAAAAAAAGATTTAGCGACCACCGTCCCTCATTTCCATACACAAACACAAAACGTGACGACAACACGACGAAATGATTAGCGAACAGCGTGTAGATGTAGTACAGAAAGATGTGTTGCCATTCGTACGCCTATTTCACTCATAAAGAGGAAGGGGAAACCATGGTATCAAAGCTAAACTAGATCCGATGAGTGCACAACGGCGCGTGCGTGTGAAGATAGGGATAGTTTAGCCTTGATCGAACTTGTGCTAAGGCCGTTCGCCGGAGGGGAAAATTCAAGGATTTTCAAGGACTTTAAGCAAAATTCAAGTACTTTCAAGGGCCCTTGAAAAAAAAAATGAAATTCAAGTACTTCTTAAGGACTTTCAAGGACCGTGGGAACCCTGGTTTTTAATCTTCAGTTCTTTGATTTGAAACATAGAGAAGTCTTATAATAATAACAGGAGACTTGGCGTTGAAATATTAAAACCCGAATAAACTACTACGTCAGAAACGCCAAAGAAAAACATTGGAAATGCATACAGCTGTTTCGGCAGCCTTAAGCGTGCCGTCATCAGTGCAAAAAGGAAGAAGTCTTGTTTGAAGAAGACTGCCAGCTGTAGTCGATTGCATAATCTTCAGTCCTAATAATTTTTCTTTCACTTCATTCTCAAACATATACTCCAAAACAATTGCACATTGATCCTATCCAGATACGTCCATCGTTATATCCATCATAACCTTGCTTGATTTCAAGTACAAAATTATCTTTTATTCTTTCCTTAAGGATGCTCATTATTTTAGTTACTGTTGCTTTATTTAAAAACAAAATTTGATTACCTTTTCCAACTTTCTTTCTCTTACTCTGCATGGACGAAAATGTTCTTTTCAAAGCAACTTTAGTAGTTTCAACCATACTTTTAACATGGTTTTCAAGAGAGTCATTCTAATTGGAGAATAAGGGGAAATTTTCTAATGTCCATGTTTGATGGATGGGTAATGAACTCCTCCTTTCCTGCTGCCTCTAAAGGCAAGTCTGTGTTTGCCAATCAATTTGATCTTGATCACATCAATAACGTCATGAAAAACTTTTCTTCTCTTGGCTACTTCTTTCTTCCTCTTACTTAATGGTTTCTCAAAAAGCACAGCGTCAATCATTTTCTTTTGGCTATGCGCCATAAAGCTTTTCACTGACATGAGTCAAGGTGGGAGTTGGATTTTTTATGCTCATCCAGAGTTTGTGTAATGTGTCTATATCGATCGAAACTTTAACAAAACACTGTATATAATATGCCATATAGACACTGCAATATAATTTTTTTTGTCTTAGAATTGCACGAAATAAAAAAGCTGGTTACTGAAGGCAGCTAGTTAATACATATAAATATGAATATAAAGGTGAAGATGCCCATATGAATTTAATTTAGAAAGTCCATATTTAAATTAATAGTAATTAGGAAGTATAGCAAAATTAATTAGATTATAACAAAATGTTAAAAAAAAAAATAATAATAGTTTTAAAAGTTTTAGCAGTTCTAAACAGTGTGTGACAAAGAAAAAAGGGCTTCAGTTTTAAGGATAATAATAGGTATTAGATTGACTTACCATAAATACTTGGCTATAAATTGAACCCTCCATCCCTTTCCCATCCTTACTTTGAAGGCAGAATTTAAAATAATAAATTCACAAGAAAATTTTATTTAAAAAATTAAACTGCTCACATCTTAATAATCAATAATATATACATAAATATGTAACCTAGGATATATATATATATATCCAATATATCTGAAGGTATTAAAATATAAAATAATAAATAAAGTTTTAAATAATAAATGTAAGTAAAGTTTATAAATCTGTCAATAAAATATATAATTAAGCACATTAAAATTAGTGATGGACACTTATAATAAAATAAAAAATTGACTTGCATAAAAAACAGCTAAAAATGTTTGGTTAAAGGAGACCTTATTTTTCTTGGGCAAAAGTTATTGATTTTGGCTTATCTGTCCTTGATTAAATAACTACACCAGTGCACAGCACCAAAAATGATTCTTTCTTAAACTTAAATTAAGTGTTTATCTGTGAACTTCATGTTTTCAAAAAGGATTCTGTAGGGAATATTGATAACATAATATTTAAATGCTAATGATTGTGCTAATTTGGGGGGGGGGGGGGGAAGAAGTTAAAATTTCATAAATAAAAAGTTTAAAATATATATGCCACTTATGTATATAGATGTGACTGAAAAAGGACATTTAATAATCCAGTCATTTAGAGCTTTCTCCAGATCTAGAAAAGAAGCATGCATAGCTATGTTTGATTTGAATTTTTTATTAACTCTATGTTTTTCTTCTTCTAATCTCTAATCAGTTGTTCATTAACATTGAATTATTGATGAAAAACAGCACAATTATTAGAATACTGTGTAATTCCTCTAAAACTCTGAAGTTTGTGATTATATACCGTATATTTCCGTGTATAAGCCGAGAATTTTTGGAAATTTTTTGGAAGCTGAATTATAGGAGTCGGCTTATATACGGATCCACATTTCTAGTAAGAAATGTACTTTAGAAACAATGATTGAATACATATATTTTAAGCTTAAAAACTATATATAAAGTAAAATAGTGATATTAAACCTTATTTTTAAATAATTATCACATATAAAACTCTTAAATTTGGAATTATAAATTTATTTCACAAAACACTCGATGTAGTCACATGTGTTTACATTTCTTTTTGACCTGCCAGTAACTGAAGTCATCGGCAGAGTGCACGAACGGAGTAAATTCTCTGTCTGATTCAGAAATAGTATAAGAGAAACTTTAAAAACAGGACTCCCGATCATATTTTTAATTTATACAATTAAATTTAAATCATCTCTGTTTAAAATGTTTCTAGGCTTACACTAGCAAAAGTGGCAAATCTTCGTTTTTTTTTTATAGAAATTTTTTTTTTTGTTGTTGTTGTTGTTGAAGATTGCCTTGAAGCACTGATAAAAATACTGAAAAGTAGAAATATACAAAATAATTTAGATACGTCATTAAAAAAAAATCGATTCAATCGGTCTTTAAACGGCTTATTTATGTAAACATCCAGCGGCTGCATTGCATCATCGACGTTAGGGTTAGGTCTTCCGGCCCTGTATTACGATAACCATCGTTTTCAGCTGCCGGGACTTGCGTTCGCGTCTGTGTTTGCCTCCCTTCTGATAGGGTTGCCAGAATTAAAACTATTGCCGTTGCCGAACACACTGCGATCGTTTTACATTATAGCTAAGCAAGGTAAGGAATTCTATTGGATAAGCACACATTTCGCACAATTTCATTGGACAGATTATCCTGAAGATTGTATAGATTGGCAATATTTTCTCCATTTTGGCAATATACTCGAAGTTTAAAAAGAGTATTTTTTCAATTCGGTTTATACACGGGTTTGCAATTTTGGGCAAATTTCTGCAGGGAAAAATGTACTCTCGGCTTATATTCGGAAATATACCGTAGTTATTTAAGGAAAACTAGGTAAATATAAATAAATAAAACTAGATTGATTTCTTGGTGCAAGAAAGCCCAAAGAAGCAGAAAATAACAGAACAATAAAACAAAGTATTGGTGCTGAATAATGAAATTGTAGAACTTTGTAAGTATATACCAGAAACTGTAGAGCCATACAACAATAGTTTCTGGTCAAAATAATTAATCATACCACAGTATCTTTTATTTAAGTTACATTAGTATTTTAAAACAAATAATTAAGCACAACCTTTAATCTTTCATTTGATACAAGTCAGAATAATTTAAAAAAATTCTTTTTATTTCATTTAATGTAGTCATTTGTATATATTTTGTGCATTGCTATTTCCATGTTGCACTTGTGTTTACTTCTTTTTGCTAGATGAAGAGCTGTCCTTATTTACTTCATCCCAAAACAATTGTTGCACATTTTAGTAATTTAATGTTTGCATTTTTCATTATTTAATAGCAGTATTTTGATGCAATTTGCTGTATTTCTCGACTATTTTGCACGACATAGTTTGTATGGGTGTTTAATGTTACATGCATATGAAATTAATTTTTATTTGCTTTTTACTTATTTATGCATATTTTACTTATTTATTAATGTGTGGTAAATACTACATGCTTAAGCTGCATATCTTTATAGTCATATCACTGTAAATACTGCTATCACAAGATAATGAATGCTGATTTGGCTGATGCAATTTGATGATGAATACAGTTAAGGACAACTCTAATTTTCTGTCAAACATTTTTTCTGTAGATAAAAAAATATATATATATATAAATATACTAGATTAATGATCCAATACAATCACTATTGAACATTGGATGATCCTTTTTGGGACTCATGTTCTATAAGAGAATAGGGGTGCAGAAAATGTCCAAACATGCAAAAAAAGTTTGGAGAAAATTTTTAATGATTCTTACTATCGTCAAATTAACAGAACTGCTATGGGTGCCCCTATATCTGTCGTTATAGCCGAAATTGTAATGCAACACTTAAAAAACAAAATTAATTCCCAGTTACATGATAAAAAAAATTTCTGGAAAAGGTATGTGGATGACATTTTTATAATTACTAAGCAACATTTTGTTACTGATATTTTAGATTTTGCTAACACTTTATGTCCTGATATCCAGTTTACCTCTGAAATTGGAATTAATAATGAGCTACCCATTCTAGACATCCTTGTAATGCATAAAACAGTCAATGATTTTTTTAATTTTTCTATGCCAGTTTATAGAAAACCTACCTTCTCTGATCAATATCTTAATTTTAATTCTGCTAATCCTTTATCTCATAAACTTGCTGTCATTCATACTTTTTTACATTGTGCAAAGCATTATTGTAGTAATTCTGAATTTTTAAATATTGAACTATCTAAATTTTTTTCTGATTTAAAAAATAATGGTTACCCCTCTCGTTTTATTAAAAGAATTTATAAAGAAGAGTTCTATTTTTCATCTAAATCAGTTTATCCTAAAATTAAAAATTCTACTCACTGTACTACTATCCCTTATTATAAAGGTATTTCCAAAAATATTGCTAAATTGTTTAAAACAGTTAATATCTCTACTAGCTTTAAACCTCAACTCCGTATTAGTAACTTTCTCTCAAACTTTAAACCTGCTGCCCCCCCCCCTTTAAATGTCTTGGTGTAATCTATTGTATCAACTGTAAAAATTGTGATTCTAAATATATCAGTGAAACTGGCAAAACAGGTGAAATTAGATTAAAGGAACACAAACGCTCATATAAAACAGGTGATTTAAGATCGAAACTCGTAATCCATTCCCTCAATAGTGATCATATTCCTGATTTTGACAACTTTAAAATTCTAGCCTCTAATGTAATTTTATATGAATCCCATATTTTTCTAGAGGGCACTTTTACTGAAATGCAACATTCTGCCTTGAACGAGGCTAAAGCTATTCCTCCTGCATATATAATCTTATTATGATGTGTTATGAATTTTTGTAAATGTTGTGCTTGTATGTTTGACACTGAGGAGGGCTAGTGTTCTAGCCTAAACATCTGTCGTGAATTTTAATGTTTTTAATTAAAATGTATTTTTAAAGTTTTAAAATTTTTGTATTCATTATCTCATTTTTAATGTTACATTAGTTTTAATATATTAATGAGATGTATAAATTATGTTTAATTTTATTAAATTTTTTAATATTTATTTTTTTTTTAGGAGGGGGGAGAGAAGGAAATGGAAATAATAAATCTGCTTAAAAAAACTAACTTTGTAATATTAAACAATAAACTAACAGCTGTATTCTAGTGTTATATAATGCATATTTTTTAAACACTTATTACATACAATAGAGAACTTTGCAAAACGCAATTCTTGCAATATTTTGGGGGAAATTTTAAAGCTCTGAATGTTTTCTGCATTCCTGGACACAACCAGATAAAGATACCTCAAACTATTACAAGATATTATCCAAGAGTTTTTAGAATAAATACTACTTCCTGCATAACATACACTGTAGTTTTAATACGACAGTGCATCCCTCTTATTATAAGAAACCAGCAGTGTTGAGTTTTCTTTATCTTGAGTTTTATTTGAAGATAATGAATCATCAGATATGAAGCCACTATTAACCCCTTAATAGTGGGGTTAATAGTGGCCAAATATTTTCTTATAAATTCCCATTCTTGTAGATGTCACATGAGAGGGTTCCCCAGATGTTCTCTATCAGACTGATATCTGGGCTGTGTGCTAGCCAGTTTATCACATTGATATTTTCAGATTTAAGCCATTATTTTGTACAATGGGAAGTGTGTATTGACATATTGTCCTGCTGAAAGGTACAGTCACTTAGGAGTTCACAAAATGGTAACAAATGTTCACTCAGAGTTTCCTGATACTTTGAATTTTGTCTGCCATTTAGGAAGCCAAAAGATATTTATCCACTTTAGCCGAAAGCACCCCATACCATGAGTGAGTCACCACTTTGTTGCCTGCTGAATATGTTCTTTGGATCTTTCCTTAAGTCACGCCAATAGAATGAGAGCCTATCTGAACCATCCAAATTCTTCTTTTTTTTTTTTTTTTAACCAGAGAAAATAACACAAATCCATTTATCACGATAATACATGTGATGTTTTGCCTATTAAAGTCTTGTTTGTTTGTGACTCTGTTTCAAAAAAGGCTTACAAGCTAATTTTTATTTTTTGATGAATCATGATTCAGTTACTCGTATGCATATGGTGTCATGCAATATTTTTATTCAAGTCGATTTTTTTATTTGATTAAGAGACAAATTATTACTTAGAGCCATTCATTTTATTCTTCTGTCCTTATGAAATGTGGTTTTCCTCCGTCTCACTGCGCGATATGCAATTTAGAATTGTTCTCCATATTGAAAACACTATAAATACCCCCACTTGGACAGACTTAAAATAAGTGACATTTGCAAAATGGAGTTACCTTCCGTTTTCCACTTCCACACTTTCTCAACTTCTTCAGGCAAGAACCACAGCGATTTCAGCATTTTGATAACTCGTACAACAGTGAGACTTATCTCCTACATTTTATAGTCTAGGAGATAAGACTCATCAATGCTCCGCCAATGACATTTAAAGAGATATTTGCATAAAACCTCATTTGTGCTTAAACGTTTGTGACATCAGAATTTTACTTTTTTTTAAATATTTATTATTTTCCTGTCAATTGTTTCCAAATTCGAAACATGAATTTGTAATCTAATTGTTTAGATACAGTAAAACTTTTGAAGAATTCCAGTGTATATTTTTCATTTTATTAAAAAATTTAGCCTGTGCTTAAACTTTTGTGCCGCACTGTAGATACAAAATAACATGCATCAATTTCAGACATTTTAACATACACAGGTGAAATTTCATCTTATTTACATGAACCAAATGAAGATTTGTACTAAATAGCTAATTCCCTGCAAGTTTTTAATTAACTTTTTTTTTTGTCTATCTTGATTAGTATTAAAGCTAGAATTCTAAACTTCTATGTTTTACTATTGGAAAAGTTTGTGATATGTTTCAGTGCTTTAGGCATGTCCATTTAGCTATGGATACTCCTGCTGCTTATGGTCGGGAGGCATGTCTTTGCCAGAAAAGGAATGTCGTACCCTGATTTCATCTCAATTTTCTAATTAGTTATTTAAACAATTTCTCGATAAAACCCGAGAAAAATGAAAAATCCCACACCAAATACATTTCAGTCAATTTGTTAGGAAAGGCCAGAAGATAAATTTTGTGTTATCTTTATAAAGATAAGTAAAGAGAACAGTGGACTGTATAAAGAGTTAGATTTAACAAAGTTTTTAAAATTAAATTTTCAAATTATAGACATGCAAGTGTGCATGCACGCATGCATACATGGAGGGGGTGATGTATCAGAATGTAATTTCAGTTACTTTAAAAATGGAAGAAATATTTAGTTTTAAATAAGATTTCAAAACAAAAAGTAATTTTCAAAAATAATACATTACTTGATAAAGAATAAGTAGTAAGACTTTTAAACCCAATAAAAAAGAAGTAGAAAGATGAGAGAGACATATACCTCAGCATCATTCTTTTGAACTTTACTTCTCAAAGGCAAAAGTTTAATGACTTTAGATTTTAAGTCTTTCGGATAAGGGGTAGCATGGCGAACAAGCTCAGCCTGAAATTAAATAAAATAAATTGAAAGGTCTTTTTAAATAAATAAATAAAATATTTAATCCCATGAATAATGCATACATTTTTGTCTAGTTCATCTTCACTTCCAGTTTCAAAGCCAACTCTTTGCCGATGACCAAACATTTTGTCATCGCCATCTGAGGGAACTAAAAAACAAAAATAAAACATTTTTTTAAATGATGGAAATAAAGCATCTTTTGAATATTTATATAAAAAATATCAGTATCATTTGCTAATTAAAAATGATATTGATAAGTTTACAAAAATTGTATCTTACACAATATCAAAATATCTAGATTATGAAAAAATTTCTTACAACTACTACCTGTAATTATTTTTAAAAAAGTGCCTAAAAGGATTTAGTGCAATGATGACCCATTGACAGCTCATAAATTCCATGCAGATATTGTTATCTTTTGCTATGGTTTGCATTGAAAGTCCAGTTTTTTTTTGGTCATATGTAATCAAGTGCCAAGAAAAGAAACACTTCTATACTACACACTCAAAAGTGCTGCAGAATATATTAATTTACACTACATATTGTATGGTAGCATTGATCTTAATAATTCACATATTATTATTTATGTCGGAGTAGATTACTTCAGATTGAATTGAATATTGAGTTTTCATTTATTGATTCTTATGAGTGCTTTTCCCACTCAATATCTAGTTATTTTACACTTATCATTGTTAACATTAAAAAGACTTATTTTAACTTAAAAATGCCTAAAGTTAGCAGAGTATATCAAGAATTGTGATGATAGCAGATTCGAAAAACACAATAAATTTTTGTTAAAAAAAAAAAGGAAAAATGTTATAACACTGACATAATAATAATAATAATCTACTGTTCCTGAGGTTAATTTTCATGAATAAATAAATTACATTTCATTACTCAAATTCCATTATTTTGATTTAAAAAAAAGAAAAAAAAGAAAACAGTTAAATTTTAAATAACTGTTTTTTTATTATTGACTATTTATCACATTTGGCCATCTATATATATGAATGGCTAAGAGATTTCCTTGGACTCTGTTTGTCTGTGTGTGGATGCAAGTTGCCACTTATTTTTCATACTTTGGTTAATTTTTAAAAATCTAACTGTCCAATCGATAAGCTGTTTAATTTGACGGATTCAGAAAAATCGCCCCTTTCATTTGGTATATTATTTGTAATCATATTTTGATTAGATTTTTTAAAATTAATTAAAATATGAAAATAATAACCTGGTAATAGCTTTAAAATTGGGACATTTAAATTTTTAATTGTTGACAAAAAAAAAAAAAAAAAAGTTTTTTTTTTTTTTTTTTTTTTTTTTTTTTTAGACGAATCATAGCTTTATACTGTGCTACTCTGTTCTGACATTGCATACTCATATTGTCTTCTTGGAGCTAAAACTGCACTCATTTTTTTCTTCCTCTTTCTTTCTGTCTCTTTATCTATCAAACAATTTAGGTAATCTTTCAATAAACAAATATTGTCATGTTTGATAAAAAACTAAACATTTTTCATACAACATTCAACTAACCATTTTTTTTTTTTTTCGCTTTCTCTTATGAAAATGAAAGAGTATGGAATGGATTTTTTTTTCTTCCACAAAAAACATTTTTCCTATTATTATAATATGAAAATTAATTATCATTCATGAAAAGCACATTTGCCACAGTGTACTTAAATTTAACATAGTTATATTAAGTAAAAAAAAGGGATGATACAACGAACACCCTGCATTTCCACAAATTTCCAGCCTTAGCTTCTAATATACTAAAATACGTTTTTGGGACTCTGTAAGCTAATAATAAATGAGATTTTTCATTTTTATAGGAATTTCAGATTATTCTTAAATTTTTCAAAATAATATTCAGATACATTATTTTTATTTAAAAAAGGATTAATATCAAAATTATAATTAACTTTACCTTACATTAAAATCCTTTAGAAATTGAGTTAATATATTTCGGCTCCCAAACGGGGCCATCCTCAGTGCTCGTTTGATGACTCGGTTTGGTTTGGGAGCCGAAATATATTAGCTCAATTTCTAAAGGATTTTAATGTAAGGATTTTAATTATAATTTTGAATATTCAGATATTTTTATTTTTGTCTTATTAACCTTTCTTTTGACTTTTTATTTATTTTATTAATTTATTTTTATATATTCTCCATATTTGCTAGTGAAAAGTATGTCTCATATCTTTCTTTTCTTTTAATTATTGAGTTCATTAAAAAGTATTGCGGAAAATAAATTATCTTTAACCCTTTACACTCAAGAGGTGACTCTCAGTCACCATTTGATTTGATGCGGTAACTCGCAAGGTGACCAAGAAACACCATTCTATTTGAAGCAATAATTCGAGCTATAACGATGTTTATTACTTCCTTATACAAAGTATAAGGAAGTATAGTAATCCTGATTTGCGAAATGGATTTTGTATTTCACATTGCTCGAAAACGAATGATCGCTGAATGTTGTCAATTTATACGTGTGACTGTCATGATGTCTAGTTGCACACCTGCAAGTGTCATCTTAACACGAGCTCTCGTTTCAGAGATATAAGGGATTTTACACAATTTTTCGTGACGTCTGTATGTGTGTGTGTGTGTGTGTGTGTGTATGTCGCATAACTCAAAAACGGTTGGACGTAGAAAGTTGCGAATTGGCACATAGGTTTGTTATAACATCTAGTTGTGCACCTCCCTTTTTGGACTTTGTATGATTTTCCGTTTTCGAGATATTTAGGAAAATCAGGTTCATAATGACAAAAATACATAGGTTTTGGCCATAATGTATCAAAAAACGGTAATAACTCAAAAACGGTTTAGACAAATCTTGCAATTTAACTGACTTCCCAACTAGCTAGACATTTGAAACTTTCAGAAAAGCTCAGAACACGTTGGTAATGTATTTGTTAAATATTTTTAGCCAACTGTTTCCGATACCTGCTGCCTTCAGCAGCGTTTATGTGATTCAACAGAAAATTTATTTAACTAACTTCCTGACTAGCTAGACATTTGAAACTTTCAGACTAGATGAGAACACGGTGAAAATGCATTTTTTAAATACTTTTAGCCAACTGAGTAGGGTCCCTGCTGCCTTCGGCAGCGTTACCAGTACAAATCTTGGAATCGAGTTTTAACTAACCTCCCGACTAGCTAGACATTTAAAACTTCCGGAAAAGCTCAGAACACGGTGACAATGCATTTTAAAAATATTTTTAGCCAATTGTTTCTGGTCACTGCTGCCTTCGGCAGCGTTTATATGGTTCAACAGAAAATTTATTTAACTAACTTCCCGACTAGCTAGACATTTGAAACTTTCAGAATAGTTCAGAACACGGTGAATATGCATCTATTTAATACTTTTAGCCAACTGTTTCAGGTCCCTACTGCCTTCGGCAGCGTTTATATGATTCAACAGAAAATTTATATAACTAACTTCTCGACTAGCTAGACATTTGAAACTTTCAGAATAGTTCAGAACACGGTGAAAATGCATTTTTTTTATGCTTTTAGCCAATTTTTTCGGGTCCCTGCTGCCTTCGTCAGCGTTACCAGTATAAATCTTGCAATCGGTTTTTAGCTAACTTTCAGAAAAGCTCAGAACACGGTGATAATTCATTTTTTTAAAAATATTTTTAGCCAACTGTTTCGGGTCCAATGTCAATGTTTTTTTAACATTATGTATATTTCTAAAAGTGTATAAGGAAGTCATGTGGTGCCCACATCAGATTTTTTGTTTATTTATGTTTGGTTTGAGCAATATCAATTCATGTGAGTATTCAACAATATTTGCCTATCAAACAACTTCCATATTTTAACCATTTCAGGATGAGCACTGAGAAAACATGTATTAATATTTTCTAGACCAGATATTTTTGTCTTTTTACTATGCTCTTTCTAATCAGAATACTTGTATCAATAGTACATTGCTTGTACAAATGTAAATGTTGTGTATATTCTTAAGAAATAAAATAACACACAAATTGCAAAAGAAACTTCCACGGGCGGAATTACAGATTTCAAATGATGTGAATAAACAGTCAGTGGTTGTGAAAGTGTAACATGCTTGGTCCAAAAAGACTTAATATTTAACAAATGTCCTTCTTTGAAGTATAAAGATATATAAAATATTAAAATTTTAAACGTTAACTTGTGTGTGAAATCGTTTTATGTTAATGGTAAGAAATTCATCAAATATGCAGAAAATTGTCTCGAGTTACTGGTTCGCCCGAGTGAAAAAGGTCACAAGTGCAAAGGGTTAAGTTTTGAGCAAATTTTTTGACCTTCTGCCCATTTCAAACTCACATCTGTTGTAAATGATCCCCTTTTTGCTATAAGGATAAACTTTTGCTGGAATATATGAGGTATAACATGCTCTTTTTTTACCCCTGAAGTTCCAAGAGAATATATGAGGTATTTCTTTAGCTATTCTACAATAATATCTTAATTCAAAAGTGTGTTTTCACTTGTATCAACAAATCTATAGAACACAGAATGAAATAGCTATATTACCTGTATAATCTGTACTGTTTTCTTGCTGTGGAAGCATATAGCATGTTATAATATTTCGCTGTGCTTTCCAATCAAAATCTGACTGAAACTTCAAAAGTGGCTGATGCTAAAATGAAATACATAGAAGATAAACAAAAATGCAATCTCATCTACTATGATGATTTAAAATTAATATAGCTGAATGAAACATTCTAATTATTTTGGAGAAATATTAGATTGTTAACAAAAAAAAAAAGAAGTTTTTGGAAACAAAGAAAAATAACTTAGCATGCAACATGATGCAATAAAATAAATATTGAATATACAGAATAAAAATTGATAAGGACAAAATAAATATGATAATGAAAAAAGTTTAACTTATCTTTTATAATGTGAATGGTAAAATATCTAGACAAAATAAATAAATAGATAAATAAATAATAACAAAATAAAATATTTTGCTTCTAAAAATTAATAATGTTATGAATGTGTAAATAATAATCGTTATTTTTATGTAATAAAAAGCTTAGTCAGATTATAAAATGCTAATTTTCTACATTTCTGTTTTTATTCAAAATTAAAATAGCTCATTTTCCTTCAAAAATTCGTTAAAGAGCTTCTCCTAGGCAGAATTGGCCTTAGCGATGAATTTGGTGCCCTGTTGATGAGTTTATTGCCCACTGGTGACTTTGGTGGAAAACTCCTTATTACCGATATATCAAAGCTCTAAATCGAATATTTCATGAAATGTCAGGAAAATCCTGGAAATATTAGGTCTTTGCATAACTTTGTGTGGTTTTTTATTGCTTCATTTCATAAAAATACATCAAATCAAATGACAATTTTTATTCAAAATACTCTCCATTACTTTCTACAACCTTTGCCCATTTTTCGGGTAACAAATGTATACCACGGCGATAGAAGCTCTCGTCTTTGGAGGCAATAAAATGATCCACGTCCGCATGAACTTTTGCAATGACCTAATATATTACACTATATATAGGAACTCATTTCGGCCATCAACAGTTCAGTTGAGGCCAAACCACTGAAGAGTTAGAAGTTCCCTGACTGAGACTCTGCTATTGATTACAGCTTATGCTGTTATTTTTATGTTGTCAGCTATTATTTAAGTGTTCGCAAATTAGGTAAAGGTGTTATATTATTTACTTATCAGAAGGTACTAATTTAACTACACATTATTTACTAATAATTACTTTACATAACAAAGTACACATTTGAATTAAAAGATATGTGTATTATATTTGTGTCACGTTTGGAAGACAAAACTAGAGAGGCTGATTGGTAGGTAGCTTCATAGAAGGTCAAGAAAATCTTAATCATGGAAGAAAAAGTTCATTATCAGTTAAAGTTTGCAATTAGAGTCTTTTGGGGCATATTGTCTTAAGCTATGTTTTCTGGTGAATCTGAAACTGATACTTGGTTGACAGACTTGTAATTTTCTAAAATATTCTATAAATAAACTTGTAAGCCTATGCAAGACCTCTCATTCATTCACAGATAATTCCCAAACCCTGAGTACACAACAATATATAAGACTGATTTTCAAATATTATTTACTTAAATATAATTAATGTACAGTCGGGGGAAAAAAAAAAAAAAAAAAAAAAAAAACACAACACCTGCAGTAATTTCATTATTAATTGACGCAGGAACATCTAATAGACATAATTCAAAAGGAAATTAAATGCACTTTCTGGAAATGTTGTTGAATTTTGAACTAGGGGGTTATCTACATATTGAAATGAGTGCTAACTTTGATTTTTTCAATAGCAACACCCAATTTTTACTTCATATTCGAATTTCTGAGAGTTTGTCAGTGCAGTAAAGTATACTGTTTGTATACTTTATCTTTAACATTCATAGAGTTATAATCAAAAATGTGTTAGAGAGTTAT
Organism: Salticus scenicus; assembly: GCA_963930645.1. Taxonomy (NCBI): domain Eukaryota; kingdom Metazoa; phylum Arthropoda; class Arachnida; order Araneae; family Salticidae; genus Salticus; species Salticus scenicus. The sequence goes on along the minus strand of OZ005657.1, from coordinate 146,370,781 downwards.
CTGTAAATGTAAAAAAATAAAATTAAGATCCTACAAGCAGTAGACAAAATTTTACTGTTTCACACCGGAAATGTTTCAAGAATAAAAGAGTTATAAAAATTAATAAAAATGCTAAAACATTTACAGTACCTTAATTATCCTGAATTCAGTTTTTTAGATATGTACAGGGTGATTAGAAAAAAACTACCCCAATATATGAGACCACAGCTACCATACTGTTCCGAGAAACTGAATAAAAATTTGGTGGAAGATATTTTGAGGTATGTGCTCAAGAATTATATAAAAAACAACAGTTAAATTCTAACAGTTATGATTACAGTGACAAAATTTCGAAAATTTCAAATGGCAACACATACCTTTTTTTATTGAAATGGAATCTCCATAGCAAAAAACCGTAAATAGCGTTGGAACGGTACCTCTAGCACGAAAATCAGCAGCGCTAGCAGGCTAACAAAAAAAGAAAAAGAAAAAACAACTGTTACGTGCCTACCAGAGCACCACTTTCATTTTTTTAATGACGTAACATTTCACATTGAGTCTTTGGTTCAGACTAAAGTGTACTGATTCTGCTTCGAAACGAAAAGAAGAGACCAAGGTATACTTAATTTCCTGTAAGACTACTAAATAAAAGCTTTAATTTCGTTGTTTAGTCATAAGATGCTGTCATGATGACGTCATCACAGTACGTGAAAAACAAGTCATTGTAAAATGGCAATCAAAACCGATTTTGATGATAATGATGTTTCCCAGTAAGCGGCATATTGTTCACAGAGCAAGAAAGCAAGATACACATCACGCATTTCACAATGCCTTATTTTTCACTTAGTGTGATGACGTCACTCATAACGGTGTTTTACAACTAATAACGAAATTAAAACCCTTATTCAGTAGACCTACATGAAATTAAGGATACCGTGGTCTATTCTTCTCGTTTCGAAGCAGAATCAGTAGACTTTAGTGCGAGCCGAAGACTCAGTGTGAAATGTGACGTCATTAAGAAAATGTAAGTCGTGCTCTGGTAGGCACATCACAGCTGTTTTCTCTTTTTTTCTTAGTATGCCTAGCGTTGGTGATTTTCATGCTAGAGGTACCGTTCCAATGCTATTTATGTTTTTTTGCTATGGAGATTCCATTTCAATAAAAAAAAAAGTAGGTGTTGCCATTTGAAATTTTCAAAATTTTGTCACTATAACCATAACTGTAACCGTAACTGTTAGAGTTTAATTGTTGTTTTTTATATAATTCTTGAGCGCATACCTCAAAATACCTTCCACCAAATTTTTATTCAGTTTCTCGGAACGGTTATGGTAGCTATGGTCTCATATATCGGGGTAGTTTTCTTCTAATCACCCTGTATATACTTCAGTACTTTTTTAGATAATTTTAGGTATATTTGAATACATATTACACTTATGATTGGTAATACAATACTCTTTGAAAAAAGTGCAATATTTTTCAATTAAAAAGTGTCTATCACGGCTATACTAATCATTAATAAAGCTTAAATTTTCTTTTGTAGATGTGACATAATATACGAACTGAAATAATATAGCTATATATATATATATATATATACAACAACGCATAACCTAAATCTTTTCGGATAAATTATTGTAAGGTTTCATGAAGTAAATTTTAAACAATTTTAATCACACTTACTAGTTTTGGGTCAGTTGAACTCTCTGGAACTGTACGATTTGTTTTATAATTTCTATGGAAATATAATTTCTTAATTAGCGCTTTCGCAATTGCTGACATAGATTCATGTCATTTGAAAATCTGTAACTCAGTCAGTGGGCGTTTCTTTCGTAATTTGCGTGTTATTTATTTCTTAAGTGTTCATATTTTTACAATGAAATATACTATGGATAGAAATATATTGATTAGAAAGAATATAATTATAATGTATATCTATTTGTAATATAATTGTGAATACAGAAAATTTGTTCTGCAATATTTTATTTTGAAAGAACTCGCCTGTAGACGGACCTTACTGTCAAAAAGACAAAATCCTGTGATCTCAAAAGTGTTAAAATATATTAAAAAATATATATATATAAAGTTAAAACATATTTATAAAATGACGTAGTTATAACTTAAAAACTAAAGTATCCTTAAAATAATAATCCTCCCCCCTACCAAAAAAAAAAAAAAAAAATAAATAAATAAATAAAAGTAAAAAAAAAAAAAAAAAAAAAATGAAGCAATATATGAAGTAAATGATTAAAACCTTTAACTATGACTGCAGTTAAGAAACGATTTTACAAAGTCTGTCTTGCATTCCAATTCCATTTTTTTTTTTTTTTTTTTGTAAAATTTTTATATTTAACCTACTTTTCTATTTTAAACAGTAAATCCCACCTATTTAGTTAATTTTTTTCTTCTAGTGTTCGTATAAAGGATTAAAAATTTATCAAAAATTAAAACAGGTACTTGCCTGATTTTCTGAGAGCCACAAAGCTTTTAATCTTAGGCAAGTAATACTAACTGGCAAGTACTGTATTCTGAAAATTTTAAACCATAATTAGAAAATAATGTCATTCAGTAATTCAAATGCACTTATCATATTATAAGTTTTAGAAAATAGCTTATTTAATAAAATTTAATATAATACAGGTAAAAAAAAGGGGGAAAAAAGTAACTTTTCAAATAACAATTAAATAAAGTATTTAATATTTTTAATGCTAAAAGAAATTCCTAATGGATATTAAAAAATGAATTTTCATATAAATGCACTGCAGAAAAACTGACTTATACCTTTTGTGCTTGTAATAACTTAAAAACTAACAATTGTAATAAATAAAACTGTTATGTTTGAGTCATAACATGATACCTATGTACATTTTTGATTTAATAATTTGCTTTATTACACTCTACGAAGTATTTAATAAAAATATACATAAAATGTTCTTTTTAAATGTAATCTAATAAACAGATACTTCGTATTCTATTATGATTTATCATATAAAATAAACACATAATATTTTAGTGTATGAAATAAAACTATTTATTTGTTACATCTAAACAATTACTTAATAATAAAAATATATATTCTGCATTGGACAATTCCACCTTTATAAGAAATTTCTGCTTTAATGCGCAATGGCCATAGCATTTTACAGTTTTTTAACATGAAACTCAGAAATTTCACTGTGCCAAATATCATAAATAATTTTTTCCAGTTCTTGCAATGTTGTAGGCTACAAATTTCGAATCCCCACCCTCTTTTATAGACTAAACATTTTCGAGCGGATTGAGATTAGGACTATTTTTCAGGTCTAGTAAAGAAGAAATTCCATGACATTCTTTGTGGGATTTAACTTTAAGTAAAAAAAGTTATGATAACTTACAAAATTACAGATGCTCATGGGAATAGCTAGACAATTTTAACAACTTAAATCAAATAAACGTACCACTGGAGCCATGTAACAAGGTGCATTATCATCTTGAAACAGTGGCGGATCCAGAACTTGACTTTTGGGGGGGGCTAAAATTTTTCAAAGTGTTATTCTAGACCAATAAAAAATTTACAATTGCAATATTCAATTGTGAATGTCAGTGTTTTGGGGGGGGGCTTCAGCCCCCTAGCCCCCCCCTTAAATCCGCCACTGTCTTGAAATGCTGATTGTGGAAAAGTGTGAAATACCTCCAAAATCGTCGGTCAGGCATCAATTTTTAATGGCCAAGTTTAATTCAGGTTAATTGATACCTTGAACATGAAAATTCGCCTAACTCATTGAAAAATTATGCACTTTCGTATCATGATGTATGGAGAATGTGTCACTGTTTTAATAGTGCAATTTTTATTAAGTCGGTCACATTTTGTCATCAAACTAGGGATGCACCGAGTAGCAGTTTTGGCCGAATACTGAATATTCAGCCAACCGAATACTAACTATTCGGCCGAATACTGAATATCCTTCAAACCAAATAGTAACTATTCGGCCAAATACCGAATATTCGTCTGGCTGATTTACTCTTATATTCAGTTGTCAATCACCTAATTTTTTGTTAATTTTTTCCGTAATGCCATTTAGGTACATTTAGTAATATTTTATTTTTTAATTATGAAAAAAATATTATAAAAATCTACTATACAGAAACAGTGGTTTATATAAATGTAGAAAAATATTAGGAAATATTACTATACATAAGTAGTGGTATAATGCTGAATTCACAAAGAATATTATTAACTGTTAGGCTTTTTAATAAACACATAAAATTTCTTGTTATTTAAGGGGGAAAAAAAATACAACCCAGAAATGCAGCATTTAAGAAAAATCAATTTAAAAGTAACAATGTATTGCCGAACCTATATTAAAACTGATGCAAGTGTCTCTCACTCTCATATGGATAAATTGTAAGATAGAGATGTGATACTTCTCATGCATGTTGGGACACTTCATATGCATTTTTCAATGACAAGTTCTAAACTGCTATTTTATGACTTGGGTCATTTTTCTTGCCAGATTTGGATGTAATCTTTGTTTGATCTCTTGAAGTTTACTAGATGGCAACACCCTGTGAATTATGTACGCTCTTTTGTAACTCAACACTTGTTAGATATTATTAAGTGTTATGATAAATGTAGCAAACAAGTTTCTTTAATGTTACTTGAAACTAGATAAAACAATTGTTTTCATTTAAATATAATCTATTTCTTAATTACTCTGAAAAATCATAATTTAATGATAATTAAAAATAGCAGAATTTTATCAAATAATTAAAAATTAAAAGAAAAAAATAAATTTTTATACGTTCCAATAAGCCAAATAGTAGCCGAATAATTTGATATTTGGCCAAACGGAATATTTGGCTAGCAGAATAGATTTAGATTCGGTCAAACCAAATATTCAGTAGTATGGCCGAATACCGAATAGATACTGAATATTCGGTGCATCCCTACATCAAACCTGCTTGTTTCCGTCAGCTCGAGACTCATCAGAAAGAACCACTTCAGACCAATAATTAATTGATCATTTTTAAATTTATTTAACCCTCGGATTTTTTTTTCAGATTTTCTGGCACTTGAACTTGCTTTGTTTAATTGTTGTTGCACTGTATTTAAAGAAATTATGTTACTAAACACTTTTTCTGAATTCTTTCTATGTTCTACTAACTGATTTTTTAAGCACTGGCTTTTTAACTTATGTTCATCTCAATTAGATAAGCAACATGACCGCCCAGAGATAAATTTCCAGTTTAAACAGCCAAAAAATTTTATATCTTGCTAAAAAACAGCTCACCAATATTTGTTAACATATAATCATTTTGACATCCCGTGTATTAAAATATTTCTTGATTTTCACTCTAAAATGAAAAATTTTTGTGGTATCGTTAATTGCCTTATTCTTGCCATTTTTGAAATACTTTCTCGTACAATTGCATTTTGTTTTTAATACTTGGCTCAATCCTAAATTGTACATGGAACACAACGTTATAAAATCTGTTCAAAAATTTACTTTTAAAACAATAAAATTGGCGATTGAAGAAAGAGAAATTAAAAATATCCAAGTGTTTTTTTTTTTTGGTCCCTTAGCGTAATTATATTTGTTTATGATCAATTAATTTTCATATGAAGAAATGACATGAAAAGCCAAGAAAATAAAACAATACAGATATGGGAAGAGTCAGATTTAAGGGTCCGCTTCACTCACCAGCGCCGGAAGCCGAAACTAATGTTATTCTATGGGAAATTTTTCTTTACAAATAACTTATTAACTAATACATATTTTTAAATTCTTTTTTCACATTCTGAAAATTCCCAGCTGTGTTACATTGACGGACCTTTTTTGAAAAATTATTTTTTAAATTTTTTATATTTTATTTTGAAGCTGCAAAATGCGAATTTTGAATATGTGAATTTTTTTCACTTTGTAATTTCAAAATAAAATATTAAAAATGAAAAAAATACATTTTAAAAAAAGGTCCGTCAGTTTAACAGATGGGAATTTCCTGAATGTGAAAACAGAATTTAAAAATATGTATTATTTAATAAGTTATTTGTAAAGAAAATTTCCCCATAGAATAACATTGGCTCGGGTTTCTCGCGGTGGTAAGTGAAGAGGGCCATTAAGAGACAAAGTATGAGAAAGTTATAATTTTAGAATAGTTTTAACTATAATAGAAGGATTGTAACCTTTATCAATCACAAGGTTTTACGATATTTAATTTTAGAGTTAAGTAAAACAGAATATGAACACATATTAAGGACATGGTTAACAAATGTATAAAATGTAGCTAGTTTTTTGGTTAAGTAGATAGATGACAAGAATGAGCATGGGAAGGTAAATTAATTGCAAAGTTTTTATGATAGATAGTGGTAGAGAAGTTTTATTTATTGCAAGAGATAAGGGTATCAAGAAAAGGAAGTGAATCATTATTTTCAGTTTCATAAGTTATATTATTGCATTAAGAGTTCATTGTTTATAAAATGTGGTCAATATTGTGAAGATAGATGTAAATAATAATTACATTTGGATATAAAGTGATAAAAAAAACATCTTTTCCTTTATCCCTGGCTACCCAGGAATATCAAAACTTTCCTATAATTATTTTCAAATCCATAAATAATAACAACATAGAGTTTAATTGAAATAGCAAAACAGTGATATAAAAAAGCATCTTTTCCTTTTTCTTTGGTCCTTTCACCTCCTGTAAGTGCATATATATTATGTAAATATGGATTAGAGTAAAATGGGATAAGTGTAACATAGGGTAAATGCAATCTCAGCTTATAAATCAATTGATAAGCTGAATTTGGACCCAACAATCATAATATCTATTTGTTAGATACTCTCCTTGTTATATTTAGCTTTGGGAAAACAAATCAAATATGAAACAGTGACAGTTTTAGAAGTTTGAAATTTTTTTTACATTTTTCAAATTTGTTATATTTCTTCAGATATTTGTTTCCTACCCATGGTTACACTTACCTCACAAATTTTGTATGTTGGGCAAATGTAACCAGGGTGTTTATACTTGTCTCAAGCATCTCAAGTACTGTCTTTCAATTTTCAATTAAATTTAATATCATGATCTTTTTAAAAATTTTGTCAGAGTGCTAAAAAGTTTAAGATATAAAGTGTGAGTTTGAGACATACAAGTTTGTAACTCTGTAATGAGTTGAGATATTTTAAAAATTAAAAAAGTCCCTGATCCATGAATGTTTTTAACTTGACTTAAAGAGCTTTTTATGGGTATAAGAGGCTATGGTTGAACTAAACCGTAAAATTTTCATTATTTTTTTCGTTATGTAGCATATTACTAAATTATAAAAAGCTAATGTTTTTAAAAGCCAATTAGTTGTATTTTATGGCTAATAATTTTCAGAAGTATAATAGCAATTGAGTAAAATGAGATCAAAGTCAAACTATAGAAAAAACTTATTATGCTTACTCAATTTCACCCTACATTACAGTGGCGGATTTAAGGGGGGGGGCTAGGGGGCTGAAGCCCCCCCCCAAAACACTGACATTCACAATTGAATATTGCAATTGTAAATTTTTTATTGGTCCAAAATAACACTTTGAAAAATCTTAGCCCCCCCCAAAAGTCAAGTTCTGGATCCGCCACTGCTACATTATTACTATTATTTTTTTCTGAATACAATAGTTTTGTTTATCAGTTTCTAAAAAAATTTTTTTATAATTGTGGGGAGAAGAAAAAAGAGAGAGAGAAAGACAGCAATACAAGTTTACAAAAAAATATTTTTCTTTAATATAAGAGGCTGTTTGCACATTTTTTAGACGATTTTATTTCGCAGTAAGAAAAAATCGTTTGCATGGAGAATTTTATTTTCACAACAGTTATATTTTTGGAAGTTTTATTTATCTTCTGATATTTAGAATTTTTGTTTAGATGCAAAAATGCACTTTTAAAAAGGCAGTGGATGGAAAGATGCATTTCTGCTCTTTCCAAAGTGAGTTTTTCGTGAAATCTTTATGAAAAGCATTTATCAGGAGAAAAATGGTAAAATGTCGCAACAGTAGATGAATCTTGGGTCTATTTAAGTGGTTGCAATAAAAAAAGATCAATTTATTATCACAAAAGTGGAGATTTTTTTTTTTTTTTCTACATGGTTCGAAGAATCAAAAGAAAGTTTTTCTAAAGGATTTATGATTATCACTGGTTTTTCATACAAGCGCAAGTTAAAAGAAAAAGAAATGTGACAAAAATGTCAAAATCAGCTCTAAATACTATCAAGAACATATTTTAATTCCAATTTTTAAAAATGAAAATCCAGATCTTTATCTACAATGCTATCAATCGGTTGAACTGTATCAAGACGAAACAAGCAGCCACACATCACAATCCGCAATTGCTTTTCTAGAAAAAAATGGAACAAAAAACAGGAATTAAAACCATACCCTTCACTGATATTCCTGCTAAATCTCCTGATGTATCACTGTTGGATTTTTGTGTTTTTCGACTCTTAAAATCAGCATTATCCAAACACTGACCTACAATGCTTTGTGGACTTTGGAAAGCCGTTCAAGAGGAATAGAAAAATATACCTCTTCCAATATTATAAAAAGCATTATTATCATAGAAATTACGGTGTAGAATGATAGTTAAGAACAAGGGCTATTAAACTGAGCAAATAAAACACGAAATATGAGTGAAATTGTTTCAGTACACTCCATCAAAATCGTCTAAAAAATGTGCGAACAGCCTCTGTATTATCTGGTTCCATTTATTATAAAGAATTATTATGGGTGGAAATTGATTAAGAGTTTTAACTGGGTTAATCATAGTTCATTAATCGATTAATCGGATTCTTAATTGGTTTTCATTTTTCTTTATATAATTTTATTTCAATGATGAATAAAACTCTCATATTGTGTATATATATATTATTCATAAGTTTGACTGAAAAAAAATTTTTTTTTTCAAAAATTTTTGTCAAATCAATTTTCAGACTAATAATTGGTGACTTTAAATGTTAATTTTATATAAATTTTTCACTTATTCATTTTTTTTTTTTTTTTTATTAAATGAATTTACACATATTTTAGTTTTATATTTGCAGGCCTTGTCCATCTCGCTTGTCACTATTTTTTAAATGAATTATCAAAATTCCATATCATTATCACAAAAATCTCAAATTCTTATATTTTCTTCTTTGTCACTTCGGGCTAGAACACAGGATGTTATTTTCTGTTTCTACTTCAATAGTTATACTATCAGCAATTCTGAACAGACAATAAATGCTTGAAGATACTGTGTAACTCTGTTGACATTTCCCCCATCAGAGGGATAGTGGAAATCTCAATCCCTTCTTTTTTTTTAATCTTTAGCATTTCCATTTTTTGAAAGCTTCTTGTTTCTGAGAATACTATTACCCTAGCCAACACTTTCTGTAGAAGGCTACTGCGAGGTGTTTACATATTATATTTATTTAATATAAATTTTACCCCCTTCTCTACTATACAAATATGTAATAGGATTAAAAAAAAAAAAAATGGTTTTAAACTGGTGTATCATGAAAAAAAAAAGTTGTACATTTAAGTATCTAAGTGCCATTAAGTTTTGATTGGTATCTATTATATACAACTAAAATAAATACAAATATCTTACCTGTTTCCACACAAATCAAGAACTTGCAACTCTGTCATAAGACCTATGTCTTCTGGAAGATAATATAAACAATTATCTCTTAAAGAAAGTAGACTTAATCTTTTTAGGTTACAAATTTCAGCTGGAAGACTTGTTAATTTATTGCAATCAGCAATAAGAGTCCTTAAGTCAGTTAAATTCCCAATTGATGGAGGAAAAAAAGAAATTTCATTTTCTTTTAATACCAATTCTTGGAGCTTAACACATTTTCCAAGACTCATGGGTAGAGATAACAAACGATTAGAATCCACCTAAAGATTCAAAATTAAAAAAATAAATAAGCACCATTTCTTAAAATATAGGGTTCAGTATAGAGTAATAATAGCTTAAAACGATAATAAAATCTAAAGTAGTTGCCTATTCAAACACTGTTCATGCTCTAAAGAGAAGTTTGTTTGACTGTTTTACATAGTTTTTTGGCTGTTTCACTTTGCTGAATATCGGCAATGAAACAGACTGACTTAAAATTCACTTGTTATGTCCGAAAAATTACTTGTCAGTGGTGAGTAAATCAAGCATTTCTCCATCACTGCATATATATATATCAAAATCTGCTTACAATGGATGTTGGAGGAAAGAAAAAAACCATACATTAGTATATAGATTTTGACTAGAGTTGATTCACTTAGTGTTTTCATAAGCTGATTCATTTTATAGAGATTCTACAATATACAGGTTCCACCAGAAGTCACCCCTACCTCTTGTATCTTGGGAATGCATAAGAATTTTTGTAAAAACTTGACATTGAAAACGTGTGTTCAATCAATTTAACAGGTATTTTGCTTTGTTAAAAAGAAATTGGACCTGGGAAACACAGGAAGGCAACTAAATAAGTAAGAAAACTTTACATTTTAAATGCGAAGGGAGGCTTTATGTTAGTTTGATGGAAAGGCCTTTTAAAGAAAAACATTTTGACAAAAGAAATTTTCTATTGCTAAACATTTTTAGGAATTTATAAAGAATTACAGTTTTTATTTAGTATCCTCCCCTCCTTTTCCACTGTATCTCGAGAACATCTTGGATATTCAGAAAACTGTAAAAAAAAAAAAATATATAAGGAGAACTTTGTTTGATTAAAAAAAAGAAAAAAAAAAAAAAAATGAATATGTGAGGGTATAAGGAGAACCTAAGAAGACAAGTTTTGAAATTTCAAATGGAAAAGTGATTTATTAGCTTGCTGAAAGATCTTTCTTAGACACTCAAATTAAATTTTAACGTTTTTACAATTCAGAAAAACTCTGAAGCATTCCTTAGATATGGGAAAAGGTAGAACTTATAGAGGAAACTTTTTTTTATTCATAAACTTCTTAAAAAATATCATAGGACATTTTTAAAACATTTTTTTTTTTTTAAAGACCTTTCAAAGTGTAAACAAACCCTTACCATTAGAAGTCCTCCTCAAATTCACTGAATATGTTTTTTTAGTTTTCAGAAATTGTGACATAATCACAATGTGCAGGGATGAGGGTTTAATCATATAAAAAAAATTGGCAGAACAAAATATAGTTTAAAAAATATTTGTTTTGAGAAGATATTTTAAATAAACTAATAAATTTTCTGCATATTTAACTTCCCATTTAAAATTTCAAAGTTGCCCTCCACTAAATGCCCCCTATTTTACACAGCTCCATTTTTTTAAAGCCGAATGATGTCCCCCTCAAATTAATATGGCACTTATTTTACAGTTTCAAGAAATCCCAAAGGGTTCTTCAGATATACAGTGGGAAGAAGGCTTTAAACAAAAAACTTAATCCATCATAACTTCCTAAAAGAGCACTGTAGACCAAATTTTTTTTTCACAAAATATTTGTCTTAAACAGACCTTTTCATTGAACTTAAAAGACCCCCTACCGATTTGAAAATTTAAAGTTTGTCCCTTAGCTGACTCTCACAATGTGCCTCCCAAACATTTTTTTAAAAATTATTATTATTAAGCAAAATCCCCCATAACTTGACTGAACATGTGTTTTGCAGTTTTCAGGAATTCCAACATATTCCAAAGATACAACAGGTAGGATGTGACTTTTGGTGGACCCTGTATAAACATGCTTAAATGTTATATGTATGTACACAATTTAAGGAGAAAAAATTCTGGATGTATACAATACTTTAGTAAAAGAAAAACACCCAATATCCTTGTAATGATAACATTTACTTACACTCTTTACAACTTTGCATTCCATTACACTCAAATATATAATTAATAAAAAATTAACACATATACACATAATTAAAAATAAATAAATAAATAAACTGTACATTTGTATTTTAATAAAAAATTAACTACATATACATTAATGGCATAAAAGTAGTGTGTTCATATATTTTTAAGAAAAGGGCAGGTTGAATTTATCAAAAAGGGCATATATTGATAGATAAAAAGACAGTTTCTTCATCTCTCATTGATTTATTTATACAATATACAGTCCTAAAAATAAATAAATAAGAAATGACTAAGAAAAAAGAGAGAGAAAAAAAAGAAGAGATCATCCCATTCATCTCGTCACTTAATTATTGGAGAGAGACACAAGAGGTAACATTCTTCATAGATTCATGTCTGTTCTGTTATTTATAAAATATGTAAACTCAGAGGACAGTCTACATATTAAAATATGCAAAAACTTTAAAATTTCAAATACCGAATGAGCTAAAATTTTGTATGCATGTATTGGAAACAATTAAGAATCCATTTGTAGTAAAATATTTATAGGTCATAGTTAAAAAAATTTTACTTAAATAATTTCATGTTTTATTTACTTATTTATTTTGCATACATTTTACTTAAAAATGTTTTAATTGTAATTTACAAACATTTTAAATTAATTTATGTTTTAATATTCAGATGTCTTAGGAATCTCTTCACATACACTGGCTTCAATTGCCTTTTCAAATAAATTTAATAATTAAATATTATATTTTCAATAAATAGAAATGTTTATTAAAATGTGTAATGGAATTCTAAAATTATCTTTTATATTTAAACACATTTGTCTCGCTATTTTTAAACATTTTAATTTTAATAATATGTTATCAGTTAATCTATAAATAAATAATTGGAAAATCAAAAAGTATTCTTTAAGAATTAATAATTTATCCCTTACACAATTTAAATTTATTAGTTATTAAAAAAAATGCTCTTCCAGAATTTCAAACTTCTAAAGCTAAATCATAAAAAAAAAAGTTCTCATTTTGCAGGCTTTTCTTTTATTCTGTAAGTTACAATATATTCTTTTAAATTGCATAAGCTCTTTTCATTCTAGCTAAATTTAGCAATGAGTGTCAGTTGAAACATTAAATGGTGATTTCTAAATTGCATTATGTCAATATCTTGAGACATTCCGACTCTTATGAGGCAGACGATTGTGGGCTTGCGAATTGGCGTTAATAATTGGTTTAGGCTTTCCTAATGGTCATCCTAAATTGAAAATATTTATATCATTTTATTCGAGAGACAAAGAAAATCATTTGGTTGACAATATTTTGACCCTTAGTGTGTATTTCTGCAAGTCTTCTCATGGCTGTCATAGTGAATTTTGATCACTTCACTTCTAGACCCACCTCAATGCTTATCTAATATGTACAGTATGACGCAAAAGTTTAGACAATGATGTTATTCATCTTTAAAATTTATTATTATGACGTCAGAATTACAAAAACCTGTATATATATTTAAAATATGTTTTAAAATGCTATAATCAAAAGACACTCATTTGATTTGCTATAATTTAAATTTTTTTGATAAAAATGAAAATTTGCTTGTCGCAAAAGTTTAGACACGATTATGAATTTCTGTGAATATTTGCTGGCATATGAAAATTTAAAATCGATGATGTTAGAGATTTTGAGTATTTAAGTTCTGCAAACGATAACACTTCATAGTCGACATGCCATGAGCTAAAAAAATTCAAGGGAATGAGGTTTCAATGATTTGGCAGTTGAATGCTGAAGGGAAGCACGTTTCAGAAATTTTGGCTATTATTAATAGATCTAAGAAATCTATTCATCAAGTTTTATCACGTGGTTGTGAATATAAAGCAAAATGTAGATCTGGGAGGCCACATGTAAGAAATATACAAGAGGATCGCATGATACAAAGACTAGTGAGTACTCAACAAATGAGTGTATGTAGAGTTCAAAAGTCATCGGGACTCTCTGTACCAAAGGATAAGATTCGTAGACGAATTGTGGAAAAAGGAACAACAGTTTATAGTAAAATGTAAAAGAAAGCAGCTCTGAAGCCACATCATAAGTTACAAAGAATGTTGTGGGCTCGAAAGCATATGTCATATGGACAGAAATGGCAATCAGTCATATTTAGAGATGAAAAATATAGAATCTAGATGGTCCAGATGTCTGGTGATCATATTGGCATGATTGCGGAAGGAACCTCTAGGTTTTTTCAGTCGCAGATAAGGAGGGGGCTCGGTGATGATTTGGGCAGCCATTTGCTATAATGGACAAGTATCTCTAACCTTTACCAGTGGTCGTCAAATATCACAGCATTATACAAAGACATTAGAAAAGAACTTAATGCCATTTGCTGAGCTTCTAGGTGGCCCTCAGTGGCAATTTCAACAAGACAATGTTTCAATTCACACTGTAAACAATACAAAATTTTGGTTTAATCTATACAGATAAAAGAGTACTTCCACTCACTCACTCACTGACTCATCAACGCACAGCAAAATGTACTGGAGCCATTGACTCGAAACTGGGTCAGATTATAGAACATATAGTGTAAGCACCCCCTAAGAAGCGATTTTATGAAATTCGCCCCCCAAGGGAGAGTAGGGGGCAAAATGTGATTTCACAAAAAACTCCATATCTCAAAGAAAAAAACAGATATCGGTAAAATTTTTGCTTTAAAATATAGCTAACACAAATATCTAAAAACCAATTTCTGGAATTTTAGAAATTCGGTCCCCAAGGGGGGAAAGGGGGCAAAACTTGATTTCACATTCTCAAAATGTGGTTTCACATACTCCTATATATCTCAAACAAAAAAACAGATATACGTGAAACTTTTGCTTTAATATATAGCTAATACAAATACCTAAAAACCAATTTCTAGAATTTTAGAAATTCAGCCCCCAAGAGGGGGAAAGAGAGGGGGCAAAACGTGATTTGAAATAATCCTTTATATCGCAAACAGAAAAAAAGATATATGTGAGATTTTTGCTCTAAAATATAGCTCTCACAAATACATAAAAATTAATTTCTTTAATTTTAGAAATTCATCCCAGGTGGGGCGGGAAAGGGGGCTATAGGGGGAAAAATAGAAATACAGTTAGATTGTTCAAAATTGGCACAGATAGATTTTACAGGCCTGGAAGTCGAATGAGGATATTTTCGAAAGTGGAAAGTTATTAGGAAGGTCAGAAAAGGGAAGGGGGCGAAGGGCAAAAAAATAAAAATAGAGTTAGACCGTTCAAAATTGGTACATAGAGGTTTTTGATACTTACAAATCGATTGCGGATAATTTCGAATTTGTAAAGTTATTAGAAGGGGTGGGAGGGGGAGGGTGGAGGGACAAAAAATAAAAATAGAGTTAGGTTGCTCAAAATTGGTATATGGAGGTTTTTGATACCTACAAATCGATTGCGAATATTTTCGAATTTGTAAAGTTATTAGGATAGGCGGGAAGGGGTGTAAGGAGCAAAAATATATAAATAACAGTTAAAGCGTTGAAAATTACTGTTGTTAGGTTTTGATTCTGGATAAATATATTGCGGATATTTTCGAAAGTACAGAATTATTATGAAGGGCAGGAAGGAGGACGGACGCAGGGGTAAAAAGAAAGAAATTCAGATAGAATGTTAGAAATTAGTATTATTAGGTTTAAAAGACCGAGAAAACGATTGCGAGTATTTTTAAAGTTTAAAATAATTTGGTGGGGCGGGAACTGTAGGTGAAGGGCTATGCGCGGCGCGCAGGAAGTTGGGGCCAGGACTGATTATTCAACAATGGGAGAAGAATTTTATTATATATATATATATATATATATATTTATTTATGTTTTTCCCTTACGATAATATAGACATGCATTAAGAGTGTCGAACATAAACGCACGCGCGCAGCACACAAAGGCCTGCGTTGCCGAAGGCAGTGGGGACCATGTGTGACATTTTTTCCAATCAGATTTTTCCCCCCTTTTTTTTCACATGATAAAAATTAATGCAATTTTGAGAATTCATTAACTACAGTGATTCATTTCAAAATAGTGACCAGCGAAGCGGGCGTAGCCTGCTAGTTCTCATAATATAAGAGTTCTCGACTGGCCAGCATACAACACAGAACTTAACCCTACAGAGAATATTTGGGGCATCATATCTCGCAAGTTTATAGCAATGGTAGACAATACTTTTCTGTACAGGAACTCAAGACATCTATTGAGGATAAATGGTACAACATCGGTCCCCAAACTATGCAAAATTTAGTTTCTTCGATGGAATCTCGTATTTATGAAGTAATACAGAAGCACGGATGCACAATTAGGTTTTAAAAATTGTTTATTTAGATTTTATTTAATTTTTGTCTAAACTTTTGAGACAGTATTTTATTTTTGTTACCATTTAATTACTTGTAATATGTACAGTACTACTTTTCATTGTTATAAATATTGTTTATATGCACAGCACATTACATTCAAGCTATGTTAGAAAAATTGATTAAATATTTTTCGAAATCTGCATAAATTTCTTCATTGTCTAAACTTTTGCTTTGTACTGTATATGTCATTACTCTCTTTCTCATTATCACATTCCCTGTATAATGGCTTTGAATGTCTTTAATGCTAATTCGAAAAGTTATAATTTTTAATCATGAAATATTTTCCAAGCTGATGTGCGACTCTTCGATAAAAATTATTTTATTCAGAATTGTGGAGACCGGTTTCTCATCAAGGATTAGTTTGTTACTCCATAATTTTCTGATCTGGGGGTCTAGCACCAACACATCGGAATGAATTCCACGTGGAAACTTTCCGACATCGGAAATGCGAGTTTCCACCAACAACATTCCGATATGCATTTTAAGCGCTAGCATCACGCCATCGGAAATGGCCTTCGGATTTCTCATAGAGCGAAATGAAAAGCTGTCGGCATCGGATTGAATCGACCAATCACAGAAAAGCAAATATTTTCTGATAACGCGAGCGTGTGGCATCATAGCTTGCATAGCTTCATGTTTACATTTTTCTTTTTCTCTCGCGTACGTTCTTCGATCTTTTCAATGTTTTGTTGACATTTCTTTCGTTACTTTTCCTTTAAACTTTTCTTAGATAACATAATAATACAATTCAGTACGTTTTAAATATATATGTATATATATATATATCATATTTAAGTAAGATTGTGAGAATACACAATGAAAAAAGAAAGAAAGCATTTGATTTGACTGTCGATAAGAAGCTGTAAAATGTATTTGTTGTTAGATTTATTAACTATTACTTTATAATTTGTAAACAGCTGAGTCAACTAAATACTATGAATATTTCAATTCCTATTTGTTTAAAAATATTACTCCTTCAACGCCTTTAAATACCGATTGAAATACTGCACATAACACTATTTCAGGTTAAGATTTATTTTATTTTATGGAAAAATTTATCTCATTTTTCAGTTTTAAACCTATTTGTATAAATTTAAGGGCCACTTTTTTTTTAACTTACACTACTTTAATATACTCTTTAAATGTATATATAAACAATATGTATAAAGGGGAATTTAATAACTTGAGTGAAATTGTATAACTCAGCATTTGTTTACATATTTTTTTAAATGTTAACAAAAACTATCACATCGAATTGCCCTCTGTGAGCCAAAACTTAGTATACTTTCAAGTTCCAACGAATTTTTTTTACTTTTTTAAAACGTAAAATCCAAAGTAAAAAATATCTTCATATCAACATATTTTTTTAAAAGTATATTCCTGAAGCTTCAATAAAAAAAAAATTGTGTAAGGGGGGTTATTGATGAAAATTAAACACATGGTATAAACTTAAGTACATAAATTAATGGGAATACAAGAAATTTTAACAACTTATACTGAAACTGATAAAAACAGTCCTTATGTAATAATATATTGCTCTTTAATCACCTCATTAATATAACAATGTTAATGACAATGTAATTGTTTTTTGCAAGTCTTGAACTTGTAAATTCACTTGGTTTAATGTTTATTCAAGAGATATCGAATCAAACAATGAAAGTTATAAACATTTCAATAAATGTTTTTTTGCCTTTCTTAAAAATAGTAAACTATATAGCAGTGGCGAAGCGTCCATGGAAAAAGCGCTTTCCCTATTTAAGATTTTAAAAAAGTAATCAGGTAATGTCGCTCGTCAAAAGACTGAATTGATTCTTCCTCTGCTTTTGGAAGCGCTTCCATAGTTTCCTGAACGATGCCTTGCCCCTGCTATATAGTAATTTATATTTTGTTATAAACACGACATGTATGTGCAATACACATCTATTTTTTTTTTTGCATTTTGTTTGAGAAAGAAAAATAATTTGGGGGAGAATCTAGTTTAGGAGTGCCATTTCGCAAATTTTTCAAAATTTGCCATAGTGGCAATATTTTCCATTGTATTTCAATTGCAACCATAGATCGTCTACATAAAAAAGCACATTTTTCAGTGAACCAAACAATTTACTGTGTACGGTAAAAAAAAATTTTTAGAGGACAAAATTAAAAAGAATAGTACATTTAAAATCACAAAATTTAATAAATATACGAGATTAAAGTTAAATGTGTTTTGCATTGCACTAGCGCTACACTATGGGCAGTTAGTGATCTAAATACATCAGAAATAAACAATTCAATCCGAGACATTATATCAAAAGTTAACTATATTATTATAAAAATTTTCAAAGAATAATTCATTTAAAATTTACAAAGTTATAACCTATCACAAACTAGTATGTTGTGGCCACCACGACTTTCTTCTATATTTTCCTATACAAATTCAGTCAGTAAAATTAATTTATTAAAATAATTTTTAAAAGTTATCTTTCATGATAATGTAGATGATTTCCATATAAGAGAAGTAGTATAACATTAAATATTAAAAAAAAAAGTCAATTTTATTCTCAATATTACATTTTTTTTTCTTTTTTTAAATATGAAACAAATCGATAACTTTATTTTAAATTATCACAGATTGATGGTTCAGCCATTCGTTTTAAAGGTATTGGTGAGCTCTTTTGAAAGATACCCATCGATCATGAAAATTTACTCCCCTCGAGGGGGATTTCTCCCAGGGGGGAGGCGAAGCTCCTACATACACAATTTTTTTTCCCCATTTGACTATCTCTATTACAAATAATTCTTTTAAATATAATAATGATTATTAAAAAATAATTCTCTTTATGCACATTTATACAAAATTTTGTCCTATACCACAATGTTAAAAATTTAGAAAAAGAGGGATGGTGACGCAAGCTGTTGGATAATTTTGACCAAAAGTTGATAGGCCCTAATTTATATCAATGTGTAACTACATACCAATTTTATGAAATTCTGTGCAGTAGTACCTGAGATACAGTCGCCAAAAAATTTTGGCGCACACACACAGACAGACATTTTCTAAAAATGGTTAACCCTCTGTAACTCATGACCTTTAATATTTTTGTGTTTATTTGTTTCGTAATAATTGGAAAAAAATAAAATACACGTGTTTCAGGTTTTTTTTTTATTTCTCATAAATTTCGAAAAAACAAACAAAAACACCTACAGGCAACAAACACTTTTTAGCATAAAATCCTATAAAATACGTGAAATTGGGTCAAAATCAATATTATACAATGAATTTGAAACACTTACCTCTTCACTGTTTCAATATAAAACACAAAACACATGAAAAACTATTTTTTATTATTTTTTGAATCAGAGCCGGTCCGCACTTGTCGTTAGTTACCCACTGTCGAGTAATGAACTTCAACTTACGACATACGGCGCCATCCAGTTGTGTTTCTAGATACTAGATTCTCTAACTGTGAGTGTATACGACAGGCTACAGTGTGTGATTACGTTGTAGAACCGATTCTTTGAATTTGAACCACGATCGAACGGTATGTTGCCTACAGTCTACAGTATGGTACAGAGGGTTAAATCGTGTTCTACAGCTCTCAAAACGTGTAAATCCATCAAAAACCCAACGTCTAAAATCTTTACGAATCCAATACTTTCTTCTATTGAATATAGAAAAAAGTAAAAATATTAACAGGGTTTTTACTTTCTTCTATATGTATATACTAGCTGGCTTTGCCCACTTCGCTGGACATTATACTTAAATGAGTTGTCAAAATTGCATATCATTATTAATAACCTAAATTCTCTCTGTTTCGGTAGAGTTTTTTCTCGCTCTCAACGTGAGGAGTCCGGGTCCTAGCACTAGCCAATAATTCCGATATCAAAAAAGTATACTTAAAACTGTTTTGTTCAATAAATCCTTATCGAAACATGTTCTTAGACTGACTAAGATCATGATTCGACAAGGATTTATTTAACAAAGCAGTATTAAGTGTACGTTTTTTGGACAAGGATTATTGCTAGTGCTCGGATACTTTTGCTGTGAGCCACAGGTGGACCACGCCAGCATGAACGTGTTAAAGTTAAAATAGTTTTTTTTTTATTTAATGTATTTTGAGTCAGTTATCCAGTTGAACTGTCATAGCTGTACTGTTGATACTGTGAAAGCTAAATTTTGTCCTGATTAATGTACGTACTAATTTTTGTAGCAATTGGTTGAATGGTGTAGCTTTTTATAGTTAATTATAATTAATATTACACATTATATATAGGCTTGACTCAAGGTAGGCTACTGAAAATTTCTACGCTAAAACCCATTCTTGCAAAACAGTTCTGTTACTAATGTATTGTTTAGCAATTTTTTTTTTTTTTGTCAGTGTTAGCAAGATTAATAAGCATAACAACAGTAGTAGTTATATAGGTACTATGTTAGGGAGTGTTGAGACTCCCCCCTTGAAATTTATAAATTTATCAAAATTTTTTTTTAGTTGTGCATCATTAAGGCTGCTTACTCACTCTTACGATTTCCCCGTCTCAAGTCATCAAATACCATGCAAGTCTATGGTGAAATTTGTTTATAGAACTGCTCATTACTTAATTGATATTTTTAAATTCCGTTTTCACATTCAGAAAATTGACAACTGTTAAATGAGTACCCGTTTCCCAAAAAGTGATTTTTTTTTTTTTTTTTTTTTTTTTAATATTTTACTTTGCAGCTCAAAAATGAGAAAATTGCATTTAGTGAAAATTCACATTTTTAAACTCAAAATTCAAATTAAAAAAATTTTGGAAAACCAGTACTCATTTAATGGTTGCGTATTTTCAGAATATGAAAATAACAATTAGGTAATGTGTAATTTTATATTTTTTTAATATATAACATCTTTGTGATTGGGTTTTTGACTAAGTATTTCTTGACATGACAAGAGTGAGTATAATACTGTTTTAAGCTGTCAAAAATTGTAAAGATAAGCTTAAATTTTCTAAAAAAGTTCTTTCATGTGTAAGTTTGAATATAATTATTATATTGTTAAATTAGCAAATCTTAATCAATTTTTAAATAAATAATAAAAAAAAAAAAACTGCAAAATTTCAAGGGAGGAGGGGAGGCACAACCTGAAAAAAAAAGTTGTTTTTTAGTAAAATTCTGAAAGCATAGTTTTAAAGTTTAAAAAAAATACGCATATTAGAATTTTCCAGGGGGGGGGGGGGCAAGTGCCCCCCTTGCCCCATTGTGCCGACGCCCATCTTTTAAATAGGAATTATTGCTAGCGTTTCAATAATTTTGTTGTCGACTGTAATTTTAAACTGCATGAAATTTTGAATTGCAGCAATTAGTATTATGTATATAAAACAAACAAAAAAAGTCCTTTTGGCTCATCTGAAAGGGTAGGTGGACTTTTTTTTTTATGAAGTAAACACCATTTTGGAACAAAATGGTGGCTATTAATGGACTTGGTGGAAATATTGGCGAGGGTTATGTACATATGGAGTTTTAAGCAAATCTGTTCATAATTATTTTTTTAATGTGAAAAGGCTTTCTTTCACAAGCAGGCAAATAACCTTTCCACAGATTCATTATATTTGCTGAAATATCCATTCAGACTTGCAAAAATAGCATGGACAGTCACTTACATTGTTTAACACGTTCACGCCGGAGCATTCTTCTCAAAAGTATATGAGCACTAGCCAATAATTCCGATATCAAAAAAGTATACTTGAAACTGTTTTGTTCAATAAAACCTTGTCGAATCATGTGTTTAGACTGACTAAGATCATGATTCGACAAAGATTTTTTAAAAAAAGCAGTATTAAGTGTACTTTTTTTGGACAAAGATTATTGCTAGTGCTCGGATACTTTTGCTGTGAACCACCCGTGTACTACGCCGGCATGAATGTGTTAAATAAATATATTTGAAGAAAATACTTTGAAAATCTCACTCTTATAAAACCAGCAACCTTGCATTATTTCAAATTAAACCTTTCACTCCAAAAACAAAATGCATGCACTCTAACAAAACTCAAACCAACATTATGTACGTTGATGAACAAATGGCGTAACGGAATTACAATAAACTACACCTGAAGGAAGTAAAATTGTAGAAGCATTGTACTCACAACATGCAAACATTGGCGAACTAACGCTCTTATACGAGGCGTGTATTTTTAAGTAAGGGCCGTTTGAAAATAAAAGCCAAACGAAAAAAAAAAATTTCAAAAACCAAATTTATTTTCAGACTCTACATACATTTCTCTATTTTTCAACATAATTGCCAGTTTGTTTAAACACCTATCATATCTTACAACTAAATCTTGCACCAGGGGCGGAGCTTGAGGGGAGGGAGTCTCCCCCCCCCCCCCAATGTTTTAAAAAATAGGACGGCATATTAAAGTTTCTGTACAAAAAAGATTTTAATTTTGGACAACGGGACTGCTTTCTTTAGTTTGTTCTTCCACATAAAGGCATGCAGTAATTGTGTTATGTTCCTTAGCAATCGCTACTACATTTCTTAAAAATTTTTCCTGATTAATATATTTACTAATTTTTTGTTGCAATTAGTTGAACGGTGTAGCTTTGAATAGTGAATTACAAGTAATATTACACATTATATATATACTTAATTCAAGGTAGGCTACTGAAAATTTCCACGCTTTTGAAAACAACAGTTCTGTTGAATTGATATATTGTTTGGCTGTTTATTTTTTTGCCAGTGTTGGCAAGATTGATAAGTATACCAGCAATAGTAGGCTGGTACACAACAGGTACTATGTGAGGCTGTAGTTAAATGAGTATTGAGAGCTCCCCCCCCCCCCTCAAAATTTTTCTAATTTTTTTTTAGTTGTGCATCATTAACAGTATGCATTAAAGTTTGAACCTCTCTCCAAAAATGTTTTCTGACAACAGCCCCGGTACTATGGTCTGCTACTTGACGTAGCAGAGTGAGCTTTATCATAGCATAGCGAGTGCTTGATTTTTCTCAAATACTGTATTTTTGATTTGTGTCACTTTTTTTTTTTTTTCTTTTTTTTGCTAAAGTGTGATGTGTGTGACGAAGGTATGTTTTATTTTTTTTTTCTTCTATTTGTAATGTTTAAAGTGAAATTAAAAAAACGAAAAAGATATTTTTTGATCGTGTAATTGCATGAAATGCTATTGTATTGTCTTATATACATATTGGGTTTTGACTAACTTTTAATAATGTTATATTCCGCTTTAAATTCATCGCTCATTATTCAATTTTTAAGCATTAATACTTTGGTAATATTAGTTTGTCCTATTTGTCTGAGGTTTAGGTTTATGGTAAATACTTTTTATCTGATTAAAATAAGTTTCTTAATAACATTGCTATTTTCATGTACTTTAATATTTTAGAATTTAGATCATAATGTTACTATTACAACTAATATTGTAAATAAATTTAGTTTCTGAAAATAATAAGTATAATAATAAAGTATTCATATTTTCACCAAAACAATAATAATAATTAAAAAAAAGACTTGTTTACTTATGTGAAAAGCTGAAATTTATCATAGGATAAAGTCGATTAACGTTATGTACATATGGAGTTTTAAGCAAATCTGTTCATAATTATTTTTTTAATGTGAAAAGGCTTTCTTTCACAAGCAGGCAAATAACCTTTCCACAGATTCATTATATTTGCTGAAATATCCATTCAGACTTGCAAAAATAGCATGGACAGTCACTTACATTGTTTAACACGTTCACGCCGGAGCATTCTTCTCAAAAGTATATGAGCACTAGCCAATAATTCCGATATCAAAAAAGTATACTTGAAACTGTTTTGTTCAATAAAACCTTGTCGAATCATGTGTTTAGACTGACTAAGATCATGATTCGACAAAGATTTTTTAAAAAAAGCAGTATTAAGTGTACTTTTTTTGGACAAAGATTATTGCTAGTGCTCGGATACTTTTGCTGTGAACCACCCGTGTACTACGCCGGCATGAATGTGTTAAATAAATATATTTGAAGAAAATACTTTGAAAATCTCACTCTTATAAAACCAGCAACCTTGCATTATTTCAAATTAAACCTTTCACTCCAAAAACAAAATGCATGCACTCTAACAAAACTCAAACCAACATTATGTACGTTGATGAACAAATGGCGTAACGGAATTACAATAAACTACACCTGAAGGAAGTAAAATTGTAGAAGCATTGTACTCACAACATGCAAACATTGGCGAACTAACGCTCTTATACGAGGCGTGTATTTTTAAGTAAGGGCCGTTTGAAAATAAAAGCCAAACGAAAAAAAAAAATTTCAAAAACCAAATTTATTTTCAGACTCTACATACATTTCTCTATTTTTCAACATAATTGCCAGTTTGTTTAAACACCTATCATATCTTACAACTAAATCTTGCACCAGGGGCGGAGCTTGAGGGGAGGGAGTCTCCCCCCCCCCCCCAATGTTTTAAAAAATAGGACGGCATATTAAAGTTTCTGTACAAAAAAGATTTTAATTTTGGACAACGGGACTGCTTTCTTTAGTTTGTTCTTCCACATAAAGGCATGCAGTAATTGTGTTATGTTCCTTAGCAATCGCTACTACATTTCTTAAAAATTTTTCCTGATTAATATATTTACTAATTTTTTGTTGCAATTAGTTGAACGGTGTAGCTTTGAATAGTGAATTACAAGTAATATTACACATTATATATATACTTAATTCAAGGTAGGCTACTGAAAATTTCCACGCTTTTGAAAACAACAGTTCTGTTGAATTGATATATTGTTTGGCTGTTTATTTTTTTGCCAGTGTTGGCAAGATTGATAAGTATACCAGCAATAGTAGGCTGGTACACAACAGGTACTATGTGAGGCTGTAGTTAAATGAGTATTGAGAGCTCCCCCCCCCCCCTCAAAATTTTTCTAATTTTTTTTTAGTTGTGCATCATTAACAGTATGCATTAAAGTTTGAACCTCTCTCCAAAAATGTTTTCTGACAACAGCCCCGGTACTATGGTCTGCTACTTGACGTAGCAGAGTGAGCTTTATCATAGCATAGCGAGTGCTTGATTTTTCTCAAATACTGTATTTTTGATTTGTGTCACTTTTTTTTTTTTTTCTTTTTTTTGCTAAAGTGTGATGTGTGTGACGAAGGTATGTTTTATTTTTTTTTTCTTCTATTTGTAATGTTTAAAGTGAAATTAAAAAAACGAAAAAGATATTTTTTGATCGTGTAATTGCATGAAATGCTATTGTATTGTCTTATATACATATTGGGTTTTGACTAACTTTTAATAATGTTATATTCCGCTTTAAATTCATCGCTCATTATTCAATTTTTAAGCATTAATACTTTGGTAATATTAGTTTGTCCTATTTGTCTGAGGTTTAGGTTTATGGTAAATACTTTTTATCTGATTAAAATAAGTTTCTTAATAACATTGCTATTTTCATGTACTTTAATATTTTAGAATTTAGATCATAATGTTACTATTACAACTAATATTGTAAATAAATTTAGTTTCTGAAAATAATAAGTATAATAATAAAGTATTCATATTTTCACCAAAACAATAATAATAATTAAAAAAAAGACTTGTTTACTTATGTGAAAAGCTGAAATTTATCATAGGATAAAGTCGATTAATTTTAAGAAAAAGTCATTACTGTTAAAACGTTTAAAATACTTCAAGCATTTTACTTCTGCCTGTTGTAAATGTAAATAAAGAAGTGCTTGTTAAATGAAAAGTAATTTTTCTGATTTGAAAATTTTCAAACCTTTATTTATTTTAAAAGGCAGATAACTAGTATATGTATATTGCAAAAAATAATCTTCACCTCTTCAGGGTTTAAAGAGATACTAATATTGTTTTAAATGCAATTTTCTTTTTCATAATGTTATTTACAAATATTGCTAAAAACTAATGTTTTATATTTTTAGCTATTAAAATGACAGCTTTATGTAAAAATTTTAAACATCTTCATGGCAATCAAACAAAATAATTACAGCAAAAAAATGTAACTGTGTAAAATTTGTCATTTGTTATATTTTTACAAGGCTGATTAAGAATTTGTAAATGGTCTCTTAATTCTCATATTTATTTATTTGGTGGGGGGAGTATAGTTGTGAAAATATATTCTAGCACCAAAAATGTAAAAACTATATAACAAATTAATGTTACTTTTTAGTTGTACAATTTAGAAAAAATAAAATAAAATAAAATAAACTTTCAAGATGCATAAAATTAAGTTTTTTAATAATATTTTTTTCATGCAATTTAAAGATGCAATGTGACACTCTTAATTTTATTGTTAAAAAAATGAAAATTCTCAAATAAGCAGTAATAACAATTTATTCACTGTATAACAAACACCTTAAACATTAAATATTAGCCAAAACTAGTACTGGAAAATGAGGTGAAGATTATTTTTTGCAATATACATATACTAGTTATCTGCCTTTTAAATCAATGAAGGTTTGAAAATTTTCAAATCAGAAAAATTACTTTTCATTTAACAAGCACTTCTTTATTTATGTTTACTACAAAATGCAGAAGTAAACAATAAAAGGTTTGAAAATTTTCAAATCAGAAAAATTACTTTTCATTTAACATTTAACAAGCACTTCTTTATTTATGTTTACTACAAAATGCAGAAGTAAACAATAAAGGTTTGAAAATTTTCAAATCAGAAAAATTACTTTTCATTTAACAAACACCTTTTAATGTTTACAAAATGCAGAAGTAAAATGTTTAAAGTATTTTAAACATGTAAAGAAAAATGACTATACACACCTTTTACTTAAAATATTATCGACTTTTTTGTATAGTAAATTCCAGCTTTTCATTAAGAAAACTTTTTTTTTAATCTTGTTTTGGTGAAAATATGAATACTTAATGATGCTTTATTATTTTCAGAAACTAAATTTATTTACAGTATCAGTTGTAACATTATGATCTAAAATATGAAAGTATATGAAATTAGCAATGTCATTAAGAAACGTATTTTAAACAGAAAAAACATTCACTACCTAAATCTGACCCAAACTAGTATTATCCTTGTATTAATACTTAAAAATTGAATAATCAGCGATGTATCTTAAAGCGGAATATAACATTAATAAAAATTAGTCGAAACTTAGTATAGATAAAACAATACCATAGCTGCCAACCTTCAAGAATCAAAATTAGGGAGATTTCACATACGACATAATTTCTAACGTAAATAGAATATTAATAGCATAGTAATTGTTGGAAAGAGAAGGAGCAAATAAAAGGAAATTTTTGCAGTATCTAGAGACTTTCTCCTTATTGCAAATAATGAGATAAATAAAACAATGAATTTAAAATGCTACTAGATTATATTAAATTCTAACCATACTCTAATTATACATATACACACATACATTGATTTGGGAAAATTTTCCTGAAAAATCTAACTCCATCCCCCCCCCCCATGTTTACACATTTGGTATAGATATGACATATTTAATTACTTAATACATACTTAATTTAATTGAGAAAAAATAAATTCATTAATTTAGCAATAAGGTCTAAAAATAATTACATATGTGAGAAACATTGAGCACATCTATTGCTTTACTGTTTCTAGACGATCATTGATCACTATCTGGAGATGGAAAGGGGGGGGGGATAAAAAAATAATTACAGAGTAAGAAATATTAAACTCTTCCAATTCTATTTTCAGAATCTAATAAAGCAAGTTTAAAATGAACATTATCATTTATGTTGCAGATGGTTAAAGATTGGGAAATAAAAGACTTCTGCAGAACATTTGATTGCCGATTGCTAATTAGAGATAAATAAAGGGGGGGGGGAGGCATAAAATAATTATATGAGCAAGAAATATTTAACAATTCTTTTCCTTTACATGTTCTAGAATAATATAAAGCAAGTTTGGAATGAATATCAACATTTATAATGTGGATGGATAAAGATTGGGAATCAGGAGCTTTCGTAAAACATTTGATCAACGATAGTTTGCTGAAAATTTTGCAAAATTTCAGAAAATTCGGGAGATATTAATTTTTTTCGGGAGTTCGGGAGATTGCCTCAAAATTCGGGAGTCTCCCGAATTTTTCGGGAGAGTTGGCAGCTATGCAATACATTAAAATTTGATGCTGCTATGCGATCAAAAAATATCTTTATCGTTTTTTATTCTACTTTAAACATTACAAATAAAAATAAAACATACCTTCGTTTCTGCAGTATTTTGTTGCAAATGGACGAACTCTTCAATTTGAAGCTTTCAAAACACTAAATACCTAAAGAAAAAGAAAGATGGACGACGCCATTGCTACCGGAATGCTGATTCCACTCGGAAAAGGTCTGACGGAAAGTTTGGGAGGGATTCCACTGGTCTTTTCCGATAGCAAAAGCAATCCGATATGTTCGTGCTAGCGAAAGAAGAGAGGCTGTCGGAATATGACGTCACATCGGAGAAACTCCGACATGGAAACGATTCCGCTAAGCTCGTGGTAGACCCCCTGGTGCTTATTGTGTATAATAATATTTATGGCAAAATATTCATATCATATGCCTGCATATGCTTTCATTTTTCATAAATAATTAAAATAGATTTAAATGCACCTATCGTTGAAAATAACACAATTATTTTGCTGCTAACTTATAAAATACATGCTCTTTTCAAAATTGAATCCCTAAATGCTCAGTTATTTTATTGTTAATCAAGGAAATTTGCACTTTTCTCAAAACTCTATACTGAAATCTTATATATTAAAGCACAAAGATATTTTTTTAAAACCAAAATGGTAATATCTGAACATCCGAAATCTGAACCAATTTGGAACAGGGATATTTCTTTCTCTTTGTGCAGTGCAATTCAATCATTGAGCAGATATACTACCTATACCTTATTAAATCTCAATGATAAAAACAATTCACATGATTAAACGATTCATATTTTCCAAGGAAGCATATTAAAAACAAAGGAAATTGTAAATTGTTATTGGTTACCGCTGTATGCATTTTTGCCAATCCTTTCACATGATAGTATTTCAAGATATTTTGGTTTTGGCACCATCTTTTAACATATAAAACATATATATTCATTATATTATCTTTTTACCATTCCTTAAAAGAAAAAAAAATCACTTAAAATTAACAAATTCTTAGTTTATTGTTCTTTTAAAGTTAACTTTTATGAGTTGAAAACTTTTATTTGGAAAAGATGGAGATAAATATCTAAAATGAAAGGAGATTTTTTTTTTTTTTTAACCTAATTATTACAATCTCTGAAATTTCCTTTCCATACGATATTATAGAAAAAAAAATATATATATTAAAGTATTAACATTTTATATGAGTAAAAATTTACATAATATAATTTATTATTAGAAGTTTAATGAGCAAAATAAGTTGTTAAAATATCAGATTCATTCTTATATTTTTAACAGTATACTTTTGCTGAAATATACTAATTTGATAACATAAAGTGTTTTAAATGCTAAAAAATTAAAATAAATACATTTTTGTGGATTTCAATAAAATTCAAGTAAAGATGTTATTTACTTATTTAAGTAGCATAGTCTATTTCCAAGTGCAAATAAAATTACAGTTATAGAATATAAAGAAAGCACAAAACCCGAATAAAATTTTTAATAATTTTAATAATTTTGTCTTTTAATTTATGTGATTTTAAAAATAAATCTTTTTATGAATCTCAAAAATAAAAAATATAAAAACCTCTGAGATTTTATTCAATAAGGTTTTTAATTTATGAAAGTTTTGATTTTCAGGGCTTAGTTTCTTCCAGGACATTGGCAGAAAGTGGAAAGAAATAGAAGAAACCAACACAACACAAAACAGATGTTCAAGATTAACTGCCTATATAAAAGAATTAAACTGAAAACATAATATAATATCAAATCTAAACTCAATTATTTAATTAACATTAAAAATATTATTTTAAAAAATAAGTTATTTAATAACAAACCTTAAATATCTACTGGTGATAGGATTTTACTACTGTAGGGGCAGAGTTTTTTTTTTTTTTTTAACTATTTTTACTATTTCTGTAAAAAAAAAAAAAAAAAAAAAAACCCTCAAAATATTTTTAAATATAAAAATACTCCCCTACACGTTATTCAGGATTTTTTTTCCATATTTTTAATTTATCTTTTCTAAATTGAGAAACCAATTTCAATATTCAACTGCTAAAAAACTTTTGATTATACTGTATTGCACTGCAATAAAGAAAATGAGGACATAATGACATTTTGTAGTATAATAATTATCATGTATTTGTTCCCTTAATTAAATAAATGTCTTCTATCAGAAAGTAGAAAGTGAAAGAGGAAAGTGATGCATACTATTTAACTAACAGTTGATAAACAAAATAACATTGTTTAAATAATAAAACTTTATACTGGCTAAAGTGAAATTGATTTCTTTAACGGATTTTGAGTATTTTAGTGTGTGGTATGATCTTGGCTAAAAATCTTGCGTAATTTTTAAATTAGCATATATAATTAATAATTAATTTTTTATAGGTATAATAAAATGAACTCAGTGTTATTACTTTGAAAAAATGTGTTAATTACAATTTATATAATAACTTTTATTATATACAATTTATATATTATACTTTATTATATACAATTTATATAATAATTTATATAATAACACTTGGAAGAAACCTATTTCTTCTTGCTGGTTTTTTCCATGGCTGTGTGAAAAACTAATTGTTCAATATTTTAACTAATTTTAGAAAGGCTATTTAAACTTTTTTCCAACTGTATAAAATGTTTAACATAATACGGATTAGTGGTTTATATTTTTCAAAATTTATGAAACATTGAATTTTGTGATAAACATTTTATGACTCAAGAAGTTTTTTTTTTTTTTTTTTTTTTTAAAGCTCTCAATGACAGGAACAATTCCTAAAAATATTGAAATATGATTGCAAAACTTTAATGAGTTATGAATTATTTTGTGAGCTATGTGTATGGATTTTCCAAAATGTGTTTTGAGCTCTCCTTTAATTGTTTTGTTTTCAAATTCATATTCTGTGTAAATGAATAAAAATACAGCAAATTCACTTGCCCATTCAAAAGCATACTTCTTCCCAATTCCAGAAATGTAACTTTCTTTTAAAAAATACAGATATTTAATTTTTAACATTTAGAAATGAAAATCTCTAAAATTTCTGATATTTTTTACTCACATTTACTCATCTCTTTTTGAATCCCTCTGTATGAAAAACTAATGGTTCAATTTCTTAACTATAGGTATCGCAAGAAAAACTATTTAATTCTCTTTCCAACCATATAAAACTTTTAATAAAATATATATTAGCAGGTCATATTTTTTAATTTACAAATCATTGAATTTTTCACTAAACATTTTATAACTCGAAATGTTTTTAAGATAAATTGTTTTTTCTCTATATATAAAAGAAGTTACTGCCACAGTTGTTTGTCTATTTTTTCTTTCTTTCTTTCTTTTTGAGCTGGGAATAGGTAGGTAGAGCCCCACAGGGTTAATGAGTAAAGTGAGTCAGGAGGGGCAGTGAATCCTCACTCATGGATTGGTGAGTGGAGCGAGCAAGGGGTAGAGCCTCCTAGTATATGTTCAAAAATATTATGAGAAACATGTTGTAAACTACTTTAGTACTATCAATTGTTTTACTAAATGTATTATTAATCTTTGCAGCCAAATAAATAAGTCCTTTTTATGTAAATTTATTTTCATCTTGTTTTAATTATAATATGTATAACTAATTATTTGATATATTTAAATGTACTTACAAAAAACACTTATAATAAAGTAAAAATATGTTATTATCAAACAAAATCATCATAAGCTAAAAATGTACCTTAAAAACAACAAGCTCATGAAGGTTACCTATGCCATTAGGTAACAACTGCAAATAATTTTGGGAAACATAAAAGTCTGTTAAATTCTCTAAACCTGCTATTTCCTCTGGTAACAATTCTAAATCATTTTCAGAGATATCAAAACACTTTAAATTCTTCAAATTCTTGATATCCTATAAAATAACATATATAATATTTTACTTAAAATAGTAGAGTAAAACTTAAAATTGTTAAGTTTAATTGTAATTTAAAATTGAGTTATGAATCCAATTAAACATGTAGAATGATTTCATAATTACTTAATTACATATGAATCCAATTAAATATGTGAATGATTTCATAGATGACTTTATTTGTGATTTAGTTAATTATAATACATGGATTATTACTGAAATAATTACTTTCAGAATAGTTCAGAATATGGTGAAAATGCATTTAAAAAATATTTTTAACCAATTGCTTTGGGACCCTGATGCCTTCGGCAGCGTTACCAGTACAAAGCTTGCAATCAACTTTTAACTAACTGCCCGGCTAGATAGCCATTTGAAACTTTTATAATAGCTCAAAACACGATAGCAAGGAATTTTAATACTTTTATCCAATTGCTCTGGGTTCCCCCTGCCTTCAGTACCGTTTATATGATTCAACAGAAAATTTAAAAACATGGTATATAAAAGTTCTTTTTGTCTTGTAATTATTTATGTTTATTATGTATAATTATTGAAAATTTCAACATGGGACGGCCGTGGGATGCTGAGTTATAAATTAATATAAAATCTAAATAACTAATACCAAGAGAAGACTTTTGCAAGAAAAAAAAGTATGTACTAAACTTTGTTCATTATGTTATCTATTTATATAAATAAAAAAAAATCTGTATGTGTACATACTATATACACATTAGAGCTGAATTTGAGACTTCATTTAAATATTGTGACTAGCAAAGCAGACAAAGAATGCTTGCCTTTCAATAAGTTAATGTAAGTTCTATTTAAATACATATTTTGAAGATAAATGTGACAAAATTTGTACATAAAATTATTATTTATGATTGAGAGAAACTGGAATTTAATGCACCTAAATTATCTGAAATGATAAAGGCCTTCCATAGTTGGTTTCAGAGCATGCCCAGATTCAAATATAATGCTATGCCACTGTTTTATAGAATACTATAATTCTGTGCATGCTTATCCTAAACTGAATTTTCTATGTCCTGACTTGTAAAAAGCATAAATTTATGTATTTTGCAATCAAAATATTTTTACCTTACAATTATTTCTAAAACTAAAAATGTCTTTAGAATAAAATAATAATAATAATTACACAGTGGTATATAAGAAGGCAATTTATTATATAAGAATTTATTCATTCCTATAAAAACTTAGTTTTTAATTTTTTAAATACAATAAAGAATGGAAAGTGAAAAGTTATACAAATATTATTGATACTAAATTGTTAGTCAGGGTAAACATGTAAACAAAAATGTTATTACTTACACTTAACAAGGAAGCTATTTCATTAGAATCAAGCCAAAGTTCTTGAAGTTTATTTAAATGGCACAAACAGGCAGGCTAAGATATTAAAAAAAAAAAAAAAAAAAAAAAAAAATGTAAACTTGAATGTAATTTAAATTAAATATGAGTTAAGACAGAAAAAATACTTTTAAAAGATATACAAACATTAAAAATTAAAATATAAATTTTTATATTCCAAAACTTTACTATAAGTAAATGCCATAAAATTGAAAAAACCTATAATAATTGTAATAAAAAAAAAAAAAATAATAATTAACCCAAACCACTTATAAGTTATAAGCAAGCATAAGTGCAGCATATGACAAAAAATAATAGCAGGAGACTTGGCGTTGGACTATTAAAACAGGAATAAACTACTACGTCAGAAACGCCAAAGAAAAATTATTGAGGTGCATACAGCTGTTTCGGTAGCCTAAAGCATACCGTCTGTTGGTGAGAAATAAACTCAAAATGACATTCTTCTCAATAATTACACAAACTTTCTTTTTCATATTATTCTAAAAACATTTCATTTGACTCTTTTTATTTCTTCATGCATATATACATCTACATTACGGCGTCGCTGTGACGCATTTGTTCTGATTGGCCGTCTGTGTTTCTATGTACATGTAATGATGTATGTTCGTTTTTTTTTCTCTCTCTTCGACGTTCAGTTTTATAATAAAAATGTGATTAAAAGGAACACACGTGGGTTCTTCTTTTTATTCCCACAAATAATATATATTTTTCTTATTCATAAACCAAGCTAAAGGAGGCTGGTTTAATTAAATTAAAACACTATTATTTATATATTTAAAATTATCTTTTGCACAGCTTCGCAGAAGGATATTTATATTCAAAACAGAAGTTCTTTTTTTCACATATGGAATACATCTGTTCCTGAAAGTCTCATAGGATACTCACAAACAAGGTGAGTGCATTTTACTTACCTTATAAACCTTTAACTTGAATATTTGATATTAATTATTTTGTCAATTTCAACAGATTATGACCACTGACGCGCTGAATTGAGATTTTAAATTTATTCTTGACAAAAGTTTTTTCTTTGCATAAGTGAAGAAACATTTGCTACATTTAAAATAATATTATTTTGCTACATTTAAAATAATAATAATAATAAAAAATGTAAGCGAAAATAAATAAATATGTTTTTTTTTGTTTCTTCAAAAACGGAAGTGAATATCAAAACGAAAGTATAGAAATCTGTATAAACATTAAAAACGAAAGAAGTGAAAATATATAAGAATGTTTAAAATAAACATATGAATGATTAAACATAAAATTTCAGTTATTATAAACAAGAAAGAAAATAAAATTGAAATATTAAAATGAGTATCCTAAAGGACACTATAATCGAAAAACTGAACTCACAAAATTATGATGTATGGAAATTTAAATTGGAGATGTTTCTCCAAAAGGAAGATTTATATTCTGTGGTTATTAACGATGCTCCGAATCCGATTACGGACACATGGAATAACAAAAATAGGAAAGCACGCGCTATTATAAACCTCTTAATAGAGGATAATCAAATAATCCATGTCAAAAATCTCGAGACCGCTAAAGAATGCTGGAACGCATTAAAAGCTGTACATGAGCGTTCAACCCTCAACAGTAAACTATTTTTGCTTAGAAAGCTTTACTCTACGAAATTAACTGAAGGTGGCGATATGATCGACCATTTAACATACATTTATCAATTACGAGATAAGTTAGTATCAATCGGAGAAGAAATTAACGACAGGCACCTTTCAGCCCTAATGCTCTGTTCCTTACCTCCAAGTTACGATGTTCTCATCACTGCTTTAGAATCGCGTGACGAAAAAGATTTAGTACCAGAGTTTATACGCTTGAAATTGATTGATGAATTTTCTAAAAGAAAAGAAAACAAATCTGAAAATAATTCAGTGTTAAAGGTTAAATTTAAACCGAAACCAGAAAATTCAAAGTTCTGCCGTTATTGTAAAAAAAAATCGCATACAATTGAAGAATGCTGGCATCTTAAAAATAAAAATAAAGAAAAGACCCCAAAACAAACAAAAGCCAGCAATGCCAGATCAACTTTCAAATCTGGTATGTACTCTCAAGACAGACATAACGCGGATAGGGCTCTTATTACTGAGAGTGAAAATAAAACACCTAACGATAAAATATTCACTCTACTTATCGGTGAGAAATCTAACAATTGGTATGTAGACTCAGGTTGTTCAACGCATGTATGCAATGATAGGAGTAAATTTCATGAATTTAATTATAATAATTCACGCGTAACAATCGCGAATGGACAGGAGATAGAATCCCTGGATCATGGGTCTGTGAAATTAAACACCATAAATTCCAATAACACACATAATACTATAATATTGAAAAATGTTTTATATGTACCAGAGATAGAGACAAACCTCATATCTGTAAAAGAGGCTACTGAAAATGGTTGTGTAGCAATATTTGAAAACAAATCATGCAAAATAATGCATGAAGGAGAAACATGCATTGAAGGTTACATTAACAACAATTTATACGAATGCAAAGTTAACTATGATACAACACACACTATAAACATGGTAAAAATATGTGAAAATACAAATTGTATTGATAAATGGCACATTAAATTAGGCCATAGAAACATTAGTCATGTAAAACAATTGGTAAACAACAACATGGCAGTTGGGATAAAACTAGACAACTGCAAACATGATAATGCATGTGAAACTTGCATATTAACTAAATTAACCGACAATCCTTATCCTAAAAAGGCTCAGTTTAGAGCAACTAAAGCACTAGAGTTGGTACACACTGACTTGTGTGGACCAATGACAACCCCCACGGTCGGTGGAAAATACTATTTTTTAACTTTTATCGACGATTTTAGTAGATTTACAGTTATATACCTACTGAGAAAAAAGGATGAAGTTTTCACAAAATTGAGGGAATACATCGCAATGACATCAAACAAGTTCGGACGAACTTTGCATGCAATCCGCTCCGACAACGGAGGAGAGTATACCGGGACAGAATTAAATGAATACTTAACAAAATTAGGTATAGACCACCAATTCACTGTTCCCTATTCAGCTTCTCAAAATGGAACTGCTGAACGTAAAAATCGTACTTTAGTTGAAATGGCACATTGTTTATTAAAGGATGGCAATTTACCAAACTCTTTCTGGGGGGAGGCAATAAATACCGCAGTTTACTTGCAAAATAGACTCCCAACATCTTCGTGTGAATTGACACCTTATGAATTATGGACAGGTCGAAAACCTGACCTATCAATGTTAAAACCATTTGGTTGTCGTGCCTATGCATACGTACAAAAGGTACACAGGGGAAAATTAGATAATACGGCACAGGAAGGTATATTCGTAGGGTACGACAATAGAAGTAAAGGATATAGGATCTGCACAAATGGGAAAAACATAATTATTAGTCGAACCGTAAAATTTGTAGAAAATGAAAACCAAGCGATACTTAAATATGAAACATCACAAAACAATGATGAGAAAAGTGATAATAAAAATCCATCACCAAATTTGCAAATAACAGACTCAGAGATAGATGAAACTAATGACAGTGTTGTGTCAGATAATTCACAAAATATTCCACGTAGATCACAAAGATCTAATAAAGGGGTACCACCAGATAGATTCGCATTCACAATACACAATGAAAGAATAAGTGAACCAAAATGCTGGGATGATATAATAAGTATGGAAAACCCTGTAGAAAAGGAAAATTGGATCAATGCTACATTAGATGAAATAAATTCACTCAAGCAGAATGACACCTGGGATTTAGTTGAGGTTTCACCAGGGATGAAAATAGTAGGGTGCAAATGGGCATTCAAAGCAAAATATAACAGTCAGGGCCGTGTTGAAAAATACAAAGCTAGGCTGGTTGCAAAGGGCTTTTCACAGAAATATGGAATAGACTAGATGAGACTTTCGCCCCAGTGGCGTCTCACACAACTTTGAGAAGTTTTTTGGCAATGAGTCTTTATAAGAATTTAAGTCTTAGACATATTGATATCAAGACTGCATTTTTACAAGGTAAATTGAGTGAAGATGTTTATATGCATCAGCCAGAAGAATACGTGGTATCCGGGGAAGAACATAAGGTGTGTAAATTTAAAAAGGCAATATACGGGCTAAAGCAGGCCGCGAGAGCATGGAATTTAAAATTGAATGAGTCATTACTTAACTTAGGCTTTATTCAAAGTCAATTCGACAAGTGTCTTTATAAACGTAAACAAAACGATGTAACTACTTATGTACTTGTGTATGTCGATGATTTGTTAATAGCGGGGAATGATCAACAAATAAATGAAATTGTAAACAAACTAAAACAAGAATACCCGTTAACAGACTTGGGAGAAGCAAAACAATATCTTGGGATAAATATTAATCGTCCTAATGAAAATACAATGACTCCTGATCAAACACACAAAATACAAGAACTTATAGTCAAATACGGTTTAGAAAATTCAAAACCTACAGACACTCCTATGGACACAGGTTACATAAAATTAAATGATGAAGAAAACCTTTTACCAGAAAATACACAATATAGACATGTTGTCCTAAAAATCTTTTCATATCATTTTTCAAAGTTTAAAAACATTTATATTGCCTATTAATTATGAGGAGAGCTTATTTTCGTTTTAAATGAATAGCGTTTAGTGCTATGTATCAGTTAAGTTTAATTTGAAAATATAAACAATACAATGTATTGTTTAGTATAATATTTAAAGATAAGTTTTATTAAAATAACTTTACTTAAAGATATAACTTACCTTTATCCTTTATTCAAGCAAATAACTTATCTTTTTCTATTTTTAAATACATTTGATATTATACTTCTTTATTTAATTCATATAGGATAAAATTA
Organism: Salticus scenicus; assembly: GCA_963930645.1. Taxonomy (NCBI): domain Eukaryota; kingdom Metazoa; phylum Arthropoda; class Arachnida; order Araneae; family Salticidae; genus Salticus; species Salticus scenicus. The sequence continues at coordinate 146,332,378 of OZ005657.1, read as the reverse complement.
TAATCTTTGTTTACATTCTTTGAACACATCGTTCAGGCCAGTTGAATTCCAATATGGCGATACTTACTTTTGCGGCCCATAGATGGCGTACGTATTCAGCGTCGTCCGTTGTCACGGTAACGGATTACGTACGATGGGCGTGTTTTTGGATCGCTTGGAAGGGAGAAATGTGTAGCCTGGTGATTGGCTGTTCTGGAATCCGGTGATAAATGTATATAAGGATGTCTTACATAGTTTTACTCTCTCTTGCTTATAATTTTCGTTTGTAATTACGATGATTTGAAAAATTTAAATACCTTTTCAAGTATTTTTTAGTTTGCCTCAAAGTATGAGGGCATTTTTCTGTTTAATTAAGTTGCAGTATATATATTAATGTTATTTGAAGGCCAGCATCCTTTTTTTGTGCTAATGCTGAGCAATGAAAACATTAATTCTACTTATAAGCAGTTAGTTTTTGGCAAATAGTTTTTCCCTCATGGCAAGTTTTCCAACTATTACTAGCAAAGTCTATATTTTCTGTTAAGTTTTAAATTTCTTGTTAAGTTTTAAATTTCTTGTTAAGTTTTTAAATTTCTTGTTAAGTTTTAAATTTCTTGTTAAGTTTTTAAATTTCTTGTTAAGTTTTAAATAAATATTGTTATGGATGTTAAACTCTGTTTTTATTTAAAAACTGCACACTATGCCTTGTTACATAAAAGTATGAGCCAAATATTTCACTGCAACCTCTGGATACATTTTTAACATGTTAAGACAGTTAACTTAGTCTTCATGATAACATTGGTTATGGGCATGTCATTTGGCCTTACCTTGTTTACAGTTTAGATGTGCAGCATATTTTTACAATGGTTATGAGTTTAACTCCTTCTATTGAAAAATTAAATGCTAGTAATTATATTACTTGGCAGAAAGATATTCGTTTTATTCTTATAAGAGATAACTGCTGGGAATTGGTTGCTAAAAGAGAAACTTTGCCAGAGGATGATGGAAAACCGGAAACTACTAAGCTTATTACAGATTTTAAGCATAGGTCAAGACTTGCACTGTCTACTATATATTTGCATATATCTCCTGAAGTTCGATGTATTATAGAAAATTGTAATGACCCGGTTGAAGCATGGGAGGCTTTAAAGAAAAATTTCTTGTCAGACTCACGTGCAAGACATATTCAATTATTTACGGAATTTGTTAAATGTGACATGCTACAAAATAAGTCTATAACAGCCTATGTGAATAGATTGAGTCGTACAATTGAATTGTTGAGAGAAATGGGTCGTCCAATGGAAGATATTTACTGTTGCTATCAGCTTCTACGACATCTCCCGAAGAAGTTTAATTCTGTGGTTCAAGATATGATGCGATGGAAGTCAGATGAGTTCAAGTTCACTACTTTGGTGTCCGAATTAACGTCTGAGGAAATCCGTTTGCAGTTACAGAAAGATGATGAGCAGCTGGTAGAAGTTCAAAATATTCAATATAAAGGTAAACAAAAGTTTTATAAACCTTTATTATGTTTCAATTGTAATAAACCAGGTCACTTTAAGAAAGACTGTTTAAATAAGAACTTTAATGCAAATTTTAATAGAAATTCTAATGTTAAATCAAATGTAAATCCTAAGTTTAAATCTAAAAATGTTAAATCCCAAAGGAAGATTGCTTGCTCTGTCAATTCGGTCAATGAACCTTCATATTATATTGCACAAGTTAATTTTAGTGATGTTGGTGGCGATAATCTTTGGATTTTTGATACGGCCGCGAGTCATCACTGTTGTCGCAATAAAAACCTGTTTTCTGAATATTGTCCTGTAGAAGGTGAAAATTTGAAGGTGGCCATTGATGGAGTAGGTTTTCCGATTGTTGGGAAAGGTGTAGTTAAATTGAAATTTGGTAATAATGATGTATATCTTAAAGATGTTTTGTTTTCCCCTGAATTGAGGACAAATTTAATTTCTGGTGCAAAATTGGACTTTAATGGTGCCAAGTTCACTGGAGGTGGTGGTAGAGTAAATGTTTTCGACAAGTTTGATAAACCTCTTTTTTATGCCAAACTTAAAAATGGTCTTTACTATGCCTATGCCAAGTGTTTAAAAGCGAATGGGGGGCTATCTGATGAACCCGTTGTAGCTAATTTAACTGACTTAGAGAATTGGCATTCTCGTTTCGCTCATATTAGTCCGGAACTTATAGTCAAAACTAGTAAGCACAATGGTGTGAAAGGGCTTCCTAAGCTTAAATTTAAAAAGTTTTCGTGTGAACCTTGTCGGGTAAGTAAACAAAATCGTGTTTCTTTTAAGTCGGTTGATTCTGTTCATGGCATTAAATCACCCTTGGAGAAAGTGTACATGGACGTTTGGGGTCCAATTCCAATTTTGGGAAAAAGGGGGGAAAATTTTTTTCTTTCGATAATTGATGGTTTTTCACGTAAAGTGACTTTATACCCAATGAAGGATAAGTCACAGGTGTTTAGTATTTTTGAAAGGCACATTGCCAGAGCTGAGCTTAGTCTTGGAAAGAAGTTGAAAACTATAAGGACAGATAATGGTTCTGAGTTTGAGAACGAGAGCTTCCGTGACTTTTGTAATAAAAGGGGGGTTGCTCACGAGCTAACAAACACCTATACACCAGAAGAAAATGGTGTTTGTGAAAGGCTCAATCAAACAGTTCTAAATTGTACTCGTGCTATTCTGTCCGATAGTGGACTTCCTTTTTCTTTTTGGCCAGAGGCTGTGCTTTATTTTAGTTACACTTGGAATCGTGTGATTCATAAAAACCAGGAAAAAACTCCTCTTGAACTTTATACTGGAAGAAAACCTTCGGTTAGACACCTGAAGCCTTTTGGTTTAGTAGTGTATGTCGGAGTTCCTAAACAGAGACGCGACCACAAACTTATGTCAAAGGCAAAAAAGGGAGTAATCGTCGGTTACGCTCTTCGTACAAAAGGATATAGAGTCTGGATAGAAAATGAGGATAGGGTCGTAGAGACTGTAAATTTAACTTTCTCCAATCGTATTTTTAATCAGCATAGTGGGGCGGTGATGGGCCCTTCGTTGGAAGAGTTGGGTCAGTCTCCAAATAGTCCGGTTGATTGTGGTGGTTCCGATCCCGTAGACATTGTGTTTGGAGGGAGGCCTGATGATTCCGACGGGGAGTCTATCACTGAACTACCTGATACTAATGACTCTTGTTCTAAAATTGTTTGGAGGAGAAAGCCAGTACCGAGACCTCATGGTGATAGGACAGATATATATTATTACCCTAACGATAAAACTACTAGATTGAGATCTTTAAATGAGGTTAAGAGTTATTGTGAACATAATAATATTGTTTTCGAACCTTCCTTGTTTGATTTCTCTGGTAGTAATAAATTTGAAGGGGTGGTTAATTCAAATGATCCTGTTTCTAACCATGTTAAAAAGGAAACCTGACTAGAACTTTCTGTACCTAGAACTTATAAACAAGCTATGAAGTCACCTCAAAATTCTGAATGGATTAAAGCTATGGATGAGGAAATTTCAAATATGAGTCAGCGTAAAGTATGGCATTTAGTCCCTTTACCTGATGGGAAATCTTTACTAGGTAACAGATGGGTTTATACCATTAAAAAGGATGAGAGTGGGAATATAGCTAGGTTTAAAGCTAGGCTCGTCGCTCAGGGGTACTACCAAATTCGGGGGGATACCTACGACGAAACATTCTCTCCAGTGGTAAATTTTTCTGTTATTCGTTTTTTCTTTCCCTTTTAGTTTCCAGTCTTAAGTGGCAAAACATTCAGTGTGACATTAAATGTGCATATTTATACGCTCCTCTTAAAGAAGAGATTTATATGTCACAACCGCTTGGTTATATTGTTCCTGGTGAGGAAAATTTAGTTTGCAAATTAGACCGTGCTCTGTATGGTTTACATCAGAGTGGTCGTTTGTGGTTTTTCGAATTAAATAAGGTTCTTTTAAGTTTAGGTTTTCTTAAGTTTAACTGGTGTAATTGTTCATATTATTTTGAGGACTTTATAGTTTTATTAGTCTATGTCGATGACATAGTTATTTTTGGAAAAACTCGGGCTCAAATTGATTCCATAATTGAACTTTTGGGGGGAAAATTTGATCTTAAAATTTTGGGTAAAACGAAGAAATTATTGGGTGTTGAGTTTAGCTATGATAACGATGCTGTTCAAATTTATCAGGCATTGTACATAGATGAAGTTTATAAAAGGTTTAACTCATTCAAAATACCATATACTTCTTTACCTATTATAAAAGGGTTAAAATATTCAAAAAGGGATTGTCCAAGCAATAAGGCTGAAATGGAAGAAGTCGCAAGATTACCATATAGGAATATCTTGGGTTGCCTTTCGTTTTTAGCTAGTAGGACTAGACCAGATATAGCGTATGCTGTGAATATTTTTAGCCAGTTTCAAAATTCTCCAGGTTTAACCCATTGGAATGGTTTGCTTAAATTACTTGGTTACGTTTCGGGTACCAAAAATTTAAAATTAAATTTAAATTGTAAAAATTCTAGTTTAGTCGCTTTCTCTGATGCTGATTTTGCTATGAATAGAGACGACTTTATTTCAATGGGGGGTCAAATAATATTTTTAGATAATAGTCCAATTTCATGGCGAACTTTTAAGGAAAAAGGGGTAAGTCTTTCCACAATGGAAAGTGAATTTGTTTCAATGTGTGAATGTGTGAAAGAACTTATGTGGTTCAATCGTATTTTGGAGGATTGTATTGAATTTAATTTAATCTCCGAAAAATACTCTTTACCAACCCTTTTTGCCGATAATATGTCAGCTATTGAATTTACGAAATCGCCTATAGAGAACAATAGGTCCAAGCACATAAATGTGAAATTATTTTTTATTCGCGAGTGGCTTTTTGAAGATAAATTTGAATTAAAATATGTTAAATCTAAATCTAACTTGGTGGATCCCTTTACAAAGCCACTTACTAAAAGTGACTTGCTTAATTTTGTAAATAAAATATTTGTATAGTAAATTTGTAAGAAAAAATACCTGTAAATTTCATATATATATAGTAAAAATTGTAGTTTATAAAGTATAAATCTTGGATATGTATCCTTATTTGAAGTTTTTGAGGTGCAGAATATTTTGGGTGTTTTCTTCTGATCTTCATTGCTTTGTCATTGTAAAGAAAGTTTTTTTTACTTAGGATGAGTGTAAATGTGGCCACGAATGTTTGAGTTATGTGATTGTTATAATTGTTTAACTAATCCTTTATTGTTTTCAGTAATGGGGTGATGAAGATAACAATAAAATTTCTTAATGCATCATTTTTGATATATTATTAATATATATTTTTTTTATCTTTGTAGTAGATTTATTCAGTGTTTTAGATGAACTGATCTATTATGGTGGACTTTAGCAAGTATTGATGGATTGCCTCTGTATAAGAAGATTAATGTGATATTGTTATACTGTTTTTTTTATATTTTTTTATCTTTTGTTAATGCTAGTGATGGTTAATGTTTCAAAATGATATGATGGGGGGCATTGTTGTCCTAAAAATCTTTTCATATCATTTTTCAAAGTTTAAAAACATTTATATTGCCTATTAATTATGAGGAGAGCTTATTTTCGTTTTAAATGAATAGCGTTTAGTGCTATGTATCAGTTAAGTTTAATTTGAAAATATAAACAATACAATGTATTGTTTAGTATAATATTTAAAGATAAGTTTTATTAAAATAACTTTACTTAAAGATATAACTTACCTTTATCCTTTATTCAAGCAAATAACTTATCTTTTCCTATTTTTAAATACATTTGATATTATACTTCTTTATTTAATTCATATAGGATAAAATTATAATCTTTGTTTACATTCTTTGAGCACATCGTTCAGGCCAGTTGAATTCCAATATGGCGATACTTACTTTTGCGGCCCATAGATGGCGTACGTATTCAGCGTCGTCCGTTGTCACGGTAACGGATTACGCACGATGGGCGTGTTTTTGGATCGCCTGGAAGGGAGAAATGTGTAGCCTGGTGATTGGCTGTTCTGGAATCCGGTGATAAATGTATATAAGGATGTCTTACATAGTTTTACTCTCTCTTGCTTATAATTTTCGTTTGTAATTACGATGATTTGAAAAATTTAAATACGTTTTCAAGTATTTTTTAGTTTGCCTCAAAGTATGAGGGCATTTTTCTGTTTAATTAAGTTGCAGTATATATATTAATGTTATTTGAAGGCCAGCATCCTTTTTTTGTGCTAATGCTGAGCAATGAAAACATTAATTCTACTTATAAGCAGTTAGTTTTTGGCAAATAGTTTTTCCCTCATGGCAAGTTTTCCAACTATTACTAGCAAAGTCTATATTTTCTGTTAAGTTTTAAATTTCTTGTTAAGTTTTAAATTTCTTGTTAAGTTTTTAAATTTCTTGTTAAGTTTTAAATAAATATTGTTATGGATGTTAAACTCTGTTTTTATTTAAAAACTGCACACTATGCCTTGTTACATAAAAGTATGAGCCAAATATTTCACTGCAACCTCTGGATACATTTTTAACATGTTAAGACAGTTAACTTAGTCTTCATGATAACAAGACAGGCTGTAGGCGCATTGTTATATATTTCAACCGTGTCACGTCCGGATATTAGCGCCGCGGTAAATATTTTGAGTAGAAGAAATGAGCGCCCAAGAGCAAAAGATTGGGAAGCAGTAAAAAGGTTAATTAGATATTTAAAAAGTACAATTAATCTTAAATTGACATATAATAATATTGAAGAGACTGTCTTGAGGGTATATGCAGATTCCGACAGGGCAAACGATCCCAGTGATCGTAAGTCTACAACAGGAAATTTGTTCTGCATAGGAGTAAATACTGTATACTGGACAAGCAAAAAACAAAAATCTGTATTGATGTCATCAGCGGAAGCGGAATATATTTCTGCAGCAAGTGCCGCGCAAGAAGTAAAATGGCTTATAAACCTTTTTGAAGAAATTGATATGCAACAAAATTGTCCTATTACACTCTATGAAGACAATCTTTCTTGCATCAAATTGGCTGAAAATGACAAGTTTCGACAGAAAACTAAGCACATCGAGCTAAGGTACCATCTGATTCGAGAACTTGTTGAGCAGCGCACAATAAAGATTGAGTATGTAAGTACGGAAAATATGATTGCTGATATACTCACCAAGCCTCTGCCGAGACATTCTTTTCGAAAATTGCGAATTTCTTTGTTGAACTGTGATTAAATGTCATCGAGTTTACGCAGGGGTGTTGGTGAGAAATAAACTCAAAATGACATTCTTCTCAATAATTACAAAAACTTTCTTTTTCATATTATTCTAAAAACATTTCATTTGATTCTTTTTATTTCTTCATGCATATATACATCTACATTACGGCGTCGCTGTGACACATTTGTTCTGATTGGCCGTCTGTGTTTCTATGTACATGTAATGATGTATGTTCGTTTTTTTTTCTCTCTCTTCGATGTTCAGTTTTATAATAAAAATGTGATTAAAAGGAACACACGTGCGTTCTTCTTTTTATTCCCACAAATAATATATATTTTTCTTATTCATAAACCAAGCTAAAGGAGGCTGGTTTAATTAAATTAAAACACTATTATTTATATATTTAAAATTATCTTTTGCACAGCTTCGCAGAAGGATATTTATATTCAAAACAGAAGTTCTTTTTTTCACATATGGAATACATCTGTTCCTGAAAGTCTCATAGGATACTCACAAACAAGGTGAGTGCATTTTACTTACCTTATAAACCTTTAACTTGAATATTTGATATTAATTATTTTGTCAATTTCAACACCGTCTTCAGTGCAAAAAGAATTCTGAATCTGGAGAAGTGCTCGTATATATATAGGAGAGGGACCGTATTTAGTTCAACCAATAGGATTACGGAAGAGGTGGGGAGTGTGGCCAATAGGAATTAAGGAATGTGTAGCTCTGTAAACAGTAGAAAAATTAAGAAAATGTGGACTGAATGTAAAATTTCCAACAATTAGACAAATAGGGAACAGCGAAATCACAATTTCCAAGGTTTTTAAAATTTTTATAAATATGAAAAGCTTCAAAGAAATTAATTTAGTTAAAATAATTTAATTCAGCTAAAATAATTTGCTGACCTAAATCCATTCATGAACTCTATTTCTTTGAAGCTTTTCATATTTATAAAAATTTTAAAAACCTTGTAAATTGTGATTTTGCTGTTCCCTATTTGCCTGATTGTTGGAAATTTTACATTCAGTCCACATTTTCTTAATTTTTCTACTGTTTACAGAGCTACACATTCCTTAATTCCTATTGGCCACACTCCCCACCTCTTCCGTAATCCTATTGGTTGAACTAAATCCGGTCCCTCTCCTATATATACGAGCACTTCTCCAGATTCAGAATTCTTTCGCACTGAAGACGGTACGCTTTAGGCTACCGAAACAGCTGTATGCACCTCAATAATTTTTCTTTGGCGTTTCTGACGTAGTAGTTTATTCCTGTTTTAATATGACAAAAAAGCATTACCATTTCTAATTTTTTAATCTAGTATGTATGGTGATGTTTTTTGCTTTGTAATTTGCTTTTTTCTCCTAAATATTTATATTTCTGTGTGAGTAAGTAACTTATTATTCTAAAAATTACAGAAAACAAAATAAATAAATAAATGAGTTGTAGAACAATATCATGATTCCCACATACCATTTCTTCAAACATGTTGTTACCAAGATCCATACATTCTAAATTTTTCAATGAAACAAATGATGATGGCAAATCCTTTAACATATTATCCCTCAATTCCAATGTTCTCAAATTAACAAGCCTAAAAGAATGGAAGAATAATTTTGTTTTGAAGCACAAATAAAATGACAAGAAATAGACAATATATTGTTTCTTTTTTGTATAAAACATAAATTGTTTAAAATGGAAATGGAAAACAATTAGTAATTCATCAAATTTGACATGTATAATACAGGAATATGATAAAATATTAATTCAGAAATAATAAATTCACTACTCAAACCATCTGTAGCCTACTATCACAATTAAAACAAAAAGAAAATAAAGTACAGATAGGATGAAAACAACTGACCCATGCACTTTACTTTCGTATATCAATTTTGAAGGATGCTTCTTTTCTTAAAAATGAATGAGAGCTGTAGCTGTATTCTGTGTCAGATTTTTTAAAGTTGTTTGTGACATTATTTCTCTTTCTCCCCCACCTTTTGCTTTTGCGTTCTTTGCAATGATTGTTTGTAATCATGATTTATAGTTGTTTCTTGCCAACTGACACTGCATTTTGCTAGTAAAATAATAGCTCAGAATATTATCAAGTAAATCGGCTGATATAATTGTTTTGATTTTAACCATTTCCAACACCTAAACTTTTTTCATTTCATTATTTCTTTCATTGTCAGAACTATTTTTATTACACCTCATCATCTATATGTCTAACAGGTGGTTCTGATTCTTGTGATTTACGGAATAGAGCAATTATTCGCTTTCCCTGCCTGAGCAACTGAAATTTCTAAACTGATTGTTTTATTCTTTTTGTTTTGATTAATTGTATTTTCTTTTCTGGGGAGATTTTATTTAACAATTCAGTATTCCAGAATTCAGCAGTTTTATTTATTTTTGGAGAGTTTATTAATGAATTAGTTTATTTCTAAGCATCTGAGCGTAAACATTATGGCTAAATATCTCACTATCATTAAATGATAAAATGAAGGTAAAAAGTAATTGTGCAATTTATGTGTGGGAAAACACAGATCTATGAATTTTAAAAATGAAAGAATAGCTACAAGGAAATGGTGAAATAAAAAGAAAATTAAAAAAAAAAAAAAAAAAAAAAAAAATGTAAAGAAATTAACAAAGTAGTGTAGCAATGGTTCACTAATGCAAGATCAAAAAACATACATATTTCTGGACCAATGTTTCAAAATGAAGTTCTCAATGCAACAAAATTTCTTTGAAATGACTAATTTAGGACATCTATAGATTGGTTGGACAATTTCAAGAAGAGACACAACATTGTATAGAATGAAACATGTGTGGAATCTAAGGATGCCAATAAAAATGCAGTGAACGAACGGAGACTAAAACAGATGAACTTCATGTCAGATTACGAACTTAAGATCAATTATAATGTGAATGAAGCAGGACTATATTTTTGTGCATTATTAGACAGGTCTCTTACAGTTAAGAAAGAATATTGTGATGGAGGCAACCTCAACAAGTTGTTATGCGGAAATATGATCAGACATATGGAAAGACCTCTCGTAATTGGAAGAGCTAAGAACCCCAAATGTTTTAAAAATCTTAATATTATTAATCTCCAATTTGTTTGGCATAATAATAAGAAGGAATAGATGCCAGCCCAAAAAAATGAAGCATGGTAAAATGGATTAAATGCAAAAATAAGAAAAGAAAAATCAGAAAATGGTTCCTTTTTTTTTTAAATAATGCTGCAAGTCATCCTAAGATAGTGCTCACAAATGTAAAGCTAGTTTGGTTTCCTTTAAATACAACAAATGTACACTAGTCTATGGATATAGGAATTATTTACACTTTTAAGTCCTAGAACAGGCAGTATCTAATGCAAATGTTAATCTATACTAATATATAAAGAGGAAACTTTGTATGTGGAGGGTAATCGCTGGAACTACTAAACCAATTTTTTTTTTTTTCACTAATCAAAGCTAGACTATCCCTGAGTGCTATAGGCTATAATTAACTTTGATAAAACACCTTTTTAATTAAAAATTTCAATATTTTAATTACAATATCCATAAAAACCATGAAAAAAAAAATCAAAAATATCTGAATAAAATCTGTCACACACCGTGGTTTCGAGGTAAAGTGTTGGGCTTCAAATCCAGAGATTGTGAGCTGGATCCCCTTTATGAGAAATGGTTTTTGTTAAAATCTAAATTATTTGTTTGTTATTATGTTAATTATGTTTGTGTTATCTATATCTCTAGTAATATATAAAGAGGAAAGGTTTGTTTATATGTAGAGGGTAATCTCTGGAACTACTGAACCAATTTAAAAACTTTTTTCTCTAATAAAAAGGTAAAATTTCCCCTGAGTGCTATATGCTATAATTAATTTTGATAAAATATTTTATTTAACTTGAAATTTCAATATTTGAATTAAAATCTTCATAAAACTGAAATGTAAATGTGACGTGTTTTCTTATGGCCAATTAGGCTCATTTGGTTAGAGAGTGAATCTGGTAACACACAGGTTGTGAGTTCAATCTTACAAGGCCCAATTTGTAACTTTTTCAGATAAAATGCACTGAAAAAAAAAAAAATAAATAAAAATATTCGCGTCCTAATACAATTCCTGCTGATTCTTATGTAAAATGACCGCCTGAATCCGAATATGACATCCATTTTGTTCAATCACGCACCGTTTTCTTGGGACATCACCCCTTCCCTAATTTTTATGACTGTTCAGTAATCTTATGGCCATCAATTTGATTTGGAGGATGGAAAAGGATTATTTTAACACTTAAAAGCCAAAAATATATAATGTATAATAAATAATAATAATAGATTAATAAAATATAATGAATGTAATTTATAATTTCAGTGGCAAATCCCCCTCCCCTCTAAATTTTGCCCTTGCGACAAATATCCATGTTTCAGAATTTTTCACCTCTGTAGCTCCTCAGAAGATATTTAACTGTTGAAGTAATCCTTCCCCCTCCCCCCCCAAATCAAATTCATAGCCATAAAATTACCGAAGAGTGATAAAAATAGGTAGAAAAGTTTTTTTTTTTTAAATGGTGGGTGATGGGGCAAAAAAGACATATTCGGAATCAGAAGGTCATTTTACATAAGAATTTGCAGAAATGGTGTTAGGGCTGATATTCACGCAGAGCAGTGTAATTAATGGAAAACATATTTAAAGTTTATTATCTGTGCTGTCATCATTTTTTACTATAGAGTGAAGATAATTTGTCTGAAAAACTTAGTTCTTGAATAGCAGCGCCACTTATTTATGCTAATCTCTACTAATATATAAAGAGGAAAGGTTTGTATGTAGAGATTTATCTCTAGAACTATTTAACCAATTAAAAAACTTTTTCCATTAATGAAAAGCAACACTTTCCTTGAGTGCTATAGGCTATAATTAGTTTTGATAAAATATTTTATTTAATTCATTTCAATATTTTAATTAATCTATACTAATATATAAAGAAGAAACTTTGTTTGTATGTGGAGGGTAATCTCTGGAACCACTGAACCAATTTTTTTTTTTTTTTTTTTTTACTAATCAAAAGCTAAACTATTCCTAAGTGCTATAGGCTATAATTAATTTTGATAAAATACTTTAATTCAAAATTTCAATATTTTAATTACAATCCCCATAAAAACCATAAAAAAAGAATAAAATATTGGAACGAATGCTGTCACACAGTGGCTTCAAGGTAAATCGTCGGGCTCTGAATCAAGAGATTGTGGGTTGGATTCCCTTCATGGGAAATGGTTTAAAAATAGTTTTTGTTATTTATTTTTATTTTGTCATTATACTAATAATATTTATGTCATCTATATCGCTACTAATATATAATGAAGAAAGGTTTATTTGTATGTAGAGGGTAATCTCTAGAACTAATGAGCTGATAAAAAAAAATTTTCACTAATGAAAAGCCCCACTTTTCCTGAGTGCTATAGACTATAATTAATTTTGATAAAATATTTAATTTAAAATTTCAATATTTTAATTAAAATCCTCATAAAAGCAAAATGTAAATGTGACGTGTTTTCCTATGGCCAATTAGCTTATTCGGTTAGAGTGTCAATCTTAATAATACATAGGTCGTGAGTTTGATCCTCTAAGGTCCAATTTGTAATTTTTTCAGATAATTAATGAAAAATGTATTAATTGATGAAAATAATCTTTTCAGTGTCTTCATAGCATAGTAAATCCCAATTTAAAAATTTTTGATACATATATATATATTTTAATTAATTAACATTTTTTGTCTGTGGCTGCCATCTGTTATCATCTTCACTATAGAGTTAAGATGATAATTTGTTCAAAAAACTTACTTCTTGAACAGAAGCGCCATTTATTTATACTAGTAATATATAAAGAGGAAACTTGCAGAATAAAACTGATGTCATTATACATTAAAAAAAAATTCTTTTCTAATGATATATATCATTAAAATATATTTGTGGATTTTCTAAATATTATCGTTTAAATATTATTATAAATTGTATTTATTAATTAATCTATAAAAATAAAAAGTGCTCTGGAGCTCAGACTACTAATCGTAGAACTACAATGCTTGGTAGAGAGGTAGATTAGACGATGCAGGTTTGTACCTCATTGAGATTTTTTTTCAATTTTCGAATTTCAATTTTTTTTTTTTTTTATCCATTTACTTTTCTTTTCATTTTATTAAATTTATTCTTTTATTTCAATCACCTGTGTCTCATAGCAATGGCTGTTACACTTGGTAATGTTTTTTTTTTTCTTTTCTTTAACTTATTGCATTTGTGGGAAAAATAGTAATATAGTAAAAAGGATGAAACTTATTATTAAAATTTAAGTTTAATTAAAATTTATTTATTTAATTTCTTTGAAATGAAAATCTTTTTTATATTTATTTGTATTGTATATCAAATGGTAATTAAGAGTGAGGGCTGCAAAATACATGGTGCCAAAACTAAAATGTTTAATAGATGTTGAGATAAGGCCAACTTTAAAATTGTAATTCTTGATTAATAGCAGCCCTGCCTGTCATCCAATATACATTCAAATTGAAGTGACACTTTAACACTGCTGCATGCAGTAGAAACCCAGATTTGATGCAGTGTGGATAGGAGACACTACCATAGGCATCAGTTACCTGAAGCGAGGTTCAGAACGATTCCAATGAGCTTATTTATAAAGTTTTATATATATATATATATATAAATGATTTACTTTTTTTTTTTTTAATATTCTTTAAATACAGTGACCAGTGAAGTAGGCAAAGCCTCCTAGTAACTAATATTGAAGAAGCCAAAAACTCTTATACTTAGGTACGATCAGTTTCTGTATAAGATGCTGTTAAGGCTGCACATCAGTCAGACTCACCTTTTCTTCCTTCCTATGTTTATCCTATGGGAATTTTGTTGCTTTGAAGTATAAAATAAAGTTTTTCAAATTCTGTATTTTGAATTACACACTGTCAAAAATTTAAACAGAAAACTGCCAGTAATCATTTATCTTAAGTCTTAAGTAAAATTACAGAGAAAAAGAAACAGAGATATTTTAAAATGTTATAATATGTATTACAATGGCTAATATTAGTTTAATTACTTATTAGTGGGAATATATTTGTGCCTTAGAGTAAGCTGACTAAATGTCCCCATTTTCTAGGGACAGCCTTTACTTTGAAGGAATTTTCCTAGTTTTCCTAATTGTAGAAAGCAAATTATTTATCCCTCATATTTTAATTTTAGTCCATATTTATTAATAATAAAAAGATACATCCATAATATTGAGTAATTGTAGCAATTTGTAATGTTTCCCTATTATAAAGGTACTCTAATTTGGTCACTAAACTCAGAATGATTTTTCTAAAGTAGAAATCAGTCATTTTTAATTTTTATATATACAGTCACACCTCCTTAACATGAACTGTTTCCAGAATCTCCATCAAAATGAAGATAAGTTTAGTTATATGAAGATTAGTTACTGATAGCATGAACAAATATTTTATCCCCCTTGAGATTCACATTAACGAGGTTCGACTGTATATATAAAGGGTGTCCCAAAATTAATGCAAGATTTGAATTAAATAAAAAACACAGTTTTTAAACTTTAAATTGCTATTCTTTTAATGAATCATAATGTACACAGGATAAGGTTATGTATGGAATAACACATAGGGAAAATGGCCTCCACAGCTTTGCTGGCATATATGCACTCTTTTGTCGAAATTTTCCATGATCATTTTGCATAAATGAGGCCGACTTTCGTTGATGCAGTGTTGAATTCCCTCCTTCAATGCATACTTGCTTGTGGGTTTGTTGGCATAGACCTTTGACTTCAAATGACCTCATAAAAAGAAATCTAATAGTGTTAAATCACACGATCTAAGGGGCCAAGAGAGAGTACGTGGCTAGGAAATGTCTCATGCAGTAATTGAATTGTTTCATGGGCTGTATGGGATGTGGCACCATCTTGTTGAAACCAAGTCCACATCAATATCATCCAATTTAGGCAGAAAGAAATGTGTTATCATATTGTGATATCAAGCACCAGTAACATTCACTGTTTGACCAGTTTCATTTTCAAAAAAGTAAGTTATAATGATGCCTCCAGCCCAAAATCTACAACAAACAGTGACATGTTGAGGATGCATTTGTTTTTCAACAATCACATGTGGGTTCTCTGAACGCTAGATACAGCAATTTTGACGATTAACAAAGCCATCAAGGTGAAAATGTGCTTCATTGTTGAAAATGATTTTGTTCAAAAAATCGGCATTCACTTGTTGATGTTCAATAATCCATTCAACGAACTCTCTTCGCTGTGCATGGTCATTAGGCTTCAGTTCTTGTGTCAATTGAACTTTGTAAGCATCGAGAAGCAGATCTTCTGTGAGTATATGCTGTAGAGAGCTTCTTCAAATTTGCAATTCTTGCCCACGACACCGGATTGATGTTCCTGCACTTTCACCAGCACTCTCATGCACTGCTTCGATATTGACATTTGAATGGCTTGTTTCTGGACGACCGATGTGTTTAGCATCACCAATTGATCCAGTCAGCCTGAATTTTTCAATTACTCTCGTCACAGTTGAGGAAGTTAAATCGTTATTCCGACCATATTTTGTACGATATTTTTGAACTGTGGCTGCCAGACTTTCATTATTTTTAAAATATTGTTCAACAATGAAAACATGTTCTATCGTGCAACACTTCATTTTTACTAACCCTAAACTATCAGCTGTCAAATGGTTTTTTTAATAAGGTTGATAGCACTTTACTGGACGAATCGTAGAAAATTCAAATCTTGTGTTAATTTTGAGACACCATTTATATATATATATATATATATACATATATTGATAAATTAAATAATTAAACGAAATAAAAATACAGAACAAAGATTGAGATTCTTGATTACAACAGTAGAAGATCTTCATAATGCACAACTTCTCAGGTATAAACAATAAAATTTGCAGTTAAGAAACATTTTGTAAAAACTGTTACTCTGTAAAGAAGTAAGTGGGATACATTTATTTCTTTTTATCTCCTTAGTTTGGAGCTTTTTAATAAAAAAAAAAAAAAAAAATGCTATCATTACACTTTTTTTTTTCTTTCTGAAAATGAGTAATATAATGAATGATTTGGTAATGGCATATGTGGACTACAGCCATAAATTAAATTTAACAATGAAAGTTATGATTAATCCAAATTCTGTTCCAAATAATGTAACTTAAAGCTACCCTACTCTTTGATATGTTTCAGACATACTTGGCCATGTTTACAAAGTAAATTTAATGATGTGTGAAACATTAACTATATAATGCAAAATTCTATATAATGCATAACCTTGTGTTTTCAGGTTTGTGTAATAAAGATTTTTTACTGTATTTACTTTTAACTAAGAATTATTGCAAATTTGCAGAGAGACTGGATAAACATTTCAGTAAACTTACAGAAATGTTTACAGAGCACTTTTTCAACATGCAGCCTATCAGCTTAGTGAGCAATTTTTTGAAAAATTTAAATATTTCATTAGGTATAAACTTAGGACTCTGATTTTCAATCCCTGAGAGATATATTTATTTATTTATTTTTAACTGCTCACTAAGATAAAAGTCTACATGTTTAAAGAGCGCAATTCAAAAAACTTCATTTTTGAACGAGATATCCTTATAATGTGAAGCAACAAAAAACCCATAACCTTACATGGAGAAAGGAAAAGAATGAATTAGTTTGATTGCAGTCTTAACTTGTATTGGCATTCAAACAAATTAATGAGGATACTGTGTGCAAGCATTTTATTAAAACAGGTTTCTGAAAATGATGATTGTTCAGACATAATAAGTGAAGCATGTAAAAATATAATGGAAATGTCTAACATCTATCAATATAAAAATCTTACATGTGATATAGAAAACTTCATTAGAATTTATGACTGTCTTACCATGCATTATTAGTTTTGAATAATCAGCTACAGCTTCAGTGTCAGCAAAAAAATGGGGAAAAAGAAGAGGAGGAAGTTGCAGCAAAAGAAAGTAAAATGAAAATCCTCACATATGATGAGGCCCTTAAAAGTGATAAGGATCTAATTCAATTTTCAATGAAAACGTAGAAGCAATTTTTTTTTTTTTAATTAAATCTTTGGGGAAAAAGAAAAAAAAAAGCTTCATGAGTCAGTTTTATAATTTTCTTTCTTTGCTTGTAAGCGTATAGAGTAAATATTTAATTTAATTAATTCATTTCTAATTAACAATAATAAAGTGATTATAGATTTCAAAATTTTATTAAAGATTTTGCTATGTGCAAAATGTCATCAGTGAGAATCTCCATTCTTAGATAAGCTATGATAAAATAAAGATTTTCTAAGAAGATTTACAGTATCTGTGAAAAAAATGTAAAAGTCATTTTCTATTCATTTGTAAATATTCCAACAGCTGTGTATAAAAAAGAGTAGAGATGCATGATTATGCTATATGATATTGCAACAAACACTACTGAGACAAAATTCCAAAAATTAATGTTTTGCAAAAGAAAATCTTTCTTACCTTCCAAAATCAGAAGGCAGCTCAGTTAAGTTTATATCATTCAATTTTAAATCTGTAAGATTTTGAAGGAAAACAATACTTTCAGGTAATCTAAAATTTAAAAGAAAAAAAAAATATGTAATCATATAAATTAACTGAATAAATTTGCCCTTTAAAACTCATTTAGAATATAATAGCTTAAAATGACATAACAACATTGAAAGTACTCACAAACTTTGAAATTTAAAACAACAATATTAACTAAAAATTATACACATACATTTATTTTCTTTATTTTACAGGTTCTAACATTATAGGTACAGACACTGAATATTTAAGCACATTTTCAAAGCTAATTAAAAAAATATCTGTATTATTTTTTAATGTTTAGTGTTATTTACTTTTAGTATAAAAATATTTATGTTAATAAGAAATACTGATAATTATCAATCTTAATTCTTGAAGCAGCTTTTATTTTATTTTATTTTTGTTGTTGTTGTTGGTGGTGAAGTCTGGATAGGTGAAGGGGGGAGGGAGATTTTGTGGGAAGGAGGGTAAGTATACCACTTCAAAATTTTAATACATTCAATATGGCATTTTGTTTTTCTAAATGTCAGGTGATTTGAATGAGTTTTACTAATTATAAGTAGCAGTAAGTTTATTAACAAAAATATTAATTATACATAAAATATACAGAACTACAAAGAAGCACAACCAAAATAACCAAGTAAAAGAAAGACAAAAATAATATCTAAATGTTCTCTTTTAGAGACATGTTTTCACTTACTGATGCGATATCCGTTTAGATTTTAATTTGTGTTAGTTAAATAACAATACTTATTAAAAACAAAACAAGATTTATATTTAAATTAGTTACTTGAATTAATGAGTTAAAAGAAATAAATATCATATATTACATTAGTAAACTTCCAAAATATTAAAAATAGTCCAAATCCTATTAATTCTGCATTATTTCTGATGGCTAGCTTTACAAGTATTTAGTAATGGATAATTTTTAAAGCACAAATGATAATTAGGTCATATATAAAAGAAAAAAGGTATTTTGACAGTGGCAATATTTTTGTATTAGCATATTTGTGATTAGCACAATGAACATGAGCAATTCACAATCATAAAAATTTCAGAGTGTAATTTAATAAATTCAGTAAAAGTTTCTTTTTAATTGTTACTCACTTCCAGAACAGTTCAACATTATAATCTAAATATGTATATACATATCAATAAACTTTAAAAATTTTTCATTAATACTTACCTCTTTAATGGGTTACAACTGAAATCAACATTTTGTAATTGTTTCAAACACTTGATATTTTCAGGTATATCAAACAAATCTAAAAAATAAATAACATAGTAAACTATCCATATTAATAAAATATATTTAATAAAATCTGTAAAAAAAAAAAAAAAATGCAATTGATTATAAGACCAATATTGAAAAACAATCACTTCTTCCCATTAGGGTTTTATTATCCATTATTCCTGTTTTTACTTTCCTAAGAATAATATAATTTCTACTCTTTTTTCAAATTCTCATTTGGCTTACTCTGAAAACTCTTTACTTTTTCAAAGTCTTCAAAAATGTTGCTAATGATTTTCTGCAATGTTTTTCATACCAGATACCTAGAAAATACTTACATAACTTTTTCTTTTCATTATTATTTATTTTTTTTTTTATGTCATTCCATTTTACTTTCTTTTATATATTTTTAAGTTTTATTTTCATTTTGTTGAATAAAATTTATTTTGCAAAAAAAAAAAAAGAGGGGGTTCATGCTTACTCAGCTTGCTTGCCAAATATGTGTAGCGACTGAGCACCCAAATATCAATGTTTACACAGTGCCATTACAAACAGCTATTATTGTAAGATTTTTTTTCAGGGCTCTTGTGCTGTAAATTTGAATGCAACAAACTTTGAGGCTGAAATTGAGGTCACTAGTCTAAAGCAATTTCTCGTCTAACCGTTTTAACTACTAGTTATAGACATGCTGTTTTCCTTGTTGATTCACAGTCGACAATTCTTTCCCCCTGTTCTTTCCACAACTGTGATTCACCATGATTAGAAGAAACCAAATAAAAAAATCTATACACTCAACTGTGATGGCTGGAAAATTTCCCTCCAATAGATACCCCTGTCACTGTGATATTTCTGGTAACGAAAACGCTGACTCACTTGCAGTGGCGGATTTAAGGGGGGGGGCTGAAGCCCCCCCCAAAAAAACACTGACATTCACAATTGAATATTGCAAATTTTTTATTTGTCGAGAATAACATTTTGAAAAATCTCAGCCCCCCCCCCCTCAAAAGTCAAGTTCTGGATCCGCCACTGCTCACTTGCTAAACAAATTTGCAGCCTTTCACAGCCCCTTATTAATTTGCTTTATAATCAAGCTGCTTCCACTATTGTGAGAATAACAAGGAGTTTAATGCGTAAAGTTCAGGAGATTGAAGCTAGGGAGGACTTGGGAAAGCCTTCTCTGCAATTCAATCCCTATGGCAAAGAATCTCTAATAATATAGAAGGGAAGGCTTTGAAAGTAACTATCATCATCTACTAGAAGACAAATTTCAAAAAGAAAAACTTTGTATTGCAAAGAAACTAACTTGCGGGTGAAACACTTTTTATAGTTGTCAAACAGGGTAGCCTGAAACCGCTGCAGTAAAAGAAGCTACAAATTTTGGCTTAGCATAGAATCTCGCACGCCATTTCCAAAATAGATGTTCGCATTATATTGTTTAGTTTCAGCGATAAGTAAGAAAGATTATTTTTTGAGTTATATTTTAAAGCAAGATAATAGTAATCCAACAACGAATCGATTTCAAGATAATTTTAAAATAATATATTCTGAAATGTTTTATATAACTGTGATGTGTATTGTGTTATTGGTAGAAATGTGTAATCAATGTTCGTTATCAGTTATGACTGATTATTTTGTTTATAGTATAATTCTACCTTTTTTTTTAAAAAATGAAGTCATGAATCGCTACTTCAATATTTACTGAATTTAAGATGTTTGGGTTTGGCTGATTATAAATAAATACAGCCATTCTTAGCATCTATATTTCGGTATTCAATGGACATGGAGGTCTACATTTTATGTAATGGTGAGAATCATTTAGCCTATGTTATTTGAAATTTTTTTTAAAGTAGTGGTCATTTTCTGTTTTTTTATAATATTGCTTTTTTTAAACAAATGATTATTTCTTTTAGCTTTATTTTTAACTTCTTAAAACATAACTGTTTTTGTCCATTTTGTGAAAAGTTTTTTAGAAATTTCTATGTCTATGTGCTATATATACATTTTAAAATAAACTATAAGATAAATACTGACAAATTTGATAAAATTTAATAACATAATGCAGAAGAAAAATTATAACTATTTTCAAAAGAGTTTCAAAATGTTTCAATACTATTATTACATTTTTATTAAATAAATAAAACTTGAAACTGATATTAAATCAGTTACCTTGCAATTACATACCTGCCAACATTGAAGAATCAAAATAACGGATATTTTATAAGCGGCCTTTTCAGGCCTAGAAAACATTGATGTGTTTTCGACATATGACAGTATTTTAATTAGTTTAATCTATGGCTTAAATTATCAAAAAGTTATGTGGGTAACTTAAATTTAATTATTAAATAAAAATTAAGTAAATCAATTAAAAATAGTAATATATATATAGATTCGTGAGAATTTTTTTCAGCAAAAGCAAAATTTTGCTTAAAAAAATGAAGGTTTGTTGACGTTTTGAATAAAATATAGGTATAATTTTTAAAATCTTCAGAATAATGGAGAAATGTTTGAGAATAACGGAGAATGGAAGACAGTCCCAAAATAATAGAGTCTCCATTGAAATAATGGAGAGTTGGCAGGTATGCAATTATTATTAGGAAAAGTAGCATATTTTTAATTTACTCACATCATATTTGATAATTAAATATAAAATTATCTTATTATATAAACTGCTTAAAATTTTAAATAAGCAATTGCTTTAAAATCTAGTTTTTTTTTTTTTTTTTTTTTTTTTTGTTTGTTTGTTTCGTGATATTTGAATCTGGGCATGCTCTGAAGCCAACTATGGAAAGAACACTACTCATCAAGGCGATATCGTTGCATCAAATTTAAGCATGGATTTTTCCAATTTTTTGGTTGGTTGATTGATTGATTGTAGGCTTCAAGTCTGATTGACTACCCTTGGAACCACGGCCTATCGGTGGAATGCCCTCAGTGAGGGGTCTTTCTAAGGGCTAGCCTATATGTATGCAAGTTTCAGAGAAAACTATGGAAATCTCTTAATTGCTAGGTTGATGAGTGTGACCTGGGATCGAATCCGACACTTTCCATCTACTAGCTTTGAGCAGCCGCTGGTAGGCCGCCAATTTCTCAGAATCAGATATAAAATTTTATATACAAATTTTGTCGCTTTAACTTTAAAGTATATATCTAAAGGATTCTTATATTAACTTATTGAAGGCCGCTTTGGTCACTTCGCTGATCGCTGTATTTAAATGAATTTTCAAAGAAATTTAATCACAATTTTTTATATTATTTTAGAAACAAAAACTTAAAAAAAAAAAAAAAAAGAAAAAGAAAGAAAAGTGAGAAACGGAAAGGAAAAATCCATTGAAACCACTGAAAACTTGGCTTCAGGTCCCTGCGGCTTTCTGCAGTGCCTTCCCCAACTGCACTATGTCGGATTCTGGACCCCACTGCTAGTGGCAGCGCCTCAACCGGGCATTTCAATGTAGGTGATAATCTGACCGCTAATAGTTCTTATACAAGAAGTTAATTGTTACAATTTTTAATAAAGTTAAAAATTTAATAAGTTTAATTCTTTTTATCATATTATCATTTGATTCCGATAGAAGCAACACATTAAAAATAATAAACATTTTTCTTCAAAAAGCGGTATTACACTACGCCTTTACATAAATACTGTATATTTCCAAATATAAGCCGATCCGTATATAAGCCAAGAGTACATTTTTCCCTGCAGAAATTTGCCCAAAATTGCAAACCCGTGTATAAGCCGAATTGAAAAAAATACTCTTTTTAAAGTTCGAGTATATCGCCAAAATGGGGAAAATATTGCCAATCTATACAACCTTCAGGATAATCTGTCCAATGAAATTGCACGAAATGCGTGCTTATCCAATAGAATTCCTTACCTTGCTTAGCCATAATGTAAAACGTTCGCAGTGTGTTTGGCAATGGTGATAGTTTTAACTCTGGCAACCCTATCAGAAGGGAGGTAAACACAGACGCGAACGCAAGTCCCGGCAGACCTAACCCTAACGTCAATGAAGCAATGCCGTCGCTGGATGTTTACATACTAAATCAAGACCCCCTTATCATAAATATGATAAGAGGGTCTTGTACTAAATAAGCCGTGTAAAGACCGATTGCATCGATTTTTTTTTAATTACGTATCTAAATTATTTTGTATATTTCTACTTTTCAGTATTTTTATCAGTACTTCAAGGCAATCTTCAACAAAATAAAAATACTTCTATAAAAAAAAAAATGAAGCTTTGTCGCTTTTGCTGTGTAAGCCTAGAAACATTTTAAACAGAGATGATTTAAATTTAATTGTATAAATTAAACATATGATCGGGAGTCCTGTTTTTTTCAAGTTTCTCTTATACTATTTCTGAATCAGACAGAGAATTTACTCCGTTCGTGCACTCTGCCGATGACTTCAGTTACCGGCAGGTCAAAAAGAAATGTAAACAAATGTGACTGCATCGAGTGTTTCGTGAAATAAATTTAAAATTGCTAATTTAAGAGTTTTATATGTGATAATTATTTAAAAATAAGGTTTAATATCACTATTTTACTTTATATATACTTTTTAAGCTTAAAATATATGTATTCAATCATTGTTTCTGAAGTACGTTTTTTGCTAGAAATGTAGATCCGTATATACGGAAATATATGGTAACTGCTTTCGAAAACGCAAATATTAAAAAAAAAAAAATAGTTTCTTAAAAAAAAAAAAAAGTTTTGTTTAGGCAAAGATATAAGCAGATTGAGAAAATGTCTCTTATTCAAAATGCAATGTAAAAAAAAGCCGGAAGCAGTATTAAAATTGTCAATATATAAAAACAATTTGATCACGTGACTTAATGCGAAAGAATGAAAAATAAATAGAATAGTGATCTTTGCTAAGGAATGCAGATGGATAAAAAGAAAAACACACAAATTAAATAAAATTTAAGAAAAAAAAGCAGAAAAATTAATGGAATATCAATAAATAAAATAATTAATTTAAAAAATTCAGATTTGAAACTTAAAAAAAGAAAAAAAAAAAAAAAAAAAAGAAAGAAAGAAAAGGAAAGAAAGGGGAAAAGAAAGAAAGAAAAATTCTATGCACACCTGTAAAATCAAAGCTACGCATCAGCCAATTTTTTGTAGATCTGCGATCAGTAGCCTGATCTTCATAGTGCATACAGGCACACACAAAGAAGACATTTTGGTTTATTCATACTATAGAATAAACAAAATTTGTCGTATGCTTTTATTTTTGGTGGAAGTCTTCGTTTGGTATAAGTTATTTAGATTTTTTTTTTTTAAAGCAACTTTTGGAAATTTATCCAAATTTAATTTTGCAATTTAATCATCATTTATAAATAAATTTATTTATTTTTTTCTTTTTAAGAAAGTTTTTTTTATTACATCGTTGCATAATGAAGTACAGGTTTTAATTTATCAATCAGTAAACCAGCTCTCCTCACTATGCAAACATCTCTACCAAAGATAACAAAATACCTAAAACTCTAGAATATGCTCTCCTAGTATAGCATACTTGGATAGTTTATACAGCAGAACTCCCCTTATACTTTATACAAGTGAAAACTAGAGGGACGATGTATATTCCCTCAAATAGCAAAAAATCCCTATATCAGGGCAGACTTTACAAAGGTAGCATGCCACAAGCAATAACTGGGGAAGTAATGGCAATAGTAAGAAAAAAAGCACTTATGTAACAAAAGAAATTTCCTTTCACTACAATTTTTAAAAATTGAATGATGGATAATGTATAAATGGAAGAGAGTATAAATTTAACAAAATCAGTTGAAATAATTTATTTTTAACCCCTTAACGCATTTGCCCATGTCTGACACGGGCAAAATTTACCGACAAATTTGCACATGCATGTGTCTCACACGGGCGATCTTGTATCTTGCATTATTTTATTTCTAATGCCCGTCTGAGATCCGTTCTAGTAAAAATAGATAGGCTAAATATATGGGGATGGGGGAGCTATGGATATGGGGGAGCCCATGGAGACTCCTTTATTTTGTTTGTATATTTTATTATTGATAGAGAAGTATGAGTTGTTAAGAAGTAAGTTATTTGTCCTCATGAGGGTTTCACTGATTTTATTATCGCCAATTTCAGAAATATCAATTGATGGGTAAAGGTCCTTAACATCAAAACTTATCAATGTATCAGAATCAAGAATTTCAATATTACGTAATTTATGAATAAACATTTCGGCTGAATTTAAACTTATATTTGAACTTGGAAGAAGGGATTTGTAGATATCTTTCATATAAGTCTTTAACTGATAGGTGGGACCTTCACATTTGTTGACAATTGGTCTTAAAGTACGAGGATGTTAAAATGTGTCTTTTTCCGTTTTTAATCAAAACTGAAGTTTTTTCCTTCAGTTTTGGTTGAAACGGGAAAACAAGACACATTTTAACACTAAACCCCCGACTTATCCTTTCATAAACCTTTCAAACCAAACTTTTAACTTACATCAAGAAGCTTTGCTAAAAATTGGCCCAAAATTTATTTTAGATGACAAAATTAACAAGATACCATAGTGTACATTGAAACTGCCTTCTTGGAACACGTTCAGGTTCAAAAATGCTAAACAATCCTTAATACAGCTCAAAAATCCTTAGAAAAAGCCGTCTCATTAAAAAATGTAGATTATGCTGATGTAAAATGCCTCCAAAATATTAAAAACAATAGAAACATTGCTTGCTTGATGTCGGATAAAAAGGGACATATTACTATTGTGGAACGTAAAGGTTATAATAAAATGATGCAAATGGATACCACTACTATTAAATCAACCCCCCCACAAAAGACTCACTGAAAATACTAAATCTCTTATTCAATCTGGTTCCTGGCCTAATAACTTACCTCCCAAACTTCGCAATTTCGTGTCAATTATCCCACGTTTATTCGGTAAATACAAAGACCATAAAAATCCTCCTACTTTAAGACCAATTGTCAACAAATCTGAAGGTCCCACCTATAAGTTAGAGACTTATATGAAATATATCTACAAATCCTTTCTTCCAAGTTTAAATATAAGTTTAAATTCAACTGAAATGTTTATTCACAAATTATGTAATATTGAAATTCTTGAATCTGATACAATGGTAAGTTTTGATGTTAAGGACCTTTACCCATCAATTGATATTTCTGAAATAAATCTGTTAATTTCTAATAAAATCCTCAAACAATTTAGCGATAATAAAATCAGTGAAACCCTCAAAAGGACAAATAACTCTTAACAACTTGTACTTCTCTTTCAATAGTAAAATATACAAACAAAATAAAGGAGTCCCCATAGGCTCCCCCATATCTGGTATAATTGCTCAACTAAAATTGCGTACCCTTGAAGATTCTCATATCAAATTTTCTAATGACTTTAAATTCTGGTTTTGTTATGTGGATGATATTTTTGCTATTATTCTTAAAAATAAAGACCCACAACATATTCTTCATAATCCCAATAAACTTGACAAGGATATTAAATTCACACTTGAAATTGAAAATAATACTACTATAAATTTTCTTAGTGTTGACTCTAGGCCGATTTAGCAGGGCACAGCGCCCGGCGGCCCTTTACAAACACATTTTTGCACCCTGCGGCCCTTACTAACTTATTTCTAGTGCCCAGCGGCCGTTACTAACTCATTTTTAGCGCCCGGCGGCCCGTATTTGTATTTTTCACAAGGTTGCCAACTGCTCCGATTTCTGCGGAGTTCCTCCAAAAAAATTTAAAAACTCCACGAGTTATTTTTTATGCTCCGCAAATTCAGTCTTGACCACCTAGCTAAATATATTTTATTAAATACATAAAACTAAATAGTAGCAGACACTGAAAAAAAAAAATACTATTCTTTTTTCTTTCTTTCTTTTGCCTTGCACGCATCTAGACAGAAATCGCGATCCAATCCTTATCAACCTTTGATTTTGCATTTCCAACAGTTGCCGCATAAAACATTATTCTTTGAATTTTATTTTTTATCTATGAAAGCGCTTCAATGCCTCTTGAAAATAACAAAACTAACTTTTACAATCTAGCTGAAGAACTACACGCTTCATCGTAAAATACTCATAAATAAATAGTAAAAAAAGAAAACATTCTAGTGCTAGGCATTGCGTAATCTAAATATTGCTGACTCAGAACGGGAACAAATATTTGTTTACAATAGCTATGAGTGTGTTTAATTAAAACCAAAAGCTGAAAGGGGGGAAGAAAGAAACCGTATGCTATGATTATGCGGTATTTTGATTTTCAATTAAACTATATCAATGTTTCAGTTATCTTTATGCTTAATATGTTGCTAAAAAATAATACTTTCTAATGAAATAATTGTTTATTTTAATTATTTATCGATAAAAATAATGGATTCAAAGCTACTGAACTTTAAGTATGATTGACAACGCAAGGAATCTAAGACCAGGAAGAAGTATCTTCCGTGGGAGACTTTCTAAAGTGTCTTAGGCCGTAATCATACGAGTTTTGGAGAAAACAGTATAAAGTCAGACTTTAATGGAGGAATTGTCCTCCGTAATAGGAAACTTTCTTAAGTGTTTTAATATACAAGTTTCTGAGAAAATCATGGAAAATTTCAAACTTTATCGTACCAAGTATCTACCGTTGGAGAAAGAAAAAGAATATTTTCTGTGCTTTTTGTTGGGATAACTGAATACACGATAACTTAGTTTTTATAGTGCGTGGGTGATTCTAAGAAATTTTCATATCTGAAAATGGGACTTTCACAAAAATCGTTGGATTTAAAATGGATTCGTCACAAAATTAGCACAAGAAAATTGCGTATTTTATAAATCAGCCGCAAAAAATGACATTTCAGTAATAAAAAAAAAAAAAAAAAAAGCTTATTTATGACTAAATAATTACACATTTTTAGAAAAATAACATATATTTTAGCAATTAGTTTATAATTACGTAATTTTAAAAATTAGCTATAAAATAATTCCGTATTTCTATAAAAAGCCACAAAATTATATGTATAATGCAAATCATGTTTGAAAAAGGCAAGAAATTCATCGATTAGCATCAAAATAAAGCCTTTTTCAGCGATTAAGCATAAATTTTTGTTAATTATCGGCGAAATGATTGCGTGTTTCCGTTATCGGCTACAAAAATATCGCGATTTACTGAAATCAACTGGGAAAAAAAAAAAAACCTTTATTGGCTAGCAGCCAAATGATAGCACATAAAACGTAAATTTTTTATTATTAGTGGGTAAGCGATCCCGTTTTTGCGAAATCTACTTCAAAATTATTCCCGATTTCCGAGATATGAAAAAAAAAAAAAGCAAATTTCATTGATTAGTGGCAAAATAGTTGAGTATTTAAGATTCAGCTTTCAGAAGAACACATTTTTCATAGATTAGTAGCTAAATAATAGCGTGTTTCGGTAATCGGCCACATAATAATCGCGTATTTCAGAAATTCGCTTTAAAATAAATGTACAATTTTTTACCTATTAGGAGAAAAAAATAATTTAGTTCCGAGTAAATGTAATTTTTGCCAGTTAGCTGTGAAATAATCTGGTATTTTTTAATTCATCTGCAAATTTTCACATATTTCTGGATTAGGTTTTGAAAAAAGTGTGTATTTCATCGATTAACAGCAAAGTTCGGTATTTGGGGGATGTAGCTTTAAAAAGGGCTCAAATTTAATTGATTAGCAGCCAGATAATTGTATATTTCATTAATAATTAACCCCATTTTCGATATAATTAACTGCAAAAATATCGCAAATTTTAGGAATTAGCTTTGAAAGAAGGGTGAATTTTATCAATTAGTTTCAAAATTATAGTATATTATTAGCCATTATTTGCTACTAAACGTAGATTTTGTAAATTTGCAGTGAAATAATTACGAATTTCGGCAATTGGTCATAAAAATATCGCGAATTCTGTCAGATACAGGAAAAATAGCATATTTGTTTAATTAACGGTCAAAATGTAATTCTACCCCCTCCCCTCTACAAGTAACTCTCGATTTTTGAGGTATATTTAGCAATAATCTTAGGAAAGAAAGAGAAAAAAAAGTTTCAGAAAAGTTCATGGCTGTTAGTTTGCACTAAAATTGAATTTAATACTGTACAATTTCAATCCTTTTCCATCCTTAATAAAAATGATTATTTTATTGTAGATTCAGTTTTATTACATTTTCTAATATCTAAACTATTAAAATTTTTCATTATTTTGGCTTTATTATTACTCCAAAAATTTAAGATTTTGTTTAAAAAAAATCCAATTTTTGTATCTGTTTGAAGTATAGCATTGAAATTATTTTCACATCAATTGTCTTCTTGTAATTAAGCAAGTTTCTTTTGAATAGGCATGCACTAAACGTTTGATTATTACTGATTAATGAATATTCAGTATACCAAATAGTAACTAAAAATTCGGCTACATTTTGAAAGTGATATGTTTCATTCAAAAATGTAAAAAATTTTCAAAATTGTTTCTCATAAAAATCTGATTTTGTCTTGGTACATTCTATGATATAATATTATCCGTACAAGCTTTTTTTTTATATTTGATTTTTCTTTTCTTTTAAAATTTCATTATTTTGTTTATTTATTTATACCTTGGATACATTGCTGCTATAAAAAAAAGTAGTAAGGTTTTTTTTTTTTTTTTTTTTTGGGGGGGGGGGGGCTACATTTTCTAAGTGATATATTATGATATAATCCTTTTCCATCCTTAATAAAAATGATTATTTTATTGTAGATTCAGTTTTATTACATTTTCTAATATCTAAACTATTAAAATTTTTCATTATTTTGGCTTTATTATTACTCCAAAAATTTAAGATTTTGTTTAAAAAAAATCCAATTTTTGTATCTGTTTGAAGTATAGCATTGAAATTATTTTCACATCAATTGTCTTCTTGTAATTAAGCAAGTTTCTTTTGAATAGGCATGCACTAAACGTTTGATTATTACTGATTAATGAATATTCAGTATACCAAATAGTAACTAAAAATTCGGCTACATTTTGAAAGTGATATGTTTCATTCAAAAATGTAAAAAATTTTCAAAATTGTTTCTCATAAAAATCTGATTTTGTCTTGGTACATTCTATGATATAATATTATCTGTACAAGCTTTTTTTTTATATTTGACTTTTCTTTTCTTTTAAAATTTCATTATTTTGTTTATTTATTTATACCTTGGATACATTGCTGCTATAAAAAAAAGTAGTAAGGTTTTTTTTTTTTTTTTTTTTTTTTTTGGGGGGGGGGGGGGGGGGCTACATTTTCTAAGTGATATATTATGAAGATGTTATAGTGCCCTTTTATCGAGTTCCCCCCAGCGGCCCTTTTGTTCTAGAGTCAACACTATTTCTTGATGTAAAAATTTTAAAACATAACAATAATACTTTCGATACTACTGCCTACAGAAAACCAACTAACAATAATGAAATTATTAATAGAAAATGTAAAACTCCTTATGTCTATAAATTAGCTGCCTTATGTTCTTACATTAACCGTACCAATCTCATCTGCTCCAATAAAATATTAAAAAATGAACTCAACTACATTAAAAATATTGGTCAAAGTGCAGGTTACAGCAAAACACTAATCGATAAATTGTATAAAAACATCTAAAAACCATAACTTCATCAATAATGCTCAAAAAGAAACTCCGATTTTTACCCCTTCTATCCCTTATTGTAAAGGTGCTGCTACAAAAATAAAAAACATGGTATAAACATTCCTATCAAACCCAATCCTAACATTTTTCATCGTATCCGCAATGATAAAGATCTAATTAACAATCATGAAAAAGCCGGTATTTATAAAATCAATTTTAATTTTATAAACAATAAAAAAGTACTTGTATTAGTATGACAAAAAGAAAAATTAAAGATTGCAAAAAAGAACACCTTACCGACCTAAAATTTAATTAGCCTTCAACTACCTTCTGTAAAGCTAACATCAATAACCCAATTGACATTAATTCCATCAATTTCTAAAAAATCGCTAATTATAACTCCCATACTTATGCTTTCAAACATGAAACAATTGAAGTACTAACCTGCCCCTTTGAATTTAACGACCGTGAGCAAAGCACTATTTCCCAGGACTGGCAACCTATAATAAGTCAACTGAAATGAAGTAATGAAGTCATAACAGATTCAAAACTGGAAAGGAAGTAAACAATAGCTACAGCATACCTACTGCAAAGATGTCGAAAAGTGCTATAAAAAAAAGCCATTATGGTAATTAATTTTAAATGATAATTTTAATTTAGGCTTTTTTACACATTTTTAATGTATAAGTATTTTATATTTATAAAAAGTATCTTTTAACCCATTATACAAACAAGAGGACATATGACTGAACACTTCTCACATTTCTTCTTATGCCATATATGTTTATATGTGTTATTTTTTAAAAAAGAGAACAAGAAAGTTGTCATTTAGAGAAAATATGTCCCTAGTTATAACATATAGTTATACTAAAAATTGAATATCACATTTTTAAGTTAAGTACATGGATTAATAAGAAACTGATAATTACATATAAGCAAAAATCTACAAAGGTTAACATCTATTCAAATTTAAATATTTTCTGTAATATTGTAAGAATAAACCAATTATTACCATTTTTACTAACATCTAATTCAACAAGCATAGACAGATTTCCAATTTCAGGAGGGATATGATAAATTTCATTATCACTTAGACTGAGTTTCTGCAATTTTATCAGTCGAAATAAACCCTGTGGAAAACAAATTAAAGCATTATTTTTAAAAATAATGAAATATAATTTATAATAACAGGTAAAAAAAAAAAAAAAAAATCATTAATATATTATGTGCAAATACTAGGGTTTACAAAATCTCAAATATTTTACATAAGTTTTGAAAATACATACCCAAATTAAACTTCTACATACCCAAATATGTTATTCAAATACATTTTAATAAAAAATATATCCACATATCTAGTACAGAGCTGTTGAAAAATAATGTATGTTTATAATTTCATTTTAACTTAAGTAAAAGCTAAAGAAATGATACTATTTAACAGTTTCCCAAAGGTTTAAAAAAAGGCTGCTAATACTGTAAATAAAAAAAGGCACTTTTTCGGATACTTACTTACGGCTGCATTTAACATTTAAAGTTCATAAGCTCATTTCATGATTCAATTAAAAGTATGCATACAATAAATATTTTTCAATTTTAACATTCTTTAATTTTGTTACTTATTAATTTATAAAAGAATGTTGAAGGCTCTAAATAATAGTAATATTTACATGCAAGGTCAAGTGGAATGTGCTTTAGCCCACTGCTTGATATCTTGTTTTCAATTCTAGTTTTGATTTGACACTATATAGTACGAAGCCGAAAATCCGGACAATTTCGGCGGCATTAACCATAATCATCAACAGCGATTTATTATTATTTTTTTTTTAAGTATAAATGTAGCTAAATTTAAGAACCGAAAACGTATTTTATTTCTTATTAATCTTCAAAACCGGCATTTGCAAAGTCTGAAAGAGGAAGAAGATTATAATAATAGTAACAATTCTTAAACATTTATCTAATTGAGAGCTAAATTCTATTATAATTTCAATTATACTCAAACTTTTAATTAAAAAACCTAAAGTACTAAAAAAAAAATCACGGAAATGTTTTAAAAATGGTATGTTTTTCTTATTTATTTTCTTTTATTGTAACTTGTACTGATTTTTGTATGCAAATATTTCAATAAATCTGTTTTGTTTTTCAAGTTTAATTTTTAATTTTATTTATTTTCATTAATTGTTGAAGTTGATAAAATATATATATATATTACAAAATATATTTAAAAATCGTAATATATATATATATATATATATATATGTAGAATCTTGGCTGGGTGTCTAGGGGTGGGGCATTGATGAGTTGCAACTTAGATGACTACACGTTTATTACGAAACATATACAACACAAGATACACAGAGAAATAAATGATTATAGCAGAATTTGTATAATTAAGCAACAGCTGGTTTCGAGGCTTAGCACATAATAAACTCTCTTGAACAGTATATCCGTAACAAGACAACATTTTAGCACCTACTCGTGCTATATTCACAAAAACAGAGTGCTATCAAATAGTTAAAATGAAGTAATGAGCCCTCCATGGCTCTACACACTTATCAAGAGCACAACAAGCTCTAATTAGCAGAAAATGGGCCTGTCAGCCTTCGCGCTGACGGTCCCAACCGATCTCCACTGCAGCCAGATCTCAACTCCTCTGTTTGTCATCTCGTTCAATGATACGCATCAGAGACAGCGCCATCTGTTGGTTGTGCAAGGAACTTCCCACAACGCTCGGCCATTCTGATGTGCGGTGTCCTCACCGTAAACCAACCTGGGATACTAAAGGATATCTGCAAAATACAATTAAAAGAAAAAAAAAACAAAAAAGAGAAACAGACATTAAACAAATTATGTACATAAAAATTCACAGTTAACTTTTTCTGTAATGTTTATCAGTCCATTTAGTTCAGTCTATTTAGTTTGTGGACCATAATTTCATATGGTCTGCAGAAGTACTAGTATGTATAGGTCCTTCGTGATCGCCTATCTTCTCGACTTCATATCTGTCTTTGTTCTTTACTCGCACAACTTTATAAGGACCTAAGAATTTTGGTCTTAGTTTCATGCCGGTTCCAAACTGAGTTCGCTGGATGGCAACTAGATCATTAATTTTATATACATGGGCTTTCTTTCTCTTCTTGTTGTAACATCGGCGATTTTCTTCTTGAATCTTAAGAATGTTTTTTTCTTGCTTTTTCACGAATGGTGTTAAGATTATCAAGCATGGAATTTATCCTTTCCTCTTCGAGGAGTTCAACTATTCTCTTATCTTCTTTCCTTCTCATTGTTACTCCAGTGAGTAGTTCAAAAGGAGTTCTTTTGGTACTTCTCAATGTGGTGGAATTAATAGTTCTCTGAACAGCCTCAACAAACTTGTACCACTTGTTAGGGTCATTTATACATAACTTGGATAATACAGGAATGATTGTTCGATGAAGTCTCTCAATTTGACCATTCCCTCTTGGGATTCCGGTTGTGATGGTGTCATGTTCGATTCCCTCTGATTTACAGTAATCTGCAAACTCCTTAGATATGAACGCAGGTCCACGATCAGATATTATTCTTGCGGGGTTACCAAAAATAGCAGCTTGCTGTTTTAATTTTTGCAAGGCGTCTGCTGAAGAAGTTGATTTGACTGGATATAGCCACGAAAATTTACTAAATCCATCGATGACGGTAAAAATGTGATTGTAGTTTTGCTAGAATTTTAAATACCTTATACAAAACTTTTCCATTATGTTTGACTGATTAATTTCGAACACTCCGTGTTCATCCTCAAAGTCGAAACGCTAAACGCCGTCGTTCTTCCCTTGCTGTTTACTTTGCCGGTGTATCCAGTGGTTGCCACTTCGCTTCACTTCGTGTTCTTCTAGTAGCTGTTGCCATGCGGTGGGAATGATGTAATGCTCTCTGTCATTTACGGTATTATAATTAGTGGTAATCTCGAGGGCCTCCCGTTTTAGTGCATAGTTTTGGTTATTGTAAGGGGCTATTTTATTGATGTTAATGGAGTTAATATTAATGGGGTTATTGATGTGGGTGGCGGAGAAAGCGGTGGAGGTTTTTCCTAGTTTTAAGTCTGCGCGATGTTCTTTTTCCCGTTCTGAAATTTTCCGTTTCATCATCCCAATATAGCAGGCTTTATTTCCATTTAAATGTTCAAAGTTTATTTTGTAAATTCCTGGGGTAGAGTTTTGCGGAAGTAGGTCTTTTTCATTGCGGATATGTTGAAAGATGCTTTTATTAGGTTTTATAGGGATGTTGACGTTTAAATTTTTAGCTTCATTTTTTATTTTAAGGCTTGCACCGTTACTATATGGTATGGCAGAGGTGAAGATGGGTTTAGATTTCTGGGCACTGTTGATTTTGTTTAATGATGTTTAGTGTTTGTTTTAATGTTTGTTTAGTTTTTGTTAGTGGTTGGTAATGGACCCACAAAATCGATGTGATACGTGGATAATGGTATATCACCTTTAGGGATAGGGTTCAAAAAACCTTCTCCTTTTCCCTGTTTCTTATTTACGAGAATACATTCTACACAACTTTTTACAACGTTATCTACGCATTTTTTCATATTAGAAAAATAGTAATCTCTTTTTACTAACTCTTCAGTTTTATTAGCCGAAAAATGTCCTAAGGCATGACATTTCTTTACGACCTCAAGTTGCATGATCTCTGGGACAATTAGTACATCCCTATCATTTAACACTTTATATAAAACAT
Source organism: Salticus scenicus (assembly GCA_963930645.1). Taxonomy (NCBI): domain Eukaryota; kingdom Metazoa; phylum Arthropoda; class Arachnida; order Araneae; family Salticidae; genus Salticus; species Salticus scenicus. The sequence continues at coordinate 146,297,028 of OZ005657.1, read as the reverse complement.
TATTTTTTAACACATATTCGTCATTTTGGTTCTGTTGTAAAAGAGATTTCATAGTGTTGATAAACTCATCATTTTCTTGAGCAGTAGCAATACGATGAGTAAGGGTATCAGTTGTTACAGTCATTACAGGGTGTCTGCTAAGCGCGTCAACATGCTACATTTGTTTACCAGGTCGATGTTCTACTTCGTAGTCGAATTCCTGTAACAGGAAAGACCACCTGGCTACCTTAGGTGTCAATTCACGTTTATCTAAAGTTTTAGTGAACGCTTTACAGTCAGTATAAATTTTAAATTTACTACCTAATAAATAGTTCCTAAATTTTTTAAGGGCTTCTACTATCGCTAACACTTCTAACTCATAACTACAGTATTTTTCTTCTTGTACAGAGGTCTTTTTACTCATATAATGGATTGGATAGTACTGTCCATCGTCATCTTGTTGTAATAGGATCGCACCGAATCCTAATTTAGACGCATCTGTATGAACTTCTAACTTATAGCCTTGTTTAAAAAGGTGTAAGACAGGCGTATTAGATAAAATGTCTTTCAGCTTTTGAAAAGCTAATTTCTGCTCTTGCTCGAATTTAAATGGAGTGGAAGCACGTAATAAGTCACTGAGTGGTCTTGCTATGTTGGCATATGAACGAATAAATTTTCTAAAGTAACCCGTTAAACCTAAGAAACTCTGCACTTCCCTAGCATTACGGGGTTCTGGGAAATTTTGGACTGCAAGAGTTTTTTCTACTGAGGGTTTAATCGTGCCATTCTCAATTATGTGACCTAAGAAATCGATCTTTCGTTTCAAAAACTGACATTTCTTTAAATTTAACTCTAGACCAAATTTTGATGCCGTTTCTAACACACGTTTTAATTTATCTAACCCTTCATTCTCATCTTTAGATGGAATAATTATATCATCTAAATAAATAATTACAGTACCATCTTTTAATAGGTCTTTAAACACATAATTTACATATCTTTGAAATACTAAGGGACTATTACATAATCCATAGGGAACTTTTAGAAACTCATACTGGGCATTATCGGTCACAAAAGCTGTATATTTCCTACTTTTTTCCTCTACATCAACTTGTAAAAACGCATTCTTTAAATCTAGTGTCGAAAAAACTTTACCCTCCCCTAATCTATCAAATAAATCTTCAATATTTGGCAACGGGTATTTATCTTTAATTATTTTCTTATTTAAAGCACGATAATCACAGCATAACCTTATTCCTCCATCTTTTTTCCTACACACCACTATTGGCGAAGCATAATTTGATGTACTTTCTCTAATTATACCATCTTTTAACCACTGGTCAATTTGTCTGTCCACCTCTGATTTCTCTACAAATGATAATCTGCGAGAGCGTGAACACACTGGTATATCATCAGATAAAATAATGGACATTTTTAAATCAGTACTTTTTGTTTTAACTGGCTTATAACTTTTTATTAATTCGCTTAATCTCTCTTTTAACGACTTATCTAAAATGTAACTGACATCGAATTTTTCTTCTTCTGAAAAATTGCACATATTTGAAAAAAAAGAATCTATTTCATTTTCCTTTCGATCGAATACAGGAAAAGAACACTCATTTGCTTCATCGAAATTGCTTTCCCCCGAACTGAGAAAATTTTCCCCCCCTATGTCGGAATTCGAAACATGTGTTTCCTGTTTATTTTGTTGTTTCAAAATATGAAAGATATTACCAGGGAGAATTACGTCACATGACAAATTGTTGCATAAAGCACCGATTATGTTTATTGAATCATGATTAGGTAAAGATATTTTAAATTCAGTCAGATTTGCATCTTTCTTTTCATTAAAGCAGCTAACTAGAGTGGTTGAAGAAATAACATTTTTAGTCTGTGGAATGCTATTTTTTATTTACAATTAGAATCGAAGAACCAGAATCTTTTAACCCTTTAAGTGGAATATCATCCACTAAAATATCAACATATTCGAGCTCATTAACAATTAGGTTAATCGGACTTGTTTCGGATTGAACTACTGAATTCGTAGGAAGATTTTCACGGAATTCTTTTTTCTCAGCAATACGTTTAGGACACACTCTAGCGAAATGAAATGTTTTCCCTTTTGCACCACAAATATAACACATTCTTTCATGCTTTTCGTGAGTTTGATTAGATACCGAATTACGTACTATGGGATCTTTATTATTATAATGTGTCTTTCTAAAAGGAGTTTTGTTTACAAACCGCTTATTCTCTGAACTTTCGTTTCGCGTATTATTATTAGTTTCAATTAACGATTTCCCTCTAGAAGAGTAGAATAAATCACACTCCCGACCTAATTCGTTGGGTTTAAACCAATTTTGACCTTCTCGAACACTAATATATTCCTTAGTTCTAGAATCCAACGTTTCATATAATTTATCAGAAACTATAAGATCACACAATTGTTTAACATCGTTAACCCCTCTCAATCTACAATAGTAATCAAAAGAAGCGCTTAGACGTGAAGCGAATTGGACATGAGATTCTGAAGGATTACGGAATGCATTTTTAAAATTACTTAAACATTCACGCGGCGTTGGTTGAAATTGTCTTAAAATTAATTCCTTAACTTTTTCATAATCGTTAATTTCTTCGGTGGTTACGTACGCAAGAACCTGATTACATTTATCTCCCAATAAATTAATCAATATTTCCGATTTAAATTTAGACGGTACATTTTTAGAAACGAATGCTTTTTCAAGGGATTGAAAAAATAAGTGCAAAGCTTCCGGTTTCTCAGGTACTGAAATGGTTAAAGTGTGAATACTTTTAATTAAATTTTCTAATGATTGTGAAGTAGTTTCTGAATTTGATTGCTCAACATTATTACTAGAATTATTTGCAGCAGCCTGTAACTTTAAATTCTGTAACTCTATTTCTTTTTCTAACTGGGATAATTTAATTCTTTCTATCTCAATTTTGGTTTGTTCTTCTACAGATTTCAACTTTTGTTCTTCTACTAACATTTTAATAACACCTCTAACAAATTCTAAATCATTTTTATAAATATCAGAACTCTCAATTAAAGTTTTGATTTCAAGTACCTTAGCTTCCGCCGGAACAGTTAGGCCTAATTCTTCAGCAATTGTTCTTAAATCGGCTTTTCTAATGCCTTGTAACACGTTTTGGGCCATTATAACTCTAAATAATTACTTATACCAAAAAAATATTTCTACCAAATTAATATCATACTTAAATAGGAACAAAATAATATGAGAACATATTTCTTAAAAATGATTCTATGCTTTTTGTTCTCAATTCAAAATTATCATGATTTTTAAATAAACACATTCAGAACAATTTATACCATTTAATAGAATATTTAGAACAACTTATATATTTCTTAATTATTGCTATATACACATATTTCATATAATATCACCATTATCATTATTCTTTCTTTAATTATTGTTTTCACTTTCGTTTTAAAATAATATTGTTATAATATTGTTAAAATATTATTGCAAACAGTAATAAGCAAAATTATAAAAGATTACTCAGAATATTTTTTCAATCATAATTCTTATTTCTATTCATTCTTCTCAAGTAATGTATTTATTTTTATTTCATCACACAGTGAAACCAAAAGTGTTCTCAAAAGTATTTCACCATTAATTTCTAATTCAAAATAGTAACTCAAACTCTTTTCTCAATTTATGCATTAATCATTATTATCCACTATCAAACAGAATGATAAATATATAACAATAACAGTTACCTTTTATAACTTGTTGGTGGTAACATCCCGGCCGAGCCCCCACTTGTAGAATCTTGGCTGGGTGTCTAGGGGTGGGGCATTGATGAGTTGCGACTTAGATGACTACACGTTTATTACGAAACATATACAACACAAGATACACAGAGAAATAAATGATTATAGCAGAATTTGTATAATTAAGCAACAGCTGGTTTCGAGGCTTAGCACATAATAAACTCTCTTGAACAGTATATCCGTAACAAGACAACATTTTAGCACCTACTCGTGCTATATTCACAAAAACAGAGTGCTATCAAATAGTTAAAATGAAGTAATGAGCCCTCCATGGCTCTACACACTTATCAAGAGCACAACAAGCTCTAATTAGCAGAAAATGGGCCTGTCAGCCTTCGCGCTGACGGTCCCAACCGATCTCCACTGCAGCCAGATCTCAACTCCTCCGTTTGTCATCTCGTTCAATGATACGCATCAGAGACAGCGCCATCTGTTGGTTGTGCAAGGAACTTCCCACATATATATTACTTGAATTTGCATATCATCCAAGTACTTAAACCAAAATATTATAATTTTTAAGCATGACCAAAAATCCGGAAAATCCAGAATCGCCGCTGTCCCGATGATTCCGGATTTTCGGCTTTGTACTGTATTATGCTTTGAGTTAATATAATAGTTAATCCATTTCAATTTTGAGTAACTGTTTTGTCTTTTTATTAGTTTCTTCCATTTCTTCGTTTTTCCACTTTCTTCTGGAAGAAACACAACCCTGCTTTTCGATAAATCACCCCTGCCCTTTATTTAAAAAAATGTGAACACTATGTGTTGTATCATTAAGTGAAGGAAATGATCTGTAGCTGTAGGATACGTTAATATAGACCTAGTACAATTTGTGGAAGGACAGCATGTTAAATATAAAGAAGATATAAACATTTATTTTAAAACTAAAAAAAAAAAAAAAAAAAAAAAAAAAAAATCAATATTTTTTTATATATAATATGCAGAGTTTTAAACGAAAATTATCCTCACTTTCAAATAAATTGAAGAAAAAAAAAAAAAAAACACTTTTGAAAGAATATACTGACTGGAATGCAAATATCTTAAATATCTCATGAAATATGAGCATTTTTATGAAAAGTGTTTTCACTGTGCATATGCGGACAATAAAAAAACTTCTTTTGCATAATTTGATAGCTAAATGTCTTGTTCATTTCACATCAGAAGCATTATCAAATATCACTAAAATTCAGAAAATTGTACGAAAAAAAAACTAAGCAGTTTTTTAGTTATTGATCAAAGTTGATTTTCACTTTAGGGGTCACTCACACATTTACATTTTTTTAGTAAGTCAACAGAGAACCACGTTGAATTATGTAAATCCACTTAACGCTTTAAATACACCTAAATAATAAGAAATGATATGAGATACATCATGAATACTATAATAAATTTTATTTTATGATTTAAATCATAAAATTAGTTTAATCCCTTAGTTTTAGAACACAGATCTACATCTAAAATTTTGATTCGATAATTTTAGCTCACCTTTATGCTTTTGGTGTGCTGAAACCTAAACTGCAGCCAATTTTTCACTACCACAAATAGATTTTTGTCAATACAGGGTGTCTACCGACACAATTTCTTCCGTGACTCTTCAACCAATATAATTATATGGTAACTTTTATAGTATGTTTCCATGATTAATTATAATCAATCATGGAAACATACTAGAAATTACTGAAAATGAAAAAAATGTATCGGTAAACACCTTATTAACAAAAATCTACACATGATACAAAAAAACTGGCTTCATTTTCGGTTTCAACACACCAAAAAAAAAAAAAAAAAAAAAAAAAAAATATGTATCTGCTAAAATTATCAAATCAAATTTTGCCAATGCTATTTTTGTAGGCCTGTGTAATTGATAAATAAATAATCGTGAAATGCTTATTAATATAATAAAATGTAGTAAAAATGAAGATTTATTTAATCGTATTTATATATTTAAACGTTTAATAAAAATATATGAAATATTTAGCTACATGTTGCTGTACAAAGAACTAAAATAATTTGGTGTGGTATTCACACTACTTTCTCTTATTCGAAATTATTTACAATTTAAGGTGTAACGTATGAAGTACTGAGTCTGAATATTTCTACATTTTTTTAGTATGTCAATAGAGATTTATGCTGACTCATAGAAATCCATTTAATGTTTTAAGTTCGCATAGTAAAAGCCAGGGTTGGCAAGTTTTTTCCAAGGCGGAAAAAACCGGCCAGAAGAAATAGGTTTCTTCCAAGTGAAAGAAATGGAAGAAACTGTTTTTCTTAAAAATTTATCCTATTAATTGCAGATTTGTAAGATACAACGGATGCAGTTATCTTATAAACAACTTTAAGTGACTTTAAATATACCTATAAAAATTTAATTACATATTTAACCCAATCAGGTTATCGTGGGTCGTTAGAGACCCAAGCCATTTTGCTCTGTCTCTTTTCTCAGAGTCCACGTATAAAAGAAATATCTATCCATCGAGTCCTTGATTTTTTCCGTAAAAATGCCATTCTTAATCTTTATCATACAATTTGAATTTTTCAAATATCTTAATTTATTCAAAAGTTATGAATTTTTTAGTCAATGCCTGGAGTTTTGGGAAGTGTGTCTGTTTCTGAGGAAAAAACAAGTATTTGTTTAATTATTTTTTTTTTTGGCAATTTTCATTGTCTACCTTTAAAGTAGAAGTATTCAATAGTGTTTCAAAATTTTATCAAATTTCTTTCATTAAAAATAACATTCTAACATGCCTAGGGTCTTCAGCGACCCATGATAAACTGACAAGGTGTCGAAAAAAGTGATAACTTGATCGGGTTAATTAATGATTATGAGATTGTTATTGAAGTGATCTTCGGTATCTGATTGATAAATTATGTGCAAATTCTTTATCAAATTGCTAAAACTTTTTTTTTTTTTTTTTTAGAGGTCAATGGAAGAAATATATGCTGCAATTTTAATTACAATTAATTAGCAATTATTTCATTGCTTATCTTCAAATTTCATATATGTATTTTTTTTCAAAGCTGTTTTTCGATACATGTGATCACTTCAATACAAATCATCAAAATTTCTTTGTGTGTGTGTGCCTAACTGATTAAATGTGCCATATTCTGGCAGCTGATTGCTGAAATGCTGGATCATTATGCCACTGATAGACAAAAGCAAGGTTTAAATTGCTAAAATTCTTGGAGCAATTTCAGTATAAGAAAGAAAAAAAAAAAAACATTTTGGAGCATCAAAACTGTATTTTGTGGTGAAAAATATCCAGTTTTTTTAATAAAATACTTATACATAATTAATGTTAACGAAAATTAATGTCCCCGTGGATATGCATTTGCCCATGTACACATCATCATCAAATCTAATAGAATTTTTTTTTATCACAGCACATGATTCTTGAAAGTTTTATATGATGTTGAATAACACACAGGATACAGAGCCTAGCCTTTTTTTTTTTTTTTTTATGCAGAGTGTTATCTCATAGGAAAAAATGCATATATATAGAACTGTTTAATTACTTCATGGTAAGATCTTAAATATGCTATAATGTTATTCTTTCAGCAGTTTTTCACTCTTAATTTATACTGCTTTATCTTATCAGCTGATGATTATTTTAGAAGCTATTTTTTGACAAATTTTAATTATAAGAGAAATATGTAAGATTTTTGCAACTGATGTGACTATTTCGCCACTAACTGACAAAATTTACATTTAATTACAACTACAGAGGCTGTTCGCACATTTTTTAGACGATTTTGATGGAGTGTACTGAAGCAATTTCTCTCATATTTCGTGTTTTATTTGTTCAGTTTGATAGCCCTTGTTCTTAACTAACATTCTACATCATAATTTCTATGATAATAATGCTTTTTATAATATCGGAAGAGGTATATTTTTCTACTCCTCTTGAACGGCTTTCCAGAGTCCACAAAGCGTTATAGGTCGGTGTTTGGATAATGTTGATTTTAAGAGTCGAAAAACACAAAAATCCAACAGTGATACATCAGAAGATTTAGCAGGAATGTCAGTGAAGGGTATGGTTTTAATTCCCGTTTTTTGTTCCATTTTTTTTCTAGAAAAGCAATTGCGGATTGCAATGTGTGGCTGCTTGTTTTGTCTTGATACAGTTCAACGGATTCATAGCATTGTGGATAAAGATCTGGATTTTCATTTTTAAAAATTGGAATTAAAATATGTTCTTGAGAGTATTTAGAGTTGATTTTGACATTTTTTTGCTTTTATCTTGCGCTTGTATGAAAAAACCAGTGGCAATCATAAATCCTTTAGAAAAACTCTCTTTTGATGCTTTGAGCCATGTAGCAATTTTTTTTTTCTCCACTTTTGTGATAATAAATTGACCTTTTTTTATTGCAACCACTTAAATAGACCCAAGATTCATCTGTTGTTGCAACATTTTTCCATTTTTCTCCTGATAAATGCTTTTCATAACGATTTCACTAAAAACTATCTTTGGAAAGAGTGGAAACCTATCCTTCCATCCACTGCCATTTTAAAAGTGCATTTCTGCATCTAAACAAAAATTATAAATATCAGAAGATAAATAAAACTTCCAAAAATATAACTGTTGTGAAAATAAAATTCTCCATGCAAACGATTTTTTCTTACTGCGAAATAAAATCGTCTAAAAAATGTGCGAACAGCCTGTAGTTGCTGAAAATAAGCTTTTATTTTGCCCCTAATGCTTAAAATTTGTGTTTTTATTTATATATATATTTTTTTTTTTCAAAACTAATTCTCAAAATACACGATATATTTCGCGACCGATCAACAAAATACATGATCATTTCACTACTAACTTATAAAAATCGCTCTATTTTTCAGATTCCCGGAATAGCAAATAATTTTGAGACTATCATCGAAATAGGCGATCATTTCAGCGCTAACTGAAAAAATTCACGCTTTTTTTCAAAGCAGGTTCCCGAAATACCTGATAGCAGGGGTGCAGAAAATGTTCAGACCTCTGAAATTTCCCCAGAACACATTCTAAATTTCCCCAAAAATAATGCATCAACCTACTATCTGAATGGTTTTTTTTTTTTTTTTTTTTTTTTTTTTTTTTTCCCGGGGTGGGGAGGAGGAAGGGAATATCTTTCTTTAGTCCAAATACTGAGGGAGATTTTTTATGCTACTATATATTTTTTTTTTTTTTCTTAACTCCATCGAAATTTAATGTTGCTATTAATGTCCACCAGTTGAAAAATTAAAAAGTTTAAGGTAATTAGATTTATTAACTAACATATTTTTTAAGGCTATAATATATAATATAGTACATAATTATACATAAATTAATGTTGCTTTGTTTTATTGCACTTTGCTGTCTATGAAAATTTAAAATACCTTTTTATTACAGAATTACGAAATCAAGAATAAGACAAACATGCATGAACTATAATCATTTAATAAAAATTCTATAACTGTCTGCTTAAAGATGAATTATTGTGGGACTTGGTATAAGAAAAGTAAGCAATATGACTTAACTGATATTTACGAAACAGAACAAAAGCTGTACAAACAGAAAAAAAATTTTATATGCTATAAATAGGAGACAAATTGTTATAGAGATACAAAATGTACAAAACATGGGCAAATTTTAACCTTGATCATGAGTCATATAGTCCGAGAAAATAGTGCTCAAATGTTGAACGACAGAATGAACAGCTAATTAAGACATTTGTTGATATGTATTAAAATATATATATATGAGTTTTAAACCCTGCCTTTCTTTCCCCCCAGTGTGAAAAAAAAAAAAAATATGTTGAAGATATCACAAAACAAACTTTCTTCTATATTTTTCTATACAAATTCATGCAATAGAATTTTTTTTTTCCTTTATTAATGCAGACGATTTTCATCTGAGAGGTATTAGTCGAAATTTCCAACAAAAATTAATTTTTACTGTATAGATATTTTTCCGTTCTCGCGGAAAATTGCAGTATAGCAGCACCACCTCTTGTGCATACACACCCGATTTAATAAAAATAATGTCTCATAATGGCCTTTCCATATATTAAGTTTTGTTCGACTATACGCAATAGACCCTGAGATACAGATTCCTCATAAATTGCGAAAATCACTGTATAACAGTGCCACCTGTTGAGCGATTGGCACCAAAAGTTGACATAAACTAATTTATGTTAAGGTGCATCTACATACAGTTTTTATATGCAATTCTCTGCTGTAGTTCCTGAGATATAGTCTTCCCTCAAATGTCAGAAATTGATGTATAATAGTGCCGCTTATTGTGCAATTGGCACCAAAAGTTGACATAAACTAATTTATGTAAAGGTGCATCTACATACAGTTTTTATATGCAATTCTCTGCTGTAGTTCCTGAGATATAGTCTTCCCTGAAATTTCAGAAATTGATTTATAACAGTGCCACCTATTGTGCAATTGGCACCAAAAGTTGATAGGCACTAACTTATGTCAAGGTGCATCTGCATATAAATTAACATGCAATTTCGTGCAAAAGTTCCTAAGATATAGCCTTTTCTGAAATTGTGGAAATTGCTGTACAGCAGCGCTTCCTATTGAGCGACTGGCACCAAAATTTGATAGACAGTAATTAATGTCAAGGTGCCTCTGTATATCACTTTACATGGAATTTTGTGCAGTAGTTCCCAAGATACAGTCGCTACAAAATTTTTGTCACACGCACACACATATGGACAGATATTTTCTAAAAATGGTCAAATTGTGTTCTGGACCTCTCAAAACATGTAAATCCATCGAAAACCAGAAATCGAAAATTTTCATTAATCAAATACTTTCTTCTATTGAATAATAATAATAAAAAAAAACTGAAGAATACTATGTATGTTACTTTAAAGCAAAGTAATTTTAAATTGAGAAAATAATACAAAGAAGCTTAAGCCTAATTTTAGATTAATAACAATTAATATGAAATAATTAGGCTCCTATAAACATCCATAAAAGAACAACAGAAGTTTTAATTAATTGCTAAAATTAAAATTGTTATGTGAAAACTAAACTTTAAGACACAAAATAACCAACTCATTCAAAAATTTATGTTCAATCATTTCACAGCTAATTGCTCAAATACATTTTCTTTCTTTCATTAATTTTAAAAGAAAAGTATACTAATTATTAACATTTAAAAGTACCTTACAAAAAACTTTTCATTTTTTGGCTGATTAATTTCGGTCACACCGTGACCATCTTCGGAGCCAAGACTAAACGTTGACGTCCTTCTGTTTATCTTGCCGATGAATGCCACTGTTGCCACTTCACTTCATTTTATAATTTCCCAAGATCTGTTGCCAAGCTGCAGGGATGATTGAATGTTCTCTATCGTTTACTGTGTTATCGTTAGTAATAATTTCGAGGGCCTCCTGTTTTAGTGCGTAATTTTGGTTATTGTAAGGTGCTATTTTTTTTATGTTAATGGAGTTAATATTTATGGGGTTAGTATTGTTGGTGGCGGAGAAAGTGGTGGAGGATTTTCCTAATTTAAGGTCTGCACGGTGTTCTTTTTCTCTTTCGGCGATTTTGCGTTTGGTCATCCCAATATAGCAGGCTTTATTACCATTGATATGTTCAAAGTCAATTTTATATATTCCGGGGGTAGAGTTTTGTTGAATGGGGTCTTTTTCGTTTCGGATGTGTTGAAAAATGTTTTTGTTTGGTTTTATTAGAATGTTTATGTTATTGTTTTTAGCTTCGTTTTTTATTTTAAGGCTGGCCCCGCTACAAAATGGGATGGAGGTGGTGAAATTGGGTTTAGTTTTCTGGGCATTATTGATTTTATTTAAAGATTTTAGGCGTTTTTTGTATATTTATAAGATTTTCAGAATAGTTTGCTTTAGTGGCGATTATTTTGATATTGTTAAGTTCTTTGTTTAGTAGTTGTTTATTAGAGCAGACTAAAATAGCGCGGTTGATATAAGATTGAATAGCTGATAATTTATAAGTGAGGGGGGTTTTACAATTTTTGTTTATTCTCTAAAATATGTCCCTCTCTACCCTATACAATAGCCTAAGAAATAATACTAAAAAATTCACGCGTAAAATTAACCACCAAACCTTTCTCGAAGACTGCTTATATTTTAATTTTTAAAACTATCCCTAAATTTATAAAAACAAACTCGAATTTCATAAATAAACACTATAAACACCTCGCTAAACAGTTTGAAATCTCAATATTAAAGAAAATTATTAAACAAAAATCCATCTCCATCTTTAAATTAAAAATGAAAAACAACAACCTCACACGCGATCTAAAATTAAATACTAACCCCAACGATTTCAGCCACTTAACCAATAAAATGAACCAATTCGCCGATATTGAACAAAAATCTATTCAAAAACGTCACCAGAAAAAACTGCATAACTTAATTCTAAAAGAAAACCCTAAACTTATTAAAACTCCAACCCCTACTTCCCACTAGGGCTGGACGATGTCAGAAATTTAATATCATGATATATCAACATCCTCATATCACGATATTCTGATATATCGATATCTCGACAAATTCAAATAAAATATTATGGTTATTAAATCATTATAGTAATTATTAAATAAGCGAATAAATAATTATAGTTAGTAAATAAGAAAAATTCTGCAAATTGTCATATTTATTAAAATATAGGCAGAAAAATACAGAAAATATATTAACACGTTGACTGTCAAGCTACGAAATAATTCATAGTTAAACTACGAGTAAACTCATAGCTTGAGAGCAATGTAATAAAATTTTCTGAAAAGTTGTTTAATGCAAAGATCATTTAATATACCAAATATAAACACTACTTTCTACAGGTGAACTATCAAAATCATTAGTTTCACTGTATGTATGTATAACAATACAGAGTCAATAGCTTCTTTGAAGTGTACTCACTAAATTTTAATGGATGGTGCACTTTCAAATGAGAAAGTAAATTTGTTGTACTCCCTCCTTTTGCACATACATATTTTTGGCAGAGTTTACAAATTGCCACATCAGTGTTGATAACAGTACCATGCTCATTGTCAGGTATCCCAAAAGTAGACCAAACCTGACTTTTAGTCTTTGATTTAGATACCAAATGATGATATTCCAAAGAATCAATAGTATGCCTCATTGTCATTTTAAAAATTGAAGATTTTAAAATAATAAATACCAAAAAAATAAGTATATATTTAAATATTGCTAATTTTAAAAGAATTTCAACAAAAATAGACCATAAATCCTGATTAGTTTGTAGAAATTTTCAATCGTTTTTCTAGTTTTAATATATTCATTGATGATTCAATGATTAATTAGCATCATGAATTATGTATATCACAAAAAAAAAAATTAAATAATTATATAGAACAAAGAATTATGTTTATAAATTACATTTATAAAATAAATTTAGACAAGATTAATTAACATCAGAAATATACCATTAATTAAATTTAATTATATACATGTAAACTTTTTTTCTTTTTTAAATATTTTTAGAAGAAAAAAGAAACTATTGAAGATACAAAATGATAGATTTTTATTAATTTACTTTTACTTTCTTTAATCTTTCTTTAAGATTTATTGTAGCTCAATACTTATTATTCATTAATATTGAAAAATCGGCAGTCTTCCCAGCAATTCTAATAATCAAATTATAAGTACAATTAAACAATAAAAATTTAACATGCTTGTTCTCTGCTGTCCCGTAATATTCAATCACGATCTCCGGCGATCGTCATCGTCAGTAATGAGTAAACAAAGAGTATTTTCCCTTCTTGAGTGTTTATCGGCTATTCTGCGCAAGCGTGATGTTTCTGATTATATTCATGAATGTTTATGATTATATTCATGAATATTGTACGGCGCCGCTGTGAGTAAGTGAATGTGAGTATGAGTTTATTCGAATAAGGAATCAGAAATCAACTATAAATGATTATGATGACAAAGCGTATTGCCATTGCCGACTGGTTTCACTCATGAGTAGCGGGGATGATTGGACACTTAGATATTTCGATTTCATTTATGAATGTGATATGGACATGATGTTGAGTTTTTAGTGAATATTGTGAAATAAATCTTGAATGATTGAAACGATGTTCAAGTGTGCGGCGCGTGACTATCGTTGGAAAAAAATTAATCTATAAAGCAATTTTTTTTTTTGCTATTTTAGGAAAGAGATTTGCTATAGGCTTGCTTTATTAGAACAAATAAAAATATTTTAACCCTCAACCGTATGTTTTTTTTTAAAATATCAACAAACAAAGAAAATTTGGATAAATATAAAATCCCACAAATCTTCTCTTTACTAGTGGTCAGGGCTTTCTTAAGCCTTTTTTTACTTTCTTCTATACTCAATACAAGAAAGTATTGGATTCTTATAAATTTTTAATTATGGTTTTCGATGGATTTACACGTTTTGAGAGGTCCAGAACACAATTTTCCATTTTTAGAAAATGGGTGTGACAAAAATTTTGTGGTGAATATATCTACGGAACTACTGCACCGAATTGAATATAAATTTATGATGTAAGTGCACCTGAACATAAATTAGTGTTTATCTACTTTTGGTACCGATTGGTCAACAGGTGGCGCTGCTATACAGCGATTTCCGCTGTTTCAGGAATTACAGCATGGGATTGCATATAAATTTATATTTAGATGCACCTTGATATATGTTAGTGCCTGTCAATTTTTGGTGTCAACCGCCCAACAGGTGGCGCTTCTACACGGCGATTTCCGTAATTTCAGGGGAGGCTATATCTCAGTAATTACAGCACAGAATTGCACATAAATTTATATGCAGATGCACCTTCACATTTATTATTTTCTGTCAACTTTTAATGCCAATTGCTCTAAAGGTGGCGCTGTTATACAGCGATTTCCGCAATATAAGTGAAGGCTGTATCTCAGGTTCTGTTGTGTATAATCGAACTTGATATAGGAAAAGGCCATTATGATACAATTTGGGTGCATATCCGCCGATAGGGGGCGCTGCTGTACAGCAATATTCTACGAAAACGGGAAGGATGTCATTTTAATAGCAACAACATAGTAGCTTTTTTTTTTTTTTTTTAAATCAAACCTGGTTTCTAAAAAAGTCCATTGAAATTTCCCCCCAAAGTAATGTATCTTTATTAAGGGCAATTTTAGCAGCAGGGTAATAAAAAAATTAATTGCTTCTAAAACAGTGATATATGATAACATATAAAATCATTATCATTGCACAACAAACCTAAATATTTTAACAATGAATTAAAATACATGTAGTAAGTTCTAATAAATGGACATCAAGAATATATTTTTTTTCCTCTTTTTAGCATTCCATAAACTGAAAATGTGGAACATAAATTAATAAGAAGTTAATTCTACTTTTTTAGAACATTAGTAATTTTCTGACAGTTTTAATGGCAGATTATGAGAATAGAGGGGCATTGGCGTTTGTTTACATTTTGGCGATATTATCCGTGCGCCAACGAACCAAGGTAATGAATTTATCTAATGGCAACCTGAAAAAACGTTTGTTTACGTTCGAAATGAAATAAATACTAATGCAGACGACTATTTAACGAAAATAAATGAAATTATCGAAGAATTTTAATAAAATGGCGATGGTTAATTAACTTTTTAACTTACAAAACGTTTGTTTACGTTCAAAATGAAATAAATAATTAAATTTTTAACTACAATATTTTAATAAATAAGCAAATACCTAACAAAATACACGTTTTCTCATCGAAGTTTTAAGAGCAAATTGATTTCAACAACACAATAAATGTAATTAAATAAATGAAAATTCAGAATAAAAATATAACTTTAAAAGTAATTAAAAAAGCATGAAAACTTACAATAAATGCAACATGAATTTTATTTATTTATTTATTAATTTATTTATTTTTTTCCATTTTGAAATTTCTGTTGACTCCATAATACGTAAATCACATATCAAATATTTCACTTCGCGCTCAGTTAATTCGTAACATTCGAGGATTCTAAAACCGCATTCAAATGAATCGAAACACATCTGTATAAAAAGTATGAGAATATACAAATAAAATAAAAAACATATTTTCAAGTTATCAAATGATACGCTTTCATTTCTCCAGACACATATCGTTTCGAATTTTTCAGTAACACTTACATTTCAGCGGAGGGGAAAATTAGCTAGTTTTCATAAACTTGACCAACAAGTGATTCTGTGAGTGAGTTTTACGTCGAACTAGTGCTACGTTGTGGGCAATGACTACGGCAACCAAATATCCCCATTTTCTACAGACAACGTTTACTTTATTCGCAATATTATAATTTTTTTTTAAATTATAGAAATTAACTATTTTATATTTAAATTTTATTTTTAGTGCTTATTAATTAAATTTGAAAAAAAAAAAAAAAAACATGCATAATTAGTTAATTGTAGCAATTTAAAGCATCTCTGTTTTAAAAGTTCACGGATCCGGCCACTGTAACGACGGAGGATGAATTGGGACATACCCCTAAGATATATGAACCAACAAAGAAACATGGCTGTATAAAACTATGAATCTGAAAACGCACGTAACTCGGCTCCGCGGCAGTCACTGTCGCGCACGTTAAAACCAAAAAAACATCACTGGACGCCCCTACCTCGCTGTGCATGAACCTGAAAACGCACGTAACTCGGCTCCGCGGCAGTCACTGTCGCGCACGTTAAAACCAAAAAAACATCACTGGACGCCCCTACCTCGCTGTGCATGAACCTGAAAACGCACGTAACTCGGCTCCGCGGCAGTCACTGTCGCGCACGTTAAAACCAAAAAAACATCACTGGACGCCCCTACCTCGCTGTGCATGAACCTGAAAACGCACGTAACTCGGCTCCGCGGCAGTCACTGTCGCGCACGTTAAAACCAAAAAAACATCACTGGACGCCCCTACCTCGCTGTGCATGAACCTGAAAACGCACGTAACTCGGCTCCGCGGCAATCACTGTCACGCACGTTAAGACCAAAAAAACATCACTGGACACCCCTACCTCGCTGTGCATGAACCTGAAAACGCACGTAACTCGGCTCCGCGGCAGTCACTGTCGCGCACGTTAAAACCAAAAAAACATCACTGGACGCCCCTACCTCGCTGTGCATGAGCCTGAAAACGCACGTAACTCGGCTCCGCGGCAGTCACTGTCGCGCACGTTAAAACCAAAAAAACATCACTGGACACCCCTACCTCGCTGTGCATGAGCCTGAAAACGCACGTAACTCGGCTCCGCGGCAGTCACTGTCGCGCACGTTAAAACCAAAAAAAAACATCACTGGACACCCCTACCTCGCTGTGCATGAATCTGAAAACGCACGTAACTCGGCTCCGCGGCAGTCACTGTCGCGCATGTTAAAACCAAAAAAACAGCACTGGACACCCCTACCTCGCTGTGCATGAGCCTGAAAACGCACGTAACTCGGCTCCGCGGCATTCACTATCACGCATGTTAAGACCAAAATTTCCCATAATGTAGCTCTAGTGCAACGTGAAATACGCTCAAAACAAATGATCCAATCAAATATCGCCTAATTTCCCGCAATGTAGCTCTAGTGCAACGTAAAATACGTTCAAAACAAATGATCCAATCAAATATCGCCTAATTTTCCGTAATGTAGCTCTAGTGCAACGTAAAATACGTTCAAAACAAATGATCCAATCAAATATCGACTAATTTCCCGCAATGTAGCTCTAGTGCAACGTAAAATACGTTCAAAACAAATGAACCAATCAAATATCGCCTAATTTTCCGTAATGTAGCTCTAGTGCAACGTAAAATACGCTCAAAACAAGTGATCCAATCAAATATCGCCTAATTTCCCGTAATGTAGCTCTAGTGCAACGTAAAATACGCTCAAACAAGTGATCCAATCAAATATTGCCTAATTTCTGTTAATGTAGCTCTAGTGCAACGTAAAATACGCTCAAAACAAGTGATCCAATCAAATATCGCCTAATTTCCCGTAATGTAGCTCTAGTGCAACGTAAAATACGCTCAAAACAAGTGATCCAATCAAATATCGCCTAATTTCCCGTAATGTAGCTCTAGTGCAACGTAAAATACGCTCAAAACAAGTGAACCAATCAAATATCGCGTGATTTCCCGTAATGTAGCTCTAGTGCAACGTAAAATACGCTCAAAACAAGTGATCCAATCAAATATCGCCTAATTTCCCGTAATGTAGCTCTAGTGCAACGTAAAATACGCTCAAAACAAGTGAACCAATCAAATATCGCGTAATTTCCCGTAATGTAGCTCTACTGCAATGTAAAATATACTCAAATCAATAAAAAACAAATGAACCAATCAAATCTCTCCATACTGCGTCATAATAGAATTCTTAAGTTATGTGTACAAGGAAGTGCAGTTTATCGCTACGAAAGTTCGCCAAGCAGAAAGTGCCCCTCTAATCTAGGAATCAACCGTTTTAATTTTTTCATAAAACATCCAAATTTATAAAAATTGGATAAAAACAGTAACAACAAGTAACAGAAAACAGTAACCCTCCACTCCCCTTGGGAAAAAAAAAAAAAAAAAAAAAAAACTTCCCCTCTCCATGAAATCTTATCTATGTACTTAAAACTTCTTTTCCTCTTTCATGCATGCAATTTCATTTTTATTCATCCCTATTGTTAAGTAAAAGATGAAAATAAGAAATTATATTATCTATACATAGCCGATATATCGTGACATTTGGTTGATTGATATCGATTATCACGATCTGTAGTAGATATCGATATGTGACGATATATCGATATACCATCCAGCCCTACTTCCCACCCATATAATAATCTATCAACATTTGAACTTAACTCACACCAGGATTCTCTCTTAAAATTAGGTGCTAAATATATCCTAAATGACAAACCAAACTTAAAAGACTCCATAGCTCACATAGAAACCGCTGTTGACCATATTCCCTCATTCAAACAACAAATAATCCGAAACACTGCTATAAAATCCATCTCCACATTAAATAAAACTTACAATGACTCTGAAGATATCAAATGTCTTAAAAACTTAAAAAACAATTGCGATTTAACTTTCCTTATGTCAGACAAAACAAATCTTATTACTATTATGAACCGTACGCAATATAACAAAATGATGCATGAAACAATAGAAAAACTAAAAGCCGTAAAAATCCCCCTCTCCCCTCTTAATAAACTCATAAATAAAACCAAAGATCTCCTAAAAACTGGCCAATGGCCCGACAATAATAAACCAACCTTTAATAATCATGCCTCTACTATACCTCGACTCTTTGCAAAATATAAAGATCACAAAAACCCTCCTTCTCTCCGCCCAATTGTAAATAAATCTGAAGGCCCAACTTACCAACTCAAAAAATACATGAAAAATATTTATACTGCACTTCTCCCACCCTCTAACCACTCAATAAACTCAAATGAAATGTTTCTGGATAAACTTCGTAATATTAATATAAAATATACCGATAAATTAGTTAGTTTCGACGTAAAAGACCTCTATCCCTCCATTAATATTCAAGAAATCACAAAAATAATTAACACTAAATTAATCGGCACATTTGGGGATAATAAAACTAGCGAAACTTTAATCAGAGCAAACAACCTCCTCCTTAATGAATCTTACTTTAATTTTAACAATAATACCTACCATCAAACTCAAGGCGTCCCCATGGGATCCCCCATCTCCGGAATCATTGCAGAATTAAAACTCCGCCTTATTGAAAACTCAGCCAACCATATTATTAAAAACTGTAAACTTTGGACTCACTACGTAGACGATATCTTTGCCATAATACCCGACACCGAAAACCCAGACACCCTTCTAACAAACCTTAATAAGCTAGATAACGATATTAAATTCACCATCGAAAAAGAAACCAACAATACTCTAAACTTTCTTGACATAAAAATTATAAAAAACTCTAATAACACTATTGACACTACCGTTTACAGAAAACCCACTACTAACACTGAAATTATAAACAAAAATTGTAAAACCCCCCCTCACTTATAAATTATCAGCTATTCAATCTTATATCAACCGCGCTATTTTAGTCTGCTCTAATAAACAACTACTAAACAAAGAACTTAACAATATCAAAATAATCGCCACTAAAGCAAACTATTCTAAAAATAAAACCATTAAGATATATAACCTTTTACTTATCTTCACGTTACATCTTTGGTAGACTAGTTTCATCTGGGGCGCCCCAGCTTGGTCACTACCTTGCTTTGGTGTTCGAAACTGTGGTCTTCCTGTTTTCTTGTTCTTTTAAAGACTTTACGCCATTGGCGGTTAAGGATAGCACCCTCGTTGCCATTACAACTGTCAGAATTAGCTAAAATTTCAACAGACTCCCTGATCGCTGCGTATCCGTGGTTGTTGTAGTTGGCCAACTTTTTTACTTCATCAAATTTAATATTAATTTCTTCGTTTTTGTTTACTTGGGTTAAGGCTGTGGTTAATTTACCTGTTTTTATATCATGTTTATGTTCTTTGATACGGGTTTTTATTTTTCTTTTTGTTTTTCCTATATAACATTTTTCTTTATTTTGTTCGTTATTGTATGGTATTTTATATATTCCTGCAGTTTCTAAAGGTTTAGTTTTATCTTTGTCACTTCTTATTAATTGAAAAATGTTAGGGTTAGGTTTTATGGGTACATTTATATTATGTTTTGCTGCAATTTTCTTGATTTTATTAGATATTCCACGGTCATAAGGTATGGAGGTAGTATATTTAAGCTTTGGTTTTTGAAAATTGTTGATTTCATTAAGAGTTTTTAATCTTTTTCTAAATAATTTATCTATTAATTTGTTAGAGTATCCTGCTTTTTGTGTGAATTGTTTTATATTTTTTATTTCATTTTTTAAAATTTTATTGTCTTTACAAATTACTATTGCACGGTTGATGTGGGATTGGATAGCATTGATCTTATATTTAAAAGGGGTTTTACTATTTTTATGGATTATTTCATTACTGCTATTGGGTTTTCTATAAACTTGTGTGGTTATTTTATTAGCATGGCGACTGATATTGACATCTAGAAAATTTAGTTGTTTATTGTTCTCTTCTTCTAAAGTGAATTTAATATTTGGATCTATTTTATTTAAAATGTTTAGAATTTCTATGGGATCTGTTTTTTGGTCTATTACTGCAAAAACGTCATCAACAAAACGAAACCAATAAAAAATTTTTTCTTTAAGTTTTTTATCAAAATTATTTTCTATTTTACGTAGTTTAAATTCAGCAAGAAAACCCGATATGGGAGACCCCATTGGGACTCCTTTGGTCTGTTTGTAATATTTGTCATTAAAAGTAAAGTAATTTTCATTCAACAAAAAGTTGGTTGCTATATTTAAAGTTTGGGCTATTGATGGGTTTGTATAATGTTCATCTATTTTTTCTTTTATTAATTCAGTAACATTTTTTATATCTATTGGCGGATAAAGGTTTACTACATCAAAACTTACAAATTTAAAATTTTCCTGTATTTCAATATCATAAATTTTACTTATAAAATCTTCGGTGGAATTTAGGCTATGTTGTGAGGGGGGAAGTAAGTTTTTATAAATTTCAGCCATATATTTTTCCATTATGTAAGTGGGTCCTTCGCTTTTGTTAACAACTGGTCTAATTTTGGGGGGGTTCTTGTGATCTTTATATCTGCCAAAAATTCTTGGTGTATTTGGTGCAAAATTATTTATTGTAGGTGGTTTGTTATTAGGCCAGGTTCCTTCTTTTATTATTTTTTGTGTTTTTTCAACTATTTTGTTAATGGGGTCTTTTTTTATTTTTTCTGTACCTATTTCATTTATGGTTTCTTCCATTTTATTTATGTATTCCTGTCTATTTAATATTGCTATTTTTCTGGTTTTATCTGTTAATGTACAAGCTATTTTTTCATTTTTCTTTAGATTATTAAGTGTTTTAATGTCTTCCTGATTAATTTTGTTGTTTTTAATAGTTTTGCTGATTTCTTGAATTGCTACGTTTCTGATGTCTATTTGGGCTTCTTCTGGGATATTTTCTATGGCTGATTCTATTTTTGCTATACTGTCTTTAATTTTGATAGGTTGGTCTAAAATAAACTTTTGTCCCATTTTTAATAAGCTATCTTGGTGGCTATTTAATTTTAGGTCTGATAAATTAGCCACCAAGATAGCTTATTAAAAATGGGACAAAAGTTTATTTTAGACCAACCTATCAAAATTAAAGACAGTATAGCAAAAATAGAATCAGCCATAGAAAATATCCCAGAAGAAGCCCAAATAGACATCAGAAACGTAGCAATTCAAGAAATCAGCAAAACTATTAAAAACAACAAAATTAATCAGGAAGACATTAAAACACTTAATAATCTAAAGAAAAATGAAAAAATAGCTTGTACATTAACAGATAAAACCAGAAAAATAGCAATATTAAATAGACAGGAATACATAAATAAAATGGAAGAAACCATAAATGAAATAGGTACAGAAAAAATAAAAAAAGACCCCATTAACAAAATAGTTGAAAAAACACAAAAAATAATAAAAGAAGGAACCTGGCCTAATAACAAACCACCTACAATAAATAATTTTGCACCAAATACACCAAGAATTTTTGGCAGATATAAAGATCACAAGAACCCCCCCAAAATTAGACCAGTTGTTAACAAAAGCGAAGGACCCACTTACATAATGGAAAAATATATGGCTGAAATTTATAAAAACTTACTTCCCCCCTCACAACATAGCCTAAATTCCACCGAAGATTTTATAAGTAAAATTTATGATATTGAAATACAGGAAAATTTTAAATTTGTAAGTTTTGATGTAGTAAACCTTTATCCGTCAATAGATATAAAAAATGTTACTGAATTAATAAAAGAAAAAATAGATGAACATTATACAAACCCATCAATAGCCCAAACTTTAAAAATAGCAACCAACTTTTTGTTGAATGAAAATTACTTTACTTTTAATGAAAAATATTACAAACAGACCAAAGGAGTCCCAATGGGGTCTCCCATATCGGGTTTTCTTGCTGAATTTAAACTACATAAAATAGAAAATAATTTTGATAAAAAACTTAAAGAAAAAATTTTTTATTGGTTTCGTTTTGTTGATGACGTTTTTGCAGTAATAGACCAAAAAACAGATCCCATAGAAATTCTAAACATTTTAAATAAAATAGATCCAAATATTAAATTCACTTTAGAAGAAGAGAACAATAAACAACTAAATTTTCTAGATGTCAATATCAGTCGCCATGCTAATAAAATAACCACACAAGTTTATAGAAAACCCAATAGCAGTAATGAAATAATCCATAAAAATAGTAAAACCCCTTTTAAATATAAGATCAATGCTATCCAATCCCACATCAACCGTGCAATAGTAATTTGTAAAGACAATAAAATTTTAAAAAATGAAATAAAAAATATAAAACAATTCACACAAAAAGCAGGATACTCTAACAAATTAATAGATAAATTATTTAGAAAAAGATTAAAAACTCTTAATGAAATCAACAATTTTCAAAAACCAAAGCTTAAATATACTACCTCCATACCTTATGACCGTGGAATATCTAATAAAATCAAGAAAATTGCAGCAAAACATAATATAAATGTACCCATAAAACCTAACCCTAACATTTTTCAATTAATAAGAAGTGACAAAGATAAAACTAAACCTTTAGAAACTGCAGGAATATATAAAATACCATACAATAACGAACAAAATAAAGAAAAATGTTATATAGGAAAAACAAAAAGAAAAATAAAAACCCGTATCAAAGAACATAAACATGATATAAAAACAGGTAAATTAACCACAGCCTTAACCCAAGTAAACAAAAACGAAGAAATTAATATTAAATTTGATGAAGTAAAAAAGTTGGCCAACTACAACAACCACGGATACGCAGTGATCAGGGAGTCTGTTGAAATTTTAGCTAATTCTGACAGTTGTAATGGCAACGAGGGTGCTATCCTTAACCGCCAATGGCGTAAAGTCTTTAAAAGAACAAGAAAACAGGAAGACCACAGTTTCGAACACCAAAGCAAGGTAGTGACCAAGCTGGGGCGCCCCAGATGAAACTAGTCTACCAAAGATGTAACGTGAAGATAAGTAAAAGGTTATATATCTTAATGGTTTTATTAATTAAATTGCTTCATGGATAAAATGTTTCAAGTATATTCTAAAAATCTTATAAATAAATTATACAAAAAACGCCTAAAATCTGTAAATAAAATCAATAATGCCCAGAAAACTAAACCCAATTTCACCACCTCCACCCCATTTTGTAGCGGGGCCAGCCTTAAAATAAAAAACGAAGCTAAAAACAATAACATAAACATTCCAATAAAACCAAACAAAAACATTTTTCAACACATCCGAAACAAAAAAGACCCCATTCCACAAAACTCTACCCCCGGAATATATAAAATTGACTTTGAACATATCAATGGTAATAAAGCCTGCTATATTGGGATGACCAAACGCAAAATCGCCGAAAGAGAAAAAGAACACCGTGCAGACCTTAAATTAGGAAAATCCTCCACCGCTTTCTCCACCACCCACAATACTAACCCCATAAATATGAACTCCATTAACATAAAAAAAATAGCACCTTACAATAACCAAAATTACGCACTAAAATGGGAGGCCCTCCAAATTATTACTAACGATAACACAGTAAACGATAGAGAACATTCAATCATCCCTGCAGCTTGACAACAGATCTTGGGAAATTATAAAATGAAGCGAAGTGGCAACAGCGGCATTCATCGGCAAGATAAACAGAAGGACATCGACGCTTAGTCTTGGCTCCGAAGACGGTCACGGTGTGACCGAAATTAATCAGCAAAAAATGAAAAGTTTTTTGTAAGGTACTTTTAAATGTTAATTAACATTTTCTTTCTTATGATTTTTTTTTTTTTTTTTTTTTGTGTATGTGTGTATGGTTCGATTGGGAGGGGGAGCAAGGGAGGCAATTGCTGAACGCACAATCGAAACTCATAACTTAACTTCTGTACATGAGACTCAAAACGATGCAAAAAAAAAAAGTCTTTCCTACTTCTCTCCTTGTTTTATCGATTTATGTGGACTGGGTAATTATTCTTGTAGTATTTTAGCTAGACTTAAAAAAAAAAAAAAAGTTAGAATTGATATTTTCTCTTGATGAATCACCAAATATTTATCAACAAACTTAAAATACTTAATAGTTTTTTTTTTTTTTTTTTTTTTTTTTTTTTTTTGTGTGTGTGTGTTAGAGGTGAGTTCGGGCTCTATTTTGGCAATCCGAGCCCGCCCGGGCCCGAAACATTTTTGAACTGAGCCCGCCCGAGCCCGAAATATTTTGTGTGATCAGAGCCCGAGCCCGCCCGAGACCGATATTGAAAGTGGTACGCTATGCAACGCATACACAATAGTAAAATTAAATACCGTTTTCATTTTCAAATTAATTTTCTTACTATCAATCCTCAATTTAAATAACTATAAATATTATTATAACAATTTATAATGTCTGTGTCTCTGTATACATGTATATATTTATATAATAGATATTTATAGTGCAGCCCATTGTTTATAACGCGCCTATCGGGGGAAAAAAATTTATCCGAATGAGTGATATAACGAAGGAGGAAGGATTACTGTATAACACTATGACATAATATGCATCCCGTTGAAAAAAGAGTTCTATTTAGAAAAAGGAAAGTCAAAGCTACTAAGGTTTGCAAGATTATTTGGTGATTTATAACCTATCATGACTATTATGACATTACTAAAGGTGCTCTCAAAATAAATAAAATTTCTTTTTTTTTTTTTTTTTTTTTTTTTACATTTTCCAGTTTGTGAAGAATAAAATAAACGGAACTTTTAGCTTGAATCCGAGCCCGCCCGGAGCCCGAAGACTTGCGTAAGATTTGAGCCCGATCGGGCTCGGCTCATCTCTAGTGTGTGTGTGTGTGTGTGGGGGGGGGGGGGGGGGGTTGTAATGGGTATTTAAAGGGAATACACTTGTAACAGAAGAATATAGCTGTTAATTTGTAGTTTAATATTAGAAAATTTATGTTTTCGGTATTTTTTTTTTCTTCCATTTTCATTTTTATTCTAAAATAATGAATATTAAAAATTTCCCCAGACAGCCAGAATTTCCCCCCGAACATCGTTCGCACGTTCGGGCATATTCTGCATCCCTGCCTGATAGTATTGCGACTGATTGCCGAAATATGCGGTTATTTTTTAATGCTATTTTTCGTGCTTTCTCTTTTTTTTTTTTTTACATTGGTTCTAAAAAAAAAAAATCCCTTTTTTAAAAGCAGTTTCTCTAAATTGGAAATTTTGTGATCATTTCATTTTAATGGATAAAATTCGACTTTTTGAATACAGACTCCTAAAATATATTATTTTTGTTACTAACTGTCAAAATATGCAATTATTTTGTGGCGATCATCAAAATACTGGACCATTTCACCGCTAATTAATAAAACTCACGCATTGATCAAAGCAGATTACCAAAATAAGCGGTATTTTTGCGACTGATCACCATAATGCACGATCATTTAAAAGTGACTTAAAATTTATGCTATTTTTCAAAGCAAATTCCCAAAATAGGTAGTTTTGTGACTTACTGTTGAATATGTGATTATTTGACTGCTAAAAGATAAAATTTGTGCATTTTTTTAAAGTAGATTCCTGAAATATGATATTTTTGCGACTGATCGCTGAAATAAACGATTCACAGATAACTGATAAAATTGGCACAATTTTTTTTCAAAACAGACACCAGAAATAAGCGATAATTGTGCAGCTGAGACTACTAACATATGCGATCATTTCACAATTGATAAAATTCACGCTTTTCTTAAAGCAGATTCCCGAAATGTACAAAAAATTTGCGACCAACACCATACACGATCATTTCACCGTTTACTGATAAAATCCACGCTTTTCATTTTTTTTTTTTTTTTTTAAGCAAATTTCTGAAGTAAAGGACCATTTCATTGCTAATTGTGAAAATTTGCGTTTTTCTTAGTCTATTGCAGAAATAAGCAATTATTTCGCTTTTTCCCCCCCACCCCCCCCCCCAACCAACTTATTTTTCTTTAAAGTATATTCAGAAAATAAACAATTAATTAGCCACAAACCGCAAAAATTACAATCTCTTAATTTTCTTTCCAGCTAATGTTATGTAATTTTCTTATATTTGAATTTTTTCAATAAGCAATTTTAAAATGTATATTTTTATAAGAAATTTATTTTAATTTTGCCATTTTATGTGAAAACCCATTTTAAGATCTTCAATCCTAGTTAGATGAACGTTTCCAAAACTAAATTTTCCTAATTTGATCCTTGCAATTATTTTATTTGTTCTATCAGTGCAAACTTCTACCATATTTAAAAAAAATATGATATAAACCTTTAAATAAGAAACAGTTTTGTACTGCTTCTGATAATTTATTGTCCATAAAAAACAAGGGTAAAGTTCATAAAAAAAAAAAAAAAAAAAAAAAAAAAAAAAATATCTTTGTTTCTCTTTTTTTTTTTGTGTGTGTGTGTGGGGGGGGGGGGGCAGAGACTTACGCTCGCAGAATTTTTGTTGACAGATGTTTTAAATTTGGACGCAAATCTCGTCATCCTGCGAGAACGAACTCGTGAATTTCGGCTCTAAGCAAATTCGATGACTATTCAAAGAATTACGCTTTCCAGAGAGACAAAAAAATATATATATAACATAATTAGAATGAGGAATAATTTTGCTTACATTTTCAGTAAGCATATCACGGAATCACAAAGTAATTTCTACCACATGGGTGCGATAGAAATTATCGGAAAAGAGAAAGGAAGGGGCAAAAGAGTAAAATTGACGGATTTTGAGAAAACTCTTAAAGAGACTGGCAAAACCCCTCAGAGTATAAGGATTAGTACATTGTCCTAAATCTATTTAAATTTTGTTTCTATAAAAAATGATTGGCTTAAAAAAGTTGGCTCTCGCTGTTAAAATTTTAATGATTTTCGGCATTTAGCTGAGCATCAATTAAAATTTTACAGTCAGTTAATTGCCTGTTAAAACGGACTTTACGGATCAAGTAGCGAAAAAACGGACATTTCCGGACTTGAAGCAAAAAAAGGGGCCAATTCCGCAAAAACAGACCTAGTGGGAGCAGCTCTGTTTTTATTGAGTTACCCCAAGCGGCCCTTTTATTCTAGAGTATCACTAATTCAGACCTGTAATTTAATCCCACGTTATACTAACTAGTAGAGTGGTAGAGATATTTTAGTTCTTTTTAAATGGTTATATTGAATAGTAACTTTGAATAAAAATAACAGAAAGACAAGCATATCTGTTTCTACAGAATTTTAACATTTTTTCTTGCTTAAGAATCTGAATTACCGAAGTTTAAACACCAGCAAAATGATCTTAAAATTACATATATTCTCCGAATTGCAAGTTATAAACACAATCTCCTCAAATTTTTAATGCAATCTGAATTTAATAAAAGAAAACAGAAATTCACCTTCCTTCAGCAATAGATATAAGATAGAAAGACAACCTTTGTGTTATTTAACCAATTATAAAACATTAATAAACACTCATGATTCACAATCTGATTCCATAATCTCAAAAAAATTGACAGGACATTTATTCACATTTTCTTTTCCATTTTTCAAATAGTTTTACATGGATTTCAGAAAACAATAGTTAAACTAATCGTAAATAAATTAAAAATCAATTAGAAAAAATCATCATAGAGCTTTATATCTTTGTAATAATCAAAGTTACAAAAACGACAGAATAAAAACCTGTTAACTGTACTTACCTTCGGCAAATTTCTTAAGTGATTCGAGTCAAGTAAAAGTTCTTCCAGTGATTTTGCAGATAGAATATCATCCGGAATTTCCTTGAGATTATTGTGTCGTCTGTCAACATACTGAATGTTTTGATTTAAACCACGTAAAAGGGTAAACATAATTTAAAGGGAAACTGTGAACGATCATTACGACACAAACATTGTTTAGAACAACTTCTTAGAAGTGACAATACTCATTGCCAACTTTCACTTACGAAGAAACATTATGGGCATGTTTACTTTTTCAACCGCACTTAAAAAAAAAAAAAAAAAAAAAAAAAAGCAGAAAAAATAATAATAAATTGTACGTTCTTTTCTTCTTTACCCGTCTCTTAATTATCAAATTAAAAAGATTTTAAAAGATAATTATTTTATACTGTATTAATAAATTTATGTAGTTGAGTACAGTACATTTATCTAATAAATTTACAGAGGCTCAAGTTAAGCAGATTTTACATCACACTAGTGCTACCCGTGCTGGGCTGGGATTGCGGTGCCTCAGTCTTACGATTGATCTTAATCTTATGATTGGTCTTAAGAATGGGCGTGTTTAAGAACGATCTTTTGTTTTGCGGTGCCTCCAAAAGCCAAAGAATCGAGATTCTTTGCTAAAGCGTAAGCCCTCGCGAAGGAAAGAAGCCAGCCAATTGGAGACACAGAGCGAGCTATGTTGTAGTTGCGCGCGCATCCAGATATGATTCAACCATCATAGATTAAGGTGACCATATTTTCAAACACTGATTTGGGGACAAATTACCGCTTGTCCCCAAATCGAAGTAAATTTCGAGGACACTGAAAACTCTATTTGGGGACTTTTTCGAGGACACAATAGACCAATACCTATATGCATTATTAATAAAAAGAACTCTGATTTATACATTACAAAATGCTTTGAAACACTTTTTTATATGAAAAATTCCTGTCTAAGGTAAGTTTATGCAAATTAAACTATCCCAGCATTATTAAAATAATCAACAAAAATAAATTCAAAAAACTGGCGTACAGACAATAGCAAGTAATTAAAACTTCTTCACACACCATAAATTTTAAATCAGCACAACCGGTTTCGAAAGGACGTAGCCTTTCTTCATCAGGTGCAAACACGTGCAACTGCCTTGGAGGCAAAAGCAAGACTGATTGTCTGCAAGACTGACAGTCTTGCTTTTGCCTCCAAGGCAGTTGCACGTGTTTGCACCTGATGAAGAAAGGCTACGTCATTTCGAAACCGGTTGTGCTGATTTAAAATTTATGGTGTGTGAAGAAGTTTTAATTACTTGCTAAAATAATCAAGTCTATAGAACCCATTTACACTTTATTATGGTGATAGGAGTAAACACAAAATAGCACCATTACATTTTAATCTTCAGAATCCTCACTCCCAGAAATGCAGAAATTATTCCCGATTAACTACAAGAAATAATTTCATTAAACAAATTTTATTTTTCACTTAACATAAATCGGGCAAGATAGAATTTATATACTGATTAGTAGTGAATGATTCTTTCTCTGTTCATGAAGTATGAGGGTCTTTGTTTCAAAGTTCCGTTGATTTCCAAGATTATCTAATTACTTCTGCATTAGACTGCGATTTTGATTGGATTGGAATGGATGGGTTTTACGTCTCATTAGTGCTGTACAATGGGCAATTGGCGACAGTCTGGTACTCACCCCCAGAGGTGGTCCGGAGACATGCCATTACAATTTTGATCCTGCACGGAATGGACTGTGATTTTGAAAGAAATACATACAAATATTTAAATTTGGGGACATTTAGCATCCCCAAGTAGTCAAAGAATTTTCGGGGACAAAAAACAGAAAAGGCCAAAATTCGAGGACAGTCCTCCAATTTCGAGGATGAATGGTCACCTTATCATAGATCTACAGTCGGCAGAAAAAGTATCTGAGCACTAGCAATAATCCCTGTCTAAAGAAAGTACACTTAACACTGCTTTATTAAATAAATCCTTGTCGAGTTATGTCATTAGTCTAAGAAAAAGATTCGACAAGGATTTATTTAACAAAACAGTTTTAAGTATAATCTTTTGGCATCGGAATTATTGGCTAGTGCTCGGATACTTTTGCTGCCGACTGTATTATAATAGTAGACTAGGGCGACCAGATTTTTGATGCAAAATGAGGACAAATTATGCAATGTCCTCATTTCCATGAGAAAAATGAGGACAGTCTTCTTTAAAAATGAGGATATTTCTGAAGACAAAAAATTTCATAAAATATAGCGCAAAATGGACGATTAGAACGAGGCGGAGTTTCCCTTTGTTCGTGGGGAAAAGCTGCGCTATGATTGGCTATAGTCCTTTATTTGTGGGCTAAATTAAGACTCCTATAGGTTAAATTTCATCATGACGTCGAATGACGACAGAAAATCAAGTTATATTAACCCTACTTGCAGCCATTAATCGTCACAATGATAAATTTATACTACTTTATGAACTTATGTGATAAACATTATAAAAAAATATTTATATAAGCATTATTTCTCTTCCTATAATATAATGGCATGCTATGCTGTTAATATTAATTTCTGGTACAGTCGGTAACAAAAGTGTCCGAACACTAGCGAAAATTCCTATGTAAAAAAAGTACACTTCATACGGTTTTGTTAAACAAATCCTTGTTGAATCTTGTTCTTAGTCAGTGTAAGAACATGATTCGATAAGGATTTATTAAACAAAACTGTATGAAGTGCACTTTTTTACATAGGAATTTTTGCTAGTGTTCGAACACTTTTGTTACCGACTGTATATGGTGACTAAAAGTTGCTGCTTCTATTAATACTTTTATAAACTGATTTAATGCAATTGTTACTGCTGTTACAGCGTCTAGAATAAACAGTGTGGCAATAGCCTATAACCGTGATGTTAAAATGATGCTACAAAAATTAAGCTTACCCAGATGTCGCTGTGATCGAAGCTATTGCTCAAATCGAAGACCTGATTGGCTTTTCCCAGTTTCGTCAGTTTAATCACGTGATCTAAGCATATAATTAACCAATAGGGAGTCTCGGTTTTGTTGTCGTGACCCTAGCTTCGATTACATGATTACAATGACATCTGGTGACAGGCTTAATTTTCTTAGTACAATTTTATTCGCCGATTTCCACACTGTTTATTCTAGACGCTGTACTGCTGTGTAGACCAAGTTTTTAGTATAAACGAAATCATAACTTACTTCAAATGGAAGTGATCCATTAAATAGCATTTAAAATGTTATTTAAATTTAGTTAGTTATAAAATCTAATTACAAATAAAATAACTTCCAGCTTCATGTTAAATTTTTAAATACTTAATTTTGTTTTACTTTTATGTAGAGATGCAAGGCTTTCAAAACACCCGGTTTTTTCCCGGAAAAAAACCGTTTTTTTTCCATGGGAATTTAAGACAAAATTGGGAATTTTGAAATTTCCCCAAAACTGGGTGGCCAAATAAGGTGGCCTGACCACACATTCTTATTTTTAGACATCTTGCTTAGTTTTGAAATTTTCTAATGAGAACTATATTTTATTTGTCCCCATTTTTAACTGTCAAATTTTCCAGAACTGCTAAAAAATTCGGTGTTTTCTTTCCACCAATGCACGAGTGGCTGGGGGTATTTACCGATTTAGGCTGGTATTGCGGTGCCTCGCTCAACACTATCTTACGCACAAACTCTGTCTTAAGATGTAAACAAAACGCAAGTCGTATTGCAGTGTCTCACTATCTTGCGACGACTTCAGAGATATCTCAAGTCGAATCGTTACTGGATGCGCGCGCAGTCACAACGTAGGTCGCTTTGCGTCTCCATTTGGCTAACTCGTTTCTCCCGCCGGGGACTTACGCTTGAGGCACCGCAATACCAAGTTAAGATAAACACGTCCATTCTACGAAAGTTCGTAAGATTTAAGATCAGACTTAAGAACGAGGCACAGCAATCCCAGCCTTAAGCTACTAGTATTGACCACAGCCTCCTTAACTAGATGCCTGTCCCGTTGCTCGGAAACTTGGCAACAGTTGAAGCGGTAGACAGCGCCACCTGGTACAGATTGCGCGACTTTTTTATTCAATAGCCACCAAAAAAATTTAAAAGTAGGATATGATATACATAAAAGGCGAATAGAATCGAAGAAACGTCGATTATATATATCATATATCACTTCTTAAAATTATTGGTGAGAGTTGAATAAAAAAGTCACGCAATCTGTACCAGGTGGCGCTGTCTACCGCTTCAACTGTTGCCAAGTTTCCGAGCAATGCGACAGGCATCTAGTTTAGGAGGCTATGTATTGACTGATACAATACTAGTAAGCAAAAATTTTTAGCGCAGCTATAGGCTTAGAGACTTTTATATATCCACAATAGCGCAATGCGCATACACATTCTTAAATATTAATGCTTTTTATTTATTTATTTTTTTATCTTTCAGGGTTGTACCTGTATCTAAGTTATTGAAAACCTTCTTTGGACTTGTGAATAAAATGAAATCTTATGTATAAAATAGGGTTATTAAGCAGATAAAACCACTATGTAATTTCATTTGTATGTATAAACATGAAGTACTGAAATAGTACAGTCGGTAACAAAAGTGTCCGAACACTAGCAAAAAATCCTATGTGAAAAAAGTGCACTTAATACGGTTTTGTTAAATAAATCCTTGTCGAATCCTCGTCTTAGTCAGTCTAAGAACATGATTCAATAAAGATTTATTTAATAGAACCGTACGAAGTGTACTTTTTTTACATAGGAATTTTTGCTAGTGTTCGGACACCTTTGTTACCGACTGTACGTATTCTGAAAATTACAATCATAAAAATTACAAAGTAACAGAAAGCACAATAAAGCTGTGCTTTATGAAATAAGAATAAAAAATAAAATTTATTTAGTATCTTGAAGCCGCTGGAAATATATGCAGTAAAATCTAGGTACAGTCGGTAACAAAAGTGTCCGAACACTAGCAAAAATTCCTATGTGAAAAAAGTAGAGTTAATACTGTTTTATTAAATAAATCCTTGTCGAATCCTGTTCTTAGTCAGTGTAAGAACATGATTCGATATTGTATGAACTGGATATGAATTTTACCGGATCAGGCATTCCAGATATTCTACGATAAACTTGTAATGTTATAAAAAGTCATTTAGTATAGAGCCGGATATCCAATCACATATGTGTTGGTTTTGATCCGGATAGCCGACAGTATTTTGGATAGTGAATAATCAGCCGAATACTGGATATTTTCTGTATATCTGATTTATCCCTAGTAAAATTATCACGGAAGAAATTAATTTTGCGAGTGGTAAGTGCAGACATGCCAACATTTTAATTTATTCTGGAGCATTGATAGTATCCACCCTTTTTTCACACCACATTATTTGTAGTGAAATTTTCTGCGATGTGTAATTACGATTAAATGAGAAGAAAAAATATCCTTCACAAAAAGTGATGTTAAAAAAGGGCAGGTACTAACAATGCTCCGGTATAAATTAAAATATTGGCATGTCTGTACGGTAAGATTAAGATATTAAATGAGATCAAAATAAGAGAATGGTTCTTGTAACTTTTCAGCTTATGAGTAGCAAATTTCCTAATATAATTATTATTTATCTTGCGTTTAAATTTTTAAAGTGTCGTTTTATTCTCTTAATCTGAACTTCATCTAAAATATACATATGTGTGTGTGTGTGTATTATACAACCAAAGTTACTGATGTTATTTCTTAAGTTAAGAAGTTAAAATGGAGCTGGGCTGGGCACCTTGCGAGAAGAAATGAAATGATGACAGATGGACCATGAAAGCCCTATTTTGGATACCGAGAGATAAGAAAAACGCCGTGGTTAGAGAACCGGCAGCCGGGTAAGTATTATAGACCCGGCAGTCTTCTGCGCTTGCGTATTAGAACTTCTAGGTATGGAATACTTGAACTGTACCTGAAGTGCCGGGTGACACTGAGTATGAATATTTTTTTTTTTGAATGGTTTTTATTCCTAACAGATAAATGCATAAAAGTAAACAATAAATACCGTCAGTCAAGCATATAAGTCTGATGTGTATTTTACAATAAACAAACGAATAAATAGCGCCGCGATAGCTGTTTCTCAACCAGTCAACTTTGTAATCAATCCAGCTGGTGCTGCCATCTTTCGAAATGATTTGAAACCAAAGATTTCCTAAAACTAATCTTTGGAGAAAACATGCAAGTTTAAAAAATGAAATTTCTTATACTATACTGATTAAATTAAAATTTAGATTAATATTTTTAAATATTTTAGTTTTTAAAATTCCTAATATAATAATAGAAACTACTTTGGAGAAACCATGCAAAGTTGAAAAATTAAAATTCTTTTACTAACTGATTGAATTCTTTTTTAAAAAATATATTTAGTTCTTAAAAATCAAAACATAATAAAATATTAGAATAACCTTTCAAAAAATCATGCAAAGTTTAAAAATTAAATTTCTTGTAATATATTGATTAAATTAAAGTTTAAAAAAATATATTTAGTTTCTAAAAAATCCAAATACAATGATAAATTTGTATAATCTGTGAGGAAATGATGCAAAATGGAAAATTTATTTATTTATTTATTTATTTATTTATTTAATACTGTACTAATTAAAATAATTTTTCTTAAAATATATTTAGTTATTAAAAATCAATATATAATACTATATTAAAATAATCTTTCAAGAAATCTTGCAAAATTAAAAATAATTTCTTTTGTACTATACTGATTAAACTAAAATTTTTAAAAATATATTTAGTTTTTAATAATCTAAATATAATGTGTTAGAAAAATCGTTGGAGAAATCACGCAAAGTTTAAAAATTAAACTTCTTGCACTATATTTATTACATTAAAGATTTAAAAAATATATTTAGTTTTTAAAAATCCAAATATAATAATAAATTAGAATAATCTTTGGGGAAACCACGAAAAGTTGAAAAATAATTTTTTTTTGTACTATACTGATTAAATTAAAAATTTAAAAAATATATTTAATTTTTAAAAATAAGAATATAATAATATATTAAAATAATCTTACGAGAAACCATGTAAAGTTCAAAAATTAAATTTCTTTTACTATACTAATTAATTTAAAAATTTTAAAAGTAAATTTAGCTTTTAAAATCAAATATAAATATACGTTAGAAATGTAATGGTTTTTGTGTAATGTAAAATCCCCCCCCCCCATTTTATACACATATATTTCTATCATGTACATTATCAATTTTCTTAAATTTTTAGTTTCAATTTGCATTGTGGAGTAATATAAGATCTCAGAAATATCTGTAGCAATTTGAAAAATTTATTTAGCTTAATTATATTAACTTATTTAACGAAAGATAACGTAGCAGATAAAGCAAAAAATATAAGAGTAAATAAAACTGAATAATGAAACAAATATTTAGCGAGAAAAATCAAAATATAAAACATGGTCAATACAAATAAATGCGAATTAAAGCGGCAATATGAATTATTAAAAGCCTGTGTTGATAAGAGTCGTTCAGTTTACCGGCAGATGAATAATAAATCACCCGGCATTCATACTGCGCAAGCGTCAGAACTACCGGGAATATAATACAGACCCGACTGCCGGTTCTCTAACCACTGCGTAAAAAAAAGCGAGGAAAGGACCACTGTATCGTTGGAGAGATGAAATCGTAAAGTTTTGAAGAGCAGAATGAAGAATTGCGCAGGGCGAGTTTGAAATCATCTAGGAGAAGCCTTCATCCTGCAGTGGATTGATAAAGGCGGAAATTGATGATGGGGATGATAATATATTTTAATCAAATCAGAAGCAAAACTTATGAATTTTTTTTATGTTATGAGTTTTAAATGTTAGATTTATATTTTATCTCAGTATGAAATATTATAGTGGTGAAAACATATTTTCTGTTTTTCTTCAAACTCTATCATCAATGAGAGTCAGTTTCTAATACCAGCGGATGATAAGAAGTCAAACATGGTATATTAGGATAAAAATAAATTTTACATTTAATTAATGTTAGCATTGAAAAATGTTTATGATTTCAACTGAGGTAAGTTAAAATAAGCAATATTAATTATGAGATACAGAAATGTGTTTTTGTTCTAATATAATAGCCTGAAGGCTTTTGAATTTTCGTTTTCAGAAATGTGCTCATTTTTGACCTAGTCATATCCTCATTTTTGAACCAAACCTGAGTACACCACGTTCATTTGTACTCATTTTGGCTTGTAAAAATTTAGCCAGCTTACCCCAATTAAGTATTTATACATTTGGGGACAAACTGCTAAAATATGGATTGTTCTCAAGAAATCAGGACGTATGATCATCCTATAATAAGAGCAACTTGATCGTTTATTTTGGTACACATAGGTAATGCTGTTATTACTTTTTACAATCTTCTAGATGGCTTTATCTAGCCATCTACAGGTTAAAATTGCATCAAACTGCCTATGTAATTTATTTTCGCGCGAATCTATGTTGATTATATTGTCACGTATATTAGACTTGGATAACTGTTTGTGGAGAAACACTAAAGCGAAATAACACAGAGAACTTTAAGCTCAGCTCGAAACTTCATTTTTCAACTCAATTGAATTTTACATCAGTTTATTACAATTGAGGAATTTTCTAGAACAGTCTATTCCAGAATTCGAAAAGTCTAGAAATTAAATAACATTAACCTAATAATTAATCTAAACATAATTAACAGAATGACATAATGAATAAATGAGAAATAAACAATTTAGATTTAAACAAAAAACCATTTTTAACCAATTTCCATTGACGGTGATCGAACTCACGATCTCTGGACTCGTAGCTCGATGCTTTATCTCGGAGTCGCAGCGTTTATCGGTGAAACAACTTTCGTTACATTTTCCCTCCCTTAGGGGAAAGTAGCATCCCGCTGCAACCTTGTTTGGCTTTTCGTAAATGGTCGCGTGAAACTTTCCTACTCTCTTTTGTCATTTAACTGTTATTTTGGATCGTAGTAGGGTTTTAATATCAACACTTGGACAATGTTTTGAGGATTTCGTCTTCTGTGTCCTTTCAGGGATTCTACTTCGTATGTCACATCAGATGTCGTCCTCGTCTTGTTATTCGATACAGTCAGATATAACGTCTCATTAGCTTTTCAGATAATCCAACTTTTCTTACTGGCAGGAAGACACAAACTAAACTTCCAATTTTGTAGCTGACTGATCTATGACGTTCGTCGTATCGTCGCTTGTCCTTTGCTTGGGCCTCAAGTATATGGAGTTTCGCTAATTGTCTTGCTTCTTCGGCTTTGGTGATCATATGTTATACATAATAATCATAATTTTTTTTTTTTTTTTTTTTTTTTTTTTTTTGTGGAAAAATTACATCAAAAGGTGTCTGTATTTTTCTGTCATCAAAGAAAAATAAAGGATTGAATCCCGTGGTGTCTTGTTTCAGGCGAATGTTACAAAAGGCAAAATGGTATCCTACAGTCGGCAGCAAAAGTATCCGAGCACTAGTCAATAATTCTGATATAAAAAAAGTACACTTAAAACTGTTTTGTTAAATAAATCCTTGTTGAATCACGTGCTTAAACTGGTTAAAAACATGACTCGACAAGGATTTATTTAACAAAGCAGTATTAAGTGTACTTTCTTTAGACAGTGATTTTTGCTAGTGCTCGGATACTTTTGTTGCCGACTGTAGTTCTTTTGATCAACGTCACCCTACACAGACAACATGTCTGCCAATGTTTTATTAAATCCCTTTGTTAATCCATTTGTTTGTGGATAAAAGGTAGTTACCACTCTTGAAAACTTTAATAATGGACTTCAACTGCTTACAGTCGGCTGCAAAATTATTCGAGCACTAGCCAATTCCTATATTTAAAAAGTACACTTAAGACTGTTTTGCTAAGTAAATCCTTGTCGAATCATGTTCTTAGACTGATAAGAACATGACTCGACAAGGATTTTTTTAACAAAGCTGTATTAAGTGTACTTTTTTTTGGCAAGGATTATTGCTAGTGCTCGAATAATTTTGCAGCCGACTGTATCTTTTAGCTGCTCCTTTCTGTAGTCAGTGATGTGTGCAAGGAATGGAATGTCATCGCTGCTCTCACACTATACCACTGCTTCTTGAAGAGGTTTCCTTGAAAGTGAATCGGCATCAGAATGCTTGCGCCCGCTCTTGTAGACAATGTTGATGTCGTATTCCTGCAACTTCAAGGTCCAACGTGCAATTCTTTCGGAAGGGTCTTTCACATTAGCCAGCCAGCATAAAGAGTGGTGATCCGTTACTACGGTTAAAGGTTTCCCGAAGAGACACGGTCTAAATTTACTGATAATGACAGCAAGACATTCTTTTTCAGTTGTAGAATAATTAATTTCAGTTGCAGTTAGAGACTTGAATGCGTAGGCTATTGGTCTTTCCTTATCATCTTGGACGTGCACAACCCCAAAAACAAAATTTATATGGGCCAACATTTAAACAACGGTGGGTTTTTTGTTGGTCAACGGTTATAAATGGCCGTTGGCTAGATTGATGGCCCAATTGTTGGCAATCCGCTGGCCCATATACAGTATTTTACTTTGGTAATACATTTTGATATTTATTATTAGATACTTTTATACTTTCTTTGAAGTTACACAATGGTTAGAAATGAGCTGTTATATGTAAATTTAACACATCAATTATTGTTAGACTCATAACGTTGTCCATTATAGTGAACCAACCATAGTTACCCCAACAAATAAAATGACTTCTGAAGGGACAAAAACAGACTTGGGGCCAACTGCAGCTATCCCAATTAAGCAAATGGCAACCGTGCGAATCATTATCTGCTGATGGGCCAACAACTCATGTTTGTAGGGTAGTACAGCGCTGATGCCATAGCCACTGGAGTCTGTATGTATCTTCGTTTCTGCATCTGGAAGAAAATGCCCCAAAACAGAACCACTGGTCAGTAAATTCTTAAGAGTAATGAAAACTTTTTCCAGCGAAGTGCTCCACGAGAACTTTGCATTTTTCTTCAATAGGTCATGTAGAGGCTTTGTAATATTGACAAAGTTTTTAATAAAACGTCGGTAATCGGGACAAAGAGTTAGAAAACTTCGAGCATCTGCAGTATTTTATGGCACAGGAAATTTGTTTACGGTTGCTATCTTTTCTGGATCAGGATAAATACCCTACTGATCAACTAAATGTCTCAATATAGTTAGTTTTTTCTTCCCGAAAGCACATTCATTAGAGTTAAGCGTCAGTCCTGCCTCTTGAATACATTTTAAAACTCTTCTCAAATGTACTTGGTGTTCTTGGAAATTCGGAACATATACTATGATGTCATCTAGGTAGCATAGACAGATGTTCCTCTTAAGGCCCCACAATACCGTGTCCATCATTCGTTTGAAAGTATCTGGGATACACCGCCTAGAATACACAGTGTGGAAAGCGACCAGCAAATCAGTGCCATAAAAATTAAGCCTCTCACCAGAGGTCAGTGCGATCGAGTTTAAGGCATGAAAAACTCCCTATTGGTTAATTATGTGCTTAGATCACGTGATTGAGCAGGCGAAACTGGGAAAAGCCAATCAGCTCTTCGATTTGAGCAAAAAATTCGATCGTAACGCCATCTGGGAGGCTTGAATTTTTTAGCAGTATTTTAAGCATTCTATCATAAGCACTTGCCATTCTGTATATTCTAGGCGCTGTAGCTGGGTATTGCACAAACTAAATGGCATGGCTTTAAATTCATAAAGACCAGCTGGAGTCCCAAAAGGGGCTGGAGTCCCCTTTTCTCTATCCTTCTCATCAACCTCTATTTGCCAGTAACCTGACTTTAGATCCATCATAGAAAAAATTCTTGTACCAGCAAAGCAGTCCAAAGCATTATCAATCCGTGGTAGAGGATAGACGTAGACGTCTTTCTTTGTGATTTTGTTCACTTTTCTGTAGTCAAAACAAAAGCGCCATTCACCATTTTTCTTTTTTACAAGTACAACTGAAGATGACCACGGACTGTTTGATGTCTGTATCACATCTTCTTTTAACATTCTTTGTATTTCTACACTCACATGCCTCTCAGCAGCTAATGTGCGATTTAGTGTATTTGTTTTATTGGAGCAATGTCACCCGTGTGTCTATCTTGCGCTGTACAGTATTACATCTTGACTTCTTAATTTTTATGTTGCAATAAAAAGTCATTAAATTCTTCTAGCAGATTGAGCAACTCGTCTTTTTCAGCGGCAGTCAGACCAAAATCCAGAATTTTCGTAAGCTTTTTCCGAGTGAGTCGCTTTCTGGATTTGTGCCTCTTAGTCCCCTTTCATCCTTATCAGACAGCGACTTGATCGAATCATTCGTTTTGTTGTCAAGCAGCCTATCTTCATACACTACATTTCTATAAATGGCCGGGCACTTTCGATTTCTGACGTTTTTTCAAATATCTCAAAAAGTAGTTGAAGAATCATCTTGAAACTTCAGGAGTGTAAATAACATGTTACACCTCATATACTTCAGTGAAAGTTTTGCCCCGAAAATAAA
Source organism: Salticus scenicus (assembly GCA_963930645.1). NCBI lineage: Eukaryota > Metazoa > Arthropoda > Arachnida > Araneae > Salticidae > Salticus > Salticus scenicus. The sequence continues at coordinate 146,255,927 of OZ005657.1, read as the reverse complement.
AGGGGGATCAGTAAAAAATTAAATAAGAAGGAAAATATTTGGGATCGCCCTGTAAAAAGTAATGCTTGAAATGTAATCTGGCTGTAATATGTGATTATGACGCTCCTTTTTATTCTTTGTATAATTTTTTATGAGGCTAACACATATATTCATGGAGATATAACGGTTTCTTAAAAAAAAAAAATGTAAAAAAAAAAAAAAAAAAAAACCTTTTTTAGCTATAACACGCAAGGTGCTATCCAGTGCAGAGTCTTTTCAGGGAACTTGACACATATCATTAGACACAGCATACTGCAATCAGAATGCAAAAATATTAAATATCTAATGAAATGTAAGCAGTTTTACTAAATAATTTTTAACTGCGCATGCGTTAGCTTTAGCTAAATTTCATTTGCATAATATAATAGCCTATAGTATTGGGCTACTTATATCAAAACCGCGAACAAATATCATATAAGTTCAAAATGTTATACGCGTTGGAATTAACTGTATTTCAGTTCTAAAAAATAAGGAAAATGATAACGGATTTTCTCAATATCTATTTATAATCAACGAATATTGTATTACAATTGATCGAATCAAAATAAATATGTGAGTAAGGGAGGCATACTATTGTAACAATCGCAGCTATCGTAGGTCACAAGTCGGTTCGTACACTCCGCAGCAAAAGTATCCGAGCACTAGCAGTAATCCTCGTCTTAAAAAAGTACACTTAATACTGCTTTGTTAAATAAATCCTTGTTGATTCATGTTCTTAGTCTGTCTAAGAACATGATTCGACAAGGATTTATTTAACAAGACAGTATTAAGTGTACTTTTTTTAGACAAGGATTACTTCTAGTGCTCGGATACTTTTGCTGCGGAGTGTACGAACCGACTTGTGACCTACGATAGCTGCGATTGTTTCAATAGTATGCCTCCCTAAAACCTCTTATAGTTTATTTGGTTTCTTGAGAAGAACTGAAAAACAATCCATTCTATCGTGTACAATTTTTTTAATTTACACGATACTTCTTAGGAGGTAATTACAACAATTATGCATATGAAATTTCGCTAAAACTAGCGCATGCGCAGTTAAAAATTATTTAGTAAAAATGCTCATATTTCGTTAGATATTTAATATTTTTGCATTCTGGTTGCTGTATAGTCGGCAGCAAAAGTATCCGAGCACTAGCCAAAAATTCCGATATCAAAAAGTACGCTTAATACTGCTTTGTTAAATAAATCTTTGTCGAATCATGTTCTTAGACTGACTAAGAGCATGACTCGACAAGGATTTATTTAACAAAGCAGTATTAAGTGCACTTTTTTTAGAGAGGGATTATTGTTAGTGCTCGCATACTTTTTCTGTCGACTGTATGCTGTGTCTAATATTGTGTGTCAAGTTCTCTGAAAAGGGTTTTGCACTGGATTTAATACCTTGCATGTTATAGTTTATAAAGTGACAAATTTTCTAGGGATTTTTTTTTTTTTTAAAGAAACCGTTATATCTTCCTGATTACATGTGGTAGAGACATAAAAATTTATACAGATAATAAGAGAGAGCCCCATAAACATAATTAACATAATGACATAATGAATGAATGATAAATAAACAAGTTAGATTTAAACAAAAACCATTTTTAACCGACTTCCCTAGACGGGGGTTGTACTCACGATCTCTGGGTTTGTAGTCCAAAGCTTTACCTCGGAGCAACGGCTTTCACGGGTGAAACAATTTTCGTTACAATATAATTATAATAACCTAAAGATTTAGCTATAAAAATATTAGATCAATTATGGGATATTGAAACAAAAACTCTGTACTAAGAATTTATGTCTGAGTATTAAGTAGAAAGCTTTGAATAAACACCATAAAATGCAAGAACTTGCAACGATTGTTTCGGGTTGAAAGAAGACACGATCCTTCGACGCTGCTTTGTTTGAAGCACTCGTGCCTACTTCGTTCGCCTGACGAAGAGTTGTAGCTTCTTTCGACCCGAAACAGTTGTTGCAAGTTCTTGCCTTTTATGGTGTTTATTCAAAGTTTTGTTAGGTGCATTGCCGCTTTACTTTCAGCCCTCGTGCCTACTTTGTTTGCCTGATGAAAGGCCGTGTCTTCTTTCGACCCGAAACATTCGTTGAGAGTTCTTGCATTTTATCGTGTTTATTCAAAGTTTTTTTACTTATTACTTTAAACGCCAGTTCCGTGGTGCTTTTTTTATAATTTATGCTAGAGTATAATAAGAAAGCACCATAGAACTGGTGTATTAAAGTAATAAGTACAAAACTTCCATTACATGCAACAAACTCGCAAGAATTGTTTCGGATCGAAAGAAATCACGACCCTTCGTCAGACGAACAAAGTAGGCACGAGTGCTGCAATCAAAGCGGCAACGTTATTCGAAGTCTTGTATTTATGCCAGAGTATGCCTAGGTCACATGGAAATAGTAGATTATTAAGGAAAACACATGCCTTCTTCCTGTTACTATCTCTACCAGAGTTTTCAAACCAAATAAGAGCTGCATTTTTTTTTTCAGTGATGTGTGATTTATATTTATATATGAAGATTTAAAATATTTGAATTAATGGTTTTTTATGGCATTTTGCTTATAACTCTTTCCATAATCAGTCTGCCAGACTATTTTCATATTTTCCTAACAAAGGTTAGCCTTTTTTTTTTTTAGGTGGCTGAAAAGAAATATCTATTCTGTCTCCACGAATATAAACAAATAAATATAACAAGATAATAATAATAATAATAAATGAAATAAAATAAATACATGAGAATTAAAACTTAGTTTCCATTAACTCCGACTTCGGTAGAGGTAATGAAGCAAATTTTTTTTTTCCATAATCAAGTTGGTTTATAAATTGTGTTAAAAATGCTTTTCAACGAATAGCTACCCGGTAATGGATTAAAAATATAATAAGAAAGTGCATTTAGTTTAGATAAAATAAATAAAATAGTATGACGTCATTTTATTGTACGTTTTATTTTTTATTTTTTGTAATCTTTTTTGCTTTTATTGCTTATTTAGCTAAGAATTATCAAAATGCATTTCTGCACTATCAGTTGATAATTCAATAGACTTAGTTCACATCTGTCGGTTTTTTCCTTTTCCTTTGATTTTAGTCAAACAAATAATGATAATGTAGATATTTAAGTACTAGAATCTTATCTGAATTACACACAAGGATAATATAAAAAACTCAGCTTGAAGGAACTGAAATGAATGAATGTGTTAGTTCTATATTATAAAAAAGTAGAGTACATAAATTATATAATGGCAAAGTGAGATTACTCGATTTGCTTTCACGGTTAAATTGCTCAGAGGGCATTTGCAAATTTTTTAAAATACCTTAAATGAAAGATTTTGTACTGATGTTTGGTGAGAGTTATCAACACTGACAATTTTACAGATTATACTGTGGAACTGTACACATTGTACTTTTCTTTCTGGTACTGAGAGTCATATTTTTTCTTCGAGTAAATTAAACTAGAATTCTTAAATAATTACAGTCACCCTGTGTGTAATTTAATGGAATATAAAGAAACATAAATAAATAAATAAATAAATAAATAAAAATATGTTCTAATGATTGTAAAGGCACAAGAAATTTTGTCTTGAATTTTAAATGTACAATTATTTTCAATACAAAATAAAACGAAATTAAGAATGTTGAAAAATAAATAAATAAATAAAAATAAAAATAAAGTAAAAATAAATAAATAATTAATGTGTGAGTGTAATCGTTTTTTTTTTTTTGCATAAGCAAATATAACAATATCAATTTCACACAATATGTGTTTTTGGATTGAAATATTATAATAAATGAACTTACAACAGCTATGGACAAAAAAACTTTAAAAAAGTCCCAAGTTTAATTACTTTATTTTATAGATTAAAAGGAAAACTTACGAGAATGGATGTCGAAGGGTTAGCTATACCAAATGTTGCTCATAAGTCTGTTTACAATTGTATATATATATATATATATATATATATATATTATTATTATTATTATTATTATTATTAGGACGGAGGTTTAATTCTTTCAGGCGAAATAGAGCCTGAAGAACCAAATAAAAAAGGATTTTTTTTTTTCCTTTGGCATCATGTTAAATAATTTATAAATGAATACAAAAAAAAAAAAAAAAAAAAAAAAAAGTAATGCGTTTTATATATTGTTTTTATTTCAAATTAAATTCTGTTTAAAAAATAATTTTAATTATTTTTAGTTAATCATCATACTATTGTCAAGGATAACTTAAGTATTCGTAAAAAATTTCGAACTCGTTTTTTTTTTTTTTTTTTTTTTTTTTTTTTTTTTAAGTTTCTATACATTTTGAGAAGTGGGGAATCCGAAACTCATAAAACCGACATGTGTACGTCTGCCAATTTGTTAATGTGATAGTTTGTTAATCTGTATACGATATCTCAAGAACAAATAAACGTAAAGAGGTCGTACCAGTTTTAAAATATCCCTTTTGAAATTGGCAACAACCCTATTTGCTAATTATAATTCGCAAATTTCGTAAGTTATTAGAAATTTACGATATGTATAAATTTTAAACATAGAATAGGGAAATTTTTCACAAAAACGTGTATTATGTGGATTACTTTCATCGTAAAGATATTGGATCAGTTTTAAAATATCGTTTTAATACTGGCACGAACATAATTAACTATATACATTCTCTGTGAAAACTTCGTAAGATATTCAAAATTCACGATTTTATTAACATGAGAGAATAAGGCAAAATTTTGCATAAACGTTTATTATGAGGATTATTTTCGTCGTCAAATTTTTGGACAAATTTTAAAACATTATTTGTAACACGGAATGAATATTATTGACGGTGGACATTTTTCATTGAAAACTTCGTAAATTATTCGAAATTTCTGATTTTCTTAAAATGGAAGATTAGGGCAAAACTTACCAGAAACTTGCATAATGGGGATTACTGAATTGGAAATACTATGCAGTTGCATGCAAAGTGAAATATGAAACCGATTCTAATAAAAATTAACAATAAATTATTATAATAAGCTAAATGTATTGAAGTGGAAGGAAAGTAGCCTAGTGGTTGGGACATTTCATTTTATGACTAAGCCGGGTGATCGGTAGACTTAATTAGTTTTAACAAAAACGTAGTATGAACTATAGTCGACATTTATCAGAACAAATACATGATGGGGAATTTAGCAATGTCCACATATACCAACTTTTTTTTTTTAGTTTTTATCTTAGGGTAGGTATGTGAAACTAAGGTAGTCGTGAAAAATTTTCTTGGGTTTTTGAAGTTTTTACTCGTTTTGAGGTGTTAGGAATCTGAAAATCACAAAGTAGTTGTGGTGTCCGTCTGTAATATGTCTGTTTCTTAGTCAGTTTGTTTGTTAGTGTATATACACGATATCTCAAGAACAAATTATTGTAAAGAGGTCGGACCAGTTTTAAAGTATCACTTATGACACTGACAATAATTCTATTCGTTTACACCATTCAAATTTGTAAACTTCGAAGTAATTGGAAATTTACGATTTTTTTTAACCTGGGGGAAATGGGGGGAACCTTTTCACTGTACAGATGTTTGACCAGTTTTAAAATATTATTTATGATACTGGCAAAAACATCATTAACTAAAAATTTTCTACTTTGAAAACTTCATAAGTTATTCAAAATTTACGTTTTTCTTAAAATGGAAGAATAGAGCAAAATTTTGCATAAACGTGTATTATGAGGATTATTTTATCGTAAAAATGTTTGAGAAGATTTAATTAACCTGGGGGGGGGAATAGGAGGAACCTTTTCACCGTAAAGATGTTTGACCGGTTTTAAAATATTATTTATGATACTGGCAAAAACATCATTAACTATAAATTTTCTGCTTTGAAAACTTCATAAGTTATTCAAAATTTACGTTTTTCTTAAAATGGAAGAATAGGGCAAAATTTTGCATAAACGTGTATTATGAGGATTAATTTATCGTAAAAATATTTGAGAAGATTTAAAATATCACTTATGATATTGACATGTACCTCATTGATTATGACCATTCTACTTTAAAAACTTCGTAAATTATTTGATATATATATATATATATATATATACTACGGGGCAGAGGGCAATATTTGCCATAAATTTGCCTCATGTGGGAGTTGTTGCTTGAAAATTGAAAGAAACTGTCCCTAATAAAATGAAGCAACAGATTAGGATTAGGTAGTGTATTGAAACCGAGTGTGGATTGGTTAGTGGTTGGAGCAGTCCATTCTGCAACCGAACCAATTGATGGATATACTACTTTATTTATTTTTATTTATTTTATTTTTTTAAACAAGAATATGTAATTTTAACACATGATTTCACCTACTATTTATAATTGTATGTTTTATTTTATTTATTTATTCATTTTTTTTTTTTTTTTTTTTTTAGGAATACCAGAAATATTTAAATTTCTATAAAATTTTTCGAAAATTACTAATTAATCATTATTATTATTATTATTATTATTATTATTTTGTATATTTTTTTGCTCATAAAAAGAATGGATTTTAACAAAACTTTACAAAACCTGGGGGGGAAAATGACAAAACGTTAGAAAAAACATTATCCTGAAACATAAAATGCATATATTTAATTTTCACCGATATATGAGTATTTGTAATAAATGCGATTTTACTGAGCATGCACGAAAGGTAGCACTATTTTTTATACTCTGTATAAGATTTGTATGTTTTATTTTATTTTTATTTTTTTTTTGGAATACCACAAATATTTAGATTTCGATAAATTTTTTCGAAAATTACTAATTAAATTATTATTATTATTGTTATTATTGTTATTATTATTATTATTTGTATATTTTTTTGCTCATACCAAAAACGGATTTTTATAAAACTTGGGGGGAAAAAATGACAAAACGTTATAAAAAACATTATCCTGAAACATAAAATGCATATATTTAATTTTCACTGAGATATGAGTATTTGTAGTAAATGTGATTCTACTGAGCATGCACGAAAGGTAGCACTATTTTTTATTACATAGATCGAAAGCAAGATATATAGGGCCAAAAGTCATAAAAAGAAAAAAAAAAAGTCGTCAAAAGAATGAGATAGTTAAGAATTACAAGCTCATTAGATGATTTCCAGGTGCTACATATTTAATTTGTAGATCGAGTTATTTCGGTTACATTGCGAAAAATAATTTTTGTGGAAAAACAATTATAAACTCGTTAACCATAATAAATAAATAAAATTATGATAGAGTTACAAGTCCATAAGGGGTTTCCAAATATCACGCATTTAATTTGGTGGGTACATGACAATTTGGTCCTGCCGTTTTGGTTTTACTATTTTGGTTCCGTCATTTTGGTTCATCATTTTGGTCCCGCTATTTTGAACTCGTTCCTTTGGTTCCGCTGTAATTTTGATTCCGCTATCTGGGGTAATCACAGTATGACAGGAAAAAAAAAGAGGAAAATTCTTCTTTCATAGTACGAATTCTTATCATTTGTTAAGAGAAGGTTGCGGTAGGAAAATACATTCCTTTCTTCTGTATTCAATAGAAGAAAGTATTGGTTTTGTAAAATTTTCGACTTCCGGTTTTCGATAGATTTACACGTTTTGAGAAGTCCAGAGCATGATTTGATTATTTTTAGAAAATATCTGTGTCTGTGTGTGTGTGAGAGAGAGAGAGAGAAAGAGAGACAAAAATTTTGTTCAAATAGTACCTCAAAAACTACTGCACAGAATTAGATATGAATTTATATATAGTTGCAATTAGTGCCCATTAACTTTTAGTGCAAATCACTCAACAGATCACGCTGCTTTACTGTGATTTCTCCCATTTCAGGGAAGGCTATATCTCAGGTTCTAATGCGTATAATCGAAAAAAACTTAATGTGTGAGAGTGTCTTTATGAAACATTACTGATTTAATCTGGATGCATATCGGCCAACAGGCGGTGAATGGAAAGGATATATCTGATTCTATTGTATATAATTGCACAAAACTTGGTATATGAAAGAGCCATTATGAAACACTATATTGATTCAATTTAACTGCATGTTAGCCGATATGGGGTGTTGCTATGCTAAAATTATTCCTGCGAACGGGAAGGCTATATCTTAGACTCTTTTGTATATAATTGCATAGAACTTAAATTTAAAACTTGGTATATGGCATTATGCAACAACGTCTCTGACATATCAAGGCCTTTTCTGCTTAATTTATTTTATTTTACAAATTTAAATTTCTTTTATCTAAATTGACGTCTTTAACAGATATTCTACAGAAAATTAATGAATATTAATTATTAAACTAATGTTGTTTTCTCTTCTAATTTATCGAATCTCTAGTTTATGACACTTCAATCGTATGGATAAATAATGAGTAAAATTTCCAACTTGCAATTCCACATAAGTCAGAAAAAGCAGTTATTGGATAAATCACTTCCACAAAGTGTTTGAAAAGAAGTTGCAGCTTCTTCTTTATGAAAAGATCACTGAACTTCATGAAACCGGATGTATTGCTCTTTTCGTTCTAAATAAAAATTCAAAAAGTAATCTGTTAAAAGACTGCAACTACAAAGTAAGCAATCACGATTGTGTGAACTTGATTTTCAAAGATTATCAAATTGGAGTGAACACAAATTAGGGGGCATATAAAAATTAGATGAATTTGTTTCATATAAGATAGATACAAGGGAATTAGTTACACAAAATGTTGTAACTTTGTAGACTAATTATTTTTTTAAAGGCAATAATGAAACTTTGATAGAGGAACAGCCACAGCCACATTTTTATAAATAAATGCATTCTAACGCATGTATACACAAAACTTTTGTGTACTTATGTGCAGCTGAAACGTTTTTTTTTATCGCAGCTTCCTTTGAAATAATAAACAAAATACAAAAATGACATTCATTTTAATTATTCTAAATTGATAAAAATTAAGAAAAAGTATTTTAAGTACCATTTTTACGAAAAAAGTAAGTTTATTCTTTTTGTAAAGTATGGATCTAGACAAATATTCTGGAGAAGAGTTATTTTGGCGAGAGGGAAATTTTTTTTGTGAAAGGAAATGATAAATTCAACATTTTAATGTATATTGTGTAATGTAGAAATAATCATGCGTTTGTGACTTTATTTTTGAATATATGTATATATAAACATGCATATTATGCTCAAAATAAAACGTATCAATATTAAAAACTTAAAAAAAAAAATCTATTATTTTCTCTTATAATACATATAGGGATTCATTTTCATTCGTGCATGCTTGAAAATTTCAGACATTTTCTCTCAATATATATATATATACTAGCTGACCCGACAAACGTTGTTTTGTCATATAAATTATTTCTAGAGAATATTTTGCTAGAAAAAAATAACTAACTTATTGTGAGTGTGTAAGGATGTGGTATATAAGTGAAACAGGCATGGAGCGCTGTGAACGGTGACTGTGAATTCCGATTATAACGTAAAAGACATAATTACCGAAATTTTCGCTACTTGCTTCTTGCTACTTGCTACTTGGTACTTTCTACTTGCTACTTGTTATTTAAAACCTCCGCTGAATGTCGAACAGCACAATATTTTATTTCCTACGGCAAATATTTCAATTTATGAGAGAATCTCTGAAAGCAACGAATTTCACATGAAAATTCCGTCTTTTTTGAATAAGCTGCAACAATCTGGACCGATTTGATGAAAATTTTTATCAAAAAGTTATTACAATATCTAACATCATTACATGTACATTTATCACAATTCAATCAATCGATGCATGTGAGTATGTGTATAGTATGAGCGAAGTGAAATGTAGAGTTCGTATTAAATAAAAGCTTAAACACGTTTTATTTAAAGGTGAAAAAGTTGAAACTCAATTTATTTTATAACAGGTATATTTTTTTAATCTACAAAAACTTAATTTATCGTAATGCCATTGGATGTACAATACTTTTGGTTAATCCTTGAGGAGTATACACAAACAAATTCGAAGGTTTTCCAACCCTGGAACACGCAACATATAATTGGCCGTGAGAAAAACACGGATTTTCTAAATCCAAGCCACAAATTGGGACCCCCTTTGGTGACTTTAAATATTTTAAGCCACTTTTGCGATGAATTGAAATGGCTATCTCAATTGTGGAACTAAAGATCTTGGCGAGAAGCGTCCGAGCTACTTCGGTGCCAAATTTCAAATTTTGCCAAAGGGATCCGATACTGAAGGTGTTCCATACAAAAAATAAATAAATAAAATATCAGTGACATACACACGCACAAAAGTATGGGACCCCATTGGTGACTTTAAATATTTTAAGCCATTTTTGCGATGAATTGAAATGGCTATCTAAATTGTGGAACTAAAGATCTTGGCGAGAAGCGTCCGAGCTACTTCGGTGCCAAATTTCAAATTTTGCCAAAGGGATCCGATACTAAAGGTATTCCATTCAAAAAATAAATAGATAAAATATAATAAATTAGCTACACAAATAAATTTGTAGGTTAGGGTGGTTGTTAATCAACGCGCGTGTAAATTTGATAGAAAATTATATAAAATACTCCAATTCCGCACTAAATTTGCAAAACGTATAGTTTTTTATGCACACTTCAAAACTCTTCAAACACTAATTACATCTTGATGTAATATTTCAATTAGGACACAATTTTTTGTATAACAATAATAACACGAAGTTACAAAATATTTTCCTGAATTTGATCGCAGCACCAACTGTCGGGACAAACTGGAATTACAATAGAATATACGCAAGCGAAGTGTGACGTCACTGATCGTCAGTGAATGCAAGAAAAATATTTCCTATATTAATCTCCCATTGGATTTTTTATAAAAAATTATTAAAAATCGAGGAAAATTATTTCTCGATTTTAATCCCCGTATTTGGGTATAGATATTTATTAGTTATCGTATGCATGTGTTAGATTGAGTTATTTTGCTCTCAAATTGACAAAATTTTAATTTTAAATTTCAAAACTCTGTCTTCCTTGGCGTTTTTTGTAATTGGCGATCAAAAACGTAATACGAAAATATACATGCCAGATGTATATTTTCGTAATATGTGTTGTACGAAATTGTTTCATATTATTCATTACTCTCTTAATATAAGTTGTTGAAACAACCATTATTTTTGAAAGAAATTAAATATGTTCGCCAGATGATATGGCGATATTTTTTTTCCGCCAAGGATGATAGAGTTTTGAGATTAAAAATTCAAATTTTATCAATTTTACAGCAAAAACAACTCAATCTAACGCATGCACATGGTAACTAATACATATCTAAACCTAAATATGGGGATTAAAATCGGGAAATAATTTTCCTCGATTTTTAGTAATTTTTTACAAAAAATCCAATGGGCGATTAACATAGGAAATATTTTTCTTGCATCCACGGACGGCCAGTGACGTCATCACTTCGCTTGCGTATTATTGAATATTCGATACTACGATCGTAGCGCAGTCTGCCGGATCCAATGTGAAACATTCCAAAATCAACAACAATTTATAAGTGATAAATTAATTAAATAAACTATTTAAATTGGACTGAATTGTAAATCTGAACCATTCTCGAATCCACCTGAAGACACACAAAAAATTTCATTAAACTCGGTCCAGCCGTTTAGGAGGAGTTCAGTGACATACACACGCACAAAAGAAATATATATATAAAGATAAATACAAAGACACAGCTTTAGTATAGACCTCCCCCCCTCCCTCGTCGACTTTAAATATTTTTGGCCATTTTAGCGATGAATTAACATGGCTATCTCAATTGCGTAACTGACGATCTTGGTGAGAAACGTCCGTACTACTTCGGTGCCAAATTTCAATTTTTTCCAAACTAAAGCTGTTCCATACAAAAAAAAAAAAAACTGTTTTATGATATATACAAATAAAAAATAAAAAATTCTAATAAATTCGAAATTATTACTATTTACAATTAAGGTCAAAACATAAAAGAACCTTTATAAGTTACATACTCGTATAAAGTATCAATGAAAACGAAAAAATTTGTTTTACTGTAGAAAAGAAAAGTACTACTAAATTAAATAAAAATTTTAAGCTAATACCAAGTATCTCTATGAAAATATTTATTTACACGCGAATATTTTCATAGTATATTAATTTTTTTTTTCTAATTTTTATTGTTTATCACGCGAAATTAAAAATATTTTATTTCCGGAAAAAAAAAATAAATAAACGTGAATTTTGTTTACTTTGGCATCAAATATATTTTTCTTTTTAATCATTTTAAAGTTAAAATGGAGTTTTTATTTAATATCTTTTGATCCAATTATCCGATTGAACTGAATTGTAAATCTAAACCATTCTCGAATCCACCTGAAGACACACAAAAAATTTCATTAAACTCGGTCCAGCCGTTTAGGAGGAGTTCAGTGACATACACACGCACAAAAGAAATATATATATAAAGATATATAGGGGAATATCTCCGGTTGTAGGCACAGTTTTAGTTTTGGCTTATAATTTTTGATAGAGTAAATATTATGCAAACGTACGAATACCAATGGATAAAGTAATTGTATCGATTCCGCCAACAACAACAACAACAACAACAACAAAAAAAAAAAATCACGAATTTTGTGAAGTGGTCATTTTCGGACAAAAAAAAATGTACCCGGTTGTGGGCACACTTGAAAAATGTGCTAAAAATGGCAATATGATAAGAAAATCCATCATAAATCCAGAAAATAACAAAATTTTTCATTTTGTAAGGATTCAGTGGCCAAAATAATAACAGAAAATGACATTTTTCCAATTTATTCGTCATCTTCTTCGTCTTCCAAATCAGAAGTGCAATGCTTGCAAGTAAAATAATTTGCATGTATATTGGCACACTTCAAATTCACACGACGATCACACTCGTTGAATTTGATTGAGTTGGTTCGTGTTGGTCATGATAGCAGGTGCACAGATGATGCAGAAGTCGACATCATTATTAAATTATGAAAGTTCCTATTTTTAGCGCGCTTAGCCGGCTGTTTGACAGGTGGAGTTGTCTTATTTTTTCCAGGCTTCTTCTGGAGGGACACAGATGCTGCGAGGAAGTTCATATTCGCGGGAAGTGAATTTTACAGATTTATTATCTACTAAGTAATCCTGCATGACTTTAACCAGCGCATTAAATAAATCCATTTCTTTTCGGTCTGTTGACATTTTCGGGGTTGACATGACTAAAAATGCCTAAAAATACATAAATACACTAATGAAATATGTTATCTTCACATAAACAACCAAATTTGACAATTTGTAAGTCGAACACATGCTTTAAAAGGAAAAAAAATCAAGTGTGGCCACAACTGGGAATGGCAACTATTTTTATAATGACAGAAAAAGCAACTTTCGGTCCACATTTTGGCTTAATTGGATATTGCATCGCAAAACATTATGAATATACTGCAGGAATAAGCATTACACTTATATTTTTGATTTAGTTTACTTCGATTTATCGCATTCTGAAGATATCCCCAAATTACTTTTGTGTTGCTTTTTTTCAGATTTTTTTTTCGGTGCTTGCACTTACTGATCAAATACGTCTATTCACTTCGGTGTTAGCACAAAAACTGCGTACTGTCACACTACAAGTTTGACAGTACTCAAATCCACCATATTTGCTTTTTGTTAAAAGGTATGGTGGGGTGCCCATAACCGAAGAATACCCATAACAGACACCCCTATATAAAACGAAAATCTTTAACATTTTCAAACATTGCAGAGGATGATATGAATACCAAAAGTAACAAATAATTGAAAACATGCACAATTTTAAATAAATAAACAAATAAAAGCTAAAAAATATTGAGGTTATCATCAGGTTTCAATATTGGATAGAAAGATAAGATGTTTCATGATACTGCCCGCGTGATACTAAAATGTAATAGCCCCGTGCAATGTATTTTTGTACATTTTTTAGTTATTTATTACGTTCTAGAAATTTCTCTTTGCATATCTCTTTTGCTAGATCAAGAATGCAAAATATGTTTTCAATCTTTTATGTCTTGCTTTTTAAATTTCTGTTGTACTATACATGAATGCCAATTACAAAAGGACACACCATAGTTATAATCTACTGCTAATACTTGTTTAAAATGTTCTTTGGAATTTGAATGAAAACATCAGCAAATTTTATGTCTTTACTGATTGAACAAGTGGCTGGGAAGTTCTGTTCTGAAAGCTGGTTAGATGGAAGGCGCAGGGCTCGAACTCAGGTTGCACTCATTTGCCAAGCCGTTCGAAGTTCTCATTTGATTTCTCCAAAGCTCGCGTGAATACAGGCTTGGATCCCTTAGACATATCTCGACGGAGGGCTTTTCGCAATGGTTAGGTCCTTAATATAGGCAAACAGTTAAAACCCGAATAAACTACTACGTCAGAAACGCCAAAGAAAAATATTTGAGATGCATACAGCTGTTTCGGTAGCCTTAAGCGTACCGTCTTCAGTGCCTTCTTTTTGCACTGAAGACGGTACGATTAAGGCTACCGAAACAGCTGTATGAATCTCAAATATTTTTCTTTGGCGTTTCTGACGTAGTATTTTATTCGAGTTTTAATATTTCAACGCCAAGTCTCCTATTATTATAGGCAAACACTATTAAAATACCTCACACCACCACCTTTACTGATGGAATTAATTTAATGTATGAGACAAAATATGATGAATTTCGATTTGAGAAAAGGCTAATAAAGTTAAAAATGTAGGATTTAAAAACGTAAATGTAGAAAAATCTTTGTAGTTTCACAGAAGACTTACTGAGTCGCGAGGCTCGAGATTACCAGTTTCCTCTTATGACTATCCTTACTATATCTAATACTCAGGATATGAAATAAGTAATTAAGATTAAAATTTTGTTCCCACTAAAACGTTAACAAGTTGCAACAGAATATATTTTTATTCAATTTAATAATAATGCTTTAATTCTACTAATCTACTGAAAAACCATATATTTACTTATAGCAGTAGAAAGGAATATTCATTATAAATAGCTAATTTATATTTAGCTCTTAATGAGCTTTAAACTCTGACAATTGTACTTTCGTAATTTACTTTTTAAAATTCTATTTATCTCCCATTTATATGCTAATTCACAGGATGTTACATGCTGCCTACTTGCGGGTATGCGAGTGGCGATTTATGTGTATCAAATTTAAATGTTATTCTGCTGTTATAGTTTATTGTAATGGAACTGAAACAAGTTGATACCTCTTCGCTTGCCCACTTCATTGTTCAAGCTTTATACATATCAGCTTCTTCTTTTTTTTCGTTTCATATATTTTAAAGTCGTAGTCTAAATTATAAACTAACAAAATCTAAGAATGAATAACAATTATAAAATATTGTGGGATTTGGAATAAGTATGCAGACGTAGGCAAATAAAGTATTAGTTTACGATATTATTATTATTATTATTGTTTTGACAGAATGTGAAAGTAACGGTTCTCAAAAAGATTAAAAGAGATAGTGAAAAGAAACACCAGAAAGCTAAAGAAAGATTTATTGATTAATTAATTTATTTAATAAACTTTCTAATATTAGAGATAAAGGCAATGGAATGTCTAATCTTTTTTTCTGGGTTCTTGATTTCCTTTTCCAAACAAGATTATTTTGTGAAATAAAATGAACATTTTTTAGGAAAAAAAAAAAAGATGCTTACAGGTTTCTTAAGGAGAGGTCACTGAGCTACAAAACAAAATTATCTGCAAATCTATTTATTTGTTGTGTTATATATGTCTATGTAGATAAGTACAAACTTAAAATGTGTTTTATCTTTAGGGAGAAATGCAATCTTGTTCATAAATGTACTATCTGTAAAATATTTTTAGATAAAAATATTTATTCAACGATTTTTTTTTATAATTTTTGCGATATGACAAAGGAATGAGATGTCAACATTTTTTTAAAAATATGTGTACCAATGACAAGAAAAACAAGAACGAAAAATCATGCGGTATGCATCGATTATTAACACTTCCAACTGTACGAACTTGTTGTATCGTATAACTTTCAATGTTCTTTGCTTACGTCATCACACAACGGACAGACAGAAGGACTGAAAGGCATACAAATAGACTAATTGAATTCCTAATTACGCTTAAACATTTATGGAAATTGTTAAAAAAGCTTAACGCAAAAGAAAATGCAGTCCTGAGATTCTAATTGCAGCCCTTAGTGTTTCTGAATAGTTTAGAGTAGCCCTGTAAATCTGTAGGCTAACCATATTACAGTCTACAAGGTGGGCGGAAAATAACTTCCTACTGGAAATTTTTTTTTTCTCCTAAACGAATGTAGGTATGAAGGTAATTTTTTGTACACATTTAGTTTATTGTGTGGCATGATAATTACAAAAGTTACAATTCAATGTGTGCCCCAGTATTTTCTATACACTGTCTTAAACGAACCGGTACGTTTGCTACGGCCTTCCGGAAGAACTCATCCGGAAGAACCACTTACGACCTCATAGATTTTGTTCTCAAGGTCACCAAGAGTTTGAGGTTTGCTGCGGTACACTTCTTCCTTAGCCCACCTCCATAAAAAGTAATCGCATGGGGTGAGGTCTGGACTACACGCAGGCCATTCTGTGGAGCCTCGGCGGCCTATCCAGCGTCCAGTGAATCACTCATCAAGCCACTGTCATATATTAGACATATGAAAAAGGAAAAAAATATTATAAATAATGCTTCACGACAGTCTACAAAACAAGGTAACTTTCATTGAAATCTACACATAACATCAGTAGCTATTTCAAATTCAAAATAGGGAGTTACTTTCCGCCCACCCTGTATACAAAACATTATTTTAGAATATTAACAATAATTGTCAATTTCTTTATGATTTTTACAGTAGCAAGTTATTTAAATGTGATTTATAAAATTATCTGTCCTGAAATGCAATGGAATGGATTTTTTTATTATTTTTTATTTATTTATTTATTTTTTTTGGGGGGGGGGGATATCCCTGTGCACAAACCAGCAGCCCAAGAACTATTAATGCAATTTTAAACAGGAAATATTCCATAGTAAACTTGAATAACATATATGATTTTTTAAATATTCTGAAAATATGTATGGACGCTGGAGGCGGGCAGACGGACACATAGACAGATGGGCATTCGGACAGACAGATAGACAAATTGAAGTCATATTCACAGTTAAAAAATATTAGAAAGTGTTAAAAACGTTCAATATAAAGGAAAGTGCAATTCCAGCAAATTTCCAATAATAGCAATTAATGTAATTGAATATTTTTGTGTAGCCCTGTAAATCTAATGCTAATCATTCTATATCTCATAGAAAACATTATTTTGTGCATGTGAATGACGTATTTCAATTTCATTAAGATTTGTGCTAAGTAAAGTTATAAAAGTCTGGTTTATAGGAAAACTCTGAAAGAACGCAATGCTTTGGAATACTTTCGGGTGTCCCTGTACACAAACCAGTAATGGTATTTACTCTATTTTCAATGGGAAACATCCGACAGTGAACTTTATTAACATATTTCAATTTCATTAAGATTTGTGTAAAGTAAAGGTATTAAAATATAGTTTATAGAAATACCTCTCGTAGAACACAATGTTTTGGAATACTTTCGGGTGTCCCTGTACACAAACCAGTAGAGGTATTCACTCCATTTTGAAAAGGGAACATCCAATAGTGAACTCGAGTAACATATATTAGTTCCAATAAATTCCATGAAAATTTATGGGAGTTAGAGCTGGAACAGACAGACGGATAACCACACAGAAAAACCAAAGTCATTAACTCTTTTCAACCTTGTTGGAAAGTGTTTAAAAAATCATGGAGGTGCATGACGTTTCACCCTCTTTAATCTGGAAAACAAATAATCAGGAAAAAAAAATCTCTTTCATGTTATTTAGTAAATTTTTAAAAATATTTTTTTAACATCTTTTGATTAAGCTATCTATTTGTTTATTTTTAAAATGTATATACAAATACATTTTTTTGTCCAGACATTTTGTGTAGTTTGTTTCCAGCAATGTTTAATATAAAAGAATGTATTTTATGAAAATGTCATTCAGAAAATCTGAGACTGTCTGAGCCAACATTAAAAAAGAAAAAAAAAAAAAAAAAAAAAATCTTATAAATATGGTCATTTAATTGAGAAAACAAATCTGTTAGGTAAAAGGTATAATTGCTAGCAGTGTTTCCAAATTTAGGGACTTTTTTATTCAATAATTACTAATAGTTTTCAGGAGTGATGTTTCATATGTACATGATAGATGTACATGAATAGCCAAACATTATAATTAAAAATTAGTGGTTGATATTGAATAAAAAAAGTCCCTAAAATGGGCAACACTGGTTGGTAGCTGAATGGTTAGTCCTCAACCTTCAGATAACAGATGCCGAATTCGAGTTTCGTTTTAGACATGGTTCGGGATCCCCTTTAAACAGTAGATTCCGGTTTAATTATCCCAAGTAAGCAAAAAATTATCATACAAAGACAAAACGTTAGAACTACGTTAGGTTAAATTGTGTGCGTCATTTTCTTCTAAATGACGATTTTTTTATCCTTCTCAAAATAACATGTATAATTTTGTGTGAAAATGAAACTAATGTAAGAAGTTTTTAGTCGTATATCCTTCTGTCTGTATAATGGGGCTTAGAGGAAGCCTTTTATAAATATGGGATTCTTAGAATTGTTTTTATTTCTAAGAAATGTCACCTCTTTGTTTGTTCCTACCTCTACTTTAACACAAATGTAGATTCTAAATGTAGAAACTGAAAGTTAAAAATACTATATTTGTGATACATGGGTTTTAAAAAATAAATAAGAAGTAAAACTATTATAATAAACATAAAAAAACCAACAATTTAAGAAATACTACGATTTTTTAAAATAAAAGAAATATAAAAAATCGTCCTTTGGTTTTGTTGCCATTTCCTTTTCTGGCCTTTTCTTCTAACTTGAACAGTTTGAACACTCATACATACTCATACATTTTATTTAATGACCTAGGAGTCATGTTTAAATGAAGTAAAAACTTTGGAGACTTCGTGAATAGTTTATTGAGCACTTTGGGGTTACAACGCTGTCACAATTCCAATGTGAAAGCGAGTCGGGCCAGAACTTACGGTGTTTATGCGTTTATTCATTAGCAGAATATCCGGATTTCGATGACTTGATTTTTAATAAAATGATTCTTCCTCGAGGATTGATTTATAAAAGCAAGACGTCGAACTTTCGAAATTTTAAAGTCTTTCTTTATTTTTGCTTTTTTAATTTTGTCGATTATTTTGAGCTTTAGAAGTTTTTCTTTATTTGCTGTTGTTTTACTGATGTTTATATCGTTAAAAGATATTTGATCATACCACTACTCCTACTTTTACAAAGGAGCTAAGCTAAACAAAGGCTTCCTTGCTAGGTAATCGCTGCCAGCTCGTTGTAACGACGGGGGTGTAAGATGGCGAGATGTCCGTCGGGCACACAATAAATACTAGGAAATCTTCAACGAAACTGCTTTATTTCTTCAATATGGCAAAGTTGTGGCGACATGGCAAGACAATGGAACGTCATGGCAAGGCAAGGTCTATCTCTGGAAACTTCTCTGATCGCCGTACGGGATTTTACGCCTCCCGGCGCACTCTGTTAGGAAAACTATCATTCCTTTGTAATTTCGGAGGACGGCTCCAGCGTGAAAGTGTTTAACAAGTCAAAACAGTAGCAAAAGTCGTACGTTTGTGTAATGTTTGGGCTTTTATACCAGATTTTCTGAGCTGCTGATTGGTTCTTTAGATCATCTGGGCTCTAAAAGGAATTTCTGGGATTAACTAATATGCATGATCGATGCTGCGAAAGTCGCAAATTGCGTTAACGTCAGCAAATTTCTACTTATAATTTCATTCCTTTTCTGATTTCTGAGTTATAAAGTTTTCTGCTGGAAAACAATCTTTAAAGGGACAATTACGAAATATTCTCGATTATAATTTCGACTAGCGAGTTTTACACGTTTAATTCGGGTTTTTTAAATAATTTAACTTTATATATTTTTAAGTTATAATTTTCGTCAATAGGTGGTGCTGCGTCAATATCTAAGGCGATTTTTGCAGATTTTTTGTAAATACTGCAAAATTAATTTTGCGTGTTTCGTCTAGATTGACCAAAATTGATGGAATAAATCTTCAAAAATCGCCTTAGATGTTGGAGCAGAGCCACCTATTGACGAAAATTTCAACTAATTTTCTTTTTCGATTTTCGCGCAATGTATCTCTTGTATAGTGAAATTTTGTTTCGTTTGGAGCCATAGAACCGGCTCTAGAGCGTTCTGAATAGGGAAACTTTAATTGCAACAACTTATACATACCCCATACTGTGATTAAATTTCGCATAGTATTAGAAACATATGTACCAATCTGAAATGCACTTCCTTGTAATTTACAAATATAGCATTAATATATCCAAATTCTTTTGTGTAGCCCTGTAAAAGATTGATTGCGGATTTTCATACCGTATATTCAATATGAAACATATTTTTATGCAAATTAAAAATATATGTTCATTTCATTTTGTTTAGAGCAATCTAAAGATTTTAAACTGCACCTACCAGAAATTTTACCTACAGACGCAATGCATTTGAAATCTCTCGAATATCCCTGTACACGAACTGTTTGTTCGATTTTAACAAAAAAGTTTCAACTTCAAGTAGCATCTCCATATGATACAGATTTCGAATACCGTATTCAGACTTCCTGCTACTATTTATTCTTGAATTATTCGGATAACAGATCAAATGCTTAAAATCTGATTTTTGGATTCAGAGCACCTGAAAACGTGTAAATATATTAAAATCTCACATTCGAAAATTTGACTCAACAATATTTTCTCTACCATACATACGTAGATAAGGGAAAGTAAATACGGATCACTTGAAAAAGAATACGAAACACACTTTAAAAAAAAAAAAAAAAAAAAAAAAAAAAACGGTACCTTTTACAGCAAAATGTGCTGGCAATATGGGTGCCAGCACATTCTGTTGTTAGAAGCAGGTAATTTACAGCAGAAAAAACTGTAAAAAACTCTCTTTTTACAGACGTTTCAGCTGTAAATTGTCTTATTTAACAGCAGAATGTGCTGGCAATATGGGTGCCAGCATATTCTGCTGTAAAAACTACTTTTTTTTTTTTTTTCAGAGCATGCAAAAAAAGCATTGAGTATGCAGACGCCCGACTGTCTCAAAATATCTCATGAAACAGTTTTAAAATGACCTGATAGTTTCATAAAATAATAATCGAAATAGCTCCGCGCTAAACAGGGCAAGAATAATTTCTGATAATTAAATGCTAGTTATAATAATACTAATAACAACGACAACAACAATAATAATAGTTATAGTAAAGAGATTGTGGAGATTCAAAGAATGCAGAGATTCTAATAAATTCTAGAGATGCAAACTTCGAAATTATGTTCAGTATTTGAAATGATGATAAATAAATAAATAAATAAATAAATAAGAATGAATAAATAAAAAAAAATCATATTGAAATTTAATAATAATATAGTAAGTTCCCTTTATCTTACATCTGTTAAAATGTAAGACTACATACATATTTCATTTCTTGTATTAACATTTTCTACTTTTTATTATATATTTTACGTTTAACAATAACGTGTAGAAAATTTTTTCACAAGACTCTTGATAAGACTTCACACAGAAGCGCTTTTTCTTTTCATTCCTCAAGGAAGATGCAATTTCTTGAAAATCGAGAACAATACAGTCAGCGCTATGTTATTATAACATGAAAGAAGACCTGCTGAGAAAAGAAAGAAATTTACTTCTTTGTTTCTTTTACAAGAGATTTAAGTGGCTCATTTCGAGTGCTTTACACGTACAGGCTAAAAACATTTAAAGTATTATATACTTTTAAGAACTCTTCTATAGTTTTCTTTTATGTGTCATGAAATTTTTCGTAAGTACAAAAAAGTATGCAATTATTACTTTTGGGGCTACATCCATTTTCATGCATCAATTAAAAAATAAACAAATAAAATAAACAAATTTTAGAACTGTTTTTCTTAACTATGAAATTAGAGATCTTTCAAGTTCCTTTTATAATAGAAGGTTAGTAAAAGATGATTTATTTTAAATAAGTCTTAACAAAAGGATTATTAGTATATCAAATCCCCATCGAATGATGCAGTATCGATATTAGAGCTTATATAGAGAAAATTATTTATATTTTAACACTAATTAAAGCATTATTTAAACATCAATTTAAAATCAACGGATAAACTTTTTTAAAAATCCAACACACACACACACACACACACACACACACACACACATATATATATGTGTGTGTGTGTGTGTATAAAGAAAAAAGTGAGGGAAAAGCAAAATTAGAATAAAGTGTTTTTTATACATTTTTATTTTATATATATATAAAATATATATATATTTATTTTTAAATGTAAATTATATATAATGAAAAAGAAGAGAGAGATAAGAATCAAAGGAGCTGATTTTTTTCCCCTCTCAATTTTCAATTGCATATAATAATAATAATGATAATAATAAAAAAAAGAGAGAGAGAGATAGAGAAATTAATGTTCTTCTTCCTAATTCTAATTCCCTAAATTCAAATTCTGTGAAATATATAAATCATTCTTAAAATTTAAAATATGGGGACCATTTTTTTTTTCTATCAAGACTACGTAATTAATTTAAATTTGTTATTTTTACTTTTTTATTCACTCTCTCTCTCTCCATACAAACGTATGTTTCAAAGTTTATTAATAAGGAAATTTTTGTTTCATTATTAAATTTCAACATTCTTGTAATAAGCATGTTAATAAAACTCCATTTTTTTCGATGTAGAATGAAGTTTTAACCAACACGATGATAATATTATTTTTATTTTTAAACACATAAAATTACCAGAATTTTCTTCTTTAAATGTTACAGAATCAGATGCGATTTTTATTTATATATTTATTTTCATACATAAAATGTGCTTTTTAGGAAAAAGTGGACTTTAAAATTAGGACAATATTAACTAATAAAATATGTTAATATTTAATATATATCTGTAAAATATGTTGAATTTAATAAAATGAAAAGTTTATAGCTCTGGAATAATATTTTTTTGTTGTTTTTGATAAATATAAAAATATCGTTTATTCAGATTTATAACTGTTTATACTGATTTCTCCCAAAAAGAGCATTACAAAAAAAAAAAAAAAAAAAAAAAAAAAAAAGTGACATCTAAAAATGCTCCCTGCTATTTAATTTTAGACTACATCCTATAAAAATAATAATGAAGATTACTAATAAACATTTAAATATGTAAATGTGTGGATTAATTTTGGATTCCGTCTTAATTTAGACTTTAAAACTTAATTTTAAGTTTTGAAAATTTACATGAAATTTCACCATTGAATCATAAGAATATTTTTTTTAACAGCCGAAACGTCAGTGGAGGCCTCCACGTAGAGTCTCAAAAAGATTTTGGGTTCCATCTGTGTGTCTGTTTGTTTGCCTGTTTCGCGATAGAGGTCGCAAAATTCATGCTATTGACTTGCAATTTGGTACAAATGTTCGTGAGCCCCACGGAATTAGCTGATTAGTTTTGGGTGTATATTCCATTTTTAGTTTGTGTACGATACGCCTTTTGTTGTATGGACACGTCAAAGTTTTTCTTATCATTACGGCATATGTAAAGAATTTGTTTGTACCGCGATAGTGGCAACAAAAATCACGTTATTGACTTACAATTTGGTACACATGTTTATGAACCACACAGAATTAGCTGTATAATTTTGGGTGTGCATTCTATTTGTATTTCGTGTGCAGGGACGCACTAAAGCTTTTTTTTTATCGTTACGGCCTATGGACAGAATTTCTATGTACCGCAATAGCGGTCGCAAAAATCCTACGATTGATTTGAAAATTGGTAAACATGTTCAAGCTCTGTATGGAAATAGCTGTATAATTTTTTACGTCTACATTGTTTATGGTTTGTGTACAGGGACACGCCAAAGAATTTCTTACCATTATGGCCTAGGGGTGAACTTCGTTTAAACGCATGTTAACAGCGTTATTCTGCATTCAACAAAATGAAATAAGAGTTCATTACTGAGATGCTTAAGATCATGTTTTCTGTAGAAAACATGCGCGTTTAGGGTTTATGTTTCGGTTATAGAGACACAAAAGAATTTCATGACATTAGAGCCTATGGACAAATTTTTATTTTAGCGCATTTTAACGCGTTTATGCTGCATTCAACATAATGGAATTAACATGAATTATAAAGATGCTTAAGGTGCCTGCCTACTGTCGGAGGTGATTTTTTTTTTTTTTTTTTTAATAATTGAAAAATTGCCTATTTATGTGCATTATAGGATAGAATATAGTAAAAAACAGTGAATAACCTGAAAAAAAAATATGCAAATTTTAAAATATTTTGATATTTAGGCTCAAAATATGCATAAAATTTGCGAAAAAAAAGTACTTTTACAAAACATCATAAGTCAAATTTAAATAAAGATATTTTTATTCTGTAAATTTTATTTAGATTATTGAAAGGTCCTTAAGGGAGTGAATTACTCTCAAAACTATAAGCATGTTATTTAATATTTTAGAGAAGATAACATTTTTACATGCTGAAAAAATCATGAATATACATGGCAGTTCATAACTCGTATCGACAAAAAAAAAAAAAAAAAAAAAAAATAGCTAGATTCATTGTCGTAGTTCAATCCCTAAAACAACTCTTCTAGAGTATTTTGTGAAAGTTTCATAACGTTTCAATTATAACTTTTGGAGTTATGATGTTTAGGGATAAAGCAAAATGCTAAAAATCTCATTTTGCTAAAAAGCAGAAAACAAATTTAAAAACAAGATTTTTTACCTATTAAACAAAAAATAATTTTAGTAAGTTCCTGATTTATTTAAAAGCTTTTTATTTTCTTTTTTAAATTCATTTTATATTCAGTAACAAATTTTGATTCTTATATTGAGCAAAACATTTATGTAAACAAACATTTCCGGGTCATTTCCGGTCAGTTCCGGTTTCAAAATCTGGCGAGTGACTAATATTAAAATGCCTATAACTCAAGTTCTAAGCAAGATAGAAACAAAATTCAAACTGATTTAGAAAGCTAAAATTTCAGGCTTTAATACTAACCGAAAATTGCGTTTTAAAGGTAGACAGGTACCTTAAAAGCACGTTTACTCTAAGAAAAAAAAGGGTATGTATAGACTAAATAATTTATTTACGGGGCCACACAAAAAAATGCCGATGACGTTCTCTAATCATCCAAATGAAGTGAAATTAGGTTGAAATATTCATGAGTTGTAATTAATTAAGTGTACTTTTTTTTTTTTTTTTTTTTTTTTTTTTTTTTTTGTGTGTGTGTGTGCGTGTATATAATAACTGTGACTCCTTTTCCGGGATACGTAAAAGAATTTCGTAATTTTTCGGTCTATAGATGGCATTTCTGAAAAGTGCATTTTAACAGATAAAGGCAGATAAAGGTGCAGATAAAGGCACCATAGGCAAGTGCCAACTTATTTCATAAATTTATATTCGAAACATAAAAAAACATCTCTGTGAACTTTAGCAACGTAATGCAACAAAAATGCTGCACAACTGGTATTTAAGGTTAAAAAATAAAAATTTTGTAAACAAAATCCAGAAAAAAAAAAAAAAAAAAAAAAAAAAAAAAACAGGCTATTTTTTATCGGCTTATGCATGCTTACTTATTTAGACCCAGAACAACGATTGCGTATTTGTGAATTTTATGGAATTTGTTTGTGAACTTATTTTTCAACTAACATAGATTATGACATTTATCCCATCTAATAGAACAATTTGTTTTTTATTGAATTAATATTTTGTGAACAATTTTTAGTGCATGAAATTTTTACGCGCCACCCTGTATATTCCTCCTTGTAAATTCATTTTGTGCCAGAAGAACTGTGAATGAGATTCAATACTATTAAAATCATTTTTCTTGTAACATGTCAGATGAATGCTTTACAAAAGAAATAATTACATGCATCATTTCTTTTCTCACGTGAAAAAAAGATTTTTGAAGTAATGAGGCTTGACGATTAAATTTAAATCATTGCAACTGTGTATAGCACTTGACCTTCTCGAGCTTGTGATGTGCGTCATTTGCTGTTAGGAAGGAAAAGAAAAATTCACCAAGGTTTCTTTTGCATAAATAAAAATAGGAGTCACTCGTCAATTTTCATAATTTACGAGAGAATTGAATTAGAAAAATAAAAATTCTTTGAATTTAAACATGAAGATGAATAAAATTGCATTGTTCAAAAATCGTTACAAAAGAAGTGAAAAAAAAAAATATCTTTGGGTAAAATAATATGCAATTTGCATTTTTCTGCTCATACATGTTTTTATGCACAAATAAATTCACAAACAAAATAAAAGTGAATAGTTCTGAATAGCATTTTAATATAAAAGAATATTAATATTTTTTTTGAATTAATTTACATAATTAAATATATACAGTAAAAAAAGTCTAAACCAACTTTCGTAAAGCGGCAAAATATTGACCCTTTTAATTAAAATGATAAAAATTGGATCTATATATTGCAGTTCATATTACAACATGATAAACTTGCTATAGCATGATAATTAAATTAAAATGGTATTTTTCACTTCAAAATAAATTCTGTGGATTTTAATTCGTCCCTCACAAATAATTTCTTTTACATTTGTAATTTAGAGAAAAATTTATCTCTAAAATCAATTTATTTCCTTTTTAGACTGATTCATTCTATACTGTAATTAATATTTGCAACAACATAGCCGTGAAATAGAAATAATACATAAACATGTAATTTTTTTCTGTTAATGGTAATTATTCGTAAGCATCAGTGTACTGTAGCCAACTTATAGGGACTTTTATTAACTCAATATCCATCACTGTTTTTTATTGTAATATTTGTCTAATTGGTGTCTAATCAACTATTATATATATCAAACATTACTAAATAAAAATGTCTGTACAAGTGGAAAAACTTCATCATTGTTCTTGTTTAAAATCTTAAATAATTCGTCTTCTAATTTAATTATTTGTGTTTTTTAGGAAAGTTAATATTATCCACCATAAGATATTTAAAACAATTTTAAAGCGCCAGTTCATTTATACCAATCACAAAATAGAGCGTACATGAATATGTCCCGTATTTTTTAATTTATATGTCATTTTCATAGCAATTTTTTTCATAGCAATAAAATTTTTACAGAAGCTTCTTCGATCGGTATTGCCTAAAATCAGAGGGGTCGTAATTGGGTAGTTCGAAATATGCTATATAATGCATGCATATATCATAATCATTGCACGAAGTATCTAGAAACAAACAGAATATATTTAAAAAATAAAATAGGACTGAATACCAAAGAGAAAAAAAAAATGAATCATGTGAAAATCTTTATGGGCTAAGTTTGACAATAATAGTAAAACGCTATAAATATCTATATATCTATTAACAATAGATAAGATGCTTAGATATAGAGTCCTTTTTTAGCATAATAATTATGATGATGATAATAATGGTAACGAGGGGGAAAAAAAGAAGAAGAAAGGAGAAGAAGCAGATAATAAAGCTAAAATTTAATCACAAATAACGAAGAATAGAGAAACGTTACATTATATGTATATATATATACTATAATACAGAAGAAAAAAAATAATTATACCACATTTTATCTGAAGCTTAGGTAAGTCGATTAAAGCACGATCGATACAAAAACAGCTAAATCATAATAAATAAAAAAGGCCGTGTGCCGCTGCACGAATAACACACCCAAAAATAATAAGTGAAAATAGGCATTAAGGTTAGCCGAGAAGTTGTCAAAGCTTACACAATGCAGAATACTACAAATTGTCAAACAAAGTAGCTCTTTTTTTGTATTTAAAATTTATTAGCGAACTTATTTATCTTTATTTAGCGGTTTAACATACATATATTGAAAAGGATAAAAGAAAAAAAATCATAATAATAATAAAAATTAGGATCGTATTCGATTAATATATAGTATATATATATATACATATATATATAATTTTATGGAAACAAAAAACGTATATTTTGTTTTATAATAATTAAGAAATATTAATAATTAGAAAAACAAATTAGGGTAGATGTTATCAATTTAGAGTATAAAAAAGTATAGAAGAGAGAACAACGAGGCTCATAGAAAAAATTGGTTTGTTGGAACAACAACCAATTAATTCAAGTAATATTTGTTTAAACAACAAAATTATTTTGCTGATTTAAATAAACAGTTTAATTAATTCAGCTAATCGCTCGATCGCTAGCTGTTTACAGGACGATCTATGACATAGCTATCAGACATCAAATTACAGTGGTACTTCTTTTAACAGGAATAAAAATTGAAGTTCTTTTACTCTTTGTTAGACAGATGAGCACAGAAAGTGTTATTATTTATTTTTTTTTTTTTACAATTATTCCTCTTAACAGACCATTGTTAGAGGTGTTCCATTTGGGTGATTTTTAAAACCTAAACTTGACAAAATGCAACAAAATCTAACCTTCACGCTATTAAGTTCTATAAAAAGCAGTTTTTTTTTAAAGGGTAGCAATAATTGTATAGTATAATGAAAATAGCCTTTTAAACGTGCAATGAAAAATTTGTGGACATTTTTAGAAGTTATTTCCATTGTTATGTGCTTTCCTTTAGTATTTTAAATGTTTGAACTTTTGTAGAAACAGCCACTAAAAAAAGAATACGAGCCTACTACCGTAAATAACATATATCATGTCTAGATATATACAGTAGTGTCTCGGTAATTCGAGTTGAAGAGGGCCAAATCTACATTGAATTATCGAAAACCCTGTACTATTGAATTTAAAAAATGTTTGTGCATTATTGCGAACTGAATTACAAAGTCATTAACATACCAGGCAGTAAAATTATGCAAAAAGATTACTGAACAGTAATATTTGTTTTTAAAGCTTAGTCCCCAAAGAAGCCTTTTTAAATTGTTTAGCGAATGGTCTAAATAATAATAATAATAATAATAATAATAATAATAATAATGATAAAATAATAATAATAATAATAATAATAATAATAATAATAATAATAAAAACAAACACTGATCATAAACAAATTCTAAACACAAATATTTTAATATTTCTTTTTTCTACTTTTCTTTTTCAAGAAATAAGTTTACAAAAGATCACATTTACACTTCATTGTTTAGTTTCATTTGCTTCAAGATGTGTTTGGAGAAATACATGAAGCATAGAAAAGAAAATAATTATATTTTTTAGTTGGTAAAAGGGTTTACAGGGTGAAAACAGTTTCGTTTTTTATCTTCAGATTACAGTGGCTTTTTTCAAAACCATTAAGTATAGCTTAAGAATGCTTGTTAACTATTGTAAGTTTAAATGTTGTAGGCAAATTACTATACTTAATAATAATAACAATAACAACAATAAACTGTAATTACTTTCTAAAGAATAAATACAAGTATTTATTCTTTTAGTAACTTAGATTCATGGAAAACTCGAGAAATCCAAATTTTACTGTAACAGGAAAAAAAAAAAAAAAAAAGCATAATAATTGAGAAATTTATGCAGCGAACATTTGCAAAATTAGTACAATAAAATAGTTGGAGCAAAATTAGATTTTCAACATTTTGTAAATTGAAACATTACATCTATTTTTGTTGACATTCCTATCTGCCCGGTTGAAGAGATATGGATTGTCTGCTTTAAATTATTTCAATTTTTATTTCTTAGGGTTGTTTAAAACTTTCTTTAATGATAGTATTTCATGATTTATTCTCTAATATCCTTCGACATAGGCATTTTTTATTATTAATTTTTCAGGCTTTCGAACTTCTTATATATATATATATTATATATATATATACACATATACATGCATGCCCAAAATCATATTTACATGCATAATTTCAAAGATTTCTCATATTTCTATAATTTTATGAATTTTTTCTGGAATGATATATAACATTATGAGAGACAAATATAAAGGAAATAATCATGAGAGCTGCATATAATATGTTACTGTTTTCAGGAACACGAATTTATTCCTCGAACATTATGGAAAGTGATAGTTTTGGTAGTGGAGGTGTTACGGTATGGGAAGAAATAATGATCGATGGACGTGCACCCCTACAATAACGGATCTGTGGCCACTGAGAGATATCGGAATGAGGTCATAGAGTCTTATATAAGACTTTTCAGAGGTGTATGTGGATATGACTTTTTATTTATGGAAGATAATGCTCGACCACATCGAGTAAACCTGGTTGACGAATTCCTTAAATGTTGATATTGAGCGAATACCGCGGCCAGCAAAGTCTCTGATCTTAATCCGATAAAGATATTAAGGGAATACCTTGGACGAGCACTTTCATATAGGCATGCTCTGAAGACGACGCTACTGGAAGAGTGGAGTTTAATTCGCCAAACAGTGGTTAACTACGTTATTGCCAGCATGAAAGCACGTTGTGATTTGCATACGATCACAGGGAAGATCACATTTCCATATTAAATTTTTAAGGCATAATTTTTTTCTGAGTTATTCCCTTTTTTCCTGGTTTCTGTTTATCACATTCTATTACCATTTCTCTCTCTCTCTTTTTTTTTTCTGTTTCTTTGTTTCCAGTTGCAATTGTATTTATGTGTCATAATGTTATGCATCATTCTAGAAAAATTCATTGAGAAATCTATGAATTTACGCATATAAAGATAATTTTGAACATGAGTATACAGCTTTCAGAGCTTTATGAAGTACATGCCCCCTGATGAGTATTTACTTCTAATTTTAAGCATTTTTATCCAATTATTTCTGTGGCCATTTATTTGTTTTGTCTGTCATTAAGTTTAATGGTACTTTTTTATTATTATCATTCATGTCGGCGTAAGTAATTTAAATTGTTTTTGTCTCTTATTGGTTCTTAATCTGTATCGCAACAATTTTGTGTCAGTCTTTCCTATAAGTTAAAATCAGTTCTATTTTTTTGTGTTGGTATTGTTTTGTATCTATTAATTGCTAAATTTTCAGATTAAATTTTATTACGATATCTATCATATATATATATATATATATATATATACATTCCTGTTTTGCATAAGTATATAAGCATGCACATATTCGTTTTAGTAAAATGTATTTTCTACCATCCTTTTCAATAACAATATAATAGAATGCGCTTTGTTCGTAACTAGAATTGTATTTCAATCATTCACATTTTCATGTCCTGCTAGAGACTGAAAGGTCTTCTCTGGAAGCTGGTAGACGGGAGGTGCTGGATACGATTCCAGATAGCATTCGTTGGACTAGACGTTTGGAGTTTTCGGTAATTTTCTCCGATTCTCGCGTACATACGGACTACGACCCCTTAGAAAGATTTTCCCAGTGAGCCCTCCACCTAGGCTAGGACCCTCGTGTATTCAACCTGACTTAACACGTACACCATACAACACTTCATTTTCACTAGTTTATGTTTAAGCATATATACAAATATATAATTTTCAATGCAAAATGTTACTACGAATGTCCACAGGATTTCAGTGTTTTCATATTTAATTAAGTAGAGAAAAAATACATTTGAAATACAGTCGGTAACAAAAGTGTCCGAACACTAGCAAAAATTCCTATATAAAAAAAGTGCGCTTAATACAGTTTTGTTAAATAAATCCTTGTCGAATCCTGTTCTAATCGTTCCCTAATCGAATCCTGTCTAAGAACAGGATTCGACAAGGATTTATTTAGCAAAACTGTAGTAAGCGTACTTTTTTTACATAGGAATTTTTGCTAGTGTTCGGACACTTTTGTTACCGACTGTACATAACGTATTCATTAAACTATAATAATCTATGTGTATGTTAATAAGCTCGCTTTTTAAGTGGCATATTTTTAGTTATATTAATAACATACATACTGACATATTTTTAAATACAAGGCAGCAATTTCTTATCAGTAGATAACTTCTTTTTTCTTGTCATAATTACAACATATATTTCGTACTTCTGTACAAAAATTTCAATCATTCTTATTCAAGAAGTAAAATTTTTTTTTTAAACTATGAAAGTAAATGATCTTAATATTTCAAATAGATCTAGGACATAACAGTGAAAAGAAAAGAGATAGGTAATGACAGAATGTACAATCGGATTTCCATTTAAGAAGCCACATCTTGCAAATTTCTCCATTTTTTTCGGAGATTATTTTACGAATTTCCTTGTAAAATTACCTCCAAATAGTAAAGCGGATTTAACGAATTTTTCTCTTTGTAAAATAATTTTTTAGTCAATTTCTCAATATATATATATACACACAGGATGGTTATAATTAAACTTCCCCTATAAACAGCATCCTTGAGTGCTAACGGGTGAACGAAATTTAGTATATTAGACTGGCATATAGACTATACACGAGATGGGCTCACGGAATTTCGAAAAAAAAAAAAAAAGTTCCAAAATGTCCACCAGAGGACGCCTTTTCCGGAAAAACATTAAATTTAACACAATAAAAAACCAAAACGGAATACAGAAACAATATTCACATTTATTGACTAGTTTCTGATCACATTGTCTTGGAATCACATTAAGTAAACTTGCTTTGCATACAGCTTCCTCTTCTTCGCAACCATGTAAATCTCGACATTTTTTTCCTAGAACTGACAACTTTTCCCGGTTTTACATTTTATTACTCATAATTCTTGTTCTGGATTGTTAATATTGTTTCTGCATTCCGTTGTGGTCGTTTGTTTTGTGTTAAATTTAATGTTTTTCCGGAAAAGGCGCCTCTAGTGGACATTTTGGAGCTAATTTTTTTTTTTCGAAATTCCGTTGCATTTCGTTTATCCGTTTGTGCTGTA
This sequence comes from Salticus scenicus, assembly GCA_963930645.1. Taxonomy (NCBI): domain Eukaryota; kingdom Metazoa; phylum Arthropoda; class Arachnida; order Araneae; family Salticidae; genus Salticus; species Salticus scenicus. The sequence goes on along the minus strand of OZ005657.1, from coordinate 146,223,032 downwards.
GGATGCTTTTTTTGGGGGAAGTTTAATTATAACCACGTATATATTTTCTACACATTTTATGACCCTGAATTAACTAAAACTGAATTTTCAGTTATTTTCAATTTGAGGTCTTAGAAATAATAACTGAACCATATAACTGAAGGAATTCGATCTAAATTACAGTTTAATAAAAACACCTCTAAGGACATTAAAGCATTGCAAGGACATATGAAAGGAAATACATTTTAAAACAATGGATTCAAGCAAAATTAACAGATTATTTTTGGTAATTGAAATGAAAACGCATAGGAGTATGTATTATTCCGCTTTAATGGATTTGGTAATGTAGTAAAATATTGGCAGAATATAATTTCATATGCATCATTACCTACCAATAAGTATTTGGACAATTCGAGTTTAGACGTTTTGTCAAATATCTAGAAAAGTTCTTAAGAAATTATCTTGAAACTTTCGGAGAAAAAGGAACATGTTATACCTCATATATTTCAGCAAAAATTTTATCATAAAGAGGAAAAGGGAACTACTTAAAAAATTAAGCAAAAATCAAAATGTTTTCGATCACCCTACTAGTACTTGAAATGCGTTTTTGCTGTAGCGTGCGATTATTAGGATACTTTTAATTACTGTATAAAGTTTTTTGAGGCTGCCACATATATTCATTAAAATATAACGGTTTCTTAAAAAAAAAAAAAGAAAAAAAAGAAAAGAAAGCCAGCTTTTTAATTAGAACACATAGGGTATTAGACCCAGTGCAAAGCTATTTTTAGGAAACTTGACATAACTATTACAGCAATCAGAGTGTAAAAATGAACAAAAATTAAAAAACTTACGAAATATGAGAATTTTTATTAAATAATTTTTAACTTTGCATGTGCAAGATTAAAAAAAAATTATTTGCATAACTTAATAACCAAAAGTATTGAGTTCCTTACATAAAAGTCCCAAACAAATATCGTGTAAATTCCAAAAATCATGGGAAATAGAAGGAAAAGAATTTCAGTTCCTCTCAAAATAAAAGCTAAACTGTAAGGGGTTTTACTCACATATTTATATTTATTCAACCAGTGTCCAATGATAATATAGTGTTCGCTGATTTTAAATATATATATATATATATATTTAAAAGATAATATATTTAAGGTTTATATATATATATATATATATAAACCTATCATCTTTCCTTTTTTAAAGACGAATTAATTCTGTTCATTCTATAACACATAACTTTTTGAATTTACACGATATTTAATTGGGGCTTTCATATAAGTAGCCGAATACTTTTGGCTGTTAAATTATTCAAATGAAATATTTTAAAAGCTTGCGCATGCGTAATTAAAAATTATTTAGTAAAAATGTTCATATTTTGTAAGCTATTTAACATTTTTGCATTCTGATTGCAGTAGGATGTGTCTAATGTAGTATACCAAGCTTCATAAAAATGGCTTTGCTCTGGGTCTAATACCCTACGTGTATTATTAATAAAGCGGCAATTTTTTTTCTTTACAATCTTTTAAAGAAACTGTTACATCTTCATGAATATATGTGGTAGCCTCATAAAAATTTATAAAGATAATTATGAGAATCCTCATAATTACATATTACAGCCAAAATACATTTTAAGCATTACTTTTTACAGGGTGATCCAAAACATTTTGAAATTTGTTTAGTCCTCTTTTTCTCTTCAAGGCAAAACTTTTTCTGAAATATAAGAGATATAACGTGTTCTTTATACTCCCACTGTTTCGAGAAAATTTCTGTAAAATTTTTCTAGATGTTTGACAAAACGTCTAAAACCTAAAGAAAATCGAAACTGTCCAAATACTTATTAGCACACTGTTAAAAATGGTTTCTTATAAATGAGCGAAATTGTCTCAAAATAGCTCTGAAACAATATATACTGAAATTTGAAAACCCATGTACTCATTTTTGAGTATATTGACATATCAAACATGGGGATATTGGGATTCTTATTGGTCAACCCCATTTTTTAGCATGCCAATATACTCAAAATGGAGTACATGGGTTTTCAAATTTAAATATATATTGTTTCGGAGCTATTTTGAGACAATTTAGCTCATTTTTAAGAAACCATTATTAACAGTGTAGATAGTGTATGTACCGTATTTTATACGACAGTGTTCGTACAGTAAATATACATGTGCCGTACTTTCCTGCGTATAATCCGCAGGGCTGCTAAATCAGTTTCATACGGGAAATTTTAATTAAGAGAAAAAGTTATTTTTAAACGATGTTATGTTTCGCTCAAATATACCCTTGCCTGTAAAATAATTTTTCTGGTGTGAAACTGATTTATCTATCCTGCGGATTATACGCAGGAAAATACGGTACACTGAGGTATCATTAAATACTTTATATGGTATTTAGAGCTTATGAGTTTAAAATTTGTCTTTATACAGTTCAAAATATTATAAAAAGTGAATATATATAGACATATACGAATTTTGCCTATAATAAACTAATATATATACAATATTAAAAAGAAAGCATTAAATTTATCTATTCCATACTTTAATTCTGAAATTGAAAATTGTGTCAGTCCTCTTTATAAAACAGTTCAAAAAACAGAAAACATACTTTTTTAGCACATCACACTAAGCTCTGTAGACGGGATGCGCCAGTCTCGATCCAAGATCGCGCTCGTCGTTCCAGTCGTTCGGAGTTTTTCATGTTTTCTCCGATAATCACGTAAACACAGGCTAAGACTAATGACTAAATGACTTCTACGGAGGGTAACCTATTCAGGCATGGATCCCTAGAATAGACAATTGGCCTTAATCCCTACGCCAACACCATCACTAGTACTTCTGAAATATATATATATATATATATATATATATATATACACACACACACCGTTGCCAACCGGAGCCTTTTTAGCACCGCCTTTATTTGATGTCACTTTTTAAGAGTAATTTTTACTTTCTTTTACCTATATATATGGCAGAGAAAGTATTATTATTATTATTATTATTATTTTTTTTTTTTTGGGGGGGGGGGTCAAATTTTCGAAATTGAGCTTTTGTTATATTTACACGTTTTGAGGTGCCCTGAATCCGAAAATCATGTTTTTAGCAGTTGGTCTGTGTGTCTCTCTCTGTGTGTGTGTTATCAGCATATCTCAAAAGCAAATAGTATAGCAGAAAGTTCAATTTCGGTATTCTAAATCTGTATCATATAGGAACGCTACACTAACCTTTTCGTTGAAATCAAGCAAATGGTTGGTGTACAGGGTCACTCAAGAGAATTCAAATGCATTACGGCAAATACAGTGAAACATCTATAGGCTGCTTTAAACAAAACGGAAAGAACATTTTTTCTTTTATATCATAAAAAGCTGTTTCGTGTATATTGCGGTGTGGAAATCATTCATCATTCGTTTACAAGGCTACCCAAAGTATTTGGATATATTGGTATTATATTTGGAAATTGCTGGAATAGTAATTCATTTTGTGTAAGATGTTTTTCATATAAGACTAAATTTAAGTACACAATATTGTTTATAGTGTATGTTGCTTATAGACAATATACAAGGCTACCAAAAAGTGAGCTAAACGTTCTTTTCTATGGAATGTAATTGGTGGAATTGCTTTGTTACATTTTACTAAGTCGATAAACACTGCTTAGGAAGGAAAATTAATTTTTCATTCCCATATTGTAAACAAAGCATTTTTCGAAGTTCTATTTTTAATTCTGTTTTTTTTTGTTTAATATCACGTTTTGAGGTCCCTGATTATGAAAGTGCAATTTTCAGTGGTTGATCTGTATGTATATCTATTATCTGCATAACTTTAAAACAAATAACTGCAGGAAATTTAAATTTGGTATTTTGAAGTTCGTATTAGGTGGCTAGTTGAAGAACTTGAAGAAAAGCAAAACTTGAAAACTTCAAAAAAAGTTTGAAGACAAATTATAACAGCCTTATTATTATTTTTTGAATAAATGTAGTCACTATAATTAAACAGGGGGGTGGGTTCAGGGGAGCGACACAGAAATATATGTTAAATAAAATTGTTAATAAGCCTATTTCAGATTATTTTTAGAGTACATTTATAATTTTATTATCTTACCAAATTGATCTCAAGACTTAATATGCAATCTGTCTTTATAGTATTGAAACGCAGGGTAAGGGAAAGTTGTGTGAGTGACACACCAGATTTTTTCTTTTATCGTAGTTTTACATTGGAGATCATTCTTCTATAAATGAAGTGGTGCGAAGTAAAGGCGGGGCTAAAAGTGTTCTTGAATAAATTAAACGTTGACAGCTCTCTCTATATTAATTATTATTAAGACATATTGATGAAAGTTATCTATTACATAATTGTTTCTTTTTTCATTAACATAGAAAGACAAAAAATATATTTAATAATTAATTTGAAATAATTGTACGGTAATTGCTATACACATAAATATATAAAATAATTACACTCATTATCCATATCTCAGTCTAAAAATTTATAATTAAACTCTTGCTCTGAAAAATTCTGTTGCATATCACCATACAATTTTTTAAAATAGTGTGCATGGATAATATCTCATATATTTCACGCTTTGTGTATCATTTTACCCATAAATAAATGTATTGTGAAGAAATCTTTTCACAATGAATTTTCAAACAAAGCTTATGTCATCTTCCTGCTGAATTGAGCTTTGAAAGATATGAACAAAAACCAGTTCATCTGGTCTTTAATTTCGGACGTTGGCCTCAACTGCTTGTAAAAACTATATCATAGACAGAAGAGAAAATGTGTTTGCATGCTATTATTAGGAAAGTACCTTTGATCTTAGATCACTATTGATGAAGAGGGAGAAGTATAGAGTTGTTTTTTTGCTTTTGCTGTTTCCTTCTCCTTTAGCATTCAAATCACGTATTTTGTTGGATATGAGGCGAGCGTATGTTGTTTTCTTTTATTGGCGATATTGAAAACAAATAAAATTAAAGATCTAAAAGGAAGTTCTCCGTGACCAGTTTCGTAGATTTATATGTATAGCCATTTTTCCAAAACAAAGCCAAATAATTAGGGCATTTGATAATAATTTTAAAGCCATAAGAGTACATAATTAATTGATTTTACTATCTAATTATACTGCTGATTTTCAAAAGCGGAGATAAAATATTTTTTGTCTAAATATTTATTTATTAGATTGTTTGTTTTCATTTAAATCCGATTGTTTTCCTTGTAATGTTTTTAAGGAAACTATACAACAACAGCAATAATAAATAAATAAATATAAGAGGAATAAATAACATTTTTGTTTTCAAGAATTATGTGTTTTAAAATCGTATTATAATTATTTTACTAACATATCAATAAAAAACATTCAGTTTTTAAAAAAAAATTAAAGACATAGAAACAATTTTTAACTAATTTCATTTTAGAGTTTCTCCACAAATTATTTTTAGTTAAAGTATTTCATCTTGATCCACATGAATCTAAAAATAAATTTAAACAAGTATCGAAAAAAAAAAAAAAAAAATCTGCCTTAAATTTAGATGATTTTTTTTATTGGATAGAGTAGCTAAGCTTTTGATCCCTTTAATAAACAAATTAATTCATTAATCAAGCCTATTATTAATCAATCATTTACAAAACCCAATCATCAATCCATCCATCGATATTTAAATAAACACATATCTTACAATACCATATATCTGATGTTTCATACGGCATATATAATATAAAGAAAATTAGAATACATATAATTTACAACATATCTACAATGCACCGAACTTAAGATATATAGTATCTAAGTACAATTTATTTACATATACTGCACTATAAATAACCGAACATATTCGATATCAGGTGTATGGTCAAATATCTAGAAAAACTATTCACCAATTATCCTATAACTTTGGGCGCGTAGATAACATTTTATGCCTCATATAGTTCAGCAAAAGCCTTGACCCGAAGACAAGAAGGGACCCAGTAACAAATGAAAGAAAATTGAAAATATTTGGGATCACCCTGTAAAAATTAATGCTTAAAATGTGTTCTGGCTTTATCGTGTAATTATAAAGCTTCTTTGAATTATCTGTATAAATATTTATGAGGGTAGCACATACATTTCCTAACAGCACATATTCTCTAAATGACATCCTAAGGATGTTCTATGGATTAAAAGACATCCTATGGGCATCCTCAGGATGTATTATAGACAAGTGTGTTGTTAGGGTTCATGAAGGTATATAGGTTCCTTTAGGAAATTGCAAAGCCAATCGCCCCTTTCTTATTATTATATGCGAGGTATTAAATCCAATGCAAAGCCATTTTTATGGAATTTGATATACTATATTAGACACAACATACTGCAATTAGAAACCTAGCCAAAAACCTATTGAGTTACTTATGTCAAAATTCCTCCAAAATATCGTGTAAATTCAAAAAGTTATCATCAATAGAATTAACTGGCTTTTAGTCCCCCCCCCCTCTTCTCTCTCTCTCTCAAAAAAAAAAAAAAAATATATTTATCTATAAACAATTAAGGAGCACTGTACAGTCGGTAACAAAAGTGTCCGAACACTAGCAAAAATTCCTATGTAAAACAAGTACACTTCATACGGTTCTGCTAAATAAATCCTTATCGAATCATGTTCTTAGACTGACTAAGAAGAGGATTCGACAAGGATTTATTTAACAAAACCGTATGAAGTGTACTTTTTTTTACATAGGAATTTTTGCTAGTGTTCGAGCACATTTGTTACCGACTATATTATCATTGATTGAATAAAAATAAAAATTCGAGTAAAATCTTTTAGGGTGAAGTGGGGTAGGTACAATCACGGGGTAAATGTATCATAGGCTCATAACTCAACTGATAAACTAACTTTGGACCTAAGAGTAATAGACATCAAATCTGTTTCTTTGAAGATTTCTATCTTATATCTTGTTTTTTAAAACCAAATCAAATACGAATGTGATAGTTTTAGAAGTTTGAAAAATTGTATATATCTTCTTCTCCAACATAATGCCCATTTCGAAATTCGGAGCTTTGCGGTTGCTGTATTTGTGAAATAAACTTCATAGTTTTTGGTAAAAAAAAAAAAAAAAAAATTGAGTTTTGTGTGTCAATTTTGAATATAACTCCAGACTTTTTCTAATTTTTTAACTTATTGTTCTTTCACCCGCAGTTACACTTAGAGTAGTTACACTATAAATATTAAAATTATACTTTTCAATGTAAACTTTTAATTTTGTCTTTATAAAAAATTTACACCGTTCTTACATATGAACTTATGATATTCCTACGATTCGTTTAAAAACATTTAACTTTTATTTAAAGAAACAATTTCTGAAGTTATCTGCAATCTGCAGTCAGTTACAGGGTGACAAGAAATAACTTGGACGAAGTTTCGAACCAAATATCTGTAACTACCACTATCGCAACCTCATTTTAGAAGATGTTGTCTTACCTTGGTCGCAAAAGTTCTTTGGAAACAAAAGATGGACTTTCCAACAGGATTCCGCACCTGCACACAGAGCTAAAGGCACTCAATATTGGTGCAAGACAAATTTTCCTGACTTCATTGGAGCTCAAGAATGGCCACCGTATTCCCCAGATTTGAACCCAATGGATTATTCTGTTTGGTCCATCTGGGAGACAAGGGTGTGTGCTAAATCTCATAAAACTTTGGCATCCCTTATGAAATTCTTATGCAAGGAATGGGATGAAATATCAGTAAGTGAGTTGCGGCCCATAGCCGAAAATTTTGTGACACGTTTAAAGCTCTATATTAAGGCTAAAGGTAGCCACTTTGAAAATTTGTAAATATAATAGACAAAATAATATATTCATATTTATTGAAGTTTGGTCGTAATATTTTCATTAGCATTAAAGTTATAATGTATCATGTGTGTCCAAGCTATTTCTTGTCACCCTGTATTTATTCAATTATATATCGTGATAACGGTCCATATATCTCCTCCTCTTCAAACCCTTATAATGATACTTTTCATAGGTATTTAAAAAAATGTATATATACATACAGAGAAATTTACAAATTGAATACAATTAATTCTTAGTAACTCGTGAAATTTTCAAATATTAGTTCTATATTTCAAAGATTTTATCATGAAAAAATGACAAACACAAGACTTACAGTTTATAAATAGTACGTATGTAAACAATATGACCCATTTGTTAAAACTGAAAGTTGTTATTTAAAATTTTAAAGTCAGTTCAAATGTTGATATGTAGATATGTGTCTTTTATTACACGCAATGTGAAAATCGTATCATTGTTAAAAGTGGAAGTTTCTTAAACTGCAGATTTGTATGTTGAACATAGCACACAAAAGTAAAATGTAAAAATAACAGAATCGTTTGCTCCCGGTATAATTTTCATAGGAGAATTTATTATGAAAATTTTTTATTGGGGTTGTTTATTTTATTTCCACTACAACACATACAGAATTAATTTTTGTACCAACTGCTTGAATAATATTAGATTGAATTTTATTTTTCCTTTGTGCCTTGTCCACTCGTAGCACATTATTTTCTAAAATACTGCAAGAGCAGAGGAAGTGACAAAGTTACCTATTAATACCGTTACAATAATTAAAATCTGTACATGTAGCTATTATTTTTATTAACAGTAAAAAAAGTTTAGCTTCTTTGGAAATTCATTGACATGCTTACAATCAAAGACGTGACAATCAGAGAAAGGTTGTCATCAGGGAACGATCGATTATAATTCAAGGTGGATCACATTAAGAGGGAAGGGGATAGGGAGGTCACGTTTGAGTAACTTATATGGAAATGTGCGTATTTTTTAACAGTAAAAGCTAAACTTTAATTTAATATAATCCAAATTAGTTTTAACATAAAAATTTGAAAAAATCGTATTTCTTTAATAATAATAATAATATGCATATGCATATATATTGCAGCAAAGTGGTAGGATGCACAAAAACAGCTAAAAAAATGCCCCATTATCTACAGGAAACAAAATAAATTAATAAACAACTAAATAAAAAATAAAAATAAAATAAGTAACAATTTAAAAAAAGAGAGGAAAAATTAACTAGTAATGATTTTAATAAGGATATAATGAATGTAAGTTTATTACTTACTATGCATTGGCATTTTCTAGTATATTGAAGATTTAATGGCATAAAATGCATTGTCACTAAACATTACTACACCTTAATAATGAATGAAAAAAATGAATTAAATTACATAATTTAACTTTAATTTAATTGAAATAATATAAATATAAATATAAATAATGAGCATTATATAAGCGCAAATACAGCTAGAAACGCGATGTTTAATACATAAAAATAACCATTTGGCCTGAAAATGGCAAATCTAAAATGTACAGTCGGTAACAAAAGTGTCCGAACACTAGCAAAAATTCCTATGTAAAAAAAGCACACTTCATACGGTTTTGTTAAATAAATCCTTATCGAATCATGTTCTTACGCAGACTAAGAACAGGATTTGAGAAAGATTTATTTAACAAAACCGTATGAAGTGTACTTTTTTTATGTAGGAATTTTTGCTAGTGTTCGGACACTTTTGTTACCGACTGTATGAAATTCATATATTTTATTATTGTGAAAAACAAAATGCATTGATATATATTAATTACATTAGTTAAACAAATCTACTAAAATACATCACAATAAAAATTTATAAAAAAATCACAATTAGCCAAGATATATTCAAAATATTTGTGCACATGCATGCATTTTTAATTTTAAATGTAAATATATATATATATATATATTCTTCTCCATTAATCTCGTCCAAACTTGACAATCTCATCTCTCTAACGACAATGTGGTCTCTTTCTCGGTCTTTTCTTATCTCTCGGTATTCAAATTAGGACTTTGGTAGTCCATATACCATCGTTTCTTCTGGCAACGTGCCCATCCCAGCTGCATTTTAACGTCTTTACACTACAAATGGCATCAGTAACTGTGGTTTGCACCCTAATCCACGTATTTCACTTTCTGTCTTTTTAATGAATTCAAACATATATCTCTGCATGCTTTTCTGGGTTGTTTGAAGCTTTTGCATAGTTTTACTCGTTAATGTTTAAGTTTCTGAAGCATAAGTTAATGCAGGCAAAATACACTGTTCAAAAACTTTTGAAACAAATTGGAAGGTGGCTTTTGAATATAGCGCTATTTCTTTCGAATGCTCCCCATGAAAGTTTAACTCTGCTGCTAATTTCTTCCATGATGTTCCCGTTCTTCGTAAGGACTAGTCCCAGATAAGTATAGCTGAGTACAGTTTCTAATTCATCCATACCAACAGTGATTTTCAGTGGAGAAACAAAGAAATTTAACATAACTTTTGCTTTGCTGAGGTTCATTTTCAATCCAACAAGCTTGCATTCTTTGCTTAATTCCTGAATCATTTCTCGCAAATCCTCAAATGAGGAAGCAAGCAATATAATATGGTCCACAAATCTCAAATGGTTTATAAATTCTCCAACAATTTTTATACCTTTCTCTACCCGATTTAATTTCTTAAAAACTGCTTGAAGTACTGCATTGAACAGTTTAGAAGAAATTGTGTCGCCTTGTCTTATAGCCTTTCTAATTTTGAATGCATTACTCGTTTTGTGGAGTTTTAATTTGGCTGTTGCTTCTTTATAAATGTTTCCAATAAGGTGAATATATCCTGAATTAATATTAGTATTCCTTAATACATCCATAACTGCTAGTGGTGATACAGAGTCAAGAGCTTTTTCATAGTTCACAAAAGCCACACACAGAGGACGTTCCTATTCACTATTTCTTTCAATAATTTCTATAATTGTATGAATATAGTCGATGATACTAAAACCACTTCGAAATCCTACTTGTTATTTACATTGTGCAGCATCTACATGATTCTGTGAGCGATTTGTTAGAACTTTCATCAGAATTTTACACAGGATTGCGAGCAGGCTGATTGGACGATAGTTTCTATCTTCTCTTTTTTCCTTTCTTAAAAAGTAAGATTATTATAGCATTTTCTCAGTTATTTGAAACATCACATAATGTTATACAATAGTTCTGTAAGAATTTCAACGGCTTCATTCCTTCTTATTAAATTATCCACAGTTATTTTGTTTTCCCTTAAGGCTTTTCTATTTTTTATTACTTTAATCGCCATAGATATTTCTTCCTTCAATATCGTTACTATAGCATCGTTTACATTTGATGTGAAAAACCCCTTATGAATTCACAAATCTTAATAAATAAATAATTTTTTTTAAATTTACAAGCCTATAAGGGATTTTTAACAAAAAAGAACTTTTGCAACGTGATTGAAATAATTGGATCTTCAAATTAACCCTTATACCGGAACATCGGTCTCTGAGACCGCTAAAGGTTAGGCTTAGTGTAGGGACTTGCGGATGCATATTCCTAGAATAGAGTACCGGCACGTTTGGCGATAAATGTTGAAGACGCCAAGTCTATCTAACTGCAGCACTAATGCGACGTAAAATACACTCAACCTGTAGAGGATTGCATATCTCAGAACAACCCTAGGGATTGGATGAGTTCCGGACCGTTGCCAATTGTCCACAGCGTGGCACTAGTACAATGTAAAATCTGTTCAAACAAGGAAGCTACCCTTTGGGGTTGGAAGAGTGAGCAGGACCCGGAGCCGCTTAGCGTTGACGGTTGTTTGGTTGGTTGGATGGATTTTACGTCGCACTAGTGCTGCGCAATGGGCAATCCCCTTAATGTTGAAAAAAAGAAACATGTAAAATGTTATGAGAATATTAGGAATCTCAATTTTTGAGCGCTAACAGACACATTACGTAGAAATGTCAATAATTGCAAATTCTTTCTAAAAGTTTTGTTTTTTAAGTTTGATTGCTTTTCTTAGTACAGTCGATAATAAAAGTCTCCGAACACTAGCAAAAATTCCTATGTAAAGAAGGTACACTTAATACAGTTTTCTTAAATAAATCGTTGTCGAATTTTGTTCTTAGTCAGTCTAAAAACAGGATTCATTTAACAAAACTATATTAAGTGTACTTTTTTTTTATACAGAAATTTTTGCTAGTGTTCGGAGACTTTTGTCACCGACTGTATAATACCAAACTTCACCGACAGGTGATGTTATTAAGTGGGGAAATATGCTTCCACAAGTGATGATTTTTTAAATTCCATTTTCACATTTAGAAAATTTCACAATCATTAAATTTGCACTCGTTTTCTAAAAAAGTTTAATTATTCTTATTTTTTAAATTTTATTTTTGAATAATAATAATAATAATAATAATAATAAACAAAAAAATAAACTGCACTTTTTTTTTTTTTTTTTTTGGGGGGGGGGGGGGCTAGAAAATAAAATGCTAAAAACCAATTTTCGGAAAAAAGAATATTAGGTAATGGGTATTGCGGAAACAGATATCCTCACAGAATAACATTGCTTTTGACTGCTGGCAAGAGTACAGTCGACAGCAAAAGTATTCGAGCACTAGCAAAAATTCCTATGTAAAAAAAGTACGCTTAATACAGTTTTGTTAAATAAGTCCTTGTCGAATCCTGTTCTTAGTGACAAACTGCCAAAAGTAGTGACTGTCCCCAATAAATTGAGACATTCAGCCAGTTTAGTTCACTCCCTAATTTCAGGACATTTGCTCACCCTAGTTTAAATATCACATGATAGCTACGTAATGAGCAATTGGTGGAAGTCTAGAATCCACCCATACAAGTGGTCCAGGACGAGGCATGTCATTACCATTGTGTGTACCAGCAAAAGTATCCGAGCACTAGCAATAATCCCTCTCAAAAGAAAAGTACACTTAATACTGCTTTGTTAAATAAACCCTCTCGAGTCATGTTCTTAGTCAGTATAATAACATGATTCGACAAGGATTTATTTAACAAAACAGTGTTAAGTGTAATTTTTTGGCATCAGAATTATTGGCTAGTGCTCGGATACTTTTGCTGCCGGTTGTACAAGAAAGCTCAGCAATCACTTAGACACACGAATCTACTCTTTGCACATATGAAAAAAAAAAAAAAATAACTGGGTACCCCTCATTGAGCAGATATACTAGTAGAGTACGGATTCCCTATATTGTCTATGGAGAAAAATTACCGGAACATCACTACGGTTTCTGCGCCTTCTTTTGGTAATAATCGCTTTCTTGGCAACTGGTTCTTGGGATTTTGCATGTTTTAAATGGTTTGTTCCCCTTACCACCAAAACTCCAAACAAAAGTCAAACGGAACAGCTTTCAAACAGTAACAAAGATTAGGTTACTTGCTTTCCATTTCAGCTAGTGTAGGTTTTGGTATATGTTTAATTTACACCCAATCGAAATATAAAACAGCGATAACAAAGTTGGAGGAAACTTGCCTTGGTGGAATTTTCATGTCGGTTTGGTGGACGATTTGACTGAATGGTGGAGATCTGATGTTGGAAAGCAAAAAGGTTACTAGTCCGGGGTCTACTCTATTATCTTGTCGATGGTACCGCTTGTCAAAATGCATGTCAAACTGCACGAAATTTGGTAACTCAATAATCGAAACAGGGTGACAAAATTTCTTCGAATCCGAGCGCAGACTCATTTCCTGCAGTTCGAAAAATAATAAGAAATTGTTTATTTATAACTTTTTATTAGTGTGGTTATTTAGAATTCAAAAGTCAACGCCGTAATTACATTCTTTTAATAATTTTAATGTTTCGTATTAATAAAAGTACTCTAAACTGGTCACTATAATCATATTAAAAAAGAATAATTTCGAAAATCAGATAATTCAATCATATAATATACCAAATTGTAGCTCTGGGAGTCACCTAAGCGGGGGAGGATCAAAATTATGATGGCATGTTTCCGGACCATCCTTAGGGGTGCGTCCCACACCGTCTCAAATTACACATTGCGCAGTACTAATGCGGCATTAAATCCAATCAACCATATAATACCCTGTCGCCCCTATAATACGTCATGATTGAGAAAGTAAAGTTATGGCTGCAAGAATTCATAATTTATCGCCACGAAATTTCGCTAAATACATTCAGTACCTTTTTCTAAAATTAGCGGTCTGTGAGACGGATGTTCCCGATAAGCATGATGAAAACATGTTCCGGGCAAAGTGTTAAATACGCGTCATGTATAGAACTCCGTATGAAATTTCAACTCTGGAAAATACTTAAAATCTAGGTCGTTCTTTTGCTGACAATTTGCTTAATTTTTACTTTATTCAAATGAACTTTTTGCAAAAGGTGCTTAATATATCTCACTTTCAACCTTTGCAATAAATTTTTTCTATCTTTCGCGTATGCGCAGTAAAATAATATTTACTAAAAATGCTCATATCTCAACGAATATTACATGTGTGAATTTTATGCTTCTGAATAATGTTTCTTTAATGTTTTGTCAATGTTTCAGCAAGTTTTGTAAAATTTTATGGAAATTCGTTCTAGTTTATAAGCAAAAAACTTGTCCAAAAAAAAAAAAAAAAAAAAAAAAAGAGCTAAATAATTACGCAATTCCCGCACCAAAACACACAAATATTGTACATAGTATGTGCAACAATGTATTAAAGTTACAAGTCATTTGTAGCTTTTTGTGATACAGGGTGATCCAAAGTATTTTCGCACTTCTTCAATTTGTGGTTGGTCCCCTAATTGCATTCAGGACAAAATCGATTGTGGAAAATATGAGTTTTTAAATGTTCTTTGCATATATGAAGTTTCAGGCCATTTCGTCTAGAATTTTTTAGATAATCGAAAAACTGTCAAAATAAAAAGAATTTCTAATAATTTGAATACCTACTGTAGTTCTGAAAATTCAACTTTTGCAATAATATTTCCATTTTTATATTTAATTTTTCTTCTCTTTTCTATAAGCTGTCGTCTCTCTTCCGAGATTTTCTTGGTAGATTTATCCACTTCAAAACCAGATACATTTTTTGCTGATTCCAGAAAAAACGTTGGCAAAATTCATTGTGAATTCATTGTCGTCTTCAGCATCCTCAAGCACATGAAATCCTTTTTTAGTTCAAGTTGAAACTCTTGTTTCTTAGTTTTCAGAAACTGTGGTTGAATTCCTTTTTATCGAATCTGCACCAGTTTGAAATTGGAATCACTTAAGTGTAATATTGTTTTGTTAAGTAAATATTTGTCGAGTCAGGATTATACTTATACTTGTGATGATTATGCTTGTCTTATAGTGCTTATAAAAAAAAAAAGCAAGTTGATGATAAAAATGAGCGATCAAAAAAAAAAAAAAGTAAAAAAAATAAAAAATGTGGATGTGTGCTTGAATAGTTTTGCGGTCGACTGTATCTAAAGTACAGTATTAAGGAGCATATGTCAAGTTTTATATCTGCTACGTCGTTTTTAAGGAATGGGTAATATGAATTAAATTACTGTTTTGTAGCTAAGTGAAATTATCAGCTAGTGACTTTTATTAATCTGTAAGACTGAGATCATTTATTGTTTCTATTTAAGTAAAGAATATAGGATATTATTTCTACTTCATGAGTCGTCTAGGGAAGTAGTCCCATTTCTCCCCTCACTTAAGAGTTTCAATTAAAGTTTTCTGTTAAATTTTAGAGCTGTTTCTGTGTTCTATTGATATATCACACAGCAGGTATTGAAAAGTATGAGAATGGTTGGTTGGGTTTAACGTCGCACTTGTACTCCGCTGTGGGTAATTGGGGATGGTCTGGGACTCACCCCTAAGAATGGTCCGGAGACTAATAAGGTTGGTTGGTTGATTGGGATTTACGTCGCACTAGTGCTGCGCAATGGACAATTGGCGACGGTCTGGGTCTCATCCCTAGGTAGTCCGGAGACATGCCATTACAATTTTGATCCTACAGTCCTACATGGAGAGGAGGACCAACAAGGAGAGGTCACGACATGGAAAATTCAGATCGGGACGAAATTGCGCAGAACTGTAGTACAGGTAACCCCCCCCCTTCCCCCCGAAGAACACAATTAGCTGGTTCCATATTCTTTAAAACCGTATTGTTCGAGACTGCAAAAAACGGGATCACGTTAACAGAAAACTCTGTGTAATCTATTATCTTAAGCCTTACGTAAAATTACAGAGAAAAATAAACGGAGATGTTAAAAAACTTATTTTATACATTCATTTTAATGACTAATATTAATTTATTTAATTATTGGTGAGAATATATTGCGAACTTGGAATGTTTTTTCTAAAGTAGAAATAGTCATTTTTAATTTTAATTAAAAAATTAAATAATAAAATTAGGTAAAAATACAGAATAAAGATTGAGAATCTCGATTATTTACTTTTAACTATGAATCACTCTAAATTTACAGACACTCTGGATAAATATTTACATTAAATTTACAGAAATTTTAACAGTGTAGCCGTTCGGAGATGCTCGTAATTTTCTTCGAAACTCGCGTAAATATGGGTTAGGACCTCTTAGAAAGACCTCCACGTAGTGCATACTGCATACCCTCCAGGCCTAGGACCCTCGCGTAGTCCATTGGCCTTAACCTCAACACCACCCACATTCGAATACAAATGTATAATTTTAAATTTTCAAATATGTGACGCCTCCGGAATACTGATACGTAATTATTTAGAAAGACGAATAAGAATTTTACACTGCTCATTATAACCCATATTAATTCAAATCAGTGTTGGGCATAATTGATTAAAAAGTAATTGAATTACAATTAAATTACAATTATAATTATTTTACTGTCAATAAATTAACAAATAATTGATTACAAATAAATTGAATTACTTATTCAATTTATTTGTAATCAATTACTTGTTAATCGATTGACAAAAAAAAAAAAAAAAATGTATATATAATTGTAATTTAATTGTAATTCAATTGTAATTCAATTACTTTTTAATCAATTATGCCCAACACTGATTCAAATGCCACATCTAACGTTCTTTCTTTTTCGCTTTCTTCTCGAGCCAGGAACCAGGAAGTAGAAACCAAGGCCGTTAAATGATTAATACAAGGTTAGATGATATTTTCTCATGATTAAGTTAACTATCAAAAAGTAACTATATTTTTAGCTGCATTTGATAGTTAAAAGTCTTGGGTAAAACGCATAAAATATTTTGCTTGATAAAACTTGTTTTAAAATCTTTAGATAAAGAGCTCGATTTTCAGACTTTTTCAAGTACTTCTGTCGTTTATTTTCCTAATCATTTTTTGTGTGAAAATAAAACGGAATGCCGTTATCGAATTCCACTCCAGAAAAAAGTAATTTCTCATAAATATCTTATAAAATATTGGAGATACTAACGTTGGAAAAAAAGTTTGAGTTTTCTGAAAATGGATAATTTTAAAATCAGAAAAATTATTGAGAAGAAAAGAAACGGACAAAATCTAACTCCTAATGAAATACAGTTTTTTATAGACAGTGTGGTGAAGAGTGAACTCGATCGAGCACAAATTGGTAAGTGTTTATTAATATATTTTCCTTTTTTTTTTAAACTATCAATTATAAAACATTAAGTGACAGCATATCACGATAAAGAGTTTACAAAAGTCTCACCTATCCTGGTTTCCGAAACCTGTAAAAACATGTTCAATCAATTTAAGAGGGGCTTAATTTGATTAAAAAAAAAAAAAAAAAATGGAATTGGGAGTAGACAGGGTTATCGAATGGGCAACACTGAAATTTTAAATCGGAAGAGGAAGGGGGTATCTTTGTTAGCTCGTTGAAAGGGTCGTCTCAAAAGAGCCTTTATATATATATATATATATATATATATATATCCTGAAAGGACAAAGTGTTTATTTTTAAAAGAACTTTCAACGATCTTAAAATACTATCTGTCATACGAAATTTCAAAGATGCCTCCATAAGGATTATCTATGCCTCTTACCCCCAATTTCTTAAATCAAACCAATCCCCCAAATTAAATGTACACATTTTTTCTTTTACAATTTCTAGAAATTTCGAGGTGTTTCTGAGATAAAGGGAGAGGGTGGGACTTTCAACGAAAATTTTATCTCCAAATTCGAAATCATATATCCTTAAAAAGCATAATAGGCAAAACATTTTTGAAATAAATGCTTATCCACCGAGCTAACAAAAAAACCCCCCTTTCTCCGTTAAAATTTCAAAGTTTGCCTCTCTAGGTCCACCTATGCTATCAGTCTCCAATTTTTTTTTTTTTTTTTTTTTTAAATTAAACGTAGATACAGAGGATAGGGTAGGACTTTTGACAAACCCTGAATATTCTGGATGCACATTTTTAAATTCCTTATATAGAATTTACTTTTCAGAAAAAAAAGAGAGACTATTTTGCATTAAGTGGTTTAACTGTAATCTTTAAGATATCTTATCGTTTTATAAGTTTTTTATTTATTTATGGTTTTCCTTATCATTTTAGATGAAGTACTTTTGCTTTTATAATAAAGATATGAAATCAGAATTCATAATAAATAGAAGTTAAAATTTAAAGCGCAATCAAATAATTTTAGAAATGCTAAAAGATTATTTACCACAATTTGGTCAACCACATTTTTTTTCTTTTTTAATAGACTTTAACAACAGTCTCTTGTAATGTTATTTAATGATTTTAAATATGATTTTCCCCCCAACTCTTCACTTACAGGCAGGAAACCAGAATTCAAGCCTTTAAAAAAATTACAATACTTTATTTTAACTTAATATATTTTTTTATGTTTTATTATACTCTATTGATATATTTGACTGAACGTATTACTTAATTTCCAATAACTCACGATTTGTTTTCTTGTAGTAATCATAAAGTTTCTTGGTAGTTTAATATATATTTGGTAGTCTCATTATGTCTATAGTGTCTTGGTAGTTTAATATATATTTGGTAGTCTCATTATGTCTATAGTGTCTTGGTAGTCTATATATATTTGGTAGTCTATCTCGGTAGTCTCATTATAATACATTATACTTACAAAATTATTTAGTTTAAAATAGATAGCTTTAAAAATTTTTCATACTAGTAAAATTTTTTTATTTATTTATTTAAGATTTTCCTAATCATTTTATATAAAGTGATTTTGCTCTTTATAATAAAGATATAAAATCAGAATTCATAATAAATAAAGGTTAAAATTTAAAACGCAATCAAAATAGTTTTGAATTGCTAAAAGATTTTTACCACAGTTTGGTCAACTACGAATGTAAAAAAAAAAAAAAAAAAAAAAAAAAAAAAGTTATTAATAATATTTTTTTGTGATATTATTTAATGATTTTAAATATGATTTTTTAAAAACATTTCGCTTATAGGCATGAAACCAGAATTCAAGCCTTTTAAAAAATTTATAGCTTTTTATTTTAATTTAATATTATTTTATTATATTCTATTGGTATATTTGAATGAACATATTATTTAATTTTCAGTAATTCACGATTTGTTTTCTTGTAGAAATCATAAAGTGTCTCGGTAGACTATACATTATAGTGCATTATATTCCCAAAATTATTTACTTTAAAATAGATAGCTTACTTTGAAAAATTTCCACGCTAGTAATATATTTATATATGATAAAATTTAAATATAGGAGGGAGTAAAACAGGAATTATTAAATAAATAGAACTAGAACAAAGTTTTTATAAACCAATGCGCAAATGCAGCAAAAGGAAATATAAAACTATAATAAATAAGCAAAATAATCAAAGCCAGATGAAAATTTAATCCCAAAACACATGAGAGCCTTCATCAGGGGAGCTCCCCCATGTAGGGAAAGGAACATGAGAAGTTTCTGACAAAACACTGGTAATTTAACCAAAAAACACGTTTCTAGCCCCCAACTTCTCACAGATGGTAGCAAGACCATACAGCAAACGAATTTTAATTAATATAAAGCATAAAAAGCAATTAAATTCAGAAATCAAGCACAAAATATAATACATCAATATAAAATACAAGAATATAAATAATACAAGAATATATAAATACATACATAGACAAACTAGAATAGCCATTAGAATATGGAAAATTGAACCCCCCCCCCCCATTATAAACACAGAACCCGTTTCAGCTAGTAGGTCCACTTACCAGCACTTAAATGTCGCCCAAAATGGAACAACAAACCTTAAGTGGGATTGTCATCAAGAATACTGAAATGTTTATTGATTAAAATAACAGGATAGCGGTTAACAGTTAGTACGTTTTTGAGATTTTTCATAGCCAGATTCAGGTCTAAATTGTTATTGCAAATTATTTTAATTCTGTTTATTTGGCTGAACATAATATTTTTTAAAACATTATGACTAATACAGGAGAACCAATTTGTTAAATTACAAACTTTAAAGTTAAAATTTTGCCTTTTATCATAAATCCCAATAAACCAGTTATCATCTATTTTTTTAATTTTTAAATCCAGGAAAGAAGTTTGGTCTTCAGAGTCAGTACGGTTTAAGACAAGATCGGAGGGATAGATTTGAGCTGCATATTTCGCAAAACTACACAATTTATTGCAATTACGTCATCAATATACCTATAAAACTTAATATCTTTGAATTTTCTTTCAAACATAAACAAAAAAATGTTGGCGAAGGTTGGTGCCTTCGCCAAGATTTTTCTTATTTATTTTGATCCAAAAATGCTTGCTTATTCGTAAATATAGTTTCTACATTTTTACTCACATTTTTGAAATTCAAAAAATTTCTACATAGATCCTTGTTTTTGGGTCTTCATTATTAATTTTCTTAAATTTCATTACAAACTTCAATTTATTTATTTTTTCTTGGAGAGGGGGGGGGGGGGCGGGGTCACACAAACTTAAAATATCCAATGAACTTATTTCAATTCATAATGTTGTATTTGGTGCTCACAAGACTTCAGGTGATTTTTGAAGATATTTTGCACTGTTTCTTCTTCGAATTCAGTCGTAAACAAACAAGGAAAATATTATTCCGAGAATAAATCCGTCCTTTTTTGTTTATGAATTGCGATGACATGTCTCCG
Source organism: Salticus scenicus (assembly GCA_963930645.1). Classification (NCBI taxonomy): domain Eukaryota; kingdom Metazoa; phylum Arthropoda; class Arachnida; order Araneae; family Salticidae; genus Salticus; species Salticus scenicus. The sequence goes on along the minus strand of OZ005657.1, from coordinate 146,202,137 downwards.
GAAAACCCTTAGTAGTGAGTCTCATCTAGACGGTCGCCAACTGCCCATAGCATAGCATAGTACTAGTACAACGGAAAACTTAACGAATCAGTCAACCTTGCTTGTTTACGACTTGAATTGGAGAACGAACAGTAATCAAATGTGCGCCCTTATAAACACGATTTTTTATTAATTTGTACTTAATAAATGCAGTGTATATTACATTGGCACTTTCTCTATACATGGTATCCCGAAAAGGTTGAAATGCGATTTACAATACACAACTGAATTCTTCTAATAATACTTAGGCACAGCGGTGGTCAAAATTATAAGGACAAGGGAAAAATCGCCAAATCTTGGCTACCGTTCACTGGATAGTTATGCAAATTTTATGGCAGGGAACCAATGATAAATGAAGCAATTTTCATTAGTTTTTATGGTAATACATGGAAAATTGGTATTCATAAAATTTACTTTGGATTTAGACAGCCCTGTGACTTGGAAAAATTATAAGGACAACTGTATTTTTGTTTTTTAAAAATCGCAATTTTCATAATTTTTGTTCTCTATTCGACACTCTCAGACGACATAAATGCTTAGACAGCAATTGGGAACGTTGCATTCTATTTTTGGAGTCATGCCACTGGAACTAAACTTTCTGAGTTTGAGAAACGGAAAGTGGTTATTTTAAAATTTTCATGACTTACATTGGACGTCAAATTGCGACAAAACTAAATAGCTAGAGAACGGTCATTTATAGTTAAAAAAAATATATATTTTTTCAAATATGTATAACAAAGCTGTACACGTAGGCCATTTTATGTTTCTATGCGTAAGAGAAGAATGATAATAAGGCGAGATTGCTCATAAAAAAAACAATTATCGACGGAAATTAAACTTATAATGCAGTGCTCGAACTGTTCGATGTGTTTTGCAAAAAGAAATAAAAGTTCTGTATGGAAAACACTTGTCACGACCGTCTCTTACAAAAGTTCATTTTCGACTGAGGAGGGAGTTTGCAAAAAAATGCATTACTATGGGTCAAAAGCGGAATGATGTATCTGGTCCATCCAAATAAGTATTCCTCATCGGAAAAGATAACATAATAACAATTTTTTCCCATATTAAGCAATTTTTGGCAACCCCCCCCCCCCCCCCCCCAGTCTTCTATGAACTTTTGTAAGAGACGGTGGTGACAAGTGTTATCCATAAAGGACCTTTATTTCTTTTTGTAAAACACGTCGAACAGTTCGAGCACTGTATAATTAGTTTAATTCTCGTCGATAATTGTTTTTTTAGGAGCAATCTCACCTTATTATCAGTCTTTTCTTCTTTCGCACATAAACATTAAATGGCCTGCTTGTACGTACTGGAAAATATGAAAGACAAATACGTCTATATTTGCCAGTATTTTTAAGAAAATTATAAATGACCGTTCTCTAGCTCTTTAATTTTGTCGCAATTTGGCGTGCAATAAGTCATAAAAGTTTTAAAAGAACCACTTTCCGTTTCTCAAACTCAAAAAGTTTAGTTCCAGCGGTATGACTCCAAAAATGGAATAAAACGCTCCCAATTGCTCTCTAAGCGTGTATGTCGTCTGAGAGTGATGAGTGGAGAACAAAAATCATGAAAATTACTATTTTTAGAACACAAAAATACAGTTGTCCTTATAATATTGTCTTTATATTTTGTATTTACAGCCTTGTGTGTAGACGCTCTATCTTACTGAAATACATTACTTTAAATAATGATAACGGTGTCGTTTCTAAAATATCTGTTAAAGTGCCATTTAGTATAATGTGGATATATTCCGTAGATGCAACTGACCATTTATAAAATATAAGACCAGATAGTCTCCCATCCCGAATTTCGCGTCACACGGACACAGAAAACTTTCTTTTGTGATTATTTCTTGCGCAAATTATTTTTTGCATTTTTCCAATTTTGAACATTGTGTGTATTGGACGATGGGGGAATGAATATGTGTATTTATTTCCCCATTTTCCATAAACGAACATTCATCAGTCCACATAATATTCCTAATAAGGTTAGAATTTGTATTTTGGATTAGCAACCAGTTGAAGAATTTTACCCGTCGAACAAATTCAGAGGGATTGAGTGCTTGACGTTCATGCTACAAAATGAATACCAACTATGCGTTTCATGAATTCGATCAATTGACGTCCTAGGTAGTCACATATTTGCACTTGCTTTTGTAATGCTGATACGTGGGTTGGCCGAGAAATATGTGATAATGTCAGTTTCTTGGTCTTCTTAGTTCATAAGATTTCTCCCTTGGTCAGGTCTTGAATGAAATGGACTAGTACTTCTTAATCATTTCATTATCCGATAAACAAATATTCGGGAAATTTCAGGTAAATTTGGATATCACCTCCCGAATCCCCAAGCAGTTTTGCATTACTTTTAGTTCACATAAATCACTGCTAATTGAAATAGCTGTTCATTTTTTAAAAATACCATAATGAACAACTGAATGTATTTTAAGGGAGGAAGGCTCTTATAAACACTTTTAAAAATTGGAGGGAAAAAAAAAAAACATTGCGCTTGTGTGTGTGTTAGAGGTCTGCACAGGCCGAAATTTTGAGGCCTGGCCTGGTCAAAAAACGATAAAATAAGGCCAGGCCCGATTAAAAAATACGTAAAATAACAAAAAAAAAAAAAAAAAAAGCATGCCTTTCTATGAAAAAGGTTTTTAGTAGGGTAAGGTGGGGTAAGTGGGACCACTTTTCGGCATAATTCGACTTTAGCTCAACATAGCACCGGATGTAACAGGCCTAACAACTTAATTTTTTTTGTGGTTCATTCTCTCATATGTTGTTACTGTACCCATGGCAACCTCTAACCAAATTGGCAAATGATGAATTAAAAAAAATATATATTTTGGGTAGTCATCGGGATGGCCCACTTGCCCCGCAAGGTGGGGTAAGTGGGACCCCCCCCCCTGAATTTTTTTTTACACATAACTGGTAGAGATTTGGTGGGGCAAGTGGGACAATCTACATGGTTTTCTGAATCTTTGAAAAAAAAATCACTGAAATATCTCCATTAGTTCACCCATAGCAACTTTTTCTGCACAGAAGCCTGCTAAAAGAAAAAAAATGTCAAATTTTCAATTTTTTTACTTTACAAAGTTTAAACTAGCCTATGGCAGTATTACATGCTAGTGAATATTATATCTTGATAAATCGTTAGTAAACATGTATTTTGAAAGTCTCTTGGAAAGCGTTGGTTCATTTAGTTTCAGCACAACATCTTCTAGGAATACATCATGAATATCATTAGCTTCAGGGGGGAAAAAAGTTATTACGCATAGTTGTGTCTTTGTGCATGTATTACATGACAACTGTACCTCATCGTTTTGACTGTCATTTAATACCGAGCTAAAATACTATTTCTTTTTTTTTTTTTTTTTTTTTGCCTTCAAACTGGACAAAGGCATAATCCCCATTTTTAAGTACTGTGGTACTAGGTAATAGCTGATAGTTCATCTTCGGAACTTGAATCACTACTGGTGGAGTCATCCAGAGGTAAACCCTATAAATCAGTGCATATGACTATTTTTTAACTATATTAAAGAGTTTGGGTGGGTGGCCCACTTACCCCGCCATTGTGGTGGCCCACTTACCCCAAACACGGGGCAAGTGGGCCCCCCCAATTTTTTTTTCAACCTTATTAACATCATGAGTACACGATACTACAAAAAGATTCTGTGTTTTATACACTTTCAAAATATATAAAGTTTTGGTTTGTATCATGAACGGTTTGGAAGAAAAAAAATAATTAGTACGATGGCGCGAATTACGACAGGACTGCAAATTTAAAAATCGTCACAAAAAGGCTTGTAACTTATCACACACATAAATGAAAACGGTGCCATAATGTTTTCTACATCTATTGGGGTAGGTACATAAAATTATTATAACGGATTTTTTTTGAGACAATAACTGGGGAAATGCCAAGGGGGGTGGCCCACTTACCCCAATGGCCCACTTACCCCACCTTACCCTATGTGTTTTGCAGAGATTTTATATAGCCAAGCAATATAGTGTTCTTTAAGAAAACTGCTGAACTTTTACAAGATAACTATATATAAACAGACGTTCATTATTACAGACGTACAGAAGACACAAAGACAGACAGAAAGTCAAATCGGAAATATTAGCATTCATGAAACAATATAGGAAGGTATATAAAATGGTTAATACTACTAAAAATGCACTTTCAACCATTTCCTCTTATATACCGTAATGTATTCGAATCTTTCATGTGATCCGGTAAATAAAACTGTAATGCTAATCCAACCCTACTCAATAGAAAAGATGTTTTTGCACATGCTAAAAATGATGCTACGTTCATCCAGTGCCTTCGAGAAAAGAAAAAGGAGCCTTAGAGAAAAAGTTACAGCAGAAGGATTTTTATAACCTTCATACCACCCAAACTCTACAAACCATAGGACACAAAGTCTTATACACAGTAACGTATCTCATTTCTTTGTTTGTACATGTGCGCAAACTAGTAGTGACAAGCACACTATTTTGATTAGGAAATCATCTAATATTACTTTAAATAAAATATATTAATTTCGAGACATGCTACAAATATTTGCGGAAAATCAGATCGCGAACAGACAAACTGATAGACAATTAAATTGAAGTTACAGACATGTTTTAACAAAATAAAATTTTATGTGACATACCAGCCTGTAAAATTATATAAAATAAATGACTGAAAAAGTAGTTTATGATTTTCCTTATTCGTTAATTAATGAGGAAACTGGAAAAAGATTCGGGCCGACACGGCCCGGAAAAAATTTCCTCCAGGCCCGGCCCGAGTACACACAAAAATATGAGCCTGAGCCCGGCCCGAGACTGCAAAAAAATTTTAAGCCCGAGTCCGACCCTGCCCGAGAGCAAATTTAAAATTTCGGCCCGAACCCGGCCCGTGCAGACTTCTAGTGTGTGTGTGTGTGTGTGTGTGGAAAGATTGCATTCCTTTCATTAGGTGTATAAGGAATATATTGGTCTTCTCTCTCTCCTGTCTTCTCCACTTCCCATTTCCTTTAATTTTTTCTTCGAACACGACTTCTGCTTTAGCACTGGTAGTATGTGTTTACTGATGCATGAAGAAAAATGTAACTTTGTTCAATTCATTAAAATGTGATGTACAAAATTTTACGATTGTATTATAATACGTAACATAGACATGAGAAGTCAAAAAAGTTGACTTACATCACATTAACCAAAAAGTTCTCCAATGGTTAAAAGCAAGTACACCGATTGTTTTTCAGGTGCCATATAGAAATAACACATGAAATGATATATGCCGTAAATAAATAAACACATATTAATTCATGACTAAAAGAAACTAAAAATATTGACCTGTAAAATGAAAACGTGGGACAAAATTTACGAATGACAGCAAAGTAAATGCCCCAAAGAAGTAATAGGGAGCCCAGCTTAATCATTAAGGAACCTGTAAATTTATAGATTTTGCAACCTCGAACCGAGTCCGAACTATGGATAATGACCCATCGGTTCTTCGGATTGAATGGCTTACCATCTTCCATAGATGACTCGGATGATGAAGATGAAGGATAAGAGGAATGGCGAATTTAGTGTCCTTCGAATATTAAAGGTGAAACACACAGGAAATTGTTATGAAGTGGCAGCATGTGTGTGTGGGTAGATGCATCTTACTTCTGTTTTATATCCCATTTAAGTCACAACTAAACGTTTACCCACAGATCGCTTTATATTCCTTGGAAGCATATGGGACGATCTATTTTAACCCGGTAGCACTCGCTGGGGTGACTCAGTTACCCCAAAAAAGACAATTCATTGGAATAGGTAGCCGGTTTCGAAAAATCGCCAACATGGCGCTTTTCTTATCGTGCCGAAAATTGCAACCCTCCACAGCATACGTAAGATAGTGCGAGTTACGTCAAACACAACGCTGAATACATGTGGATTAGACTAGAAAGGGTTTATTAGTGTCGCTCTAGAACTGCATAGTGAGCTATTGGAGACAATATTGATTTTAAGCCTAGGGTTTAAAATACGTATGGAAACAATTTATTATATATACACATACATGTTTTGAATATAATACATATTTTAACACGTTCGCTGCCGATCCCGCGCTAGCGCGGGATGTGACGTATTGCTTTAAAGGTACAAGTTTACTTTAGGCTGCCGCTTGGCGAAATTTCGAAAATCGCCAAGACGGCGCCATTTCGCATCGTGTTCCGAATAGCAACCTTACAGCGGCGGTATACGAAAGCGAGCTTTTCGGCGATCTAACCTAAAAAGAAAACGCGTCTTGAAAAAAAAATCCGAATAATAATAATACATAGGACAAACGGAAAATTTTCATAAAATAGAGTTAAAAGAATAATTACGAATTTATAACTAATCACAAATACAAAAATAAAATTTAGATTATACAATCACACCAAATGTCCCTGAAAAGTGTGTTGCTTTAGTAATTGATGATAAGTGTTTAGATGATAGTTTTTTTATTTCCAATAATTTAACAGCTATAAGTACAGTCGGTAACAAAAGTGTCCGAACACTAGCAAAAATTCCTATGTAAAAAAAGTACACTTCATAAGGTTTTGTTAAATAAATCCTTATCGAATCATGTTCTTACACTGACTAAGAACAGGATTCGACAAGGATTTGTTTAACAAAAAAGTATGAAGTATACTTTTTTACTTAGGAATTTTAAATTTAAAAGTTTTCAAAAGTTGTATAAAGTAAATTATTTATCATTAATATTTTATTTATAGTCCTCATTCATTAGGAATGAAAAAATAAATCCGCAACTGGATAATTATAGCAAATTTTAACGATTCTCTATTATAATGGTACTCTGATCTGTTCACTATACCCCTATCTCAAAATGCATGAAATTAAAAAGTATGCAAAATTTTGTACTGTAGCAACCAGTATTGGCATGAAATTCAAAAATATGCCTCTAAAATTCAGGACCGTGGTTGCCCAGTCGGTAGAGCGCCGGGCTCGGAATTGGAAGATTGCGGGTTCGGTACTCGAGCCTGGCAAAAACCGTTGTGTATACTAATGGTGGCTGGTGCTCATAAAATCTGTCGTGCCCGCAATGTTTTCCGTGTTCCCATATTAATTATACCTCTGGGTGTCTACGAAGCGAGAGAGTCATCCCTTCCGTGGAGGATCAAAATTGTGATGGCATGTCCCCGGACAACTCTAGGGGTGAGACCCAGACCATCGCCAATTGTCCATTGCGCAGCACTAGTGTAACGTAAAACACAATCAACAAACCAACCTCTTAAATTCAAAAGTACCTCTTAAATTCCAACTCTATTCAACCAGCCAAACAGTACTAACGCAAACATCACAAATATTCATATTTCGAAATAGTTGGTTGGTTGGGTTTTACGTCACACTAGTGCTGCGCAATGGGCGATTGGCAACGGTAGGGGAGTCAGCCCTAGAAGTGGTCCGGAAACATGCGATCAAAAATTTGATCCTCCATGGAAGGGTATTTCAAAATAGAATACTTTCTCTCTAATTAAACACGTATCATCAATATGCAACCGAAGTGATGACGTCAGCAAGATATTTTATCTGTTCAGTACAAACGAAACTATTTGCTATGGAAATTTAACTTATTACTCATTAACTCCAGAGTTTGCTTGTAACGAGCAGATGAATTTTTACACGTTTGACGTAATACGGCGTATTGACGTAACACATGACGCAAACAAGCAAAGGTAAACACAAAGCCTATAACATCTGGCGATGTAGCGCTCTTGTGCAACACGTCAAACACATTCGGCGGGTTAAAGGAAAAAAACGTCATTTCAAATTTTAGTCACGTGAAACCGGCAGCGAACGTGTTAAACATTATATATAAAATTAAATACACATAATATTATATGAAAATAATATAACACTTTAACCCATCCCTTAAAGTTAATCACAGACTATCGCTAATATCCCACTGCGCAGTTCTAGTTAGACGTTAAACTCACTCAACCTCATTCTTGATGAAAAAAAAAAAGAAAGAAAAACTCCTCCAAACGCCATTTTTTTAAAAATAACTTTTGGGGAAAAATGTTTAAAATCGATTATACACTAATCTCTATAAGTATATAGTGAGCGTCTTCAAATAACGAAAAAAAAAAAAAAAAAAAAAACTGAATATTTAAATTTAGTTATAATATATTACCTAAAGAGGTCATACCTTCCGTGGAGGATCAAAATTGTGATGGAATGTCTCCGGACCATTTTTAGGAGAACATCCAATTACCCATAGCGCAGTACTAGTGTGACGTTAAAAATCAATCAACCAGGAGGAGACTATAGAGCGTCTCCAATTGCCCATTGCGTAGCATAACGCAACGTTAATCCGGCTCCCTTAATTTGTATTCATTAAAATATCATTAAATTAATTAGACCGGTAGCACTCGCATGGGATGATTGAGTCACCACAACTGCTAAAACATTTTAGGGGTACATACAAATGAAACACTTCCAGTTGCAAAGCCGTTTGCAAGCATTCCAAATCTATGACTGCAGTCGGCAGCAAAAGTATCCGAGCACTAGCAAAAATTCCTATGTGAAAAAAGCACACTTAACACAGTTTTGTAAAATAAATCCTTGTCGAATCGTGTGCTTAGACTGACTAAGAACAGGATTCGACAAGGATTTATTTAACAAAACTGAATTAAGTGTCCTTTTTTTACATAGGAATTTTCGCTAGTGCTCGGATACTTTTACTGCCGACTGTATTTGCAAAAAAATGGCAAAATTTACGTCATCGAAATTGCAAGCGTTCCGTTTGTATGTAACCCTTAATAGTCAATAAAACTATGTAATCTTTTTCCAGCATAATTGAGTAAGTTATTGCTAGAAATATTTGTGAGAACAGTTAACATTTCTTTAGAATATAACTAAAAATTTTATTTTATATTATTTTTTGAGTAAGAGAGAGAGCGGACGTGTGTTTTATGTCACACTAGTGCTACGCTAAGACAATTGGCTACAGTCTAGGACACACCACTTAAGGGTGTATATTTTTTGTGTATTTACAGGGTGGGTAGGCAGGCTGGGTTTAACGTCGCACTAGTACTGCACTATTGGACAATTGGCGACGTAAAAGGACTCACTCCTAAGGATGGTCCAGAGACATACCATCACAATTTTGATCCTCTACGGAGTAGATGGCTCCCTTGCTTCGGTGACATCTTATATTTACCGATAAATGTACAGTCGGCTGCAAAATTATTCGAGCACTAGCAATAATCCTTGCCAAAAAAAAGTACACTTAATACAGCTTTGTTAAATAAATCCTTGTCGAGTCATGTTCTTAATCAGTCTAAGAACATTATTCGACAAGGATTTACTTAGCAAAACAGTCTTAAGTGTACTTTTTAAATATAGGAATTATTGGCTAGTGCTCGAATAATTTTGTAGCCGACTGTATGTACATGGTTGAGATTATATAGGTTTTAAGTAGCACTAGTGCTACACTATTGACAAATGGTAACTGTCTAGGATACGCCCCGAAACGTGGTCAGAAGACATCAGTGGCGGCTCGTGAGTGACGTTTTGGGAGGGCTGCAGGCTAATGACTGAAAAAAGTATGTTAACAACGAAAACGTTTTCTTTTAATTGGCTTTTGAAGTGTTAACATATTTACTTAGATTTTCGAAATAAGCGAATCAGCCAATTAGGTGAATAAAAGTTCCATTCTTTATACTTTTTCTAGACGTGTCGATGAAGTACCCCCAATACGAGCCGCCACTGGAAGACATATCATCAAAATTTTGGTCCTCCATGGAGAGGAATGGTGAAGATAGATTAACCCGGTGGAAGGCGCGCGCTAACCCTCGAACTGTTGGAATTCAGTTGCAGCTGCCTGATGCCATAAGTGTGCTAATTCGCCAAAAATAGTAAACTCTCATTTTGTTTCTTCTGCTCAGTTTGTGTCAGCGTTTTCTCATCATTGACCCCATCATTACATTATTGTTAGCAATACATGGAGCAAACAGATTTAGCGAAAGCCTCATATTTGTGCAAACAATAATGAAAGTGTAATTTGAAATGAAGATCTGCCATACGAAATTTGTATACGAAGGTTTACATAGCTCGAATAGTTTTGCTTTTTAAAGTAAGATATTAAATGGAATATTAAACGGTTTGTTGGTTGGGTTTTACGTCACATTAGTGTTGCGCTTTGGGCAATTGGCAAATAGTCTGGGACTCACCCATAAGGATGGTCCTGGGGAAGTAAATGGAATTGGTGCTTTGAGAAAAATGCTATGAATAGAATTACAAGTCTTAATAAAGTTTCAAGTTGTATCGGAGTTATGGCTTTTGATAAATTTTTAATAATATAGGTGCATTGGAAAATATTTTTGATGAAGTTCTGTTATGATTATCATTCAAAATGATTCTCCGATTTAATCTATCTGCACCATGAAGGCTCCATTCCCCTCCATGGAGGACCAAAATTTTCATGATATGTCTTCCAGTGGCGGCTCGTATTGGGGGTACTTCATCGAAACGTCTAGAAAAAGTACAAAGAATGGAACTTTTATTCACCTAATTGGCTGATTCGCTTATTTCGACAATCTAAGTAAATATGTTAACACTTCAAGAGCCAATTAAAAGAAAACGTTTTCGTTGTTAACATACTGTTTTCAGTCATTAGCCTGCAGCCCTCCCAAAACTTCACTCACGAGCCGCCACTGATGTCTTCTGACCACGTTTCGGGGCGTATCCTAGACAGATGCCATTTGTCAATAGTGTAGCACTAGTGCTACCTAAAACCTATATAATCTCAACCCCATGTACATACATTTATCGGTAAATATAAGATGTCACCGAAGCAAGGGAGCCATCTACTCCGTAGACGATCAAAATTGTGATGGTATGTCACTGAACCATCCTTAGGAGTGAGTTCTTGTACGTCGCCAATTGTCCAATAGTGCAGCACTAGTGCGACGTTAAACCCAGCCTGCCTACCCACCCTGTAAATATACAAAAAATATACACCCTTAAGTGGTGTGTCCTAGACTGTAGCCATTGTCTTAGCGTAGCACTAGTGTGACATAAAACGCACGTCCGCTCTCTCTCTTAGGGTTACATACAAACGGAACGCTTGCAATTTCGATGACGTAAATTTTGCAATTTTTTTGAAAATACAGTCGGCAGTAAAAGTATCCGAGCACTAGCGAAAATTCCTATGTAAAAAAAAAAAAAAAAAAAAAAAAAAAAAAAGTACACTTAATTCAGTTTTGTTAAATAAATCCTTGTCGAATCCTGTTCTTAGTCAGTCTAAGCACACGATTCGACAAGGATTTATTTAACAAAACAGTGTTAAGTGTGCTTTTTTCACATAGGAATTTTTGCTAGTGCTCGGATACTTTTGCTGCCGACTGCAGTCATAGATTTGGAACGCTTGCAAACGGCTTTGCAACTGGAAGTATTTCATTTGTATGTACCCCTAAAAAGTTTTAGCAGTTGTGGTGACTCAATCGTCCCATGCGAGTGCTACCGGTCTAATTAATTTAATGATATTTTAATGAATACAAATTAAGGGAGCCGCGCTGAGCGGGATTAACGTTGCATTATGCTACGCAATGGGCAATTGGAGACGCTCTGTAGTTAGTTGGTTGATTTTTAACGTCACACTAGTACTGCGCTATGGGTAATTGGATGTACCCTTAAAGATGGTCCGGAGACATGCCATCACAATTTTGATCCTCCACGGAAGGTATGACCTCTTAAGGTAATATATTATAACTAAATTTAAATATTCAGTATTTTTTTATTTTTTTTTTCGTTAATTGAAGACGCTCACAATGGGTTACATACAAATGGAACGCTTGCAATTTCGATGACGTAAATTTTGCAAGTTTTTTGCAAATACAGTCAGCAGCAAAAGTAACAGAGCACTAGCGAAAATTCCTATGTAAGAAAAAGTACACTTAATGCAGATTTGTTAAATAAATCCTTGTCGAATCCTGTTCTCAATCAGTTTAAGAACATGATTCGACAAGGATTTATTTAACAAAACAGTGTTAAGTGTGCTTTTTTCATATAGGAATTTTTGCTAGTGCTCGGATACTTTTGCTGCCGACTGCAGTCATACATTTGAAACGCCTGCAAACGGCTTTGCAACTGGAAGTGTTTCATTTGTATGTACCCCTTAATACTTATATTAGTGTATAATCGATTTAAAACATTTTTCCCCAAAAGTTATTTTTAAAAAATGGCGTTTGGAGGAGTTTTTCTTTTCTTTCTTTTTTCTTTTTTTCATCAAGAATGAGGTTGAGTGAGTTTAACGTCTAACTAGAACTGCGCAGTGGGATATTAGCGATAGTCTGTGATTAACTTTAAGGGATGGGTTAAAGTGTTATATTATTAACATATAATATTATGTGTATTTAATTTTATATATAATGTTTAAATTATATATATATATATATATATATATATATATATATATATATATATATATATATATAATCAAAACATGTATGTGTATATATAATAAATTGTTTCCATACGTATTTTAAACCCTAGGCTTAAAATCAATATTGTCTCCAATAGCTCACTATGCAGTTCTAGAGCGACACTAATAAACCCTTTCTAGTCTAATCCACATGTATTTAGCGTTCTGTTTGACGTAACTCGCACTCTCTTACGTATGCTGTGGAGGGTTGCAATTTTCGGCACGATAAGAAAAGCGCCATGTTGGCGATTTTTTGAAACCGGCTACCTATTCCAATGAATTGTCTTTGTTGGGGTAACTGAGTCACCCCAGCGAGTGCTACCGGGTTAAATCGAAGAATCATTTTGAATGATAATCATAACAGAACTTCATCAAAAATATTTTCCAATGCACCTATAATATTAAAAAATTATCAAAAGCTATAACTCCGATACAACTTGAAACTTTATTAAGACTTGTAATTCTATTCATAGCATTTTTCTCAAAGCACCAATTCCATTTACTTCCGCAGGACCATCCTTATGGGTGAGTCCCAGACTATTTGCCAATTGCCCAAAGCGCAACACTAATGTGACGTAAAACCCAACCAACAAACCGTTTAATATTCCATTTAATATCTTACTTTAAAAAGCAAAACTATTCGAGCTATGTAAACCTTCGTATACAAATTTCGTATGGCAGATCTTCATTTCAAATTACATTTTCATTATTGTTTGCACAAATATGAGGCTTTCGCTAAATCTGTTTGCTTCATGTATTGCTAACAATAATGTAATAATGGTGTCAATGATGAGAAAACGCTGACACAAACTGAGCAGAAGGAACAAAATGAGAGTTTACTATTTTTGGCGAATTAGCACACTTATGGCATCAGGCAGCTCCAACTGAATTCCAACAGTTCGAGGGTTAGCGCGCGCCTTCCACCGGGTTAAAGTTAAAAGTATAGATCTATTTAAAACTAAATTTAAAATAGACTAAAGGCGATCTATTTTAAAACAACCACATGAAACTACTAGGAAATGGCAACATTTTGGTGAAGTAGACTCATCTTACTTTTGTTTTAATCACATTTGCGTCGCAATTAAGCGTGTCCCTGCAGATTGCTTTATTACCCTAGAAAGCGTATGTGACAATCTATCTAAAGTCATCAGTGCCTTAAACATTTTAACTTATTTTTATCGAGTTTAGATTAAAAAATCGACAGTATATATGTTCCGATTCAAATTTGGACCGAATTTCACCCACGTTTCCCTCATCCGATAAAACTCAAATGAAGTGCATATAAATCAGTTCAAAGTTCAAACTACTTTCGTCCAAAAAAGAAGGCGCTTATCCACTTAGAAGTCATTTCCTAAAGGAATTTAGTATCATTTCAAGAATTTTGTTTCAATGTAATGTTTGGGGTGAATTTATAGTGTTGAAATTTTGTACATAAATTTATTAGGATATATTTCCTTTTTAATTATTGAAATTTTTTTGTGTAGAGATCATATAAGGATTTAAACTTTTTTATTTATGAAATTGAATCCCTTGAAATTTTTGAAAGATTTTATAAAAGTCTGTTACTCCTCCTTTTTTTTTTTTTTTTTTTTTTTTTTCTTTTTTACAAATTTTTGTAATTTGTTATATAAATGTAAGATCAACAATTAAACAAGTAAAATATGGTTACAGATTTTTCGAAAATCCTGTATATTTATAAAATAATTCCGTCAAATTACTTTGGAATGTAATACTAACATTTAATACATTTTAATAGCATGGTTATTTTGCTTCTGTTTTATATCATAAAGAGTTATATTAGTGAGAGTTCGCTCGATTTTTGATTGGTGAAAACGTGTTGTTATAAAACTCTGTACTACAGATTCTGTATAAATGTATAAAGATTCTTTAATTTATATGCGTATCTAATGACGCTATTTTCGAGAGATTTGTTTGATTTTTTGCTGTATTGCATATACTATTTATAAAGACATGTATTGTAAGATTATTTATGTGGTGTATTATGTAATTTATATTATAAGGTGTATACTTTAAAATGATGTAATGTGTATAGAGATTTACTGATACATTGGTAAGTAGATTAACTGGTGGATTAAGTTTAAAATTAAAGTTAATTAATATTATCCACTTTGCTTTGTTAATAAAATCTGTCAATAAGGTAATTTTGTTCAATTTTATTTATTTTATTTTTAGTTACATTTAATAAATTAAAGTGTTAGTAAGCTTTTAAATCCTATAATATTTCCACAAGTGTATTTTAGACCAAAATATTTAAGCATAAATCTACAAGTTAACCGAAATCTATTTTTTTACACCTTTTATTTCTATTTTCTTAGGTGCTATGTTGATGGCAATGTATCTCAAAGGATTGAGTGAAGATGAAGTTACTACATTAACTCAGTCTATGACTAAATCTGGATTTGTATTTAACTGGCCAGAAGAAGTTAAACATTTGGTCGTTGATAAACATAGCACTGGTGGTGTGGGAGATAAAATTAGTTTGATATTAGCTCCTGCTTTGGCTGCTCTTGGATTAAAAGTTAGTTAAAATTTTGAGTAATTATATCAGTCATCTGAAAAAAATCATGACAATTGGACGAAAAGTGAAATTCAAACAGTAGTTATCTGTAATCGAGTGCGAATGATGTCTGCTGTTAACAGTACCGTTAACCGTCAACCGGTGTAGTCGTGTGAAATGTGACGTTCGTGTCGAAAGCAGTTTACAAGAATTACAATCCTAAAATGTCAAATGATCTATTAAAGCCATGTTTACGTCATTATTTTGAGCTAGGCAGAAGAGTAAAAGCTGCTCGAAAGATATGCTTCGCATTTGGAAAGGCATAAGTTTCTGGCCGATTGCTGCACAGGTGTATGAGGCGCATATCTGAGACCTCAGCAAAACGGGGTCTCAGAATCATGCAGCGCCTCATTCTTAAAAATCAAAAATAAATTTATATTGTCTGTTAATATGATAATTTTAAAATAAATTACATTATTATAAATGACCAGAAACTTTCAAATTTAGACGTTTGTCTAACATCGTGAAAAATACTTAACGAATCACCCTAAAATTTCAGGGATTTAAAGAACAAGTCGTACCTCATATATTTCAACGAAATATTTTCCCCAGAGGCATGGAGGGAGGCCGTTAACAAATTAGAGAAAGAATATTAGGTATCACCTTGTAAAAAAAAAAAAACCTTGAAATGCAATTAGTTGTAGCATGTAACTATGATGCTTTTTTTAAATTATTTGTATTCATTTAATGAAAATAGCAAGTATATTCATTGAGTTATAAAAATTTCTTTAACAAAATCGAAAATTTTTCGCATGATTTTCATATATAAAATGCAGGATTTTCAAATTAATACAATGCCATTTTTAGAAAACTTGATATACAACAGTTAGAGACAGTATAATGCAACTAAGATATAAAACTATTAAACGTCCGGTGTGTCGCCAGCATTTTTACAATTTAATGTTTAAATGCGCATGCGTTTCTGTTAACAAGATTTCTTTTGCATAATTTATTAGCGAAATACATAGAGCTACTCTTCTAAAAAGCAAAAGGAAGAGCAAGGAAACACAAGAACAAGGAAGAAGATGCATTCGATCTTGTCAATATCTAAAAATTATTAATTGACGGATTGCAGTCTATATTTCTCACTGTAGAACGGATCTTAATGAGTTAAGGATCGTATGTTTACTTCAATAAACGATTTGTATTGTAATCCTAAATGAGTTTAGCATTATTTGCGTAACTCATTATGTCAGTGTTTAAATGCACTGTCAATTGAGCAATTTGTAACCTATGTTTATAGAAACTGATGTTGTTTTGTTGTTAGATTACAAATTTATTATTCATAAATTCACAAAAATGAAGGCAAAACATGAGTAGCCGAGAGGTCTTACTCTCAAATTCGGTGGAATGGAGTAGTAGGTTCGAACCCAGGTTACACTCGTCATTCTATAATTTCGGAGTTTTACATGGTTTTCTTCGAAACTCGCTTGTATGAGAACTGGAACGCCATAAAAGACCCAAAGGGCATTCCGCCCAGGTCTAGTTTCCTGGAGCATAAGCCTTAAGGGCCCGCTTCATTCACCGACGCCGGAAGCCGAAGAAAATGTTATTCTTTGGGAAATTTTTCTTTACAAATAGCTTATAAACTAATACATATTTTTAAATTCTGTTTTCACATTCTGAAAATTCCCAACTGTTAAATTGACGGACCTTTTTTAAAAAATATATTTTTTAAATTTTTTATATTTTATTTTGAAGTTGCAAAATACGAATTTTCAATATGTGATTTTTTTTTCCTTTTGCAATTTTAAAATAAAATATTAAAAAAATAAAAAAATACATTTTTAAAAAAGGTCCGTCAATTTAACAGTTGGGAATTTTCTGAATGTGAAAACAGAACTTAAAAATATGTATTAGTTAATAAGTTATTTGTAAAGAAAATTTTCTCATAGAATAACATTGGCTCACCTCCACTCATTATAGTCACCGCAAGAATGCAGGAAGAAAAGTTGCACTATATTAAAAGTTCCACTAATTTAACTTCATTCCCTTAAAACACTAATATTTAAACCCAAATAAAATTATTTATTTATTTAACATGCTGTGTCCTTGGGAGGGTCTGTGACATGCAGCAAAATCTGTAAAAGTCTTTTTTTTTTTTTTTTTTTTTTTTTTTTTCTGGTAACATTTATCTGGTAACTGATTTTTAATTTCTAACGAATTATTATTATTATTATTATTGTTATTATTGTTTTAAATAACAAAATGACTTCAACAAAACAGATTTCATAATTTGAATCAAATCCCTTTTCTCGGTATGTCAACTGCGGTTTCCTTTTCATTAAAATTATGAAGAAAAGATAACACCAATACTGTGTGTTTAGCACAAGAACTCCACGTGCATAATGAACAAAACATATATATATATATATATTGTTTGTATTTTAAACAGATGTTACACACAAACTTTTATACTTTTAATACGCATTGCATTGACGGTAAAAAGTGTCGTTTCGATGAAACAGCCTTTTCCAATTTAGTAGCAGATGCTAATTCTATCTACAAAAGCTATCTATCAATAAAAACAGATTTAGATTTTTTTCCTTGAATAATAACAAACTATAAAAGTATTATTTTTTTATTAAATGATACCATTAATTTTCTTTTTGATAAATAATATACTAATAATATTGAATATTCTTTTTCATCTTGGTAACTATAGGAACACTATTTTGCCGAATCCTTTCATTATTCATTAATTAATTTACATTAGGTTCCAATGATTTCTGGAAGGTCTCTGAATCATACTGGAGGAACTCTTGATAAGCTTGAATCAATTCCAGGATTTCGTGTTTCTTTAAATAAAGAGGAAATTTATGAAATAGTTAATGACAATGGATGTTGCATTGTTGGTCAAACAGATGAATGCGTTCCAGCTGATAAAATATTATACGCTTGCAGAGAAATAACAGCAACCGTTGATTCACCTTCTTTGATTGCGGGTAAGTATCAATAAATACCTCGTAAGATACAATTAGTAATAATTGTTGTGAAAAATAATAATTTCGATACCAATAGAATCTAACTTGAAGAATATTTTAATAATTATTGTTGATACAAGACTATTATTTAATGCTAGGTTTGAAATTTACATTAATTAATGGTCTCTGGGAGAAAATTTGCATTGACTGTAAATTATATATTAATAAATTTTAGTCTCATTTAGAATATAGAAGGAAGGAAAGCATTTATCGATTTATGAAAAAAAAAAAAAAATCATTTATTATACATATAATTATATATAATAATTATATATACATTATATATATTATTATATTTTTTGTAAAACTTCAAACGGCTCCATGCCAATTAGTTTTACCTATCGATTTTACATTATTACAATTTAGCAATATATTCTAAACATTTGGATGTTACTTTGTTGATTGATTGATAAGTTAAATAATAATAATAATAAAAAAAAAATGCTTATGTTTGAATGTCAAAAATTTAGGCAAATTTAAGCATTCAAACATAAATATTTCTTTTAATTTAAGTTATCAATCAATTCACAAAGCAATGCACAAATGTGTTTAGTATATATTATTAAACTGTAATAATGCTAAATTGAGAGAAAATATCAAAGTCTAGTCTTTAACATATAGAATGCCAAAGGGAATAATGGAACTGCAGACAGATGTTTCGGTAGCATCGAGCTTACCACAATCTGTGCACTGATGACGGTATGCTCATTTTTATCGAAGCATATTAAAAGTTGATTTATTTTATTTTCGGTAGAATTCGAAACATTGTAATATACTTAATATTGTTATATTTCAATGCATTTGTATGCAAAATTTAGTGACTCTGAGACAGATATTTACAAAAACATTTTATAACGTCCACCTTCCTCTTAATTTTATTTTAATCCGTAAAATTACTATATGTAATATGAGTGTAATTTTTGGAGTTATTAATTAGTGACATTCTTTAGAATATAGAGAAGATTGCGTATAGAAAGCAATGTTAGAAACAAGTCTATAAAGAAATTTAGATCTTTGATTCATATATGCAGCTCTTACTATTGATGTTACATATTATAATTCTTTACTGACTGTTTTCGGCTATTATTGTATGCATGTGTCTTAGACGAAAGGCATCGCTAACCAATGATAACTCACAAGAGGTAGAGTTTGCAATGTTTGTGAGAAAAATCCGTCTTATGATTGGTTGTAGTCTTACTGTTTATGGAATAAAGTGAAAGAAAGTATCATCATGACGTAGAATGACGCCAGAGATGGGAGTCGTCCATTTCTCCTGACGTTAAACGGAGGCTACTCGTACACTGGTAGAATTTACAACAGAAAAACTACTGAAACTACTTATTTTAAGTTTTATGTAAAATTAGAGCGAAAAGTGAACAAACGTGTTAAAAAATGTATTTTATGTATACATTTTAACGAGTAATATTATTTTGATTAATTATTGGTTGGAGTATATTAACAATTTATTATACTTTTATCGAAATAGAAATATTCATTTTTTAAATTTTTCTTCAGAAAAGAAAAATAAAGTAAAATATAAAATAAAGATTGAAAATCTTGAGATTTTTCTTTCTTTTTTTAAACCGAAAACTATTGCAAATTTTTACAGAGACTCCTAATAAACACTTAAATACATTTACTGAAACCTTTTCAGAGTTAATTTTTTGATGAGTATTTTTTGAGGTTTTTATTTCCAATAAAGTCTAATTGGAAGAATGTTTAATTCCTCATCTCTCTCCTATTAATTTTACAACATCAGAAGTATGTACTTTTCCTAACTCTTAAAATTCTAGAAACACAGTTTTTCAAAGCCCTAGTTCCATTTAAAAATTTTTAAATATCTGCACCTCAAATCTCCTATTGATTTTAAACATACTAAATCAAGCAACAATTTAGTTCCCTAGCAAAATAGTATTTATTTTTTGAATCCATAAAAAAAATACGAAAAATTTTACTTTACTTTTTATCCATATATATGGTAGAGAGGGTATTGTTTTGGGTCAAATTTTCTTAATTGAGTTTTTGTTATATTTACATGTTTTGAGGTTCCCTGAATCCGAAAATCATGTTTTTAACGGTTGGTCTCTGTGTCTGTCTATTTGCCTGTTATCAGTAAATCTCAAATACAAATAACAGCAGGAAGTTCAATCTCGGTATCCTAACTCTGTATCATATGCCTAAACTTTTTGTTGAGATCAAGCGATTCGTGAACTGGGATACCCAACAGAATTCAAATACATTACGTCTATGGGGGAAATTGCAGGTAAGTAGAATGTAACATCTATAGGCTGCACTAAACCAAATGAAACGAATATATATTTTTTATATACGTAAAAACATGTTTCATGTAGAATATGGTATGAAAATCATTCACCGTTCGCTTACAGGGCTACACAAAAGAACTAGATTATAGAGGGGACAATATTTGAAAATTGATGGAAGTGTATTTCAGTATGTTCCGTGTGTTATTAATATAGGATTATATTTATGTGCACCATGAGGTGTTTACATAACATTCAGAAGGTATACAGGGCTGCCAATATTTAAGCGATAACATTCTTTTTTATTGTTAGTGGAAGTGCTTTTCTATGATGTTACGCCATGTCAAGGTAAGCTGCTCAAGAAATGAAATTAATTCCTCACAGCCATATGGTAAATAATGCATTTTTTAAAGCTAAATATTCATCGTTTCATTTTTGTGTATTTACATATTTTGAGACTTCCTGAATACCGAAGTCAAGTTTTTAACGTTTGAACTTTGTCTGTGTCTCTCAGAGTAACTTAAAAACAAATAATTTCAGGCGTTTCAAATGTTGCATTTTGAAGTTAATATAAGTTTGTTAACGATTGTAAAGGCGTAAACGTGAAAGGAAAGTTTGATCAAGATTGATAAGCTTCAAGGAAAGTTGTGAGTGAAATTTTAAATTTAATAAGTTGTCTGAAAAATTTTAAATGAATTTTTAAATTTAATAACAGATTTGAATTCTATATAAATGTAGTTACAATAATGAAACGGGGGGTTGAGGGGGGCGGTAGCCCCCTGACACAGAATTATTTGTTAAATAAAGTTGTTTCGAAGCCTAATTTGAATTGTTTTAACATAGGTTTACATACAGTACTCATTATCTTACCCCTTAATCTCCAATATGGATTTATAGTGTTAAGTTTCAAAGTAAGAGAAAGTCGTGTGAGTGATACACCAGATTATTTTCCTTATAAATGGAATGAAAAAAAAAAAAAAAAGTCTGCAAAGAAAATGAATTAAAATGAATATTTATTTGTCTAAAATTTTAATTTTATGAGGGATTAAGAAGATCTTTTATCTTCAGACTCAAAACGACTAGTAATGTACCAATTTCTGTTAAAATTGATCTATATTAAAAAAAATTCAAAAACCGCTTTTTATCTCTCTAGTCCAGTAAAGAACAATAAAAACGCAAAAATATTATTTTCTATTCAAAGCATTCCTATTACACAAGCATTTAATTGTTTAAAATCCTTATTTCTTAAAGGATTGATGCGATTTTTGAAATGCCCTTATATGAACATGGCCAAAAAAACAATGACCAAAAAACAGTTGCTGCAAAAATTGGTGAAATTTCAAAACTGCTTTTTTTATTTTCTTTTTTTATTCGACAATATGACACCAGGAGAATACTAAAGCTGAAATGTAATTATTGCTAGGAGACTGCTAAAACTGAAAAGTAATTATTCTGATTTTTTATTTTCGTCTGCGTCCGTTGGCAGAGGTTTGAATAACACACCTACTGGAATTGCAAAGATTTGGCCTTGAAAATTAATGTTTAATAACAATTCAGAAATTCATTAAAATAAATAAAATGTTTTCATTATCGTATCCACGCACTCTAATGTACCCATCTGAACTTTCTGTAATTCTTTGAGGTGTATTCGTTTATTTCATAGCTGTAGAAACGCACATACTCATACACGTACTCACACATATACACAGACATCTCCTATTATTATAGATTATTGCTGATACGAGGTTACCATTTAACAACAACCTTCTAACTTTTCCATTAATTGCAAGTTTTTGGCATTATAAGACATAGAAAACTTTTTTATTTTTAAAAAGAAAAATGAAATTCACTTCATTTCAACTATTTAGTCTGCAAATATCACTCTTAACAATATTTTTCCCCTTTTGTTTACGAGGTCTTGGAATATAGAATAACATAAAAGCTTTTATTAAAAAAAAAATTACTTCATAAAAATATTATTTGTAGTACTAGTGTAGTTTTTAAAAAATTTAGAATCTCAGCTAAAAGAGGAAAAAAAAATAGCATTTGTTAAAATAAGCAATTTACAATTTGATTTTTTTTAGACATTTTATAGAAAACTATTTTTTTTTTTAAATCTCTAAATAAAATATTATATATGACAGTGATGTAGTTTCAGCAATTTTTTTTTCATTACATCGAAAAGCGTATGTACAGAAGAAGAAAAAAAATTTTAGAAGCAAGTCTGTAGAGGAATTTATGTTCTTTGGTCTAAATTGCGTGTTTTATAATTGGTGTTAAATATTAAATTTTTTTCTACACTATCTTCCCATAAATGACCGAACAATTTCTATTTTAGATGTTTTTTTAAATATCTTAAAAAAATGTTGACGAATTATCATGAGACTTCGGGCATAAAAATAGTATTTTATACGTCATATATTCCAGTAAACCTGCCTCGAAAATTAAAAGGGCAAACAATTAAGGCAAACAATTAATGAAAATACACAATGTATGGTTTCACCTAGTAAAAAGCAATGACTGAAGTACGTACTGGCTTTAGCATGGGATTATAAAGGTTTTTTTCATAATCTATATTCATTTGTATGAGACTGATGCGTAATTTGCATAATTTATTAACCAAATGTATTGAGCTACTTATATAAAAACCCCAAGCAAATATCGTGAAAATTCGAAAAGCCATCGTTGAAGGAATGAACTGAATTTCATTTCCATTGTTAAAAAAGAAAAAGAAAAAGTATAATGAGTTTTGACCAAACTATTTATTTTTGTCCTATTAATTGGTAATTTCAATGATTGTAGATAAAAACTGATTTTTTTTTTAAACCTCTTTATTACTTTTTCTTAAAAAAAAAAAAAAAAAAAAAAAAACTTTATTATAAAAAAAAATCATTTATTTTGGAAATCAAGTTGTAATATGTCACTTAAACAAAAGGATATCAAGTTCAAGTGCATAGGATATTAATTAGGATAAGAATGCTAAAGATAAAATTCTTATCCTATTATTAGGGCGTTTATAATTAAACTTGAGACATAAACATCATCCTACAGCTAAAACAGGCGACAGGTGTGGTAGGGGGGCGATTCATAATATGTGTTCAAGGAATTAAAACAAAAAAAGAAAGAAAGAAAGAAAACAGTAAAAACATTTTTACCAGGTAGCGCTTTGCATGAAAAAACGGAAAATGTAATAATGGAAAGGAAATGGCTCGTGCAGAATGCAGAATGCATATAAACAATAACAAAACATTTATTGATTAGATTCTGAATCACACTGGGTCGTTCCATTTGTTAATTTTGTTGTTTTTTTCATGCAAAACGGCACCTGATATACTGTTTCTGAACTAAGTTTTTTTTTAATGCATTGAGCTCCTCTAATGGATCGCCTACATGCTAAATTTGATGGGCAATCCTTTATAGCAGCAAGATGCTATTTACAGCGATAGTTGAATTGCAAGCACTTTATACAAATAATTTTTTTTTTTTTTTTTTTTTCAAGATAGCTGCAAAAATACTTGAACATCTTCTGTAAATTGAATAATCTCAAAGTATTTTATAAATTATTATAAAATTTTCTGTATGATTTATTCAACTTTTTTCTTAATTTGTTCTTGAATAATACAGAAATTTTCTGATTTATTATGGCAGCTTCGATTGTTTCGAAGAAGCTCTCGGAAGGACTTCATGCTATAGTCTACGATGTCAAATATGGAAAAGGATCTGTTTTTAGCAATATGTCACAAGCTGAAGAAACTGCAAGGAATTTAGTAATTTTTTCAGATATTATTATGAAATTGTCTTTTAATTTACAAGATGGTTATAATTTCGACACTAAAAATTCCGCAGTGAAGAGTGTGCAACTAATACAACCCGGCGGATTTCTTTTAGATTTGGTATATAGACGAATTATGATATGCAATTAAGCAATTATTATTACTATTATTATTATTATTATTATTATTATTAAGCTCAAGCATTGTCCCTGCTTTGCATGGAAAAATGGAAAATTTAGCAAAAGGAACACACACGGATACAAAATTAATCAATAAATGTTCGAATTATTTATGCATTCCATAAGAGTTATAATTTATTACATTTTCCATTTCTTATGAAAAGTTCCACCTTAGTAGACATTTTTAAATTAAATTATTTCTTTTTGAATTTTTCAGCACATCATCTGAATCGTCTACATCACCGTTAGTGGCATCCCGCTTACCAATTTTGGCTGCAAAACTGTTTATAATGGAAGTTTAATTATAACCACCTTCTGTACGCACTCTGATTTTTCTTTTTGTGATTTCATCATCTTTTTGCTCTTACATTAAAATTCAAATCTGAGCATTGCATTAATATTTTTAACATGTTAAGGGGTATAGGGAGTTTTAACTTTGAAAAAAAAATCGAATTTATGAAAATAAATAAATAAATAAAAATAAAATATCAAGAATTCTGAACATTTTGAAGCTTCATGTATGATTCTATGCTTGCTTTTGTTTAAAGGTTATGAGCAAAATTGTAACTGATGTCAGTATTGGAAACACCATTACATTTCCAAACTTTAACGCTTACTTTCTCAAAAGCACTTTCTTGCTACTATTCTCAAGATTTTGAGAAAACTTCTTTACCCATTGCTATATTTGTACAAAAGTTTATATAAAACTACAAAAGCTAACTTTATTTAGACATTTTGTTTTTCTTTTGAAAGATTTTGAACTTTTAGACAATTTTAAAATTTTTATGTATTACATATTTTTTTAAATAGTAAATTTTGAAATATCGCTAAATTCTTGAAATATGTTTGTACAAACGTTCTAAGATCCTAAAAAGGGAAATAGGTTAATTTCACGGTAAGAGAAATTTGAACAAAAGCACGTAGAATCATAAATGAAGCATCGGAATGTTCTCAGAATTGTTTATATTTCAAAACATATAGTATACAGTATAAATTTCGTCAATTATCTTCAAGATTAAAACTCCTGAGATCTCTTAAACAATATGTTTGTTATTGCAGATTCTATTTTCGAAAGATGTTCATGCTTCAGCACTGCTTACGTCAATGGAAAATCCACTGGGAAGAGCTATTGGGAATTCAGTAGAAGTCTTGGAAGTCGTAAAATGTTTAAAAGGAGAAGGCCCAACCGATGTCATGGAACTAACATATGCTTTAGGTATATACAGTAAATTATTTACATTTTATTCCATAAAATATGTAAAATATTACAACAAATATAAGAATACGTACAATTTTAAAATTCTGATATTGACATGATACTGACACTACTGATCTGATATTGGTACTTCTGAATACTGATGGATAACAACTTCGATAAACTAACATATATAACTACCAGATCTGCCAACTTTTCTAATCTATTCCGTAGTATTATTAGCACACGCCTTCTCTTCCCACCACTTTTTTCGTAAGATTTTTTCCCTCCAATATGTAGTTGTGATTTAATAAGAAGAAAATTACTGTTTAAAAAAAGTGGTATGAATTGAAGGCTGGTACTTAAAATGTTACGGGATAAATTAGAAATGTTGGCAGGTCTGATAACAACAACAATAATAACAAAATTGATTTATTTAAATAATTTAATATTTACCGAGTTATAAATTATGGAATTTTAGAAAGTTTCTATATTTTAAGCATCGAATAAACTGCAACTGTTAAATGAACTGAAATTATAAATATAGATATAATTTATGTTCCTATTTCTTTTAAAGAAATAAAACCGTAAAGTGTTGCATTACAGTAGTAAGTTTTTTAATTCCAATTTGTTTATTTAATACAGGTTTAATTGTATTAGAATGTATGTGTGTTCCAAAATATAAGAATGGAACTTGGGTGTTTTTTCCTCTTTACTTCAATGTATCCACGTTTAAAAGAAAAAAGAAATCTGTATAGCAGTATGCGTATGTAAGCAATTCCAAATCTTTCACGAGCTTAAAACAAATATGTTAATAATAGATTGTTATTAACATATTCAGCAATTTTACTTATTTAGATTCAGCAATTTTATTTATAAAATATATCATCTAAATTTTCGTTTGTTCAGCTTTTAGTTCAGCTTATCATATTGAGAAAATGTTGCAATAAAATCCTTTTTTGTTTATATTTTTTATTATTTTTCCTTTCAAATAACGTTTTATTAAAAATAAATAAATAAATAAATAAATAATACTATTTTTTTTCTTGAAGTAATTAAAATTTGTAAGTAAATACAACAAATTAAAAAAAAAAAAAAACAAAAAACAAAAAACAAAAAACAAAAAAAAAAAAAATTTAATAATTATATGATTAAGCGCAACCATTTATCAGGAAAAAAAATAGGTACCGATGTAGCATTAAAGCAGCATAATTTAAATTGAAAAGAATTAGGCTCTACGCCTAAACTTTTCAGGGTCGTACTTAATTATTTCGACCTGAAATCTTATTGCATGTTTTTGCAACTTATGGTATTTTCTTACAAAGTTTTCCAATCATCTTCATTTAACACTAGTATCGAGATGACCGCAAGTTAAAAAGATTATGTTTGAAAAATTGATTTGTAATTTGTTCAGAACTTGCAAGAAGTTTAGAAAAAGTGTCTAGCAAAAGAATTTATTGCAAAACACTGCAACGAGAGTTAGACAAAGTAGATTTTAAAGGCCAGGAGACCTGCAAAAAAGCCATTATTAACAAAAATAATTAAGAAAACAAGACGTTAGCAGTGGAACAAAATATTTGAAAAATGGTCAATTAAGGATAATACTGTAGTAGTTTTCTCTGATGAGTAGAAATTCAATTTATTTGGAGCTGGCAAAATTAAGATAGTTAGACAGATAAGGAAAAGATGAACGATTTAACGAAAATTGTAGGGGAGAGTGGGGATGAATGGGACGTTTTTCATGTTTTTATTGATAACGTCGGCCGTATGTAATTCAGAATTTTGCAACATTGCTCCTAGGTACACTTCAGTAATCAGTTACATTATAAACATACTAACTTTAATAAAAAAATATTATTTTTAATTAATAATAATTTTTTTTTTTACATGCATTTGTATTGTCCCATTCATCCCCACCTATGGGAATGAATGGGACATGGTTGGGAATGGATGGGGCAGGACTGGAATTAACAAAAAAAAAAAAAAAAAAAAAAAAAAAAGAGAACAAAATGGAAACTAAATAATTTTTTAAAGTTAAATTGGTTTATGTGATTTTATTACTCACTATGAATTCACTGAAATTAACATAAACTGATGTATTGACTCAAATTAGCATCAAAAGACGAAAGTCCTTTGGTTCGTACAGTTCGTAGTGCTGTAGGCTTTGATAATTTAATAAGACCTAATTTAAAAATGAATAAATAAATAAGGCACTAGAAAAAGATAAATTATTATAATAGAATACAAATTATCCAGATAAATTTTGTTTTCGACTAATCGGGAAAATCAACATTCTATTCTGTATTACATTAATAATCACTAGAATTTATTTAATTAGCTTGATTGAAATTGGGATTTTAATCAAATTATTATTAGTTTATTTATTTATTTATTTATTTATTTATTTCAATTATTGATTTAATTTGCATTCAATATTCCAACTTATAATTTTTTTTAATCATAATTATTATAAACAAAAATCAGAACAATTAATTTCAATTTTTTTTTCTAAGTCCACAAAATTACGAATCCTGATAATCAATATGGCTAATTTACGTTTTAATATAATTCTTGTGTAAAATTTTAAATTAGTACATAGTGGGGAATGTCCCATTCATCCCAACCATCACATGATCATATAAAACAGGAAATTGGCTTAATGAACAATTGTCAGTATTCTTCTTGAATATCATAAACACAATAAAAGATTATGCCTTTTCACCATATAAGAGTTATATTAACTTTCAGCAAATAGTTAATTTCTTAACTACTACCTAACTGAATCAGTAAAAACTTACTTTGGCAGCTAAAAAAAAAAAAAAAAAACATTTAAATTTTTTTCTGCCCTTCTATGAATAGCACAATTCTGAAACTACACTTGATGAATGACCTCAGTGCTGCCATACATCAGAAAAATTGTCAAGTTTCCGGTGCTTGTAAAACATAAAAATTTTGCTATCATTCAACCCCACTCTCCCCTACACTTATAGCAGTGAAACATTTTCCATACATTATGGTATGAGGATGCATAACTTTTTAAGGAGTCAGGCAAATTTTAATGCTCAAGGGATTAATTAACTCGAAAAAATGTGTTATCATTATAATAGATGGTGCCTACCGAGTATTTTAAATGTACCTCAGACTTTTCCTTAATCAGTTTTTCATGATGATAATGCATTTTGTCATACTGTGTCTGGCTATGTTTATATGATTCTTATTTTTAAATTTCCGTATTCATGCTCATGGGCACATATTAATCAATAAGTAATCATTAGTTTTTTTAAATTTTAATAAAATCCTAAAATGAATGTCTTAGGATTTCTTCTTTACCATGACCTGAAAATAGTTTCGATCTCAATCCATGCGAAAATGTTTGATCTCTATTGGGAAATAATAATGATGAAAAAAAAAAAAAAGAAAACCCCTGAACCCTACAATATTATAAAAGCTAGAAAAGGTATTTACTATGTTTGAAACAATGAAATTTCTGAAGCTTATGTTGAAAAATTGTATAATACTAAGTTATTACGCAGTAAAGCTCTAATTGCAAATCAAGGTGGAATAACCCAGTACTAAATATTTCTTTTCATTCGTTACTGGTTTGGACCTGATTAAAAAAAAAACCTAATTTTTTATTTCATATACTATTAAAATATAGCGATTATTTCATTATTTTATTTTATTCCTTTGGTATTTATTCAAGAATGACGATTTTATTTGTTTAATGTTGTTTACTTTCAAAATTATTTCAGATAAAAAGGTATAAATCAATTTTTCTACTGTGCGACTTTTTTTTCTCCCTTTATCTCTTTGTGATCTTTCTCTATAAGATAAACTGAAATCTACATTTAAAAAGTACATTCAAATATGAAAACTAACTAAATAAATTACCTCGAATGAATTGCTTATTGTGACTCAAAGTTATGTATTGAGAGAGAAAAGAGTGCAACGGTGGTGTATCCAGAATTTTATTTCTGGAAGGGCTTAGTTAAGTTCGATAATGTGTTTCATAGAGTTCAGAAGTAATATTGACCTGTATCTACTTTTTCGACACATTCATAAACTTCTTTTCTGTTCTGTTTGTATTGACTTTTCATTACATTAAAAGGAATGCAAATCAAACAGTTTTCAAATAAAATTGATTCAATAAAAAATAATACACCAGGAAATTAAATATTTATCAACAAGCTTCTTTTAGTAATAATTAATAACAACGGTAGTAAACAGTGATGCAAAATATGTGAAAAAACGGTCATTTAAAGATGATATAATATTACCTGTATATGAATTAAAAAATAAGTAGCAATCTTTAAATAAGTCTCAGGACCACAATTTGATAAATTTAGACTGCTTCTCTGAAGAACAGATAACTTCTTGCGTCAAAATCATGGCCAGTTGTTCTACACTTTAGAAAATATTATGAGGCTCTACATCAGTTTTAATGCATAACTATTAATAATTGCTCAATGTACAGCTCTAGTGTGACGCTATTAACCCAATCTAATAGCTTAATAATTGCGTTTGTGCTTACATTTGACCCGCAGAAGAGTGTTCAAAAGATCAAGATCTTTTTGAGGGGTAGATCAAATGTCAATCCTAACAATTTGGACTTCATCGTCGAGAACATAGTAAATACATTACGTAAACGATTGGCTCACAGTATAACTAGGGATGACTGGCTACTAGTGGCAAAATTAGATTATTTGAGAAAAAATACCATTTCATAGCGATTATATCATCTGGTTTAAATGTCCTAACTTCTTTTTTAACTATACAGCCACTCAACTATATGACCCATATACAGAATTTCACGTTTTGGCAATTATATTTTGTTATTTATTATTTCCTGTTTTTATAACTTCGCGTGAAAAAATAAGTACTTGACGTTATTTTATTTAATGTATGTAATAAAACCATTTAGTTAGTTAGTTGGTTGTAGGGTTTAAGGCCGATTGACTGCGCTAAGGTCCTAGGCCTATAGGTGGAATGAACACCATGGAGGTTTTTTTAAGGGGTCCTAGATCATATTTACGAGAGTTTCGGAGAAAACCACGGAAAACTCCAAACGGCTATGTCGATGAGCGCGACCTGGGATAGAACCCGGCATTTCCCCTCTACTAGTTTTGAGCGCACAAACGCTCGGCCGCTGGTGGGCCCATCAAAAAATAAATAAACAAATAAATAAATAAATAACTTTTTGAAGTTACGCAAAGGTTAGCAATAAGTCATTAAGTACAAATTTAACGCATCAATTACTGTTGGACTCATAGCATCGTTTTTATCGTGGGCTAACTGTAGCTAACTAATAAAATGCTGAAGAAGGGAACAAAAAGACGTGCCGTTCGGCCTACCGGCAACATTTCAACTAATCAAGTGCCAACTAAATATCTATTGATGGGTTATCGATTCATGTTTGTAGGGAATACTTTCTCTATTATATATGAGTAGGAAAAATCAAAAGGAGAGAGACAAGAAAAAAAGAATAAGAAAACTTTTTTTTTTTTAATCTTTTCATTAAAAATAAGGAATCTTTACTTTTTAAAACTTTTTACAAAATTTCAGGAGGGCCCGCAGCTTCATCAGCGCCCCCCTCCCCCCTGAATACGCCATGATTTAGTTAGATTGTAAAAGTTCTAATTTTAAGGGAAATTAAAAATAAATTTAAGACTTAACAATAATTTTTTTTAAATATGAGAACTAAATTAGGATTTATATGATTACTTTGCACTAGACTATAATTTTACTTTGAAATAAAATTTTTATTTATTTATTTATTTATTTTTTACCTCCCCCCGCCCCACCTTTTGCGTAAACAAGAAAGTCATTAAACGAAATGTGGTATAGTCTTAAATGTATTATTTTGTTCCAGAATTTACATATTAAGGAGGGTTAGAGATCAGATTTCCTCTTTCTCTATGTAATTAAATGGGACTTTTGTTGCTTCGTATTATACGGATATCGCATTCAAAAATAAAGTTTTTAAATTCTGTTTTTTTTTTTTTAATTCCACTCTTTGAAAATGTCACATTTACCTTGGGAAGCAATAAAAAAAAAAAAAAAAAAAAACTAAATTTAAATATTTTATTAATTTATATTCATTAACTTACTTTCATTTTCAGTCTCGATAAGAAATATTTAAATTTATTATTATTAATTTTAAATTGCTTCCTAAGATAAAAGGTGATGTGTTCAAAGAGTGTACTTTAAAAAACAGGATTGGAAAAAAAATATTTTTGAATGAGATATCATTATAGTTATAGAAATCAATCCCATTAGATTATATGGGAAGGGTGAAAGAGAGAATCTGATTAGAAAGTTAGAGACAGTGGAAATGAAATGTACTATACGAATTTTAAGTAATAAAATTTAATTTTAATGAATTATTATTTTATGTTGATTAGGATGCGAACTTTTGTCTTCTATACAAAGGAAGAGTTCAGAAAAGGATGGAGAGCCTGGATTACAACTGCATACACGTATGGAGAGTATGATAAGTAGTGGAACCGCTTTAAAGCATTTTTATAATATGATAATATTACAAGGAGTGGATCCAGTTATAGCCAACGAATTATGTTGGGGAGATGCGGAATCCGTTTTACCAAAATCTCCTTATGAAACAAAGATCTCTTATGACGGAGAAGATGGTACGTATTTTTAAGCGTAAAGTACATCTTTAAATGGTCAGAAAATTAAAGGTGAGATTTTTACATTTAAAAAAATATATTTTTATTCAAGATAATTTTATACCAATATTTTAACTGAGCGATAAGTACTTTCTGAGATATTAGTTAAATTGAAAATATCACTCTTTCATTTCTTATTTAAATGCTGCCTTTAAATGGCTTTTCTCAAAATGTCACTATTATTATCTATATATTAATAGGCAAGCATAAAATTTGTTGTTCCTTTTTAACATATTAATTATGGGAGTAGAGGGTTGAAAATGGTATCATTCGAAAGGTATGGTTAGCCGGAAGGTGCGAATACAAATATTATTTTCTTACGATGTCAAGAAGGTATTTAAAAATACATTTATTTTTTATGAATTTTCCCCCATTTTTCCCTTTTATACACGTATTCCTTTACATTAAAAAATACCTAAAAGTAGAAAGTTGTTAAATCTGGCAATTTCATAAAGCTCAAATAAAACCATAGACACAGTAATTTGTATAAGTAGCATCACTATACGCAAGCGAAGTGATGACGTCACTGTCTGTCCCTGGAGCCATGAAAAAGATTTTCAATGTTAATCGCCCATTGGATTTTTTGTAAAAAATTGTTAAAAAATAACGGATATTATCTGCCGATTTTAATTCCGATATTTGGGTATAGTTATATATAAGTTACTGTCTACATGTGTTTGATTGAGTTATTTTTTCTGTAAAATTGATAAAATATTAATTTAAAATCACAAAACTCCAGGAAAAAAAAAAAAAAAAAAAAAAAAAAGGCAAACTTCCAGTTTCGAATGTAAACATAAACATTTCATTTCAAAGGATGATATTTAAACAATAAATATTCAACTAATATACTAAATAAAAGGAAAATGGATTTGTTACTAGCTGCTGCATGTATAAGTAGACGATACGGAAAAAATTCCGATTTCCGTTTTTTGCTGAATTTACATGTTTTGAGCTTTCTTTACGTTTCAATTAACTGAAATTGGCTACTTATTTTTTAAAAAAGTGTCTTTATTGGGTAGAAGAAGTCTTTTGTGGGTAGAAGAAGCAAGTAGAAGATACATAAAAACTTTTGATTTCTGGTTTTCGATGAATTTACACGTTTTGAAATTTCCTTGCATTTTAATTAAGTGAAATTGACTACTTATTTTTATTTTTTAAAAAGTGGATTTATTATTCTTTCCTCTGCATATATAAGTAGAAAATATAAGATTCAGAAAAGTTTTAGATTTTCGGTTTTTGATAAAGTTACACGTTTTGAAATTTCCCGAACTCAATTCGACCATTTTTGAAAAATATCTTTTGTGTGTGTGTTCAAACACTGTACTTTATGAAACAATCGAATTAATTTAACAGAATTTGATACTTGGTTGGGCCTTGGTTTGACATGGTACCTACTAGCTTCTGGGCTGTATCACACAACAAGGGGCGTTTTCACGTTGCGATTTTCTCTCATTTCAGGAAAGACTAACATCTACAGAGAGAAATAGTTATATTAAGTACAACTTTGCTGATTCAGTTAGAGTGAATATCGGCAAACAATTGCCGCAGCTGTGTTGCAATTGCATTCCGTTTAGGACAAGGCAATAATTTACTTTGCCTCGCTTTGCAAAAAAAAAAAAAAATGGTCGAGTTTCGACCACTGGGCGATACTAGTTACTATTGTGGAAAATATCTCCCCAAACAATTGGATGCATGAAGGTCACTAGATGGTGCTACGCGTCCAGTGACTTACTTTTTTACTTTGATTTTAGATTTCCTGGAAGCACCGGCAGATCACGTTTGACCTTCGACCTCATAGCATCAAAAGGATGCTAGATTTTAGAATTCTTGTTCCTTTACGGAACCTTTACATTAGAAAATATGTTTGTTCTTTTTGATTTATTTAACCATTCTGTAAATATGTAAATTTAATTTTCACTTGTAAATAATCATGTAATAGTATTAAATAGCTTTAAAATTATTAGAGCCTATCTATGCATAATTTGAAATCGAAAGTGTATCGTTTTTTCTTCACTATTATTACTTATGAGTAACGAGTCAAAAACTATTTAAAGTACAGCTTCAAAATTTTTACCGTTCCTAAATCTTCAGATAAGCATAAAAGTAAACGAGAATCATGCAGCTGTCTTAAATTTGAATACATACATATATATATATATAACACGGTGCTAAACAAAAAAAAAAATCTGGAGTGACTCCACTCGACTTTCCGAACATTGAGTAACTAACAGTTTTGTAGATAAAATAAAGAAAGAGGAGTTGCTAAACAAACAAAAGAGAGAAAACCATAACAGAGTGTTTGAGTATTTTTCTCCATATATCACACGAGGTTTTATTTAACACTACAGAACTTTGAGCCCTTAGATCATAATGATAAAGACTTTTTCGTTGTGTCCCTGTAAAAATCTATAAATTCTGACAAACTTAAACAAATTTTCACATTTTACCCACAATTTTGACAAAGTCCCACTTTTTTTTTTTTTTTTTTTTTTTTTTTTTTTTAATTATTGTTACTGAGTGAATTTGTATAGGAAAATATAGAAGAAAGTCTCGTGGTGGCCACAATTCACCAAAATGCTTATAGTTAGTGCAACAGTGATTTATAATATTCATACAAATTTGGTCTTATAGGCCATAATGATAAAGAATTTTTCTTTGTGTCCCTGTAAAAAAACTGTAAGTGCTAGATTCACCAAAATCTATATAGTTGGTTCAAATGTGACCTATAACATGTGTACAAATTCTTTGCTCAGATTAATAAGGCGTTTAGACGCTATCACACTTTTAAAAATTTGGCAAAGAATTTTTCTTTGTGTCCCTGTAAAAAAACTATAAGTGCTAGATTCTCCAAAATCTATACAGATTGAGTATCTGTGACTTGTAATATGTGTATAAAGTTTTTGCTCAATTGAATAAGGCGTTTAGATGCTATCGCACTTTTAAGATTTTGGTCCCTTGGCCATAATGATAAAGAATTTTTCTTTGTGTCCCTGTAAAAAAACTATAAGTGCTAGATTCACCAAAATCTATAGGGTTCGTACTATGGTGACTTACAATATACGTACCAACTTTCAGCTTATTCGAACAAAGCGTTTAGACGCTAGCGTGTTCACTCACAGACATACACACATACATACACACATACATACACACACACATACATACATCATCGTAAAAATAGTGAAAACGGACTCGTTGGACCTCGAAACGTATAGAAACATCAAAATCTCGAATTCGGATTTTTGACATGATTACAATACTTTCCTCACTATAGTGTTCGGAAAGTAATAATGACAATAAAGTAACAGAATAAATATTAAAGTAAAACTGTGCAAGTAGTTGTAGAAAGGAAAAAAATCTGAAAAGAAAGATCGTATTTAATAGTATTTTTAGAAAAGTACTCAGAACAGGTAAATATTATTGATTTAACTAGAGGTATTTGAGTTGAACATAGATAAAATGTTAAACAAAATCATAAGGCTACATTAGTCTGCTGACAAAAATGTTAATGATTAGTGAAATTGCCTTTTTCTTTATGACTTTAATTAATCTCGAAGTCATAGACTCCATCTTTTGTAACCTTCTCCTAAGAATGTTATATGGCTTTCTTCAGTTCCCTCCTTATTGTTGTAACATATTTTTGTGTCGCTTGAGGTAAGAATAGAGGCATTGTCTTTTTGAAATAAGTAGTCTCCGTTTCTGATAAGGAGTGCTTCGGGCAGCAGATTATAGGCCAGAATATCTTGATAAACCTGCGATGTCGTTTTCGATTTTATAAACGCTATGGCAGTGACTCCTACAGCTCCAGCAGCAAAGCCTGCCCACATCATAACGCTTTCTCATATGAACGGAGGCTTTGAATAGAAGCTCTACTCTCGGCGAATATCATGCGAATAGTATTGAAAGCCGTCCATGTCGACATTTTTTTTTCCGTCAGAGAACAAACATCCTATTTTGACATTTGTCTCCAAATCACATGTGTTCTTTCGACAATTGTGAGACGATATCTCACATGATTTTATCGTCAGTTGAGTCAGTCCCTTCGTTTTTAAGTACTAAAAATAAGGATTCGTTGATATTACTCGCCGTACTGGTCTACTTCAACAAGGAAGTTGGTATTTGTCGCTGAAGACATATATTTATTGGTAACTCCATTTATAATCCGTCTCTTTTGTCGAGGGGTTAAGGAACGTTGCCTCCTCGTAGATCACTTTTAGATTTGCCGGATTCTTCAAGAAATTATTAATAACAATCTTTGATCTTTTCATTTTTTTAATAATAATACGAGAACTTACCCCACAAATCACAATCACTAAATCCAAGGATGTGTCGTTCTCTGTCGGGCAATGGCTTGCCTCTTCCAGCGTTTCGCAACGCTCACAGTGACGGATACGAATGTTACATGCTAGAATGATAATTTGGCTTCGCGTCAGGAGATACAACATCGGTCATATTAAAATTTTCCATCTGACGTAAAATTTTTATAATGGCCTCATCATTTTGTCAAATAATCATCTTGTTTCTAAATACAGTTCATTAGCATATAGCATGCGTAATTACATTTTACAATGGGTGATCAGATTATAAGAAATATTTTTGATTTTCTCTAAAAATACCAAACGAAATGGCTGGAACTTCACGCATCCAAAGAACATTTAAAATTTCATTGTTTCCACTATAGATTTAGTACAGAGAGCAATTAGGGGACCAACCACAAATTGAAGAAGAGAGAAACTACTTTGGATCATCCTGTATCCCAAAGAGCTACAAATGACTTGTAACTTTAATACATTATTGCACTATGTACAATATTTGTATATTTTGGTGTGGGAATTTCACAATTTTTAGGCGGATATAAATTGTTTTTAAAAAATGACTAATTTTTTTGACATGTTTTTTGCTTTTAACCAGAACGGATTTCCATAAAATTTTACAAAACTTCCGGAAAAATTGACAAAACATTAGAGAAACATTATTCTGAAACATAAAATTCACACGTGTAAGAATCGTTGAGATATGAGCATTTTTAGTAAATATTATTTTACTGCGCTTGCGCGAAACATAATTTTTTTTTTATTGCATAGGTTGAAAGCTAGATATATTGAGCAACTTTTGTCGAAAGCTCATTTGAATAGAGCAAAAATTAAGAAATTTGCCCGAAAAAGAACGAGCTAGATTTTAGGTATTTTCCAGAGTTGAAATTTCACAAGGGGTTTTACACGTACTGCATATTTAATTTGAAGATCCAGTTATTTCAATCATATTGCAAAAGTTCTTTTTTGAAAAAACCCTTATAGGCTTGTATCTTTTAACATATTTTTATTAATTTACTAAGATTTGTCAGTTCATAAGGAGTTTTTCACAAAAAAAGAACTTTTGCAACGTGGTTAAAATAATTGAATCTTCAGATTACATACGCAGCATGTGTAAAACCCCTTATGAAATTTCAACTCTGGAAAATATCTAAAATCTAGGTTCTTTTGCCGACAATTTGCTTAAATTTTACTCTATTCAAATGAACTTTTGACAAAAGTTGCTCAATATATTTATCTTTCAACCTATGCAATAAAAAATTTTCTATCTTTTGCGTATAATAATATTTACTAAAAATGCTCATATCTCAACGAATATTACACGTGTGAATTTTATTTTTAAAATAATGTTTCTCTAATGTTTTATCAATTTTTCTGCAAGTTTTGTAAAATTGTATAGAAATCCGTTCTAGTTATAAACAAAAAACCTGTCAAAAAAATTAGTAATTTTTGAAAAAAAATAAAAATAAAATAAAATATCTGCCTAAATAATTGCGCAATTTTCGCACCGAAACATACGAATATTGTACATATTATGCGAAAATGTATTAAAGTTACAAGTCATTTGTAGCTTTTTCTGATACAGGCTGATCCAAAGTATTTTCGCTTTTCTTCAATTTGTGTTTGGTCCCCTAATTGCACTCTGGGCTAAACCGATTGTGGGAACAATAAGTTTTTAAATGTTCTTTGCATGTGTTAAGTTCCAGGCTATTTCATTTAGTATTTGTTTAGAAAATTGAAAAAAAAAAATGTA
Organism: Salticus scenicus; assembly: GCA_963930645.1. Taxonomy (NCBI): domain Eukaryota; kingdom Metazoa; phylum Arthropoda; class Arachnida; order Araneae; family Salticidae; genus Salticus; species Salticus scenicus. Next base: position 146,163,917 of record OZ005657.1, on the reverse strand, counting down.
ATAATTTGATTACCTACTGCACTATTCATGTGGTAAGTGGCAATTGTTGCTGCAATAACACACTTAATAGAAACATTAAACAACTTCCTTTCTGAATTGTTTTGGTCTCGTCATTTCAAATGGCCTTATACTTTTGTCCAAGACTTTATATAAAAGATATAAGCATATAAAAAGTCACGATTTTTCTAACTATTCTGATTAAAAATTATTCTTTTACACAATTAAGATATCATAAAGATTTTAATTCTAATGACAGTCCAGATTAATATGATTAATTTAAAGTAAGATTTGGGCAAATCAAATGAAATTTATATGAAATATCTTGCAAGTGGTGAAATGTTATTCATCCTAAAATTAATCAGACATCCTTTCGAAACCTGCAACTTAGATTTTTTTAATGATATCATCTGCAATTTTAATATTTTAAAACAAAGAGAACTATCATTTAAAGATAAATTTTTAATGCTTCTAAAATTATTACATAAAAAGCAATCTGGTGTGGCACTCACACAACTTTCTCTTACCCGGCATTTCAATAGTTTGAAGGCAGATTGCAGATTCTGTGTATGTACAGCCGGTAACAAAAGTCTCCGAACACTAGCAAAAATTCCTATATAAAAAAAAAGTACACTTAGTACATTTTGTTCAATAAATCCTTGTCGAATCCTGTTTTTAAACTGACTAAGAACAGGATTCGACAAGGATTTATTTAACAAAACTGTATTAAGTGTACTTTTTTTATATAGGAATTTTTGCTAGTGTTCGGAGACTTTTGTTACCTACTGTACCTATTTAAAAAAAATATATATACATACATATATATTTAATATAGATTTAAAAAAAGTTTTATCTACTATATAGTATTTCTGTGTGAGGTAGGCAACCTCCCCTTCAATTTCCCATTTAAATAAGTTACTTACATTTCTAAAAGTTTCAAAAGTGTTATTAATTTTCAATATGTGTACCAAACTATTTAGAAAACTTTCATCCATAACACTCCTTGAAACTTACCAATCTTGGTCAAACTTTTCCAATAATAATCTCATATAAATTTCAAAATACCAAATTTGAATTTCCTGCAATTATTTGTTGTTAAGTTAACAATAATAGACATACAGACAGACCAACTCTTAAAAACTCGACTTCCATTTTCTACCGTATGGTAGGCTGACCATATGTCCTCGAATCTCGAGGACAGTCCCCGAATCTCGAGGGCAAAACTCTTCGTCCCCAAAAAATTACAAAACATTTGGGGACGCCGGTTATAAAGTTATTAATGTTTTATTATAGTAATTTATTATATGTATAATAAATAAGCTGAAATAAGTTCTTTTAGGTGCTTTATACATAAAAATTACTAAAATTTTACAATTTAAGATGATTTAATTGTTTTTTATTTTTTTGTCCTCGAAATTCAAGGACGCCGCCGTCTTTGTCCCCAAATTCAATGAAAAAAATATGGTCACTCTACCGTATGGCTATGAAAAATTATAATTAAAAGAACATTAAAAGCCTGAGACAAGCATGAGATCATGTTTTAACTATGAAAAGTTAATTTTCTTTCCTGGGCAGTTTTCCTGCACATGCTGAAATACTGTAAAATATTTCCATCAACTACATTCAATAGGAAAGCATGTAGTCACTTAATTTTGGATAGCCCTGTACATTGTTATACACACACTAATTTGTGTACTTAAATTTAGTCCTATATGAAGACAGAAATTCTTTCGGGTAGCCCTGTAAACGAATGGTGAATAATGTTCATACCATATTTTGCACGAAATGTGCTTTTATTCATCTAAAAAATATATGCTTATTTCATTTTGTTTAGTGCATCCTACAGAGGTTGAGCTGTACCCACCAAAAATTTCTCCCTTAAACTTAATGTATTTAAATTCTCTTGGATGTACCTGTACACGAATCAATTGCTTGGTCTCAACGAAAAGTTTAGTGCAGCATCCCTATATGACACAAATATAGAATACCATGTTTGGGCTTCTTGCTACTACTTGTTCTTCAGATATGCTTACAAGAGATACACAGAGCAGCCAATAGAAAACCTACTTTTCTGATTCAGGTTACCTCAAAACATGTAAGTAAAACAAAAACTTAATTTTCAAAATTTGGCCTAAAAACAATATTTTTCTTATCATGTATGGGTAAGAGAAAGTAAAAAAAGAAAAAAAGAGTTGTACTATTTTTTGTACTCTAAGATTAAAGTAATTTGTATTTTTTAGGTGTTTTTATTTTTTGAAGAAAGATAAGGTAGAGAAAGTACTGTTTTGGGGTAAAATTTCGAAACTGCGTTTTTCTTATATCTACCCGTTTTGCGGTCCCCTGAATCCGAAAATCATGTTTATGCGATTTGCCTGTGTGTATGTCTGTGCGTGTTTATCTATTATCAGCATATCTTATGAACAAAAAGTAATAGGAACTCCAAACTTGGTATTCTAAATTTATATTATAAAGGGACTAAACTTTTCTTTGAGATTAAGCAAATGGCTTATGTACAGGGATAATTCAAATGTTATAGATAGAGATAGATAATATTACGTGATAAGATATCCAAGAGCCAAAATAATTCAAACATATTATGTCTACTGGAGAAATATTTGGTAGGTGAAACTTAACATCTATATGCTGCACTAAACAAAATTGAATGAAAAAATATTTTTTATATCCATAGAAGCCTGTTTCGTGTAGAATGTGGTATGAAAATAATTCACCATTCGTTTACAGGGCTGCCCCCCAAAAATTCGAAAATTGGAGGAAAACTGCTCAGGAATGAAAATTTATTCCTCATACTCATATGGTGAATAAAGAATTTTTTGGTTAAATTTTCAGTGCTTGGTTTTTACATAATTACGCGTTTCGAGGTCCCCTGAATACTAAAGTCAGGTTTTTAACTATTTATCTTTGTGTATGTCTGTTATAAACGTAACTTAAAAATAAATAATTACAGACAATTCAATTTATTTTGAAGTTTATATGAAGTTGCTACTTTAAAAGTTTGATATCTTTTAAGGAGTGATGCGGATGAAAGTTGTCTGAATCTGAATAATTTGGAGTAAACTTTTAAATTTAATAACACCCTTGGATATTATATAAATGTAGGTACTAAACTCAAACGAGGAGGAGGAGGTTTACTGAAAATGCTTTAAAATTGTATTAATTTAAAAAGTGATTTAAAAGTAATTTTCTTTTATTAGCGGACTAAATCAAAAATAAAATTAATATGAAGATATTCAATGAATAAATTCACAATTTTAGATGAATCAATAGAATCTATGTTGAGTGAGTTAACAAAATCATACTAGTTCTCGTTTTAACCATTTCCCTAATTAAAATAGTGCTAAATAATATTTATTTATTAAATATGAATGCTCAATAACCGTTCGTGGTACCTATCGTGAATGGTAATTTTATTTGCTTTTAAAATTTACGTGCTGCCATCTAGTTGTGATTTTACGAAATAAAACGGTATTGGTATATAAAGTAAGAATAGGAGGAATCTAAAACTATTGATTAATTTCATATATTACTTTTAAATACTTATGTGTCACTGCATACTGAAATTAAGCATTACTTTTTCAATCATCTTTTAATGAAAAGTAATAATATTGTATTCAAGCATAACAAAATATACTTGCTCTATTAATTCCAATATTTAGGATTAGGAATTCCTCAGCAAAAGTATAACAGCGTGAAAACTGAATGAATGCAGGGCCCGCTTTACCATTAGGCGAACCTAGGCGGTCGGTTAGGGCCGCCGAAAAAGCGAGGCCGCCAAAAATATCAGATTACTATGTAAAAACTTAAAAAAAAAAAAAAAAAAAAAAAAAAAAAAGGATGGAAGAAAAGAGCGAAACCATTTTTTAATTTTCCCTCTTTTTAAAACATATGTGTATATTCATTTATAGATTAAAAGCAATCTTTTTTAAGGATTTTAACTTAGTGTAAACACACCATAAAGTACTAAAATATTAACTTTTAATAAATATATGCTTTGAATTATATTATGATATTGACTGAAAAAGTCGGAGCCATTTTTCTTGACATCACTAAAGTCTTTGACACAGTTTCACATGATGACCTTAAACTCATCAACTTCAAATTCCAACTCCTTATATCATATTCATCCACAATTAACTAAATAATAAAACTAAGAATAAAAAGATAAAACACACTATTCAATTTTTATATAGGTACCTAAATAAAAACACCTGAAAGTTTTTATGCATTTTCGTAAAAGCAGGTTTCATAGATAAGTCATAGGATAGTTCAGATTTCAGAAAATCTTAAGAAAAAATTTAAAATACGTAAAATATATGAATTAAAACTAAAAAATAAATAAGAGTAAGTATAAATTATACATGGACAACCTTTTGTCGACTATAGTGTCTAAAAAATCTATTTAAAGCATTGACTTAGCTGTTTAAAGCCTTTTCTGCAAAAGGCGGCCTTTTTACGGAAAAAATAAATTCTACATACGATTCGTATCATCATATCTAAATAAGAATACCTAATTATGTCATGCGTTTATGAATGAAAAGGCTTCGTAATTGTATTTGAAAGGGATTAGTTTGGAATTAATAATAGCCTACACAAAACTTCATATAATAAATCGATTCACCAATAAATGAATTTATGAAAATTTTAATTTACATTTACAGTAAGGAAAAGTTTCAAGCAATAGTGAAGGGAAAAACATTTTAACATTTTCCAACAAAATTTAAAAATGTTTATGACTTCAATTTGTTTGTAAGGCCGTAGCCAAAGCCCTCCCTCTCCCCTTCCCCCACTGAAACTTTGTAAATTTGTGGAAAGTTTTTTGAATTATACATCATTTTTAACACTCAATATTATGTACTAAATCCTGAACCCTCTCCGAAATTCTTTTCTAGTTACGGCTTTGTTTGCCTATGTGTTTGTCTGCGCTTTAACACCAAACATGTTCATAGAATTCCTGGAAACTGATATGTGTTATTCGAGTGAACTATGAGATGTTCCCTATTAAAAATGGGGTAAGTACCACCGCTGGCCTGTGTAGAGGAACAACATCCGAAGGATTTCAAGGGCATTGCATTCTACGAGAGTATTTCTATAAACCGCATTTTAATTCCTTTATTTTTCAAAAATCATAATGAAATTGACATTTATTATTCATATTCCCAAAAAACTGATTTTTATGGAACACAATATGATTAGCATTGAGATTTAGAAGGCCACACAAAAAATAATGAGGACTAGAAATGGAAGTTATCAGAATTGTATTTCCGTTTATGTTAAGCATTTTTTATAGTTACCAACAGTGTTTAAGAGTGATTATGAATTTAACTAGTCTATTTGTCTGCCTTTTTGTTTTTCTGTCTGTCCATTCTGTACCATTATCTATTCCCCCTCTTTTTTTTTTTTTTTCTTTTTTTTTTTCTGGCCATGCAAAAAGTTTCTTTTCCATTCCATTATAACTGCTTTTATTCAAACTTTTCGTCAAACAGCTTGTAGCGCATCAATATATGTGATGTTCTCTCTCATGTACAAGATGGAGATTCATATATAAACAGAAGTTTTAAGGCGTTTTCCCAATCAAACGTTTAGCATGGCCAGCAGAAAAGCTAATTTTTGGTTCAACTTGTTATTTTTTCTTATCATAAATATGCCCGTTAAAACTCAATTTTTATTGAAAAAAAAATGTGAATGTTATTTAAATTCATATTTATTTATATTATTAGCGTAAGTTGAGTGTTAATATAGTAACTTATAATCAAAAGCTTTTTTCTAGTATAATTTCGTTTCTCTGGAGGACGAGGGGGGGGGAGGGGGGGGAATCAGAGTCATAGAAAATTTACCTGGCGTCACATGAAATCTATAAGCTGCTCTGGCGTAATATCGAATAGAGAGGGCCGCCAAAAATCCATTGCCTAAGGCCGCCAAAACTGTAAAGTGGGCCCTGAATGAATGAGTGAAGTTTAATAGCAATAAGTAATTAATCTGTTGTTATAAATATTAAAAATATATCGGAGGTTTTTTATGGTTCCTGCAAAGAGGAGGATTTCAAAGTGATACATAGGGGAAAATGTTAAGCAATGAGGAGTATTTATAACATTATTTCTGTTCTGTTAATGACAAATAACTCCAGATAAGATATGGATTTTTTATTAGTTTGTTTCTATTTGTAATTTATATAAATAATGAAAGCGTGTCTATGTGCGCTAGGGAGCTCCAGTCATAGATCGCAGAGCTACAAATCTTGGCAAAGGGATAGCTTGGATCATGTAGTGGTTTATCTCATCGAGATTTCTTTGATTTTTTTTTTTTTTTTCCGTTGATTTTTCTGACTCATTGTCTTAAATTTTATCCAGGCTGTGACTTCTTTCACTTCTGTGGTCCGTGTCCCTTAACAACAGTGAGGATACTATTTTTTTTTTTTTTTTTTTATTATTATTACTTAATTACTTTTCATTCTTTCGTAGTCTGTGATATGATTAAATATTGTTTATATATAATCGCGCTTTTAATATAGAAGAACTGCTTTTATTTTTTTTTTATTTTTTCGACTCTAGTACTTAATACAGTGGTGGACATAATTAGAAGACACCTATCTAATTTGACAAATAGTGAAAGAAAAGATTCAGAGCTTAAACATGTTTTATTAAATACGTCAAAAACTTAAATTTATTCTGTTATCATACATAATTATTTTATAATAATGATATTTTCATACAATTTAATGAAAAAACTTAAAAACATAATGGACAAAATTGTAAGACACCAACCGTTTTTCCAAATACAGCGGTCAACATAATTAGCAGACACTAATGGTCTAAAAGAAAATCTTCTAATATGGTTATTCAATATTTGGTGGAGCCGCCATTGTTTTTTATTGCATGAAAGATGCGATTCAGCATCGAATCTATCAATTCTAACAAACTATCGCAAGACAGTTCTTCCCAAGCACATTTCATAGCATTCTTTAGGTCTTCGACACATATAAACTGCCTCCTATTTCAGTAAACCGCACGAGCTAAGATCCCCCACAAGTTTTCGATTGGATTTAAGTCTGGGGGCGAGAAGACCACGGGAGAACACTGGTACTTTGCTCTGAAAGCCACTTTTTTGTTTCGTGTGATGCATGAATCGGCGCGTTATCGTGCTGGAAAGTGTAGTTTTCTCCACAAACAAGTTAACCGTATATGGCTAGTTGATCTTTAAGAAGATTCTTATATTTTTCGGAATTCATTCTTGAATGCAAAAAACAATATCCGTTTTTCCTTGAGCCGAAAATCCGGCCCAAAGCATTACTGAGCCTCCTCCCATTTGGCGGCTCATTAGTACATGAGGAGACTTCCGTAAATCATGTCAATAATATTGAAACACGTCTGGACCATCCAGATAAAACTTTTTTTCATCAGAAAATAACACAGAGTGCCATTTGGAGGTTCAGGCCATACACTGTTAAAAAATGCAGAAAAAATACAGAAATTCTCTGTAATTTCAGAAAAAAAGTCGTAAAATACGTTTTGTCTACGTAATTTTTCCGTAATTTACGCCTTTTTTTCTGAAATTACAGAGAATTTCTGTATTTTTTCTGCATTTTTTTAACAGTGTAGTTTGTTTAGCGAAATTTAGACGCTCCATTTTGTGCCGGCTTAGAAGCGGCAGTTTTTTCTTCAATTTTTTATATTTCACATAGGAAGCATTATGCAACACCTTGCGAATGGTTCTTCTTGAACAAATCAGTTTCAAAGCATTTTTAATGCCTGTAGTGGTCATCTTATTCTGTGTAGCGAGCGAAAGCACACGGCGTCTGTCTCTCGAGGACAAGCAAGGATTATGTCCAGATCTTTTAATCACCGATCCATTAATTCCTCTTTTCAAAACATTTCTAATTGCACATCTAGAGCGTTTAATAACTTTTGAAATATTATTAATTGAAGCACCAGTTCCATTTAATCTCCAAATTTCGCGAATTTCACTTTCTTTTAATTCTGTATCTCGTGGCATGTTTGTAAATGCGCGAAGTCGGTTATCGTCTGCTTTAGTTAACTGCTGACATCATAACAGCGTGCAGAAAATTTGCATATTGCACATTATTTTCGAAAAAAAGCAGGTGTTTTAATTAAAATGTTAGGGTGTCTTATAATTTTGTCCATGGTATTTTTAATTTTTTTTATTAAACTCTGTAAAAATATCATTTCTGTAAAATAATTACGTGTGATAACAGAATAAATTTATATTTTTGACGTATTTGATAAAATATTTTTAAGCACGGAATCTTTTCTTTCACTGTTTGTCAAATTAGATAGGTGTCTTATAATTATGTCCACCACTGTATATATATATTTTTTTCACTACCGGTACGTTTCGATATCTTCAAAAAGATACGATCGCTAAAATTTTAAAAAATTAAACAAAATGTAACATTTCATTTCAATCGTTGCCATTTGAAAATAACTGTTTATCTAGACAGACACATCTTTTTTTTTTTTTTTTTTTTTTTTTTTTGAAAAGGATTTTTTTAAAATCATTTAATTTATTCTTCGAAATCAAATGGTAATATTGAAAAAAAAGGTGTAAACTTATTAAATTTGAAATTTAATTGAATATTATAACAATTAAATTTCATTATAATTTTTTTATAACATAATTAATATAATTATAAATGAATTGTACATTTTTTTTTAATAACAAAGCGAGGGCTAGAAAAACAATGTTACTAGGTCTCGCTAATACATGGAGTAAAATCTAAAACGATCAGCAAATGATGATACATAACCATCGATAAAATCGCATTTTTTAATAATAGCAGCGTCATCTGTCGTCCGATAAAAAAAGAAATGAAAGTGCCCAGGCAAGACGCTACTGCAGGCAGTGGGGATCCGGATCCGACATAGTGCGGGAAGGAAATACGCGTCGAAGGCAGCGAAGAGTCGAAGCGAGTTTTTGAGCGATTTCAATAGAACTTTTTTAGTTTTTATTTATGAAGTAATATAGAAAAACATTCATTCAAGATTAAAAAAAAAAAAAAAAATACATTTAAATGTAGTGATCAGCGAAGCGGACAAGGTCTGCTGATATGTAAAATAGTACAGAAATCCGACATTTGTATTAATTGTATGTGGAAAATATTTATATTATGTATATAATATTTATGATTTATTTTATTTTAATAATTGCAACAAAACAGCGAAATTTTAGATATTAAGTTTTGTCATCTCATTCGTAGACGTTATGGTAACTATACCATATTATTATTTTTATACAACATACATATAATATGTAACAAGAATCAATAACGACGACCAGTATTGCAATATGAATTGAAAATTACAGCCTCATAAATAAATAAATAATTTTTTTCAATATCAATTGCTTTATATAAAGTTTCACTCCTAGAAGCAATTGATTAATAATTAATAATGTGAGCACAGTGGAATAATTCATATTTCTTTTAACTATTCTTGCATATATATTTTCTGGGTCTTATGAAAAATTTGGCATTTGATCATTTGTTTCTCTTGCATTCTACTATTATATTACATTATATACAATAATGATAATAACATTTCATTATTACAATCATCAAACACCAGGAAGGGAGACTTGAATTAATCAATAAAGAATTACATATGGAAGTAAAGACTTATAAAAAGCAAATGATATTGAAAAATTAATATGAGTTGTCTGATACATTGATGGATGAGATCATATATAACAAATATGAGCAAAGTATAACATGCAGATGCTACGACTTAAGACGGATGGAGCGGGTTAAACCAGTTTTTCGGGCGCCGAACTTTCCCCAAATCCTCTGCAAGACAATATTATGGCAAAGAAAAAAGTAATTCTGATAATAACTACTGCAAAGTAAAATAAATAAATAAAAGATATATAAAAAATGAAGCATTTAACCCGCTCCACCCGACTTAAGCTATGGTGGCCTCTGATCTTATTTATTGGTATTATTTTTTATGTTATTCTTTGATCACATTTTCTATACATGATTTCATCCACCAATGTTTCAGAAACAATATTCATATTAACTTTTTAAATACCTTTTGCCTTGAATAAGGCTTCATTTCTATACGTGGTTCTTTGTTCTAACGTTTTCCTGGTGTTTGATCATTTTAACACGTTAAGCGCCAAGCGAATTCTTAAAATCCATTAAAATTCCATAATGATTCCTCCTATAACAAATAAAAATTAAGCAAATTTTAAATAAATTTTCAATAATTACTTTAAACAGTGTAATATTTTTAGTTTTATATCGTATTTTACACTGTCAACCACCGATGGTTGACGCGGCTTTATATCATATTTGACACTGTCAGCCACAGATGGCTGACATGGCGCTCAACGTGTTAATTTTTTATTGGTACTGCTTTTACTTTCGGGGTAAAACTTTCACTGAAATGTTTGAAGTATAGCATGTTCTGCACACTCCTAAAGTTTCAAGATGATTCCTTTAGTACTTTTAGAGATATATGACAAAATGTCTAGAATGGCTGACATGGCGCTCAATGTGTTAATGAGGAATTATTATATATCATTTTTATTTTGCATTTATATATAGATTTTTATATATGTGATTGAAAAAACTTTCTTATTCCCTCTGTCAAGGTTATATACAGGAGATCGACCCGTTAATATTAGCTAACATTTGGAAAGAAGATTTTGTCAAAAGTAACCATCCTGGTGTTGGCTTGGTTCTGCTGAAACAAGTTGGAGACAGAATAAAACGAGGTATTCCATTAAAATTTTCTCTTCATCTTAAAAAATGCTAGTTTTGATTATTAAGTATCTGCGCATCTGAAATATGTAAGAAGATTGTTCTGCCCGACCAATAAACTCTGAGATTTTTTTTTTTTTTTTTTTTTTTTTTTTTGGGGGGGGGGGGGGACAACTGGGTTTTTATTTAAGTATCGCGTCTCATGGCAGCCTTTAACTTTCTGGGTATGCCATATGTTAGTCATGCTTAAATCAGTTCCCCGCGGTTATTTGGCATTATATTTATTCAGAGATGTTTAACTGATAGCCTTACGTATTTTAAAATGTCAATTTCTTAGATTTTTAAAATTTTAACAATTTCGTTAAGTTTATACAAACCTAATTTTCTCACACTGAATCATACTGTTTATTTTAATTTTAAAGAAGTCTTAAAATATTCAAAATTTCTAGAACATTTCACATTTCATTTACTCATAAAATTTGTCTTTTTTTATTGTAGTTTGATTTCTACTTTTCAAAGTAAGGTGGTGGACACTGCACTACTAACACACACTTAAATTTTAACTCTAAGAATAATCTTTCCAAGTTGGGCATAGGTACGTCTCGTATTCATGTTTGATATTACTGCTCAGAACTATTAATGTTTTAAACTACGAAGATTTTAAATTACCAGTTCTTGAGTAAGACCAAGTTTACTCAAATAGAACGAGCTTCTTGCCATTTTATCGGTATCTATAGCTGTTTTGAATTACCAAATTTTGTATGCTTTGCATCTGTTTATTTCAAGCTGATTTCTTTTAATTTCTTGCTGTTTCGACCTGTTTTCAAATGACTAAAATAAGTATTCAGAATTCCTTTATGCTGTTAAACTTTTGATTTTAAAATAGAATTTAACGTTTTTGTAGGTGTGTAATACTGGTATTGTACTATGTTATCATTTCCAGTAGTGGACAGTACAGCTCATTTTTGCATCAATTCAGTTTGAGAGGGAGAACCAGTTGTGAACATAGTGCCATATTCTCTCAAATTCGGAATATGGAACGGAATATCATTTCACTTTACGCAAAATTGGATCGGATTTTTTTAATATAAGATGTTCGCCACTTTTAAAATTTGCAACAGTGTTCGCTACCTTCACAAAAAATATAGTAAAATAGCCATTAATTAACATCTCGGAATTTGAATCCGCTCGAGCTACATTCTCCGGTTCTAGGGTATCTAGCGCGGATGGATTCAAGTTCATAGATGTTATTAAACGCGTATTTTAACGTGTCTTTTGTGAAGGTGGCGAACACTGGTGCCTTTATCTTATTCATGTAAGGTTATTTTCCCCAAATTCTGAGAAGATATTTGCATTTTTTGAAAATGACATTCAAAAATCTCAACAAATATCTAAAAGAAAGACTTGCTATTCTTGGTATTTATAAGATTATGACACAAGGGAGGGGAGGCTTAAAATGTTATCTACAAATTAAGATTCCCTTTAAATAAAACAATATGTTATTGAAGGGGTTACATTTTTCAGAGATAATTTGTTTTTAATTTAATGTGTAATATTATGTATTTTTTTCGTTTTTAACACAATAATGAAATAGAAAATATCTTTGGACATTTAAATATAAATTTCCCAACAAGTTTGCATTTATTTCTTCTTTTCTAAACATATTCAAAGATGTCCACTACTGAAACAAAAAAAGTGTTCAGTACTTAGTTTTGAAGTGCCCATTACTAGTACATTTTAAGCTCTTTGTAAAATAAATTTTTCCATTACTAGTACATTTTAAGCATTTGTAAAATTAATTTTTCGGGCATAAAAAGGATTCAATTATAATTTTTTGCAGTACAGTCATGTACAGGAAGAGTTAATACGTTGAGCGCCACGCGAATTCTTAAGAAAATCCCCGTCTGGCCACGTGCGCTGCTTAGAAGCGCGTTATGTTTACCGTGTTTCAATAAAATCCATCAAATTTCCTTAATGATATAATCCTGTAATAAATAAAATTTAAAAACATTTTAAATACATTTTCTATAATTACTTAAAATAATGTAATTTTTTTAGTTTTATGTCATATTTTACACTGTCAGCCACCGGTGGTTGACGCGACCTAAACGGAAAGTTCAGTGTCAGCCACCGATGGCTGACATGGCACTCAACGTGTTAATTGAGTTAGTGAGCACTAGTTACAGTTGCAGATTGTAAAATTAAGAACAATACACAAAAATAGCTTGAAAATGTACTTAAAGTTTTCACTACTGGTTAGTTACCCTATTTAACACTTTCGCGACCGCTGACGTAGATTAACGTCATTTGAAAATCTGTAACTCCGCCAGTGGGCGTTCCTTTCGCAATTTGTATGCTATTTGTTTCTTAAGAATATACCCAATATTCACATTTATACAATCAAATATACTATGAATACAAATACTTTGATTAGAAAGAATATAATTATAATGTATATTCATTTGTAATATATATGTGACTACAGAACATTTTTTTCTGAAATATTGTAACTTGGGAAAATAACACTCACAGGCGGACCTTACTGTCAAAAAGACAAAAGCATGCGGTCGCGAAAGCGTTAATTAATATTCCTTCTGAATAAAATTGTAAAACGGTATCTGATACTATCTTTTATTTATAGGAGACTACTGGATAATATTTTATCACCAGGATGAGGTGACAAGTTCAACATATAGCCTGTTTAGATCAGCAATTTGTGTGGGTAGTTCTAAAAAGGAACGTGAACCTATTATTAAGAAACGGATGTATATTGATGAAAATAAGTTGAAGAGGACTGTAAAAGAAGAAGACTATTTCAGTTAATATGTTTAAAAATAAAATAAAATAAAATAAAATAAAATAAAATAACTTAAATTTTTACTAATTAAAGAAAACTGGAATCACAATAGTATTTGAGAGAAGTTTTTGTTTCAGTAGAAGCAACATATATTTCATAATACAAATGTTCAATAAAATGTTATAAGTGTGTTAAAAAATGAGGAAGAGTTAATAAACAAACAAAAACATGAAAAAAAAAAAAATACAAAAGTTTTCAGTAGCATTAGTTATTGATAAGGTATTACAGAGGAAAATATTTTTTCCCTATAAAAAACAGGTACATTTGAATCAAACAATGATATATATATATATATATATATCTAAACCCCAAGGTAAAGGACACCATGCCATAAAAATGTAATTTCTTAGGAATCGTGTTAATGATGTTGTAATAAAATACATTTGACATGTATAAAAATGTAGACATGATTTTATTTTTCACTGTCCTATCTCCTTTATAGTAACTCGACATGGTACTTAATGCCTCTATATAAGACAAAATATGAAAATGAAATCATGGTGCTAACTCTTTTCACAAAATGAATATGGTGTACTTTACCTCCGGAGTACAGATATATACGTTTTCAGAGGAAAATATTAAAGTAGTCAAGTGTAAATAGTTTATGTCTAAAATTTAAAGTAACACGAGAAGGATAATGTTATTTTTATAAATAATAGTAATAATAATAATAACACAATACTTATGTAAGTTTTAAGAGGATGCATCAAGAATTTTTTCTCCATACTTGCTGAATTGTCTGAATTTGAAAGTGTCGCATTATTTTCTCACACTCATTTGTATATCACATATCGTTATAATTTTTATATCAGATATGTCGTTCTTTCTCGTATCTACCGAAAGTTATAAATCTTTACATTATACACATTCCTTAAATAACTGTGTATGCATTCCAATTAGAGTAAGTGTGATTATATGTTCTGGTTTATTAAAAAAAAAAAAAAAAAAAAAAAAAAAACTGCTAAATCAGTTACACACGGGAAATTTAATTAAAGAAAAAAAGTTAATTTTAAACAATGTTATGTTTCGATCAAATATACCTTTGCCTGTAAAATAATTTTTCAAATGAGAAACTGATTTATCTAACCTACGGATTGTGCGCAGTAGAATACGATAATATGCATATACGCTAACGTTTTGGTGACAAATATGAAGAATTTTATTTGCAAGTTATTCTTTTTTCTATTTTTTAAATATAATTGATTATCTAATGATGAACAGTATTTCTATTCCTTATCTTTCGGCATACTGATATATAAACGGGCTCCAGTAAAATATGTACAATTAATTATATGCTCTTGAGGCATATACTATAATTAATTATAACACGAATTTACAGTTCATTATGTTATGAAGAATTTATTTATAGGTTTTCTGTTTATTTTAAATATTAATTATCATCATTAATATCCCAATGTATCTTTTTATTTTTTCATGGTATAAAAACGGGCTTTTGTAAAATAGGGCTACTACACAGAAAAATATTGTTGAAGTTATATATATATATATATACATACATATATTAAAAAAAATTGATTTAACATAATTTATTTCATCAAAACATTATGTTGAAACTACAAAATAATTTGTTAAACTATTCTTTTAATTTATATTGCCCCAACAATAATTTTGTTATTTGTACAAGATATTCTTTTTTCTGTGTATATAGTGAAAGTTCTGTGTAGATACAGTTAATTCTTAGCTCACAGGCATAAGAAAATATACAAATGCTATTGTTTATGAAGTATGTACAATAATGAAAAGTTCGGAAATTACAACTTCAAACTTTGAAATTGATAACAACTTAAATAAGTAAAGATTTATGTAACAAAATATTAATACTTTAAAGGAATATCTGTTACTGTAATCTGTTAAAAGTAAAAAATTATGTTTCACACACACAAATTCCAAGTTAACTGCAAGTAATGTTATTAGAAATTGGTGCTCGAAGTTTCAACACGTTTGTAGTGTTTACTAGAGGTCTGCACGGCCGTGCTTACGGCCCGAATTTTTCAATTTGCTTTCTGGCCGGGACGGGTTCAGGCTTAAAATTATTTTGCAGGCTCGGGCTCAATTTTTTTGTGTATACTCGGGCCGGGCCGGGCCCGAATGAAATTTTTTCCAGGCCGTGTCGGCCCGAATCTTTTTCTAGTTTCCTCGTTAATCAGTGAAAAAGGAAAATGATAAAATAGTTCTTCAGTCATTTATTTTACATAATTTTACAGGCTGGTAAGTCACATAAAATTTTATTTTGTTAAAAAATGTCTGTAACTTCAAATTAATTCCCTATCAGTCTGTCTGTTAGCGATCTGATCATCCGCAAATATTTTTAGCATCTCTCGAAATTAATATATTTTATTTAAAGTAATATTAGATGGTTTCCTATTCAAAATAGTATGCATGTCACTACCAGTTTGCGCACAGGTACAAACAAAAGAAATTAGATACGTCACTGTGTATAAGGCTTTGTTATGGTCTGTGGAGTTCAGGTGGTAGGAAGGCTATAAAAATCTTTCTGCTGTAACTTTTTCCTTAAGGCTCCTTTTTCTTTTCTCCAGTGCACTGGATGATAGTAGCATCATTTTTAGCTTGTGTAAAAGCAAATTTTCTATTGAATATGGTTGGATTAGCATTAAAGTTTTGTTTACTGGATCAGATGAAAGATTCGGATACATTACGGTAAATAAGAGAAAGTGGTTGAAAGTGCATTTTTAGTAGTATTGACCATTTTAAATACTCTCCTATATTGTTTGATGAATGCTAATATTTTCAATTTGACATTCTGTCTGTTTTTGTGCCTTGTTTGTGATAATGAATTTCGGTTTTTTTATATAATTATCTTGTAAAAGTTCAGTAGTTTTGTTAAAGAACATTCTATTGCTTGGCTATATAAAACCTCTACAAAACACATACAAAAAATCTTTTTCATAGAAAGACACGATTTTTTTTTCTTTCTTCCTTTCTTCTTCTTTTTTTTTTTTTTTTTTTTTTTGTAATTTTACATATTTTTGAATCGGACCGGGCCGGGTCGAGCCTAATTTTATCGTTTTTGTCCGGAACGGGTCATACACTGGTAAAAAATAAACGGGCCGAATTTTTCGATTTCATACCGGGTCGGGCCGGGTAAGCAAAGCTGTCGTACGGACTGGGCCCGGGCCTCAAAATTTCGGCCCGTGTGGATCTCTAGTGTTTACTACAAAAATGTATTTCCACGGAGTGCAGGTGACACAGGATCCTGGTATTGTTAATCGGATTTATCACCAATGCCTACACCAACTAATAAAATGGAGAAAATTAAAAATGTCATAAAATATTGGTTGCAGATAAATTAGTATAATTTTTGGTGAAATGTTAATGTTTATTTTTAACAGAGTCTAACATACATTTTGTCTACTTAATAAACTAGATATTATAAGTTGATTTCTGTTTGCAAAAATTTGATTCTGCTTTCTTCTATGAACTTTAAATGTAATTAACTCATTCGCTGCTATAGCTGATATGGTGCATATGTTTATACACTATGGGGCAAAAAAAAAAAAAAAAAAAAAAAAGAAAAGCCGTAGTACAGAAAATATGACCTATACCTTTTTTATTTGTAATAACTTCAAAACTAATGATTGGAACAAATAAAACTGACATCTTTGCAGAATACAAAAGAGATAAAAGGATACCTATGTGCATTTTCGACTTACTAATTCACTTTCTACACAATGCGAAGTACGTAATAAAAATCTTCATAAAAATTTCTTTTTAAACATAGTATAATAAACGTATACGTTGTATTCCATTAGGACTTATTATATGAAATAAACGCGTTATATTTTAATATATGAAGTAAAACTATTTATATGTTAGATTTGAACAATTATAGAATTAAAAAAAAAATAAAAAAAGTATTCAGTATTGGGTAATTTTACCTTTATATGGAAAGTGCTTAGTAACATAGTATTATGCAGTTTTTCAACATAAACCTTATAAATGTCATTGCGTATGTCATCGTAAATATTTTTTCCCTAGTTCTTGTAAAGTTGTAGGCTACAAATTTCGAATCCCTCCCCCCCCCCCCCCCCCCTTTATAAACTAAACATTTTCGATCGGATCAAATTCTGGTAAAGAAAAAATTCTATTTTCCGCAGGATTTAACCTGAAGTGAAAACATTAATGATTACTTACCGCATTTTAAGTGCTCATGAGTATTGTTACGCAATTTTAACAATTTGAATAAAATAAACGTACCAGAAACGGCGTGTGGGAAAGTGTATTATCTTCTTGAAATATTGATTGTGGTAAAGTCTGAGATACCTCCAAAATAGTCGGGCAGGAACTCACTTTTATAATGGTAGAGTTTTATTTCGAGTTAATTGATTCTTTGAGCATTAAAACTTGCCCGATTTCTTTAAAAAATATGCACACTCATACCTTAATGTACAGAGAATATTTCACTATTATAAGAGTACAATTTTCGCCAATTCGGTCACATTTTTGTTGTCCGACAAGCTGATTTCCTTCATCTGTAAATAAGGTAACTTGATTCAACAGAGAAATCTACTTGAAACCGATAATTAACTGACCATTTTTCAAAATTTTTGGCCCATTGAAGTCTTGTTTTCTTAATTGTTTTCGTTAATAATGGTTTTTTGCAGATCTTCTGGTTTTTAAACCTGCTTTAATCAATAGTCGCTGCATTGTTTTTAAAGAAATTATGTTGCTAAACACTTTTTCTGAATCTCGTGTAATTTCTGAACACTATACAAATCGATTTTTTAGACGTTGTCTTTTTAACTTGCGGTCATCTCGCTTAGATGAGCAACGTGGCAGCCTAGAACCAAATTTCCAGTTTAAACAGCCAAAAACTTTTTGCTAAAAACCCTCTCACCAATTACGCGTTAACATTTAATTACTTTATTCTCTCGCGCATTAAAATATTTTTGCTTTTCATTCTAAAATTAATACTTTTCGTGGCATCGTTAATTGCCTTATTCTTGCTATTTTTGAAGTACTTTTCAAAATTACAATTTGTTTTTTTGTTTTGAATACGTGGCTTAATCCTAAATTTACGTGGAGGACGACATAATAAAACCTGTTTGGAAATTTGTTTTTTAAATGCTAAAATTGGCGGTTGCAGAAAGAAAAGCAGATATATCTAAAAATATCCAAGTGCGGCATTTTTTTTTTTTTTTTTTTTTTTTTTTTTTTTTGTCTCTTAGTACACGCCAAGATCATATTTGCATTTTTATGCCCGGTATGTGGAAAAAAACCTGCACTTTGCCTGGAAGGCTATGCTAAAATTTATCATACATAATTTTATTTTAACACACTCATTAAAATTTCAACATAATTAAAAAAATAACGATAATAATAATAACTTTCAAGTGCAGAGCTGTCAACCTAATGCAGAGGACTGTTAGTACCGCCGCTTTTTGCACACACCACTTAATTTTTAGAGTAACTTTCTTCAAATGTATTTACGATGAATTAAGAAGAAAAGTCCCAACAATCCTCCGGATTAGGTTGGCAGCTCTGCAAGTGTTAAATTTTGGAAAGTACATCGTGAAAGATATGTTTTTGAGTTCTAAATATTTAGTTAGCTATAGGTTTTGGAAAAGATAGAAACCATTTCAAGTTAGTGTGTTTCAAACATCAGACATTACATGGATTTTCTACGGCAATCATTGCTTTAAATAAGGTGATCAAGAACGAGTATTCTCGTACTTGGAAAGGACACATAATCTACTATCTATATTGAAAAAAAAAATCCTGTCAGTTTAGCGAAATAAAAATTGTCAGCTGATATGCCAGTAAAAACTGTGTTTTAGCAGAAGAAAACTGTTCTTTTTCAACTAACTTTGAATTCTTTAACAGAAAAAAATCGCAGTTTAAATAACTCTTCTGTAAATTTTAATAAAAGCCATTTTTAGGCAATTTACTCTGATGGTTTTCCAACTCACAGTCTTCTGTTTCGTAGTCAGATACTTTACTTGATGTATAAGAATACATTAAGTATAGTCAATAACTGCATTGAAACGAAACTTGCATCTCCTCTTGTGAAACCCATCCAGACCTAAAATTTTTCTTTGTTAAAATCTACAACGGGGGTGTTGAAAGAAAAATAAAGTTCGTTAAAAAAGAAGTTTTTTTTCTTCTTTTTTTACTGGCACATCCAATGACAGTTTTTCCCGTTAAATTGACAGGATTTTTTATACAATGAGAGGAAATCTTCCTACAATTTGTTTTTATTTATTTTTTTATTCATTGGGGTGGGGAAATCCAAGATTTCAAATGTGAATTTCGCCATGCTACTCTAAATTTGAAATCCTGGTACTGTTGGGTATTTGAGGTTGACGAAGGGGGAACTGTAATCATATAATTTTTTTTCTGCAAAAATTATAGTTTTTTTTTTTTTTTTTTTTTTTAACAGTGTACGAGTATTCTCGTAGATGGCAGCGAACGTGTTAAATATTGTATTTGACTTATTTCTTTAACAAATGAATAGCAATTATTTTTTCGTCCGTACTTTAAAAGTTAATTATTCTTGTACTCGCATTTAGATTTTTCCCATGAACTGCTACAAATGATGGGCCAATTGCATGGTTTTACAAAAATATTGTAACCATACAAAGTACCAAACACAAAATAATAAAGAAATTCAACTTATTGTAGTTGTATATTTAAGATGAATTAAAATTGGGAGAGTTAGCTTTTACAAACATAGTGAAAAGTATGAAACAAAACCTTCAAATAATTTTAGAAGGTATGGTGTTTTATTATTATTATTTTTTAAATACACTACTGGCCATTAAAATTGCTACACCAAGAAGGAATAACAATAACGGAATAAAATTTGTTGGGCATATACATTATAGTAGGAAGAACAATTGACTAAAATTTCAGGAAATTTGGAGTAATATGTACTGAGAAAACAGTACATGAAGCAGCGACCTCTGTGAGCAATAATACCACTTATCTGCCTAGGCATTGAATCGAACAGCGATTGGATGACATGTACGGGTAGAGCACTTCATGAAGTTTTAACACGATGCCACAATTCATCGATCAAAGTTACTGGTGAATGGTGTGGGGCCAGTCGCTTTTCAGCGATTAAACAGTCATTTTCATTGGTGCGACATCAGGAGAACGCGCTGACCAGAGCAACAATCGAACACATTCCGCATCAATGAAGGTCCAGACAACATGGACAACTTGCTGTCGTGCATTGTCCTGCTTAAATATTGCGCTTAGGAGGCCTTGAACATAGGGAAGAGCGATGGGCCTTAACTCGTCAGAAATGTAATGGCTGGTACTCAGAGTGGCGGGAATCAAAACAAGAGGTGACCGGGACGTGTATCCGATGGTACCACATACCATCAATCCGGGTGGTGACTCAGTATGCGGTTACCAAAATTCTGATTACCCTCAAAACTGCATCACTGATATGGGCGCCATTAATGTGTGATCAACGATGAACCTGGATGCAGGAATGGCGTGAAGTCACCTTTCCGACAAATCACAATCCTGTTTACAGCATCAAGATTGACTTATCCGTATTTAACGGCATTATGAGTAATGCGCATTGCCAGCTGGGATTCGACATCCTCATACTGTCCATCATTCGCAATGATGTTATGGGTTCCCATTGGATACACGTCTCGATTACTTCATGTTCGTATTCCTGGCACTCTGAACAGCGGCCATTAAATTTCTGATGAGTTAAGGACCGCCCCTCTGCTCTGTATTCGAGGCCTCCGTAGCGCAAAATTTAAGCAAGATAATGCATGTCTGCAAGTTGTTTGTATTGTCCGGACCTTCTTTGATGCAGAATGTGTTCGACTGTTGCTCTGGCCAGCGCGTTCTCCTGATCTCGCACCAATGAAAATGACTGTTTAATCATTGAAATGCGACTGGCCCCCACCACTCACCAGTAACTTCAATCGATGAATTGTGGCATCGTGTTGAAGCTTCATGAAGTGCTCTACCCGTACATGCCAACCAATCGCTGTTCGATTCAATGCCTAGGCAGATATGTGCTGTTTGTTGCTCACAGAGGTCACTGCTTTATGTACTGTTTTCTCAGTACATATTACTCCAAATTTCCTGAAATTTTAATCAATTGTTCTTCCTACTATAATGTATGTGTCCAACAAATTTCATTCTGTTTTTATTATTCCTTCTTGGTGTAGTAATTTTAATGGCCAGTAGTATATATATGCATATACACTACCCTACCATTAATGATAGGACACTTTCCATTGTTGACGTTTTGTAAGAGAATGTTTTGTAACAAAGATTAAAAGGAGGTCAGTAACAAATTAAAGTATAAAGAAAATATTTGGGATCACCCAGTAAAAGTAATACTTGAACTCATTGTAGCTGTAGAATGCGATAATGAGGTTCTTTTAACTATCTGTATAGGATTGTATATTGATGGAGATTTAAAGGTTTCTTTAAAAACGTTTTTCAAAGATTAGTCTATTTTTTTATTATAACATGCAAGGTATTGTAACCAATGCAATGTCATTTTTAGGAAACTTGAAATACCATATTAGACACAATGTACTACAATCAAAATATAAAAATATTAAATATCTGATGAAAATAACTTAATAGCAGAAAATTTCAAGCAAATATCACAAAATTTCAAAAAGTATCGTTGACACAATAAGTTAAAAAAAAAAAGAAGGGGTTTATCGACACATATTTGAATGAGCATACTTTATATTACCATTGATCGCGTTGAAATAAAATTAGGGTAAGATTCTGTATAACTTATTATTTATTTATTTAACTTTATTTTTGAGAGAGAGGAACTGCAATTTAGTTCATTATAACGACGATAACTTTTTGAATTTTCACGATATTAGCTTGGGATTTTCTTATAAGTAGTTTAATACATCTCAATAATAAATTACGCGAAAGAAACTTTGTTAACGTTTGCGCATGTGAAAGGTCGTTGAGTTTTAAAGAAGAATTCAAGAACGGAAACAATTGATGATTATGCTGATCTAAGGCTCCGATACATACGAGCTGATGCAACCGATATAGGGTTACCACATGTATCCTGAGAGTCCGTAGATTATCAAGCGGTGCATACTGTTTCGGTCACTTTTTATTTTATTTATTTATTTATTTGTAATTTTAGATCACCAAAATGTGATATAAGATGATTTTCAGCAATGATTTGCTGAAATTTCTCCAGGAAAGGACATAAAAAAATATTTTTATTTCCTTCAGTTCCTACGAGGTAAAGAACATATCTGCGATAAATGTGCCAAGCCGGAAATCTGGTATCTTACGAGGCAAAAAGATGACTGATGCATCGGTCTGTATTATTTAGAGATTCTATGCTAATGCAGATGATACAATGGATGTTCGATTACGTTTTATAATGAAAATCTTCAATTGAAACAGCAAGGTTATTCATGCGCATTAGATGACACAAAGATCGAGATTCTAATTTAAATGAACTAATGACAGTATAATATGTGTTGATTCACAAAAAAATTTCGAGAAAATCCCTTATTATTTTGCTTTCTTTTGAAAGCAACTAAAAATTTATTCATTCTGTCGATGATATCATTCTGAATTTTCACTGTATTTCCTTGAAATTTTAAAAAGAGTAGCTTGATACGTTTGGCTAATAAATTACACAAAAGGTTTTTGTCAACACTTGCGCATGCGCAGTTAAACATTATTCAGTAAAATGCTCATTTTTCATTAGATATCAAAAATTTTTATATTCAGATTGCAGTATATTGTGTTTAACTTAGTATGTCAAATTTCCTATTAATAGCATTGCATTCAGTTACATGCTACAACGCATTTTAAGCATTACATTTACAGTTAAATTTTTGATGAAAGATACGAAGTATAACATGTTCTTTATCTTCGCACACACGAAGTTTCAATATAATTTGTGAAGCAATTTTTATAAATATTTGACAAAAAGATTAAAATGGAATGTGTCCGGACTTTTATGGCAATGCAGTGTGTGTGTATATTTATATGTATATGAAAAAAGAATGATGAATTACGAAATTGATATATGTCATGAAAAAAAAAAAAAAAAAACCTGGTAAAACAAAAGAAATATTGACTATTGTTTAAGTAACAAAGTAACAAAATGTACTTGAAAAAAAAAATCATTAAACAAGACGAAAAATTCGTTTAAACTTTCTTTCGTAGAGTTGTTTAAAATTTGACGATAATATTCTTGTGGTTATAATAAGAATGACGGTCATTTTGCATTTTTAAGAGAGAGGTTGCTTGCGTTAAACGTTAATGTAATGAAAAATAAATATGATGCATATTTAAAAGTGTGCTTATCAGTTTGTAGCTCTGAAAAAAAAATATACATCTATATGAAAATTAAAATAAATAAATAAATAAGTCACAAATGCATTTTTTGTACAATTTTATTTTACTTCAAAATTCAGTCTTTCAAAATATACCAGTATATATTTATCATGTGCTTCAAATAAGCATTATTGTCATATTGCTTTCCCCTGAACGATTTTTTGGAAGAGAGTGAAGCTATAATGTAAGAAAGGCAACTTATAAATGGACATTGAAAATATACTGCAAAAGAATGAGTCAAATTTTGAATAATTGTGTATAGTTTTTCACTATTACAAATAAATTTTTGAACATATAATCTTTGAAATTTACTTCAGAAAGAAATCTAAAATAAAAGTTGACAAAAAATATAGTAATACATATTTAAAAGAGAAAAAATCATTTCCTTTGATGCTTCTTTAAATAGATATTGCCCAATATAAATAATATATATCCATTAAATAAAATTAAATATCATATATACATGCCTATTTCCCATACTATTCTTATTAAAAATTTGAATGCGAAGAATGTGTTACTTTTCTAAATATGTTTTTATATGAAAAAAAAAGAAGAAGAATTAAAAATAGTATTTCATGTTCAAAATTTCATATTAATTTTTTTAAAGAAAAATTATACTTTTATTTAAGAGATTTCGAAAACTAATTATTAATGTAACTAATACGTTTAAAAAACTACTTCTGTATAGCTTGACATGATCAAATTAAAATACTTTAAAATAATAATAAAACAGATGCACGTCCAAATAAAAATATTTTAATACAGGGCTTTTTTGATTGTAGATTAAATAGGAGGAAATTTAACTTTAAAATATTCTTATATGCGCCAAACAAAGTTTATTTTACACAATGACTGTGTGAAAATAGACGATACTATAATTACTGGAAATTAAACTAACTTACATATAAAAATAATTTTACATTATGATAGTTGAAAAAGATATTTTTATTTAATATATATATATGCCTTAGAAAATATTCAATTATAAATGAAGATATTCTGATAATGAAGCCGATAAATAAATATGTTACAAAATATAAACATATTTTTGTAGTTACATAAATTTAATGAGAGAGTGTTTAAATTTATCAGTCATACAGCATACCGTGGATGATATTTTCTATGTCTAAGAAACAGAAATTGAAAACTTATGTAAAATTCATTTATGTATATATAAGTAACACGTAAACAATAATCTACTAACTACTTTTATACATAACATATATTATTTATTATTATATATAAATAAAAATATTTATTTAGATATTTGAAAATAATTTCAATAATTTCAATATAATTTCAAAATAATATAAATTCAAAATAATGTCAATAATTTCAATAATAATCACAATCTGATGAAATTGAAAAAAAAAAAAAAAAAGAGTGATTAAAACTATAAATTACATTTAAAACTCAAAAAATCTTTTTTAAATTACACAAAATTTAAAAATCCTTTTAAAATTTAATTTTATAAAACATAGATTTTTTACATTTAAAAAGTCTACAAATGAAATATAAAAATTGTTTTTAAAACATCAATAAGCCTTAAATCCTTAGTCAATTTCTTTCTTTTGGTAAACTTATCTAATTTTTTATAGATACTTCAAATTATTTCAGATCTTTTATTTGTATCTTGCTTATTAAGGTTACTAATTTATGAGATCGTAGCTGTTATTAACACAGACCTGCCAATATTTCTAATTTATCCTGAAACATTTTAAATAGCCTTTAATTCATATTAATCTAAAGAGTATTTTTTGTTTCTTATTTTATTGTAATTATTTATTGGAGAAAAATACTCTACGAAAAACTGGCGTGAAAAGAAAGCGGGTACTAAAAATACCACAGAATAAATTATAAATGTTGGCAGCTCTGTTAACGCATTGTATGCAGGTATATTTCGTCGCGGACTTACATATGTGGCGGGCGTATCTTCGGGAGGAACACCAGAACGCGGGACTTACTTTTTAAAAAAGCAAAATACCCCGACAATAATGTGTTAAAGGGGGTGGGTTCAGTTAAAAAAAAAAAGATAAAAGTACGCTTCTTGCATGACATGTGTTAACAGTGAATACATTCTTTTATATATGATATTCCAGAGCTGCCAACATTTCTAATTTATTCTGTGGTATTGTTAATACCTGCCTTCTTTTCACACCACTTTTTTGTGGAGTATTTTTCATCAATACATAATCGCAATTATATAACAAGAAAACTACTGTTGAAATAGTGTTATGAATGAAATGTTGGTACTTAAAATTCTACAGAATAAATTAGAAAGGAATAAATTGTTGCCAGGTCTAATATTCTCGTTAACAATGTTTAGAAAACAAAATTACTGAAAAAAATATTTAATCATAACCCTTTAAAAGGTAATTTTACTTTTATTCTTGCAGGAATGTAGGACTAAAATTCCTACTATAGTTTTATATTCAAGTAAAAACCACTATATTTAATTTTATATGTTTCATCTCAATTGTGATCTCAAGTATAATGTAAATTACAACAAATTACTCAAAAAAACGGGTCATCCATCCACATACGTATGCATGTTAAAAAGCCTGCGTCCTTGAAAAAATTCATATAGATAAGCTCCCTCTCTCACTAACATTAGATTAAACAGCAGATGTCAATTTAATTAGCCCTAGTGTGCCAAAAATAACCATACAATGGTAAACCAAAGCAAACCTATCCAATAATTCACCCATGTTAAGAAAACATAATAATAACTAAGAAATAACTAAGAAATAAGAAATAACTAAGAAACTAATTTAGAGTTATCTCTTTTTTTTTTTTTTTTTTTTTTTTTTTTTTTTTTTTTAAACTAAAACACTTTTATTATTGTTTATATTATTTTCAATCACATTGCAGTGTTGCTAACTTGTAGTGATTTTTTTAACTTAATAATTACCATTCATTTTGAAAAATGGTATTTGACATATATAATAGTCGATTATGCAAACATATAATTAAACATTCATGATGAATATTGATTATAAAAGTCCCTACATTTTGGCAACACTGTCTTACAGTATGAAGCTTAGATTTGATTTAAAATTACAAAAATCAAAAAGATACAATATACTCTTTCTTTTAATTTTTTCAAAATAAATCTCCAGTTAATATTAAAACAAATTATTTTTGCACTAACATAAAATTTACAAAATAAAAATTTATAACATATGAAAATAATTATTGCAGAGAACATTACAACAGAAATAGTGACAGATTTTCCAAATGTTCGATGCCGTTATAATGATATACAAAATGTAATGGTTGTTGACATTTCCTGTATGACAGATAACTTGAATACATGAAACACGTACCATAACAAGTTTGTGTTTTCTTTTTTATATTAAATATTAAATTTAAATAATACAAGTTCTCATGAGAGATAAATAATATCAGAAAATATTATAAGCACCCAGTTGATGATAAATATTCATATTTAATACAAATGTACAACCATATAGGAAGTGTAAATTTTAGTAACAATATGAAGCATTTTGAACTGAAAGGTGTGATATTAAAAAAAAAAAAATATTTTAGAAATAATTGACAAAATAAATAAATAAATAAATAAATTTTTGAACGCCTTAAATAAATAAATAAGACAAAAAAAATATCAAAACTTTAGATAAACCTGTCTTAAATAAATATAACTATGTTGAAAGGTAAGATGTGTTTTATGTGAATAACAAAATTGGCAAAGCAAGATATTAAAAAAAAAAAAAAAAAAAAAAAAAAAAAAGGAAATATATACCAGAAAACATATTGGGAAGTAGTAAAGTATAATTTGAGACAATGAGAAAAATCTTGCATAAACATAGCTAGATTTCCTTATTCAAAATGTATTACTTCGAATTTGTAACACAAATATAATTGTAATAAAATTCAGCTTCAACATGCATAGACATAACAATAGCGTTAGGAAATTCAACAATATTAAATTTGAACAAAAGTATTTATATTTTAAAACTGGATGATTGATTTATACTTTTAAGCAAGCAAACAAAAAATACTTGAATGAATTAGTGGAAGCCTCATGTTTATATTATACATATACATATATATATCCATTCATTTATTTATTTATATATAAATATGAAACATTTCATCAAATGCCAAGCTTATACACTACAGTTTGAAAATATGCAATGTAAACATGTAACGCATGGCACTATGAATAAAGTTTTGAAGCACATATTAAAAAAATACTAAAATAAATCATATACAATCAAATAATTAAATGGTACAAATTAATTAAAGATAACACAGCTCATGTAACATAGTGACTAAAATATCTACAAATATAAATATATGTCCACAAATAACAGCAATTACATCATTTTGTTTTAAGCTGGGCTTTAAAATTCAAGCCCTTGTGCAAAGTATGAAATAGATTAATGAATTGTTTTTTAGATTTGTTAAAGAAAAATAGAATTTATGAAACAATCCGTGTTTTATTCCAGCTTATATATACACACAGAAACAGAGCCATCACATTCTTTAGTTATATTCTAATATATGAAGGGAAAAAAAAAACATTATTCTATGTTTCACAATACTTTATTTTTTTTTTCCTGGTAAAATATTTTCTTGTAAAAAGTTAGTTCAAAAAGAATACTAACATGTATAATACATTTGTTCATGGCACAAACTGCTGACAGCCCAATAACTTATTTTTTTCTATACAAATTGTGAAAAGCCCTTAACAGTCTTAGAGAGGAAATCTAAAATCAGGCTTACTCATTGCAATAATATGCTCCGAAAAGCTGATTTCAAATGATCCAGAATAAGAATTTTGACAGCAAATACTATTATAAATTGCAAAAACACGCCTTTTTTTAATTTATGGTGTTTACTTACAAAGTTCTAATCTTTTCTTAGGATTGGGATTACTCATCATCCAAAAAGTATTTTTCAAATTGAAATTAGTTTTTAAATGACGATAAATTATATTTCAAAAAAAAAAAAAAAAAAAAAATGAAAAAATCCGATTAAATTGTAACATTTTTTTTTTTTTTTTTTTTTTTTTTTTTAAGGAAAAATTTACG
The DNA here is from genome assembly GCA_963930645.1 of Salticus scenicus. NCBI lineage: Eukaryota > Metazoa > Arthropoda > Arachnida > Araneae > Salticidae > Salticus > Salticus scenicus. The sequence continues at coordinate 146,134,924 of OZ005657.1, read as the reverse complement.
CATTATGAAATTTGTCTGACTGATATCGTTTAGATGTTATTGTCTTTTTTAAATGACGATAGGAAACTGTCAGTCAACTGTAACTATTTTCCATCATATGTCGTCTTTCTAATTACAAAAGTAGAATTTTGAAAAAACAATATTGCACAATGAGTGATCACATTTTTAAGTTTCCTTATGTGTTATTATAGGATTTTGTTATCAATAAAAAATCTAGTTCTATCAGGAAAAAAAAAAAAAAAAAAAAAAAAAAAAGGAAAAGAAAACGTTTCCAAGTAGATAATGAAATAGGGAAATCTTGCCAAAAAGATTATATTATTTTATTACGCATTATTTTATGATTTGTAAGCAAAGTTAGGAATGATTGTTAATAAAAATTCAGTTTCTTAATATATGCATGTATACGTCTCTGTTACCGCTAAACGAAAAGTTATAAAATATATGTGTTTAACTTAATTTAAAATTTTAATAAATTAATGAAATATTTAAAAACTTATATCAAACTGATATTTATGATATCCATTAAAATGATAAGGAAGAAATGAAACATTTTGCATAGTAATAAAATTTTTATTGGCCTTATTTAAAAAAAAATCCAATTTATGGAAAATATATTTCAATATCAGATAGATAATACATATTGTACATAACAGAGACTAATTTATATTACTATCAGTTGCAGTTACATGATTACTTAATTATGTTATTTAATTTTGCAGATCATTTGTGTTTCCATTATTTATTGCAATTGGAAGAACTCAATCAATATATAAGAATGTAACAAAAGTAGAAATTTCATTCTAATATTTTCGTTTGCCTTAAATTAAATAATTCAAAGAGATTTACAATCTTGAGAAAAAAAATATTTATCTCATAATTAAAAAGGCCAATTAATTTATATGACACGATATTTAAAGAAATGCCCACAGGGGAAAATATTCTTTTTAAAACAAAAATACTGTTATTTGCCACTAACTATATTGACGATGCGTCAGTTGTTTCAGTAAATTGTGCAAAACACATTTGGCGTGACAAATATTAAACGTGATGCCGTCATTCTTAAAAATCGCCATCTGAAACAGCTTGACGGGATCAAAAAAGGCCTTCAGCTGTAATTCCAAAAAAAAAAAAAAAACCTCTAATAAAAAAAAATTCTTTTTGATCACGAACGGCAATCAGAAAATGCCAACCAAACTCTGCATACCTATAACTTTAAGTAGCTTTATAACTGAAAGTTGCCAGTTACCAGAAGTCGGCTGATTTCATTGCGTATATCGAAATAAGCTATTTTATATCAGTTGTAAGAGATGCTTTTTTTTTGTTGCTTCCAGCTTCTCATCTGAATTTCATTCTCGTACACAGCGGCTATCATATTCAGTATTTGAGACTGTAGTTGTGTAGCCAATTGGGCTGAAGACGGCGCAAAATTTACAGAAAAATGCAAAACTCAAGTATTACTGGTTATTAGTGATTATAATTATTCATTAAAAAAACTATTTTATTACATGGAAAAAATATTTCTGTATATTTATGTGAAACATTCCAGCGTACTTTTGTTAAAACTTTTTGAATAACTGAATATTTTAGCTTTTCTATTATTTTTGGATCATTTTGTAAGTAATCTATAGTTATGATAAGGAAAATGTACACAATACTAATAATAAATAATAATAATAATAATAACAATAATAGTAATGAGGAAACTTCATAAATATTAGTTTTAAATTATGAACTGCTTAAAAAAGGGACATATCTTGAAAATAAATATGCCTGAAACGTCTTTTTTTTTTCCTTTCTCGCAATTTCTAAAAAATATTTAAAACATAAGTAATAATAATAATAATAATAATAATAAATTGTTGGACACACAAAGATAGATTATTCATTTTATAAATATTTATTAAACCAATATGCTATAAAAGCCCGAAATTAAACCATAATGTATATACACCAAAAGAAGCCTTAAAATAAAAAATAAAAATATTTCAATGCATTGAAAATTTTTAAAGTCAAATTCTAAAATAAATTTCGGCAGATTTCCTAATACATATACCTTACAATTAATGTGTTATTGTATAAAACTATTATTTTTGGTAAGACGTATGAACCAGCTGCATGGTAACCGTTGAAAGTATTTGAAATCTACTAATTCAAACTCACTCTTATATTATGCCACTATTTTTATGTCGTAATAATTGTTTAAACAATCTTAGACGTCAAATGAGCTGTAGTGTAAATTGAGCTTGTTACTGTTCTTTACAAAAACATCTTAAAGATAAGGAATATTTCAAGGTAAAGTCAAAGGACTTCTCAAATAGTCTGGACAAACAATTAATGTTTGTTTTCAAAAATAAAACATTATGAACATTTACCTTCCATTTACAGTGCAAATATTATAGAAAAAGATGCATCATTTATTTTTCAAATTCATTACTTATTCTTTACGTTTATCTTTTATTTTCGGAAAGTAGTAATTTATTAGCTCTATATCTTAGGGGGAAAAAGTTTATCTTAGTATATTTATCTTAGTTTATCTTAGTATATTTATCTTAATTTATGATATTATACAATATTTTAAAGTATAGCACTTAACTGAGGAGTGACCCAATTCTGACACTTTCAATTTTTTCTCTTTTTATGGTTTTCAGACCTTTAGTATATTGCTTACAATATAGTGTCAAAACTATTTTTTTAATCAAACTCACAGCTAACGGGTTTTACGATTTTTTACTACCTGTAACTTTTAAAAGAAATCTTTTATAATTTCCTATAACAGTTTTCACTCATTAAATGAAATATAAATTTTTAAAGTGGTATTAAAAAAGTCATAAAAGGTGGCAACTAGGCAAATTGTTTATGTAGTTAAAGCAATAAGTAGTATCACAAAAATTGATAATATATTTGCGTTATTTAAACTGATATAGTTATTGGATTTCATAAATTATTTGACTTATTCATTATATTATTTCTTCAGTAACTTAGGTATTTTTTGAAATGAGATATTGTGACCTCTTCTGTTGTTGTTGTTACTTATGTCACTCGGAAATTCCGAGCCTTAGTAGTGAAACTTCTCGGAAACTACTCGGCGGCAAGGAAGCGCCTTCCGATTTTAGAGAAGCACCACGAGTGGTGGAAGAACGACTTAGTTCAAGAAACTGGCGAAAGATGGCAGCAGCAGCAAACAACAAGAGCTCGAATTTCGATCCAGATCAAGGACAAGTTTATATTATGATCCAGTACCCCCAGAGGTATAATTTTGTTGGGAACTGAACTTGGAGGACTCTGCGACCACGGCAGATTTAACGGGCACCAGTTGCCATTAGCGTACTCGACGGTGTTCGACTGGCTCGAGGACCGAATCCGCAATCTTTAAATTACGAGCCCGCTGCTCTTACAGACCAGGCTACCCCGGCCTATTGATCTTTTCTATAACCATATATGTATAAAAATTTAAAAGTCACTTCTCCCCCCCCCAAATATAGAATTTTATTTAAAAAGAAATGTATAAAGTTATACTGTTTTCTAGCTATTATAATAAATTTTCTGAATCCTTGAATGAATTTATTCAGTGATGTTCTCATATATGCTAACACAGTCTACTTGTAGCAAGAATGCGCTTTATCTGAAATCTTAACTTTTGAAAACTATTAAACAAATGCCTATATATATATTGTTTTGAGAGAAACTCTAAACAGTAATTCAAGTGCATCTTTAACATATAATTTAAAATATTAAAAAAAAAAAGAATCGCAAATTTTGTATTTTTCTACTTACATTCAGAAATGGGTCCTTCTCCTCTTATTATGTAGCACAAGTTTATACAAAAAATTTGGAGAATGGCTCTGTTCAACCAAAAAAAAAAAAATTGTGTGTATATACATAAAAAAATACAACTGATTAGGCTTCATAAATTTCACATTTATGTACAATTTATAGAAATTTATTACAATTAATGTCATACCCATCCATTCCCAGTCATAAGTAGAGGTTTATGTTTATTTGAGAAAGACGATACACTGGTCCTGACAAAATTGCTAGTAGATTTCTGATGATTAGTAGCATGAGCCAAGGCAATACTTGAATTGGTCGCAAGTGCTTGCGTACGGGCTTTGACCAATGGTTGATTACTGCAAGGACGCAATATACCATAAGTTTTGTTCATTTGGCCATTTTCAGGCACTGTTTTCAAAGCTTCATTTTGTTTACCAAATAAACGCACAATTACACTCTAAAAGGCAAAAGAAAACACAGAATAATGTATAGATTAGAAAGCATTTTGACATATAAAATTACTCTGAAATATGCAATTATTAATAATGAATTATGTAATTTCGTAAATACTTTTTCTTAAACATGGTGCATCTAAGCATCTATACAAAAGAATATAAAAAATGTAATTCAGATCACTTTATTAAATAAATAAGACTATTAGATACTGATTATACAAGAAAAAAGATACTTATACTATTCACTATTTTTTCAGACCGTTGAAATATTTAGTTATTTTTAAATAACTATATATTATGTGATATTTTTCTTCGTGTATGTTTATACGGAAATTTAAAAAGAAATATTTTTTTCTCGTATGTTTATATAAAAATTCGCCCAAATTATTTTTCTTAACCACGGAAAAAAAAAAAAAAAAAAAAAAAAATATATATATATATATATATATATATATTAAAAATAATTGGAATTTAAAATTGATTGCCATAAAGTTTTAATTCGAAGGAATCCGAAGTTCCAGACTCGTACAATTGCGTAAACACACCACTCTTCATATCTCTCCGAATGTCTGACGGGTTTTACTCGCTTGAATTTTCGTATTGACTTTTTTAGTATCTATTTCTCTGTGTCTACATACTTATGACAGTGTATTTAATGCAAATTTATTTTTTCCCTAATTCTGTTGTGCAAAAACATATAACTTATACTGATTGTTTTTAGCCACTGAAACTGCTTACAAAAACTTCCGTTGAACCCTCAAACTTATTTTGCTATACACTACATTTAATAGAACTATAACTCATTTTATCTATATAGTCCACATCGCTGCATACGCTGGGTTTTATTAATAATCTCTGTTTTCTCAGTTCTGTGTTGTGAGAGTGCGAATAAAAGTTTTCATCTTGACAAGGCGTGATTTTTTTTCCGCCTTGAATATATTTATTCGCTTATCATGATTTGAAATAGAAATTTCTAAACCACCATAGAATGTTTTCCACATATTTTTAGTGCATTGGCCAGGCAATTTGATTTAAAATATTTTTCTTTTTTTAAGATTAGTTAATATTTATTTCTTTTTGATTTGTATTCGATTAACTTTTAAATCATGTTAGGTTATAAATCATGTGGTTTTTGGATTAGAGAATAAAGGTGATTTTTTTTAACGGAGAATTTTAAAACGAATTTGGCAAACGTTAAATGTTGGCTATAAATGGTGATTATGAGTTCACCAGGGTGAAAATGTTTCGTGTATTTGACGCCCCTACTTTTATTTAGAAATATGAGGTGTGGCTAGAAAATAGCGAGGCTATTTCTGTAAAACATTTTATTTTGATTTTATACATTTTTAGGTTTTATAACCTTCAACATACACCCCTTCTCTATCGCTACAACACTCCATGCGGATGTTCCATTGTCCGAAAGAGTGGTGGAAGTCTTCTTCTGAAAGCTACTTCATGACGCGGGCTGTTTTTCCTTTCACAGCTTCAAAAGACTGAAATCTTGCATTTTTCTCATGCAGGTTTGTCTTTAGAACACAGATAAATGTTGAATGGTGCAAGGTTAGGCGAAAAAGGAGGATAGTCTAATACTGAAATTTTGCGCTTGGCTAGAAACGTCTTAACGGACAATACAGAATGAACCGGCGCGTTGTTTTGATGGAGAGCTCAACACATGTTCTTCCGTAATTTGGGTAATTTTTTTTTCCTTATACTTTCATGTAATTTAGAAAAAATTTCAAAGTAGTAACCGACGGTCAAATTGAATCATATTACCGACTTTTGCGATATTTTCATTCGTTTTTACGTAAAAGGGTGACCTGGGAGTGCATTATCTTCAATGTCTTCTTGGCCGGTCATCTTGGAATCACTTAAAACGTTCAAAAACTTGCACGCGTGATAAATATTTATTGTCATACACTTCTTTTAATAAAAGATAAGTTTGTGTAGCACTTTTTCCAAGTTTCGTGTGAGATTTCACGATGATTCATTGTTTTTATTATGACACTTATCATTTTTAAGGCAAAACATAACAACAGCTCCTATACAAATAAAGGTCACGGCCAGACTAATTTTCTTATAGACGCAGGAGGCAAGGCATTCGAAAGAAAAGGCCTCATGCTAAATTGTTGTCGGTCGTTCGCGTTTGGCGCCAGCGTACTTCTTCTGTAGAAGCACCAGTCACGTTATTTTATAGTCACACCTAGTATTTAATCTACTTTTACATGAATATTTTGTTATTTAATAGGGCAGAGATTATTGTTAAAAAATAGTAATGGAAGAGTTCCGTATTAAGACGCAACTCTTACACCTCTGGAGTTCAAAGTCGGAAAAGCAAAATATCGCAATTAGTTTCTATTTAAGATTTTTTTTTTTTTTTAACGAAAAAAAAAAAAAAAAAAAAAAAAAAATAAAAAAAAATAAATAAAATTAAATTAAATAAAGTAAATAAATAAATAATAAATAAATAAATAAAATAATGTATTGGGTTAAGCTAAAACTAATGTTTCTAAATTAACTGTAGCTAAAAAAACACTTCTATTTATAATAATCAAATGACAATAAATAAACGATACATACCATACACATAACAAAGCCTAAACCTAGAAGCACAGCTACCCACCAATGTAAAAGAAACCATTTCTTCACAGTTGCCATGCTCTCATTTGATAAAAGAAGTTTTCGAAGTGTAGCAAGAGGGCCTGATGGATCAACCTGAAAATTCTACATCTTATTAGCAATACTCTTTTAAAATAATAAACTTACAAAAGCATTATAGAGCTGCTTCAAAATAGCACTGTTGACTACATAATTAACAAATTGAACAAAATAACAGATCAGATTATTTTTTTCATCTACAATAAATAATATTATCGTCTCACACTTTTTCTCCGTTAAATTTAATATAAAAATATTTATATTAAATAGTTAATTCCTATTTTCTGATCTTTAATAATTTTAAAGAAAGTCTAAAATGGAAGAAATGTTAAGAGAACAGACTTAGTATAAATTAGTTTGAATTGTACTTAAACTGGCTGTAACTTAAACTGTCGAGTTGATGTTTTCTTTTTGATGCATTTACATGTAAGTGATGCTCAGCAAATTTTAATTCTGTATTTTACTCAAGAAAAAAGTTTTTAAGCAAAACACGATATAAATAGCAGATTTTAAGATGAAAAAAAATCATAAAGGCATTGCAAAACGTACTAAACAAAGTAATTAAGAAGCATCATATAATTGTTTAGAGAATTAATTTTATGATTAAAAATATTTTTTAAAGAAAATAAAAGAACAGATTAAAAAATTAAAAAATCCCGCAATTTAAATATTAGAATGTTCAAATTTTATACTTTACGTCAAAAATTTACCATTAGGTGGCGGTTAATAAAATTTAGCTTTCAGATCATTTTAATAAGGAAAAAATACAGTAGACTTTCGTATAACGCGGGGGATACGTTCCGCGTAATAAGAAATCGCGGTATAGGAGACATACATTGAGCAGACGATTTCATTTAGCAATGAGACCAAAAGCGTCGGGTATTGGCATAGTAACGGAGCAATCCTTTCCTTATATGCAGTGAAAAGGTAAGTAACCTTGAACAGGTTGAAAGTAGAAAAGATGTCGTCATGTGCTTCCTTTATCTTACGCGTTATACGAGACTCTTTTAAATAGCGTTGCATAGTCACAGATTTTTCGTCGCGTTATACGGAATCGCGTTTTGTGGGAGCGCATTGTACGAGAAGCTACTGTATTAACATTCAATGATTTCTTTGTATGGGAGAATAAGAAGTTTAAATGCAGTCATTTAGTCATATTAGAAGTCTGGAGTGGCTTCTTGTAAGAGGTCAAACGTAATATGTAGAGTAGAAAGCCATGCAACTATCTCAAAATGTGATTTTCCATGAACTCATATTATATTTTGAAGCCTTTCCGAAATTAAGTCAATGCTTTATGTCTGTATGCTTACTGAAACATTAACATTGTATATGCTTCGTCAATATGAAACGAACATATTGTTTACTAATAAGGTGTAGAACAGTTTGTTAACTGAAGATAAAATGGACGAAACAATAGTTTATATTATGAGGAAACCTGTTTTACAATCCATCATTATATTAGCGCATTAGGTTTGATGATGATGCAGGATAATCAGACTTCCAGTCTAACTAATCCTACCAATTTGAATGATAATTTAAAAAGGATACCTTTAAAGATAATATTTAAACAAGAAAGAAAAATCATGCGAAACACATTGATTAGTAACACTTTCCAACTGTACGTAATTGTTGTATCCAATAACTTTTAATATTCTTTGCCTACGTTATCACACAACAGACAGAAGGACTGAAAAATATACAGATAGACTAATTGATTTTAAAATTACTCTTAGGTATTTTGGAAAGTGTTAAAAAGGCTTAACTAAAAAGAAAATGCAGCTATTAGATTATAATTACAGCTTTTGATCTCTTTGAATATTTTAGTGTAGCCCTGTAAATCAGAAAGTTAATCGTATCATATTCTATACAAAACATTATTTTAGAATATTAACAATACATTTCAATATTTTTATGATTTTTACAGCAGAAAGATTTTTAAATATAACTTTCTAAAAATTTTGTCCTAAAACGTAATGCATTGGCTTTTTTTTTTTTTTTTTTTTTTTTTTTTTTTTTTTTTTTGTTGTCCCTGTAAACAAACTAGTTATACAGGACCAATTAATGTCATTTTAAATGGGGAACATTCTAGAGGGAAAATATTTAAAAAAAAAAAACACTCATAGAACACAATGCTTTCGAATGCTTTTGGGTGTCCCTGTACACAAACCAGAAGAGATATTCACTCCATTTAAAACATGGAACATCCGATAGTGACCTTCAATAAAATATATCAGTTTCGAGAAATTCCATAAATATTTACAGGAGTTAGAGCGCGGGCAGACAGACAGACAGACAGATTGACAGATACACAAACTGAAATCATATTCACACTTAAAAATGTTAGAAAGTGTTAAAACCGCTTAATGTAAACGAAAGTACAATTCTAGCAAATTTTTTAATAGCTCTTAATATAAATGGATATGTTTGTGTCACCCTGTAAATCTAATGCTAATCATGCTATATTCTATGCAAAGCATTTGTTTGCGCATATAAATAACATATTTCAATTTCCTAAAGCTTTGTGGAAAGTAAAGTTATTAAAATTTGATTTATAGAAATATCTCTCATAGAACGCAATGCTTTGGAATACTTTTAAGTGTCCCTGTACATAAATCGGTGGTGGTATTTCCTCCATTTTATACAGGAAACATCCAATAGTGAACTTGAATAACATATTTCAATTTCATTCAGATATGTCTACAGTAAAGGTATGAAAATATGGTTTATAGAAATACCTCTCATAGAACACAATGCTTTGAAATATTTTCGGGTGTCCCTGTACACAAACCAGTAGAGGTATAAACTCCATTTTCAATAGGGAACGTCCGATAGTGAACTTGAATAACATATATCAGTTTCAAGAAATTCCATAAAAATTTACGGGAGTTAGAGCGCGGACAGACAGACGGACAGACGGACAGACAGACAAATCGAAGTCATAAACACTTTTCAACCTTGTTGGAAAGTGTTAAAAAGAAAAAAAGGATCATTATATAAAAGAAAGAAAGAAAGTTGATATGGCTATAAAAAATTTATTATAAAAAGAAAACCTTTAGAAGCTAAGTAATATCAGGATGAAAAATCCTAATATTTTCTAGTTTTGTACACCAGAGAAATTAAGGATTATTCATTTTAAGGATAAATAATAGTTCACTGCGTCATACATGACTGCTAATAAGTTCCTTAACAACGAAGGGGTCATATAGAATGTAGCCAACATAATAATGAGAGAAAGCCGTCTGACATAAATCCAATAAAATATGTTCGATATATTTGAATTGGCCATTCGTTGGCCATTTATTGGATCCCACAAATTGTTGAAAATTTACAATATTAAAAGAGTCACTATCATGTGCTACATACTGAGAGATGCCAAGTTACTACTAGCAAAAAATCATTTTCATACCACAATAAAGAAAAAGTAAAACTTATCTTGTTAAATTGCAGATAATTGTTACAAAAGAATACATTAAAAATTTCCGGTATTAAGATTACGGACAATCCGGAATAACTTGGCATCTCTGCATACTGTAAATGAATCCAGCGCAATGAATATAAAATACGTTCTAGAATTAGAATAAAGTATGTCCCCTTAGACTATCTGTCATATTGAAAGTGGTCAATTTCTTATAAAATGTACAGTAATTTTCAGAGTATAATCCACAGATTAGCTAAGTCAGTTTTGCACCAGAAATATTAATTGATAAATAAAGTTATATTTGTGCGAGCTGTTTCTTCGAAAAGATATCGATTTTTCTGTTGAATAAAATTTATGGTGGAGGAATTATCTTACATGACATTGTCTTACAGGACATATCTTACGTGCGGATTATAGACTGAAAATTACGGTAATTGCTAATATACGCGATGTTTCAATATAATTTTGGTTTTGTAACTAAATTTTAAATTACATTTTTCGTTACCGAGGATTTTTAAAACAATATTTTTTGCAAAATTTCTCTTTTCTCATGTATTTTTAAGTTCTCCTATGAAGAAGGGTACTATTCCGGTTCTTACCAGGATACTATCCCGTACGGTAATAATAATAAAAAAAATTAAACAAGCATCAATCGAAAGAGCATATATAAACATTTTTTTCTGACGCATAAAACAATTGCCCTCGTCAGTTCGTTTTCCAGTAATAAATTCTGAAATTTCACTGAAGATCGGCGCAACCACGCATAAATTCGATAAAACCACGCCTTATTGAAGTAATGAATGAAATCCAAAACAAGCAGAAATCGAAAGAGTATTGAGATACGCATTGTTTTTGATACATAAAATAGTTGCCGATTTCAGCTTTGAGATATATTCTATTCAGATATAATGTTTGAAAATTCTCTAATTTATAAACTAAAAATTTATGAAAGTCATGATTCTGACACGTTTTATCGGGACTCCTCCTATTCTTTTCTCGTTACATCATTTTTGCCCAAATATAGATTTCTAGAGAACGGACTGAAGACGGCAAACAGTTTACGCGTTGAAAAACACGTTAAATTATGCCCTCTCGGAAGAACATAATTTAATTGATTTTTATCTTTACACTATTGGGATGGTTTTCTGGTTAGATTGAATTACAAATCGTTGAACAATATCACTATAAATGCTAGAATTTAAAAAACCCGAAATTCAAAAGGCATTGACAAGGTAAATAAATAAACAAATTAATGACTCACTTCTCTACATTTCTGAAAAACATCGCAGTATCCATTGTAGTTGTCACAGGGTGTTCCGGGTTTGGCGAAAAGATCAGGAACATCATATGGTGAAAAATTCCATTCAAAAGATGACCTGTTTATAAATAAAATCAATAACAATCAATAATTAAAAACATGGTTTTAATTAAGAAAATTGTTTTAAGAATACATTTTATCAGTTGAAAGAAGACGTACAAACATAACTATACTACTGATATGTGTTATATACAGAGTATTTTTAAACTAAGTGATTAAAAGTTTGAGAAACTGCAAAACATACGAAAACATTTTTCTCCAGAAAAAGAAAAAAACTCCATATGTAGGCTTTAAGCACTCGAGGACGTAGATAGGCACGTCCATTATAGGGCAGGTTTTTCTGAGTCACGCTCAGTACCGACTACGAAAAGGTCCTTCATTATAGGAATGAGCAAAAAGAAATATGCATAATTTATAAGGAATTAAGGCGACACTTAAATCCGAGTCTTTATTATTGAGACAAAATCCCTTATCTCCAAGAATATCGTGTACTCAGAATATCTTTGAATCAAAATAACTTAAATTTGAGAAACCGGTGTTTTTATTTTTGAAATACGCCGTTTTCTGAAAACTAATACAATATGCGCTATTTTTGATACACGTCTCTTCTCAAAAGTGATTTGACATATTCTTATATTTGAGACAGTATTCAAATAAATAATGATGAAAATGTCATTTGCCATCTATTGTTTTCGAATGAAGTTGATGTTCTTACTTCTCTCTAGGGAACAGCCGGAATCGAACCCAGGACTAACCGAATTGTAGGCGAACGCTTTACCAATAAGCCAAAGGCCAACACATTTACTCTTTCTTAAGTTTTTATATTGTAGTGTTCGTGAGATGATGGATTGCTCAAAGTTTTAATCCATCTAACCTTACGTGCGATAAATAACGCCTCAATTTTGATAGAAATATCATTACTTTAACGAAAAAATTCCCAAACCCCATATATGAATGATGAAAGAAATACTAATTTATAAATTCTTAAATCTTTGAAGCACAAGGTAATTACCCTCATTTAAATTAGGCTGTTACCAGAATTTACGAACAAAATTAAAAGAAATAAATGACTAATTTGCTAACCAGGGAACCTTTTTACGTATTTGTCGTACTTGGAATCGACATTAAGCATATTTTGTACTGTTTTTAATTCTTATTCAGAATATGTAATAATTCTTTTGCAAAATTCATTTTTAATGTAATAATGATCCTCTTTAATTTGATGAATGGGCGACATCTCTCCCTCTTGGCGGAAAATACCAACCCATTATATTTTCTAACTGTTTAAACCCGTTAGAATTTACCCGCGGCTTACAGAACGAGTGAAAAAGGGGGAAAAAAAAGAAATAATTTATTGTTAGTTAAAAATAATAAACCTTATCGATAGATTTTGAAAAATGTATGAATATTTCCTATTTACATGAACTTTTTTCGCCTAATATATTACCCAAACTGACGCTCAAGTATGTCGTAAATATAAAAAGTAAAAGCGTCTATGTATGATCGTGTTGCAATTCTAAACTGCTTTACTTTTGAGTTTTAGATTCTAGCTTTTAGAATAATCGTCTGTTCATTTTTTATTTCTCCAAGCTGAAAAGTCTTGAAGCTTGCGTATGAATACTTATTCTAAATTATATTTTCTAAATATTTCTGTTGCACTTATAAATGAAAACGTATAATCGATATTCAACTATAACAAACATTTCTTGAAAACTTTTCAAACAAAGCCGCGATAATTAAAATGTTTTCTCATAGAATAACATTTATGCGGAAAATTTCCACATGAAGAGAGCACGTCACTTTGATTTGCCGCGAAATTGTGAAAATTTAAGTGATTACTATTTCTCGAAAAGTGAGTTTTGCAAAAAAACTGATTACATTTCTGAATCAGCATTAGAAACTCAATAAAATGTGTCTAGTGACTATTCGAAGTACGAATAACACTTAAAAAGGCTCCTTTGTAAGTTATAAATGTACAAAATTTTGTTTAAACAATTCCGGGATGAATTTTTGCAGTTGGGACGTAGTAATTGAGTCCTAGGATCCTAGATTGAGGATCCTAGACTCCTAGATTGAGGATCTAGTGCCTGAAAAAGTTAATTTTTTAAACTTAAAAGTGAAATGATATTTGTTATTTATTTAATTATGCCAGTTTAAAAAATGTATAGGTACTTAAAACTGAGAACAGTGTAAACACATTTTCAAATCAAAAACATACTTAGGAAAATGAGCAGGTACTTCTCACTTTCGAACACATTTTTTTTTTTTCTTTTTACATAGTTTAAACACTTTTGAATTTTCGTGTTAGTTTTTTGCATATTTCTAATAAGTTGCGCTGAGCATTTGTCTATTAAATTATGCAAACGGATTTTCTTAGCATTAAAGCATGCGCAGTTACAAACCATTTCGAACAAATGCTCATAAATCATGAATGGTTTAATATATTTATTTTGTAAATGTAGATTATTGTTTCTATTATTTTTCGTCAATATGTCTCAACATAGCCTCCTAAACTAGATGCCTGTCGCGTTGCTCGTAAGCTTGGCAACAGTTCATGCGGTAGACAGTGCCACCTGGTACAGATTTCGCGAATTTTTTATTCAACAGCTACCAAAAATTTTTAAAAGTGGGTTTTGATATACATAAAAGACAAATAGAATCGAAGAAACGTCGATTACATATGTCATATATCACTTCTTAAAATTATTGGTGACAGTTGAATAAAAAAGTCGCGCAATCTGTACCAGGTGGCGCTGTCTACCGCTTGAACTGTTTCCAAGTTTACGAGTAACGCGACAGGCATCTAGTTTAGGAGGCTATGGTCTGAAACAAAGAACAGGATTAGACAAGGATTTATTTAACAAAACTGCATTAAGTGTACTTTTTTATATAGGAATTTTTGCTAGTGCTCGGACACTTTTGCTGCCGACTGTATTTGAAAAAAATTGCAAAATTTACGTCATCGAAGTTGCAAGCGTTCCGTTTGTACGTAACCGCAGGTCTTTATGCTGTTTATAAAAAATAAGTTGATGATAAAAATTAGCGATCAAACTAAAAAAAGAAATATATATATATACAGCCGGTAATAAAAGTGTCCGAACACTAGCAAAAATTCCTTATAAAAAGTAGAGTTAATACTGTTTTATTAAATAAATCCTTGTCGAATCATGTTCTTAGTCAATCTAAGAACATAATTCGATAAGGATTTATTTAACAAAACAGTATTATTTCTATTTTTTTTATACAGGAATTTTTGCTAGTGTTTGGATACTTTTGTTACTGATTGTAAGGTAATAAATGAGTTCGATTTTTACTGCAACAGTTTAGGTTAAAAGCGATAGCAAACAGGAGTTAGACACTTCTGATTTTTTTACGGTATGCGAACAGTCTGGTGGTGTCTAGCAAGGGTAGAGATCACCGCAGGTATCTACGAATAGTCTTTCCGAAATCATGATTTTCACGGGGGCGTGAACGGTCGGATAGTTGTTTGTCAAGTTCAGAATTATTTAAAACAACACACTGATTGGGAATGATGCGGGTGCCACCGAGGGGGAGTTTGCTATAATCAGAATTTTTATAGGTTGTCAAACAGCTGGTTGCTGAAGGCAGCTAATGCTAAATAAAATTATCAAGAACATTTGAGATTTAAAATGAAACATAGTATAAATATAAAAATTATCTTATAGATGAATAAAAGCATTGTTAAAAAATATTGTAAAAAAAAAAACTGGAAATTCTACTATATTTTTAAAGGGAAATTATCCTTATCCTTATTATTATTATTATATTTATTAAAAGCCAAAACCCGTTTACTTAAGATAAGCCAATTTTTCAACAGGATATTTCTTTTAAGTTTACCGAAAACTCTTTTTTAAAAGAAAGAATAACAGTAATTCTAGTGGAATTTACCATGCATTTTTGCTGTCGGGTAGTTTCCGTGATTATATAGTGAGACTGAAATTTTTATTTATTTATTTATTTATTTATTGGTGGGGGGGGGGGGGGGGGTAAATGAATAAAGATGTCTGGCACTAAATTGAAATCTGTCAAAAACAGATATATATATATATTTCCCACTTTGATGTTTAGTAAATATTCGAGCAAAATATTGCTAAATTCTTCCACATAACTTTTTATATAGAGACATATAAAGAGATCAATACTATTCCTTTTCATTGAAAATGCTAAAAGTAAACTTTAAGTAGTAAATTTGAATAAAGTAGTAAAAGTAAATTTTAACTTTTACTACTTCCGTCCAAAAGAATTCTTGCGTTTTATGCACGAAACAAAATGGTAATGTACAGACGTAAAAGCAAAGTTTTTCTAATAGCATTTTATCGGTTTAATGTTACATACAGTGGGCGAATTTTGTTTTTAGTGTGTTTCGATTGTATGCAGAAGTTAGTTACCAAATATTGTGGCGAGAGAATAGACAGCATATCAGCCTCAATAGTATCTTGTAACTTTCATTATCACTATGCATTTTTAGCTAGGAAAGAGACTAATTATGTGTACCTTACTCTTAAAATAAAATAGAAGGCTAATCAACAAAGCAGAAATAATTAATTACTTGCAACTGTAATCATCTCCAGGAAGTTTACAACACAATTCACAAGCTTTTGTAGCAGGATCGTGAGGACCTCTACGACACTGACACGATTCTAAACCGTAAGCAACACATATAGAGCCTGTACATTCCTGAAAATTAAAAATTAAAATATGATAAATAATCTTTTTAAGATAAATATGAATGGTAAATCAAAATAAAGTTTGAAATAAAAATATTATCAACTTATAATTTTCGTAGGAATTATTTAATAAAATTTATTATAGGTAAATTTTAATTTTGGAATTTTGTAATATTATCAAAATGTAAATTATTAACAATTCATCATAGTTAACTGTGTTTCATAAAGAATGGATTATTAATTATGTTATTAAAGAGAAATAAATTATAAAAAAATTAATTAGTGCTTGTTTCTAATACAGAAGCTGGTATTTTTTTCACTCTTATTGAATGAAACGAATAAACAAAATTTTTACTCAGAGTCTAAAACCACTGAAGCCCGGTCACTAGTTTGAAAAAAAAAATATCTCGAGCACGTTATCGTACTTGTTACGGGCTTATCTTGCCGATTTCTTACAAAACCTATTATTTTTTATGTTAAATATTATCTATTATCTTCCATAATATTTTCTAAATTTCTATTATCTTCTATTAAATTTATTTGGATTAGAAGAAATAATATAAGACGTTTTTAAGTCAATAACAACGAAATCAACGAAATTTGCTTAAAGTCAATATAATAAAATGCAATATAAATAAAAAATAAAAATAAAATTCCTTACTCCCATGTAGCACACAAATTCTTCGTTACACACAGTTTTATTTGGCTTGTTGGTCGACGGTGGGCACTGAGGACCTTTTCCAGTAAACAAAAGTTAAGGAAAATGCTAAACACTAATTCCAGAATTCAATGAAACATATATATATATATACCCCGCGACAAAAAGATAGGTACAAAGGGTTTTTTCTTTGATTTTTCATAAAATAACATTATCTAAATTGTGCTTATCATTTATTATTATCCTAAAATAACACTATTCCCGGACAAATTTTTGTTTTAAGACTAATTTAGAAAAGTTTCAAGACTAAAATTTTTCTAATTTAAGACTACACTCCTCTAAAAAAAGATAGGAACAAAAGTTTTTTTTTTAAATCTTTCATAAAATAACATTATCTAAATTGTGCTGATTATTTATTATCATAACAAAATATTATCATATCAAAAACATATTAAATGTTTGAATCCTATTCAAAATAATCGTATTCAGAAATTTAAAAAAAAAAAAAAAACCTTTTGTTCCTGTCTTTTTGCCGCGGTGTGTAGTCTTAAATTAGAAAAAATTTTCTGAATTAGTCTTACAACAAAAATTAGTCTGGTAATAGTGTTATTTTATGATAATAATAAATGATACGCACAATTTAGGTAATGTTATTTTATGAAAAATCAAAGAAAAACCCCTTTGTACCTATCTTTTTTTCGCGGGGTGTATGTATATAAAGCAATAAATTATAAATACATTTGGAATCTATGAAAATAAAAGATATCAAATTCATAAATTTTACTTAAACATTAGTAACTAAATGATAGAGAAAAAAAAAAATTATGTATATGCCAAAGAAAAACATGTAACAGTGTAACTATAAATCTAAAGCATGAAGAACATTGTAAATTAAACTTACTAGAATTTAATTGTTGGGTTATGATCCGTTGAAATAAATCTATTGAAAAACTAATTAAAAAAAAAAAAAAAAAAAAAAAACGTAAATTGTGTGATTTTTTTTTTTAAACATAAATATTTTCTAAATGAGTAAAAATTAATTTCTAGTAGTTATATTTGTTCAGTTGTTTGACATAGCAATTAACTAAAAATAACATTCTTCAAATAAAAATATTCGTTAGAACAAGATAATGTTCAATGGAAAGTCCAAGGAAAAAAAAATTGTAAACAACCGAGAAATACTTAAAAAAAAAAAAAAATTCAATTAAAAATGGAAATGATACCTGATGATAACGTTTAATAGTTATTTTTCGAAAAATTTTATCAAAGTATATTTAATGGCGTGTTAAAATTATATAGAAAAGTTATTGAACTGTGGAATAAGTACGATAATAATTTTAATTTTATTCTTAATATAATTTACCTAACTCTAACTATCTATATAAATTATCTATCAAGATAAACTTTTTATTCCTTTTACAGTTGAATTTAAGAGAAATATTTCACAAAATTCATAAAAAACGGCATTAAATTTTTAATCTATATTTTTAATGTTTTAATTTTGTATAATGTAATTTATAATGCTATATTTAAATAGATCTACACGTTTAACAGTTTTACTGCGATTGTTATTGTTTACATATTATATATGAAAATAAGTTGTATGAAAGATTATTAAAAATTACAGATTGTTCAATTTTGCATTTGTGTGAATTAATTTAACGAAGTTTATATATGTTATAAAAAAAAATTCTTTGAAACGTTTTCAGAAATGATGAAGTTCAATACTTCTTATTTTTTTCTTTTAAATGTAAAAAGTGAAGGTCTGAATGTGACAAATATTAAAATGTAACAAAATTTTTGTTAAGGAGTTAGATGGGTTTCGAAGGGTTAAAAAAAAAAAAAAAAAAAACTTTTACAAATTTTTTAATATAATAATTTTTATTCAAAATTTCAAGCATATGAAATAGCAATATTTAAACAGTATTTTATAAAATTTTCATTAAAATGTTTGGAAAATTCAGTCGGAGGGTGATTGTTTCAGGGGACCTTTCAGGCGGTGGACGCGATTTCTTAAAAACTAATGCATTGATCTCATTGAAATTTCTCACACTTTTTCAAAATAGAACTGACGAGTTCTTGAGCAAATGATTAAAAAAAAAAAAAAAGAAAAAAAAAAAAGAAATTTAAATTTTTGGCAGGGTTGTATGTAAAAACAGAATTTTTGATGCACTTTACAACACGTATGGCCTTGTAAAATTAGTTGTAATCGAAAAAAAAAAAAAAAAAAAAAAAAAAGAAAGGAAGAAAAATACTTCGTGCAAACACTAGCGAATTCTACTTTGAAAAAGTGTGCAAAATTTCAATAATGTTGGTGCATTAGTTTCTGAGAAATAGTGTCCTCCGCTTTTCTGAAGGGTCTCTGGAAACTAGGACCCACCTTCAGAATTTTCCAAAATTTTTAATGAAAATTTTATAAAATATTGTTTGTATGTTGCTCTTTTATATGCTCAAAGTTTTGATAAAAAAATTATTTATTTATATTTAAAAAAAAAAAAAAAGAGAGAAAATATTTATCCCTTAAATATAAAAAGTGAAGGTCTGAATATGGAAAATATTAAAATATAACATAATGCTTGTTAAGTTAATCAAAGGAAAAAATTGAAAAGAAAAAGAACAAGCAATCTAGCATGCTGCAATTAGAAAAAAATATATATATAGCTTAAAAGACAATTACAGAACTTTGGATAAACACCATAAAATGCAACAAACTCGCAACAGTTGTTGCGAGTTTATTGTATTTTATGGTGTTTACCCAAAGTTCTGTAATTATTACTTTAAAAGGTCAGTTCTGCGGTGCTTTATTATTATTTTTATAGCTTTAAGGATATTCGCAATAACTTGGACTCCTGCATCCATTATCCCCTCGGCATTCTTCACCAATTTTCAGACTGCAGTCCTGTGAGCAGCATGGACCTTGGCTAGGGCTATATTACAAAGCAAAATATAGGATTAAAACTTATGTAATAATTTTGATATCATTACAATAAAAAAATGTTAAATTAAATACATGATGTTTCGTTAGCAAAAAGTTAATAAGTGAATGCATAATGCCTGACTATAATCAATATAGTGCTGAGTCTAAGTTAATTTGGCAGGGTGCTCCACCTGGCGGCTCTTTTAAACACATTTTGGAATCCGGTAGCCATTTTAAAAACATTTTAATACCAAGTGGCCTTTCTAACATTTTAAATATTCAGAGACTTTTAGATACTTTTTTTCCTGACATGTAACCTTCTAGCAAAAGTTTTACAGCATATCCTGGAAGAACAAATGCATATAGCCTACATACATACACGTAAAATTAGTAATTTATTTTTATCACGTACAAAAGTCGCAACGTAGAAGACCACAAATTATGCAGATAATGTCCTTCTTAAAAATCGGTTTTCCTTTTTATTGGGTTCTCCCGGCGACTCTTTTATTCTAGAGTCAGCACTATAATATTACATTCCTATAATTTACATAGCTACATATTTATCTGAAAATAAACATTTTAAAGGCATTTCTTTCAAGTGCAATGGAAGTTTGTAATTTGTAATGGGATCAACATAAATGTATGTAAAAAACAATAACTTCCTACTTACATATTTTCTACATATTTATTACATATTTCTTTTGATTGGTCCGGTTCGTAACGAGATGCGTTTTTGAGATACCGCCACCTCGACCCTGCGTTATATCTACCTGTCTATATCTATATTATTTTTCTAAAGGAATACAACATAACTATAATGCATATTCATTAGTTACCATGCACAATATATAAATTATCGCAATTAATATGTGTAGCACTGTAAACTAAAAACATCATACACAACAATCAATACACAACATACAATCTATATCGTAAGTGCGTTTCTAGGTATGTCGATACCTATCGTATAAATATATATAAAAACATGAACAAAACAAAAGTTTTACCATTAAATACGATGTTACTGGGATGAAGTTATAACTATATGAAAACTAATATTAACAAAATTTACTAATTTGCGTAACGTTACAATTAAAAAAAATATACAAACTTTGTAACCACTGTTTGAAGTTTATGTACAGATAGCATATGAATAATCTGGCAAAAGAGGAATATTTTACCAACAACATTACACAAAGTTTAAAATGTAGTATTAACAGTATATATCTACAAAATGTAATATTCTCTGTCATAAAATCTTCGTTTCAAATGACTAGTGGATCTACAGATCAGGGCATTCAAAGTTCCATTTGCTTTACTCGTTATAGAGTGAACCCTTTCTATTTATTTCATAATAATAATAATAACAGTAATAATAATAATAATAGTAATAGTAATAATTTATATGCATATATTCTTTTGATTAGTCCGGTTCGTAACGAGATACGTTTTTGAGATACCGCCACCTCGACACTGTGTTATATCTATCTGTCTATATCTATATCTATATCTATATTATTTTCCTAAACGAATACAACATAACTATAATGCATATTCGTTAGTTACCATGCACAACATAAAACTTATCGCAATTAATATGTGTAGCACTGTAAACAAAAAACATCATACACAACAATACATTTTTTTCTAAAGAAATCATGCTTTCAAACATCGAAACATTGTATGTTAAATTCATTTTGTTGAATACAGTATAACGATGGCCAATTCAAGTAAAATAAATACTGTCTGAAGACCAAAATGTATTGAATTTTTTTTGTAGAATTTAGTAGATTCCACGTAACTCATAAATAATTGTACCAAATTTTCAGTGAGTAGGAGGATTACATAGAGAATGAAAATACTTTTGCGTAGCCCTGTAACTACTTATTACCTTTTTGTCTAATATATTTTTTTAAAAACAACTTTTTTTAATCATTTAATAACAACTGTTAACTTTAGCAAGTTGAATTCACGATAACGGTGATAAAATGCACTTGAATGAAATGCCATCTACAGACCATAATATATCAAAATTTTTTGCATGTTCTTCTACACGATCTAAAAATCTTAGACATACATAAAAATCTTCAGTTAATTCCATGTAATTCACAAATTTTTGTACCGAATTTACGTTATGATTATTTACATTATAATTACTTAACGTATCGGAAACCTTTTGTGTAGCTCTGTAAACTAATTACTAATTATATTGCTAAAATTTTTGTTTTATATAAACCATTTTTTTTTGCATTCTAAGAGCATGTGTTTTAATTTCATTATATTGAATGAAGTCTTACCATGTTAAAATGCAGTGAAAAGAAATGTCATTCATAGACCGTAATGGTATAAAATTCTTTTGTATGCGTATGTACACGAGTCATAAACAGTATACTCACACACACACACACACACACACACACAAAAAAAAAAAAAAAAAAAAAAGAAAATCTATACGGCTAATTCTACGGAATTCATAAATATATATACCGAATTTGACGTTAATTGAATGATTATAGGTCACATCAAAATTCTTTTGTGTGGCTAATTGAAACTAATTACTAATTCTATGCCTATCATTTTCTATAGAAACCATAATTTCAAGCATTTTAATAACATACGATAATTTCATTATGTTGAATGGAGTTTAACCATGTAAAATTGAACGTAAAAGAAATGTTATCCATGACGGTAAAGATACGAAATTCTTTTGTATACCCTTATACACGAGTCACAAACACTATATACAAAAAGAAACTATACTCCTATTTCTATGTAATTCTATATTTATGGAACTCAGAAATATTTTTATCGAATTCGATGTTAATTGGATAATTACATAACGTATCGAAATATTTTATTTGTGTGGTCCTGTAGATAAATTATGTCTATAGCCTATGTCTATATAGTCTATTAGTCTATGTAGTCGATGTAGTTTATGTACACTATTTTCTGTACATACTATGCATTTAGGCACCTTTATAATGCATGTTAATTTCATTGTACCGAATGCAGTTTAACAATGTTAAACTGCAGTTTAACTTGCAATGTTAATGTGCAGTTTAACAATGCGTTTGTTCTGCCCATAGGCCATAATCATACTTAATGCTTTGCTGTATCCCTGTACACGAACCGTAATAGCAAAAAAAAAAAAAAAAAAAAAAAAAAAAAAAACTGTACTACTGACGAATATTGTGTATAGCCCCTGTGAGTGCGCAGAAGTGCCGCAACACGACGTTGCATGGACATGACTAATGTCTGAAGGTGTGCCGGAGGTAAATCACACCATAAATCCTGCAGGGCAATCAACAAATCCATAGGGTTGCGTTGAGGGTGGGGGTGGGGGGAAATCACTTTTCTACAGCACTTTGCAAATGCTGTTCAAAAGATGTGAAAAAAAAAAAAAACACACACACACACAAAATAATATTCATGTATTTAGGTAGCCAATAAATATCGCTAAAGTCAGAAGAATGTTCCCGGAGTCACTCGGTACCAAATCTCGACGTGTGGGATGTCGGATTGTCTTACGGGAATCGTCAAGTCCGTCGGAATACAAAAATGACATGAATGGTTACAGGTGATCGGACACGATGCTTGTGTATCTGTCACTTGTCAGGGTCGTATCTAGACGTATTAGGGGTCTTATATCACACCACCTATACATTTCTTATAACATGGCAGAGCCGCCGCCAGCTTGAACAATCACCTGTTGACCTGTTCATGGATTCACGAGGTTACCAGAATTTTTTTTTTTTTTTTTGCTCCTCAGTGCGATATACACACCCAAAACTATACTGCTGATTTCATGTGGGTCATGAACCAACGCATCTGTACCAACGTTCAAGTCATTCGGATGATTTTTGAGATCACTATCACGATACACACACGCACTCAGACAGACACACAGACTCCAAAAATTTTTTGAGTCTGAATGGAGAGGCCTCCACTGACATTTCGGCAATCACTGTCATATTTTAATATTTATTACAGTTTTGAATTCGACTTTTTTTTTTTTCCTCTAGAGATGTCATCCTGTGATAAATGCTGTTTCATTTTATGATTTGACAACGGAGAATATTTAAGATAAAAAGAAGTTTTTTATTTTAGAAATTTAAATGCAAAGAGAATGTTCTTTTCATTTTTTTTTTCTGTCTTTACTCAAAAAAATATTAAGAAAAGACGTGTAACTGAACTTATGTAAATTTAGAAATTTTAAGATAATCTATAAGTTGGTTTAATTTCAATGAATAAAAAGCGAAAAAGTTAAATTTTTTTTTTTTTAATTAACATTACCAGATACAATTTAACAAGACATAATGAGAGTTTTTATTTTTAAAAGAGAATAACTCTTACTATAAATCCATTGATCGCAAAACGCCTTTTTTGATTTTAAATTTAATATAGACATCACAATTTCCATTCCCATACTATTCTAAAGAATCGAAAATTAATTAATTTTGAAAGAATAGTTCCGAAAGAATAGTTTTTAAAATCCTAAAGGAATTAAAATAAATAGTTTCTAAAATCCAGACATTTATCAATGCTTCTTTCTTTTAACTAGCTAACAATGCTTCAAAATTTTATTTTCCCTTTCTCCTTTTTTTCTTCGCGTATTTTTTTTTATAATGGAAAATTTGGATTTAATTGTCCTGGATATTCTTCTAATTTAGCAACTTGCTTTTTTTTTTTTTTGTAGTAGTAGTATTACTTAAAATTGAAAAAAAAAAAAAAAAAAAAAAAAAAAAAAATCCTCGAAATCAAATTTTTTAGCGTATTATGCTGTATAATACAGCAATTAAAAGAATGAAGAAAAAATAATTTGTTTTAAAGGTGTAGATGCGGTGAAAGTATTAAGGACGATTGGCTAGACCTGGGTGAAGTGCCCTTGTAAGTGTGTGTGGTGGTGGTGGTGGTGGTGGGAGGAGCTTCTAAGAAATCCTAGTTCATATTGAAGTGAGTTTAGGAGAAAATCCTTAAAAACTCTGAACTGCTAGGCCAACGAGTGCGACCAAGGTCCGAACCCGGCCCCTCCCGTCTACCAACCTTGAGAATGAAACCTTTCGACCACTACTGGAGCTTATTTCAAAAGAATTAAAAAAAAAAAAAAACTTTTAGAAATTTGCTTTCCATGTTTGCAATAATTACCATTAAGAAAGCCCCTTTAAGAATACAGTGGGTATTAAATTTCTGATTTTTAAAACGTTTAACGCATCCTTTTTACTCAAAGTTAAATAGAAAATTCGGCAAACTGAATCTACTAATAACACAAAGTTTAAGTGAAAATTTTATGTTATTACTTGTTAATCTCAAGTTATAATAGTTGATTTTACATGTCAACAATTGACACTAGAGTAAACTTGTATGCATGAAGAATCAATCATCCCCTCCTTCCTGAGTAATGAGAATCCAATAATGAGAATGCAGTAAAAAACTGACTTAATGCTGTTTGCGTTTATACGTAAATTCAGGATCATGGAAAATGTTGAGAGCTTCAATAGTGTGTAGTAAATTAAGTTATTTTTCTCTTATTGTTTCAGTAATTTCGGTGTCTTTAGTTTTCTTTATGAATGTTTTTTGAATTTTCAGACAGGGAATTCATGAAATAAACAGATTTTACTTAAAGAAAAAATTATTTTCGGCAATGCTCAAAAGTACATATAAATGTTTTAGGACTTTCCTAAAATACAAATTAGTTATTTTATGACAAAAGCAAGAAGATGTGTTTATCCATACTTAAATAAAAGTTTCAAAAAAGTCGAAAGACATTTTCGAAAATAAAAAATAATTCTTTCGAAATAATAGCCAAATTTTGTATTCTAAACCTTACTTTAGATGACGTGACCAGACAGTGAACGATTGTAATTAAAAATGTGCCATATTCACATAAAACAAACTATGCGGATTTTATTATTTGTTCCTTGAATACAATAAGGTAAAGAGAATCTATCTGAACATTTCATAGCAATGAATGAAAATGATTTTCCAAGTGTGTCAAAATAAATCGCATTATCCAAAGACTCATTAGTTAAACTATATATTGATTAATATCAAAAACTAACCTGCAAATGACATTAGGTCTGAGTTTGCATGGTGGTTCGTCACGTGGTGGATTCGTTCTCATCGGAAAACAGCAGCTTTCTTCACAGTCTTCTTCCCAGCCACAGTCACACTGTTCACTTTTCTCCACAACACCGTTTCCACAAATGGAATCTTGTATTTCTAAATTGATAATTTTTTTATATCATGACGCTAGGTATGTAATGATAAGTTAGACATTTTATACTACTAACATATTTCGATTTTAAATACTTGATTTTACAATAAAATTAATGAACCCTTTTCTCCCATAATGACATTAAACATTTATTAATATACATTGTCATACAAAGCAAGTTTTTTTTTTTTTTTTTTTTTTTTTTTTTTTTTTTTTTTTTTGGCTTTCATATTCAGATATTACAACACATATTTAATATTTTAACGCAAGAAATAAAAATCAGAAATCAAATCAATATATTAAAGTCATTTTCCTTATAAATAGCATAATATTAACTTATCTCATAAAATGCGTGTACATCCTAAATACAGCATTAACTTCTTGGACCCGAATAAACTCGATCAGGTATGTAAAGAGATTAATGAAGCTTAATAAAATGCGCCGCCAAAAAAAAAAAAAAAAAAAAAAAAAAAAAAAAAAAACTTGACCCCTGATACCATTTTTGCTGATTCTTATGTAAAATGACCTCCTGAATCGGAATATAACTACCATTTTGCCCAGTCATCCACCGTTTTCGTGGGACACCACCCCTCCCCCAATTTTTATCACTGTTCGGTAATTTCGGTAATTTTATGGCCATGAATTTGATTTGGAGAATGAAAAAGAATTAATTTAACATTTAAAAACAAAAAAATATAATATTTCTGTACTGATAAGTATAAAGGATTTAAGTTCATATTCTTGATTTTTCAGGAGACGAAAAATAAAGTTAAACTAATTAAAAACTAATGAGAAGAATCGATTAGGAAAAAGGGATTATGTTGGTTTATACGCTTTATACCATTCAGTGACTGACAATCTTCATTTAATAAAGGTAAAAAATTGAATTAAATATTTTATACCAAAGATTAATGCTAAATTTCTGACTTGAATCTTTTTTTACCAATGAATTTTCTCAAAGACTAAAAGACATGGATTTAAATCCTTTATTCCAATCGATATAGAATTTTTTTCTGAGTCTGACTATGTACTTAACTCAAAATCGACATTTTTGGACTTAAATCCTTTATACTTATCAGTACAGATTTAATAAATAATATTAATAATAGATTAAAAAAATATAAGAAATGGAATACATAATTTCAGTGGCAAATCCCCCCTAAATTTTTCCCTTGCCGCAAATGTTGATATTTTAGAGTTTTCCAACTCTGTAGCCCCTCAGAAGATATTTAACAGTTAAAATAATCCTTCCACCCCCCTAAAAGTCAAATTTATAGCCATGAAATTACCGAAAAGTGATAAAAATAGGGGGCTGTCCCTAAAAAACGGAGGGTGATAGGGCAAAATGGACGTCATATTCGGATTCGGGAGGCCATTTTAGATAAGAATTTGCCAAAATGGTGTTGGGGGCAATTTTCATCCCGAGCAGTGTAATCTACCTCCCCCTATACTGTATGGAATGTTAAAGGTGTATTTTATAACTTTCTTGCTTACTAATGATTCTCATATTTTAAATATTTAACAAGATAAACTCATGGAAATGTCCAATCTCTTCTTTTAAGTTCATATAGAATATTGATTTTCTTATTTCTCAATTTATTAAAGTTAATAATAATAATAATAATAATAATAAATGTACATTTCAAATAAAAAATTTAATGCATATCAAATAATAATATCATCATAAACTTTAGTAAAGGAAATTAAATTTTAATACATGTTCCCAACAGTCCTTTGACAAGTGAAGCCTACATTGTGATGCTCATTCGAGGTTTTTCTTATGCTATCATACAAAATAAACTCTTTTGATGGTTTAGAATATATATATGAACATTTAAATACATTAATAGACATATACATTTAGTTTTACATAATAATATCTTCTATTTTAAGACGTTGATAAAAATCAGCGCGAAATTAAAAAAAAAAAAAAAAAAAAAAAAAAAGAAAATGAGAAATGAGAAATGGTGAAAAAAATAAACATTTAAAAAAACTTATTATGAAAAACGATGGAAATTTCTTTTCATGTATAATTCAACGTGCTCACTGTAGGAATGGTTCTCCCAGATGATAAACCTCTACTGTTTCAGCTTATCTCCAAATTTTTGGTCTTAAATTGTTTTTAATGAACTTTTTTGTTATCAATTTCTCAATACTTGCTTTTGAGATTTTTCTGTGGATTCAACCTCTTTTTATTGTCTTGTTTCTTATAATAATTTCTTGTTTCTTACAATAAGACAATATTCTAGGAATATTGTTATTGTAAATTTGTTGTCTTTCTTTTTTTCCATATTTTATTAAATTTATTGCTTGTTAATTGCTTTCCTATAATTTTACTATGTAATAATACTTTATATATATTTGAAATCTTTTAATATATATATATATATATATATATATATATATATATATAATACCGATACACTTCACCGATTTCATAAAATAAACAATTTTCAGAGAAACAAACAATTCTTCTACATTTTGAATAATAAAAATATAATTTGCATCCCTTTTTGATGCAGATAATATAACGTACGCTATTAAAAATCTACCGATAACGTTTTATTTAGTGAGTCTTGTAAGAGTAAGCAATCAATTTGTTTAATGGAAGCAGATATGGAGCATGAATTGATGAACACCTTTTAACTAAAATGTCTCTGAAAAAGTTTATCGTTACTTCAATTAAAATTGCGATTTGCCAATAATTTAACAAAGTTAAATTGAAATCATTACATAAACCGCAAATAAAAAATAATGATTACCTGTAAAACAACCCTTTAAACTCCTGGCTTTTGTATTAAGTACGGCATTTATACTACGTAAACTACAGGGGGAAAACTTATTATTATTTTTCTTATCTCCAGATGTCGCTCGTGCGAACATAATATAGTTACCATTGTCTCCACCTGGCGTACACACAACATCATCTTCAGGATCATGCTGTAAAAAATAAAATAATACATTAATAAATATGGTTAATTAATGACTTATTTATTTACAGTGACAAATTAAAACATCTATAAAATTAAACGTTATTTATAACCCTTTCAAATCTACTTAAGCATAATTGTTGGCTTCTAGTACAATCATCTTTTTTAAAAAGAGCTGAATTATCTAGATAGATAAAAATATGAGAAAGTAGTTTGTGTTAAAAATTTTAAACATAAGAAAATTCATTGATTAGATTTTAGAAAAGATACCCTTTTGTTGTTTGGAAACTCTTCGCCTCCGGTCGTAAAGGGATAATGGAATACAAAGGACTAAAAATAGTAACAACAAATAGCTAATAATGAAAATAAGTAAATAAATAAACAAAATCAGTATTTTCAGCCTTGTTTTGAAAAGAATTAAGAAAGTAGAAACATTGTAAATCAAAGCACTTTTTATTTATTTATTTTTCGGGGGGAATGATAATAAAAATGGTTCAATGGAAAATTTTAAAATATAGAACTATAAAAGTTAGTTAATAAAAGGCTGGTATAACAAGTAATAGTAAAAGAATTAGAGATCTCGGTTAGTTGGAAAATATTATTAATTATAATAATCATTAAATTAATGATGTCCAATGAAGAGTATTATTATAAAACACTGATATTAGTTATAAGAAAAAAAAAGATATATAATAAGTAGGATTTGCCTCAAAATAGAAATTTGATAAATATGCAGATATTTTGAAAACAAAATAACTATTATATTTTGTTTGTTTCTGCATAGCTTTCCGAACTATTTTGAGAAATAAAAATGTTTTGTTTTATTTTATATATTTATTAAATTAAGCTCTCTTTGGTTTTATGAAATCCAAGAACAACAATTAATTATTCACAAAAATAAATAAACAAATAAATACTTTAGTGAACATAAAATTTTTAAAATGGAGGGTAAAAAAAAAAAAAAAAAAAAAAAAAAAGAAAAACTTGAAACTTACATCTATTTTTTGTTATTCATAATTATTTTTTATGTAACAG